>OV050030.1:371597558-372322558 GCA_920105625.2 Clusia tigrina
TGCGGTGGCAACATTGTGACATTCCACTTTGCCGTGAGTATTTCATTTTCGAATGCAACTTATTGGCTCCCTTAATAAATATTTATTGATAGCTGACTACATTGATACGGTTAGCAAGGATCTAAACGCCCCCATTAAAATGGAGACATTTTTTACACCTTCCATGATTTTCCTATTATCGGGAATTGGTTTCATCGGTATAGTCGCCTTACACTTAATTATTCTCTTGGTGCACAAAATATCGAAACACAAAGATATGACTATACACCAACAACAGCAACAACAACAACAACCAATGCCGACCTCAGAGTGTAACGTTTCCACCAGGATGGATTGCAATCTGAGTGCGAGTCGTGAAACGTTGGGATCAAATGCCGTTGCCAATTATAAATTCGGGACGATTCGCAGCACAGCTACGGTACACAGTGTCAATGAGCACAAAACGAAACTGAATACAAAGCTCGAGAAGTTGGAGTATCCACGCGGAGACATCGTCTATGTGCGTTCATTAGGCCAGGGAGCATTTGGCAGGGTTTTCCAGGTAAGTTGTTTGATCACTTCCGCGTCTGAGTTGTCAGTACCTTATATATGTTTAGGCGAAGACACCAGGCCTGGTGCCAGGCAATGCCGATTTGCTAGTAGCGGTGAAAATGCTTAAGGACGATGCCAGCGACCAAATGCAAATGGATTTCGAGAGGGAAGCGTGTTTGCTCGCTGAATTCGATCATCCCAACATAGTGAAGTTGTTGGGTGTCTGTGCACTGGGCAGGCCCATGTGTCTGCTCTTCGAATTCATGTCCCCAGGTGACTTGAGCGAGTTTCTGCGGTCGTGCTCTCCATATGCGACACATCAAATTCAGCCACGCAACCGCCAGGAACTGAATGAAGGGCATTTGCTGCAAATTGCAGCGCAGGTAGCTGCCGGCATGGTTTACTTATCCGAGCGCAAGTTTGTACATCGCGATCTAGCCACGCGGAACTGCTTAATCAACGAGAAAATGATTGTGAAAATAGCCGATTTTGGACTTTCGCATAAAATTTACCTGCAGGACTACTACAAGGGCGACGAGAACGACGTCATTCCTATACGTTGGATGCCACTTGAAAGTATTTTGTACAATAAATTCTCCATTGAATCGGATGTTTGGGCTTTCGGCATTTGCTTGTGGGAGATATTTTCATTTGCTCTGCAGCCTTACTACGGCATAACGCACGAAGAAGTTATAAAATTCATCAAGGAGGGAAATGTGCTCAGTTGTCCAGATAATACGCCGCTATCAGTGTACGCTTTGATGCGACGCTGCTGGAACCGGAAACCAAATGAACGTCCAAGTTTTCCTGAAATCAATCATTGCATCCAGCACAGCATTGTTGAGTATGAATGCAAAACGATGCTTTAGAACTGAAAAGCATCACGTTTTTCATGCAGAGTTTAACTTATTTTAAATTCGTATTGATGTAAACTCGTACTTGTAATACAACGAAAACACAAGCCACGTCTCTCCAAATATATAATAGAGCTTTCCGAAAGGTCTTCCTTGGACTGTTTTCTGCTCCGTTTCTTATACTCGAAGAAAATTCGTCTGAAAAAGAAATAAACATCGATACATATGCATTAATATCATATCTAGTCAGAAAAGTGAATTTAAAAACTTACTTTAAGGGAGAATTTTTCTGAACATTGTTAGATTTAAGTTTGTTTTCCAAATTTTGTAGTGATTTTGTAACTTTCCCAATTGGAATGAGGATAGATAAGTATCAATTTGATTTTAGGTTCCACTTTACACTGATGTGCAAACATCAAATCAATAATATCTCACATTAATATACAAAAAATTGTATTCTACTTTACTCGTATATGTACGCAACTGCAGTTTTTACTTTCTGGAACGTGGGTTTCATTGTTGAACTCTATGGTGGATATGTTGGAAAGGTATCTTAGTTCAGAATGGTTGTGCTAGTGTCCATGTTTTTATTCGCAGAAGTAGTTTAAATGTCCAAATTCTTTAGCCGATTTAAATCAGGACCAATTCCTTGGTCTTTTCAAAAATAGATCTCCATATTTGTATGATCTTACTCCTGAATATATAAAAACTGGTATTGAAATAATTTAATTTTTATGATCACCCAAATTTGTATTTTTCTTTTTTTTTAACTAAACATGGATTTATTTATTGTATATTTTAAATTGAAACCAACAAAAATTTTACAAAGCTTACAACTATTTAATAAATTTATTGATGTTCCGCGCCAGTGCTTAGAGAAATTTTAGTTGTAAAATTAAGTATGATAGAAAAAAAATATATATATTTTGTTTTTAAAGTAGTGACATTTTAAGACGAGATGTTTACATCCCTTGAAGCAGTTCCCTTGCTAGCTGATTTCGATGACTCTGAAGTTTGGTTATATATTTCGCTGTTAAATCCTCGAGTTCCTTTTCAGCCGGTGTTATATTCAGGTCACAGTGAATATTTTTGGATTAAGCCCTTGGATTATATGTACTAGTAGTGCCCCAAACCTGGATACCGTAAGCCCAAATGGGTTTATTTAAAGCTTTGTATATAAGTACTTTATATTCCAGTCGCCGCTTTGATTTTTTTTTTGGTAGGCCAGTTCAAGGAACTTGCCTTGAGTTTCATTTGGGTTTTCTTCGCTTCTATGTGTTTCCTCTAAGCGAGCCGTCGGTCGAAATTCACTCCTAAGTATGTAATCTAATGCTTGCCGGATTTTAATTCCATTTAAAGAGACTGCCGGACAAGAACTGGGGTTGAGGGTAAATGTCGCATATACACTTTTTTGCTCATTTACTTTAATGCGCCAATCGGCTAGCAAACTTTCTATTTTCTTTAAATGTTCTTCTAAATCCTAGGAAGCTATCCGCACATTTTGTTGAGGGCTCAGAATATCTATGTCATCTGCGAAAGTCGAGGTAACGAGATGTATATCAGTTGTCAAATCAGAAATGAAAAAGTGTATACGATAGGGCCAAGACACTACCTTGTGGCACTCCAGCCATAATTTCAAAGTCTGGCGTTACGAATTCTTTATATTTCACGCTGAAATTCCGATTTGTTAAATATGACTCCAGAATCTTGTGCGAATTGCTTGGCAGACATTTTTAACTTTATATGACAAAGTCCCTCGTGCCAGACTTTGTCAAAGGCCTGTGCGACGTCTAGGAACGGTCGGCAGCAGTGCATCCTTTGTGTGAATGCTCGACTTATTTCAGAAGCAATGCGGTGCACTTGCTCGATAGTTCCATGATGCTTGCGGAAACAAAATTGGTGAATTTGAGTTGCGATTTGTGGAAGTTATGTGGAAGTGTTGTTTATTATTAAAGGCTTGCATCTTCGCTGCTGCGATTATGACAACATGCATTTACTGATCTCTCTTAACATAAGTACATATTCATTATTATTAACTTCGATAGCTGAAATATGCCACAGGAAAAATTATAGTTATGTAATAATATTATAAAATCTTGGTCCTTTGTTCAGTATTATTTATCTGCCTTAGGTTACCATCACCAGGTTTGAATGAATATTAAAAGTGGATAAAATCGCACCTTTGTATTTTCTATGACATGAATGACAAAGTAGTAACAATAAACTAATTATCACCAATGCACTACTGGTGTATGTGCTATATATTTATTTATCGATGTTGAATTAGACACAAGAGAGTGACGTGCATCTGGTCTGGTGTCAGGGATTTGCGATAGTTAAGACCGGTACTACCCGACCATCCATACAGTACAATATTAGATCGTAGAATTAACAATATTAGATCGTAGATTTAGAACAAAAAGCAAATCTGGTCAGCTTTTAAGCTTAGACGGTGAAAGAGAAATGCACAAGCAATCAGAATTCCTGGACTAATTTCCACTCCCTAGTTCTTTCTCACCGAATTAAATAGTCCAGAGTTCAATATGTTCAGCAACGTGGTTGACCAAGAGTTAAGCGATGCCAGCAATCGAGCAGAAAAACTACAAAAGGTGTCAGAATACGGCATTAGGCAGTTGTTGCTTTGTTGGACCCAGAGACAGCCTTCCAATCAACCTAACAAAAAAGCATATATCATCTGCAAGTAGAACTGCATAAAAACCCGTATGAGTTGCAGTAGTACAGGTGTGAGAACTTATTTATGGGGTACATTGGAATAATGTTCAATATTTGATGTAATCACCCGTATTAACTGACTGTCTATCTGCTGAGTGACCGACCAAGTCAAATTAATATCTGTTATTGTTTCTATAAATAAAGATAATAATACAGCTTGTGTGTTTGAATGGTTTTTATCATGATCCTACGCACTTAAATGTTTATGGTAGTACATAGTTTGATACAAATATATTCTACATACAGGAACACCGCGTGCAGCTGTGCTGCTATTCTCAGGGTAAGAATTTCTATCCCTTTTGAAAATCTAGACGCCACCACCCCATCCAATAAACAGAAATTAATTCTATTCTATTTCGATCCATTTACGAGTTTGTTTCAAATCACCTTAAATCCAGATCTGTCAGACCTTAATTTATATTCACTTTATTTGAAAGTTTTTCGTTCCCATTTGTACATTTGAATTTTTGAACAATTTACGGAAGTAGTGATTTTATATATTATTGTAGTTACTAGCAGTAGGACATTGTTCACACGTCAAACAGAACAATATTTTTTCAAGATTTGAAAAATATATGTATATTTTTTAAACCGAAATTTTTACCTATTCTAACACCGCCCACCCACAGTGAAAATGTTAAGATTTGTGCAACGGTCGCTTTTTCAAAATTATCGAATTCAACACAGAAAGCTTGCCTCGCTTGCTTATCAGTTCAAAGTGAACAAGGCTGTGTATTATCCTGACAGACAGGCAGAGATGCAGCGCATTAACGAGCAGATGAAATCTCAGCTGGTCGCTGAAAAACAGGAGGGACGGAAGTTACCTAAGGATTATTATTACAAAGTTTTAGGACTAAGGAAGCAAGCGACGACACAACAAATAAAAACGGCTTATTACGCGTTAGCGAAACGTCTTCATCCCGATGCGAATAACTCGCAGGCGTCGAAGCGATTTCAAGAGGTATCGAATGCATATCACATCTTGACAGATGACACAAAGCGGCTGGAGTACGACCAGTTAGGTGTGGTGAAAGACGAACAAACATTTCTCAAGACAGTTACTGACCTAAGTAAAATGATAGACACTAACACTAGTGATTTACCGTTTACGGCGACTAGGGAAGAGCTAATACAAATAACTAACTGCGAACCGAGGCTAGAGCTGACATTTCTTGAGGCAGCACATGGTCTCAAAAAAAAAGTCGATCTGCGCTTCCTGAAAAAATGTCCCGCCTGTGGTGGCAGAGCCCCTAAGCTAGTGAGTCGCAAACAATCCGAAACTTGCCGGAAGTGCCTGGGCAAAGGGCAAATTCTCCAGAAAACGTCCTCCTTTAAGAATAACGTCACCTGCGACCTATGCCTAGGCAAGGGCATATTAAATCGTAACCAATGTGATACTTGCGATAGTCGCGGTATCATGCTGGAAACAGTTAAGGTTGAAGTACCGGTAGCTCCGGGCGTTAAATCTGGAGACGTTGTAACTATTGATAACCCCATAACGAATCAGCGTGTTAGCTACCGCATTACCGTAAAAGAGAACGACTACTACCGTCGCATGGGCACCGATGTGCACACAGACAAGTACCTAACCATATCGGAGGCAGTTTTAGGAGGCACATTTAAGATACGCGGTATCTACGGACCAATGGAATTAAAAGTCCAGCCCGGTACGGAGAGCCACACTCAAGTTATATTAGAGGGAAAAGGCATTAAGACATCCGCAGAAGTTGGGAGTCATATAGTCACCTTAAAAGTACGCATTCCGCGTCAGCTGACCATGAAGCAGCGGCAGCTGATACTGGCGCTTGCAAAAACAGAGGAGCCCACTTTCGAACGTGTTTTTTAGATTATTCCCAATATTTAGTTTTAGACTTAAATTTTAGTGATAAAAATCTAGATATTTTTACACACCATTTTTAGAGCATTAAGTATAGTAGTATTCTATGTGTGAATAAAATTAATAAAGTTTATTTGAAACTGGAAAATATTTAAAAATCGATTTGGGAAACAGCATAGTTCTACCGAGCTTCATCCGAGCTTGGTGTGCTTAAGGCTCCAAAAATTGCAACCGAGCTCAATAATAATAAATATATATAGTTCGCTTCTCTCTTTAACGAGCGTCGTTTGCGTTCTTTTAAATTAGATTTTTTTGAAAACAAAATGAAAACGATTTATCATTTATTTTCTGAAATACTGTTTGCAACCACTTTTCACAAGTTCTTCTCATTAATTGAATCAGTACGTAATATAACTGATGCTTAGTAGCCTCCATACCCATATCTAGGTCTTTGATAAGGAAATGGATATGCACCAAAACTACCAAACGGTACTGGAGCGCTTCCGGGTCCTCTGCCTCCTCCCCTACCACCACCAAATCCACCTCTCCCACCACCACCAAATCCTCCTATCCCGCCACCGCCAAACCCTCCTCTGCCACCTCCACCAAATCCTCCTCTGCCACCGCCACCGCCAAGACCACCAAATCCGCCTCTTCCGCCACCTCCAGCTCCGCCGTGACCACCACCTCCGCCGTGACCACCACCTCCGCCGTGACCACCACCTCCGCCACCTCTCCCAAGCACTAATTCCTCATTAAAAATTAGTAGAATGAATATAGTTATTATTAAAAGTTTGTGCATTTTCCGAAAACGTCTTTAACCATAGATCTCACTTTCGCGACTAAAATTCGCTATTAATGCGAGTCCCCTTTCCAATGTTTCGATTTTGATCTTGTAGTCAGAGCCGCATTCACTTCAATTTAAATTACCTGAATGTGTCAAGGTTATATAAAAGGCTCATACTTGGAGGCTCTCAATTCATCATCGTAAGCACCTGTGGCCCCAACACAATTCTAAACAGTCGCGGCCGTGGACAACTCTAATTAGAGTATTTGTATTAATTATTATACAAATCATTGGCAGAGCTGAATTTTGTTTACCTGTGTTCATCGCATCTACGCGTTAAACATTTTAAATATTTCTGTTTTGCAAATCTTGATAATTTTGAGTTCATTCATTTTATTGATCACCCTACGAAATATTCTTAAATTGTTTTTTATATCACAGAATCCTAATCTAGCAGTTTCGTCTGTTTTAATTGTATTTAGGCACTTACTTAAATATAATAAATTTCATAAATAAAAGATTTGTAACTGTAGGTATGAAAGTTATAAGGTCTGGGGGCAGTTGGAGTTTTTGCTCAGGACGAGCCTATCGGGATCCAAACTCAGCTTCTTCAAAACATCATAAATCTTGGAACGTACTTCAGCTGGAAAATCTCGATCACGCCCGAACACCCAAATCTGATCCGAGTAACCCAGTGAACCTAAACTCCCACAGGACCACAAAATGGCAAAGTTGTCGTAATCACTGTAGAGAACTTGGTATTTTCCAGATCCAGGTAATAGCCGAGCAATAACTTCTGGAAATCGTGTGTTGAACTGCGGAAATATGAAACCATTGAAATTGACAGTAGAGGTAGATGTGAGCAACAATACCTTAAAATCCATAATAGATGACTTCCTGTTCTCTGGCGTAGCATAACCCAGGTTTACTGATGGATTTCCAGTACTGCAATATTAGACAATGTTAATAATTTAAAAATATGCGGTGGTAGATTGTGGATCATACAGTCTGTTAATGGTCTTGATGGCAACCTCCAGCTTAAAGTTATTGTATTTGGAGAGCTCCTCTCGATTGAGAGGTTGAAATTCCAATGTGGTACAACCGGACGCAATTTCTGGCAAGTAAAACGACCGTTCCACCTCATACCATTGCCCGAGGACCTGAAATTGTAAATTTGCGTTCTTATCATACTAAAAATTAAAATATTTTACGATTTTAAATTTTATTTTCTTAGAGTCTGTGCAATTTAGTATTTACGAATTTTTACTCACTAGTTTTGGCATGGCTGACGGAAGGTAACATTTTATTATACCTAATTCATATAGTATATATATAGTATAGTATATTGTCGTTTTAGAAAATGTATGGACTTTATTTTACAAAACTGGTTGCAATTTCTTAAAAAGTAGAGTGAACAAATTCATGAGTAAAGTTTATAGTTATTATTTTAGATCCGAATAATGCAAAATAAGTCATGGGACAATTGAATAAGAATCACCGAATGATTACCAGTTTATTACGAGAGTAATTATCTAATAAAATGATTTTCGGGAGAATAGTCGAATGTTTTTCGGGGAGAATAAGTGATTCTGTAACCGAATGAATGAGAAAAATTATTTTTGAATAAAAGAGTAAATAACAAAACAAGTGTTCTCTTCTTTATTCATAATCATCATCATAATTGGCGTACAACCATTTCATTCACAACTTCAAAGTTGTAGTAGCCAACAGTGACGTGGTGTCCAAGACGCTGAGACTCTTTGTGTGTTGACACCAAGTACTTCGTCTTGTCCTCGTTTACCGCTAAACCCACTCGCCTCGATTCTCTCTCCAAGCCGGAAAATGCAGCACTCACGGCGCCAATGACACTCTTGTGGAAGATAGTGCCTGTGAGATTTAGATCTGCTGCGCGTACGATTTTTTCCAACATTAGATTGAAGAAAACACACGATAAGGAGTCACCTTGTCTGAATCCTCGCTCAGTAACAAACGGCTCGGACAAGTCATTACCGATTTTAACTGAGCCAGTGGTGGTGCTTAGCGTCATTTTGCACAGCCGAATTAGCTTAGCAGGGACGCCAAATTCAGACATAGCGGCGTACAGTTGACTCCTTACGGTGCTGTCGAATGCGGCTTTGAAATCGACGAAAAGGTGGTGTATGTCGATCTGCTTCTTTAAGGTTTTTTTCTTCTTTATCAATATTTCTTAATTTGCAGAAATTATCATAGTATATTTGACAAATGCGCTTCAATTATTCAGAAGTTTTTTTTTTCATGAGTTCAAATAATTCTACACATTAAAAGTGGAAAATAGAAAGGTAATGGCAATTATAGGTTGTATAAATTGAACTATGCACGGACAAAATCATGTGGTTAATATGGAACAATTGAGAAAATTAATATATGAGTAAAAAAAATCATCCAGTTCGATATTTGAGAATAATAATGAATAATAGTGAAAGAAACATAGCCATAAAAATATTTGGCAGTGCCGAAGACCATTTGGTAAGACTTGGGGTCTGAAACCAGCGAGTGTATTTTGGCTATACATAGCATTGGTTAGGCCAATCATTTTGTATGCTGCTGTGATCTGGTGGCGCAGATCTGAGGTGAAGTCGACATATTTGGGGTTCAACAGACTCCAGAGATGTATATTTTTAAGCATTGCGGGCGCCATGAGTGCAACATCTGGTCACGCGCTGGATGGTTTGTTGAACTTGCGACCATTGGTCTTATGATTCAACAGGAGACGATGAAAACGATTTGTTGGTTATATTCAAACGGATATTGGCACAACGACAAGAACTTTGGCCACAGGGTGATGTTCAAGAAGCTCTCGGAACAATACCCGTTGTTTCTGGCAACGAAAAACAAACTCTTACCTAAAGTTTCTTTTCGGAGAAAGTACAGTCAGCTTCCAGACAAGCGAGCAATGGAGAGATCCAGAACTACTTGCACGGGATCCGACGAAAACTTTCTTCACCGATGGCTCCAAAACTGAAAAGGGAACTGGGGCTTGCTGGTTCTGAATGAAAATGTAGTGGCAATCAGGCTGCATTGAAGGCCCTAGAAAACGCGTTAACCACTTCAAAATTTGTCCAAGAATGTAAGTCAAGACTTAACTCCATCGCAAGGTGGAATTTGCTTGAACTTATTTGGGTTCCGGGACACTGTGGTGTTCGGGGGAACGAATTAGCTGATGAATTGATAAACTGTGGATCTGCGGTCACTTCAATGGGACCAAAGCCATTTATCGGTATGAGTTTAGCAGGGGGTATGGATTGGATCAGGAACCATGTGAATAATATTCACAAGGACCGATGGTGCAGTTTAGTTGCCATCGAAACAACCAAGTGCTTCCTAGAAAGCCCAAACCGGAAAGTTGCAAATTTCCTTCTGTCATTACGAAGAAAAGATTTTCGATCATTTGGGTCATCATATGGCGACCATAGGCATCATCGATATTCCGAACTGCATCTCCTGCCTGGAGGAAGAACAGAACGGCACAGAGCATCTTATCTGCGCTTGTCATGCCTTTGCCACAATGAGGTGCATATTAGGGTCAGATGTTTTCGGATTGGATAATGTACATTCCTTATCCCTGGACACACAGACAGAGTCAATGAAATTTGAAAAGGTGTAAAATCCTCTATATCTCCCACTTCCCTAAATATTTTTCCAGGCTTAATACTATGGGCATCAATGCCTGAGTTCTTGGAGGCCTCCTTCTTCGGCGGTTCTCCGGCTTCCCCCACTTCTATCTATCTTTCTATCTAATATAGCCATAGATATATGACTAAAGCTTCCAATAAACTATCATATAACTTTTCTTACTTTAAATATAAGTTTTAATCTGTTGTTTTCATTAGTTTTATATAGAATAATTGCAAAAAGGCCACTTAACAGGTCGACGGTTAATTGAAACATAAAACAAAAAAGTTAGAAGCAAGCGAGAAGTCATGTGAACGTAAAACAGTGTTGAAAACATGTGTGGTGCAGGGATGCCTTTAGTACTTACATTTTTAGCATAATCAGCAGCAAGTAGGAAAAACAGCTGCAGCCGATTATATGTTACATATTTTTTGTTGTATTTAAACGGAAATAGCACCTGCAATCTTTATAGCGAAATAGCAGTTGTAAAGTAATATAAAGAAAAGAGGAGGAGGTCATCTCTATGTGTTGCTTTCCTCATTTAATATGTTATTATTCTTTTATGTAGATCGATCAATTGAAAATTTAAAGAATCAATATTTGGTTGGATATATTTACACTGCTGTCAAAACTGTTCACAGCCGATACTAGAAATAGAGCTCATCTGTTCTATCCGGTAATCAAATAATTTTGTTTACAGGTCACGCCATAGTATTCTGGCGCATGCTGTCGCATTGTGCACAAAAGTAGATGAGCGGATTAGTTAAGGTGGTATAAAGAGTTTGAAATGGATGTAAGCTTGTAGCCGTAATTATTGTGCGTCGCCTGGGATATCGTCAAACATATGCCGTCAGAGAAAAGAGGTCTCACCTGGAGTCGTTTTTAAATGCAATCCACATCCAAAGTAATCCTAATTATATAAACCATTGTATTTATTACATTTGTTTAGAATAATAGACAACAATAAGGATGTCCACAGGAAGGATGTTTACAGGAAAAGGCTAAAGGTAATCGTCTCATTTTTAGCGATAATTCTGGGTGGCATTGTGAATTTGATATATAAATATGTATTAAAAATTGTTTTGTTTTATATTTGTTTAATCACTGAATTGAGTCAAGCGGAAAACCTTCTTTTATTAATTAGCATTAATAACACTAGTTTACACCGAAAATGTAAATTTGATGAGAGGTGACTTTTCTTATGTATTTTCATCTGCTGAATTCGAAAATCAAGGTTAAATTTTTTTTCATGGAATAGTTTTTGAGATATTGTAATTTTTGTATTTTTTCGACCTTTTTTCACGTGACAAATCATATCTCGAGCTAGAAATGTCCGATTGAGTCGTTCTTGGTACCCAATGCAAGGTATTGAGATGACGAACAAACATGTATAATCGGATCTTTGATTGGAAAAGCGGCTCACTCAATTGCTTATAACTTTGTCATTTTTCGGTCGATTTTCTTTTACAGGGTGGCCCAAATGAGACCTAGTGATGTTAAACACGTGTAACTCTTGTAATAACGGGTTTTTTAAAATGATTTATTTTAATATGTTAAATACATTTTATGGGAATTTAACGTGACTATGTGTGAAATATGACATCAGACAAATGACCACCATTTTGCTCGATACAGGCATTGGCTCTTTTTAGCGCATTTTGCATTACACGGCGTAATGTTTCTGGTTGCAGGCGCCGTATTTCGTCTCGAATATTCTGCTTGAGCTGTCCAAGTGTCTGTGGTTTGTTAACATACACTTTGTCTTTTAAATATCCCCATAAAAAAAAATCGGGCGCAGTTAAATCTGGTGAACGAGGAGGCCAAGGGAAATCTGAATTTCTTGAAATTATGCGTTCACCAAAAATTTCACGCAGCATGTCAATAGTTTGCCTAGCAATATGCGCAGTGGCTCCATCTTGTTGAAACCACAAGTTAGGATGTTGCTCCACCATTGGCCGCAAAAAGTTGTCGATCATTGTTCTGTAAGAAGCCCCGGAGACCGTTTCTGGCGTTACATCCTCATTCTCAAAGAAATATGGGCCGATGATTTTTGTGGCCATAACACCGCACCAAACAGTGCATCTGATTGGGTGTGACTGATGCTTATGTATTACCCTTGGATTTTCGGAGCCCCACAACGGCGAAGTAAACTTGTAATCATGGAAGATGTGGGCGCTGATCTTACGTTAAAAAAACGGCGATAATTTCGCTGCGTCAGAACAATTGATCGTTCAGAAGAATAATAAAATTCGATAATTTTAATGCGTTGTTGTGGACTGTACGTATTCATTTTAAATTTCCAAGAGTTCAGTTATAATCTGCAAAAAGAAAAAATAAATTATGTTAAAAAATAAAAAAGTTATTTGTGTTTCACATCAGCTGGTCTTATTTGGGCCACCCTGTAGTTGGTCTTAGTTCTTACGTTAAAGTATCATCTTTACGTACATGAAGAGTTTTTTCAACGATTTGTACTTTTCCGCCGGCACAGAATCACTGTAAAATATTTTTTTGAAAATGTGCCCTATTTTCATCGATATATTTTGAACCGCTTTACCAATCAAAGATCCGACCAAGAACGACTCTAGCTCGAGATATGATTTGTCACGTGAAAAAAGGTCGAAAAAATACAAAAAGTACAATTTCTCAAAAACTATTCCATGAAAAAAATTTAACCTTGATTTTCGAATTCAGCAGATGAAAATACATAAGAAAAGTCACCTCTCATCAAATGTACATGAACAAATTTTATTTTGTAAACTAGTGTAATTTGCTAAGTAATTTAATTTAAAATTAATTTAAGAAATAGTCGACAAACTTAATTCACTGAAACAATTTAACTTAATAGTTACTTTAATTTCTATATAAGCCTTGAAGGAATTATCATTGATTTTTCATCGCTCTTTTTACCAAAAGACAGCCACACAAATGACTTATCGCTACTGACTTATATCAAGAATGATAAAATAGGAGATTGCGCTAATGCTGGTACGAAAATTTGCATTTGTTAAGTTGTATATTATTAAAAATAATTAAAATCCTTTTAATTCATAAACTATTGCTTTTGTACATGCATTTTTCACATAATAAAATATTTTAAAGCGCCTTATGACGTCATAGCCAATCAGCTGTGCTGAGTTTTTGTCGAGAGAGGAATAGTGGACCTGCGCATGGCGTAATCTTCTATTCTATCATTCTTGGACTTAAATGGCATAGCAACAGCAGAGCGTATCAAATGCTCGAAATATAACTGAACAAAGCATTTCATTTCGCCAAAAAGGAGAGAAAAGAACGGAAATGAGAATGACTGGGTAAACCATTTCCAGAAATTTAGTCAAATTATATTTCTTCATCTGAGTGTGTGTTATTTGAAAGGATACTCGTATTATGAGCTACTTATAAATCTTGATTAATGGAGAGAAGAAAGTGGAGACAAATATTGTTTTTTGTTCACTTCAATTTATTTGCATTGAATTGAATTATTATTATTATGTAGTGCAGTTCGACTAATTCGATATTTTATGCAAAGCCTTGATTTAACCATCCACATTGAGGTTCTTGATAAACTTTATCACAATGCCAGATTGCTGCTAGTGATATTTTAGCAGCCCCCGTCTGGGGGAATCGCTCTCTCCAGACTGCAGGGCACTTGTAGAGAACGTGCACATACATTTCTGGTTTCTGGTTGCACATCTCTATTCGCTGAAAAGTACCGTCATAAGATTTAGTATTATACTTAGCTATAGTATCATGATTTTGATTCTCTCTGTCCCCATACAAACATTTTAGTGTAAGTTCATATTATGGCCAGTAGAAAATCCTTCGTCTGAAACTTCTTCTAGGACACCGGCTAGGTTTACAATGTTATCATTCATCTAACGATGCTGGATCTAGCAGGATGTAACGCCCAGTGTTCGATATTACTTAATAGCACTGAGAATAACACCTTGACTATGGTTCGAACATGGTGTGATGCGACCTATGCTGATGATCTGTCGGGCTAAATTGTCGGGTCAGGTACGGACCTCCCGAATATGCCCTTCAGTGGTAACAGCCTAGGTCGAATATTACGGATCTCTGTTCAATTGGTTTATTTATTGTCTACATTAAAGAATTTCCATGAAGAACACAAATTAAAAATCAAAATTTGCCCGAAAGTAGCAGCGTATACTTAAAGAGACAATGCTAAGTGGGCCAGATCATCCGCCTGGCCCAACCCGTCCTAAGCGTGGACTCAGTAAACCCCAAATCACAGTGTGTAAGATAAATGGTAAAGAGATTCGGAATTCTACTTCCGATGTTGTTCCGTCTACCTCTGCTGCTCCAAACGCCAAACTGGGTTTAATTAGAAGAGCTCCCATCTCTTCTAAGGAGAAACCTTTGGCACTGGAAGTAAAACTGGGCGGTAAAGGGATAAATACATACCGGCCTACGAGCCAAAAAATACCTCAAGGATGGTCAAGACACGAACTTTTCTTTTTGATCGTAGTCATTCTGGGGCCTAGACGGTATCTTATATACCTGGATCAGGGTGTACAGCCTGATGATGCTCTTAAAACCGTAGGAAAGCACCGAGCTGTAAATGAACATCACAGCCGAATTGGAACAAGAATATGATAAAAGGACACGTAACACATCTTCTCCGAACCCTGCCCTTCTGGAGAAGATGGCGATACCACCGCCTCCAACTCGTCAAGGAGGGTCTAAAACAACAGATAGCTATGGTTGGGTGGCATCGATTACCAAAGTGGATGTAGTTCCTGCGGACTTTCCGAACACCATCCTCACTAGTGCGGATCTAACGAATGTTGAGTAGCAGTTGCTTGAAAGTCTGGTTGAGGAGTAGACCAATGAATTATCTTTCGATGGTAGGCAGTTCAAGAACGTTTTTCAGCATTGACTGCTGCACGAATGATTCAGTGGAGTGGCACTCTGTCAGCAAGGGAGGAGCTTAGTTTGGTGGCTAGAGCGGTTACAAACGGTAAACGGGCAAAAGGTACCTTGAGTCTATCTGGAGGTTCGTCTCCAATCAATTCTGGAATATATAGGGTTACAAAAACGAGGCACCGGGCAATTATTGTGGAAATATATGATGCAACTTATAAAACATTCTGGGCTTGCGTTGAACTACCGATTTGAAAAAATCCGGATCGGTTATTCGAAGCGTACTATAAAAAAATCCAAGGCACAGGAGATCGACATCTTATCTCTGTTGAAGGGAAAAGCTGATGAAAGCTTGCCTTCAAAGCCATAGACTGTAGTCTTGGAAACCACTTCCACGGCACCCAGGGTTGAGATTGGGGCAGAAGCTTTGATACACAGTCTGAAGAACATCTCTATGGATGAGAAGAATGATGTAGGAACAACACATGCTATATAGATGACGAAGCTAAAAGTGGCACAGAAAATATTCATCATGCAAGCCTGCCTCAGTGGCAATTTTGGGTTGTGGGAAAATGTTAATATTTTTGTTGAATTGACTGTAGTTTTTGAGATAAAAGCAATCCATACTGGAAATTAAATTTAAAAAAAGAGGAGAATATTTTTTAAAACGTTTATTTTAAAATTACCAAATGATTTCAAATGATACAAAGAATAATAAAATTAATTATTATTATTATTATTATTATTATTATTATTATTAATTACAATTAAAATTATAATTAAGAAAGCACTAGCTAGGATCCTAAAGCAAATTGATTGGTCTTTGATTAGAATTTCTGGAACGGGTGAAGAGTGGACAATCTGAGAGGATATGGGAAACTGTGAGTTGGGAAATACGGCAAAACAAAAGCATATCAATAAGAGTTAAGAAAACGTTTTGAATGGCATTTTCTATGGTGTTTTTGGTTCGGACAGTCTCTTTGTAAGGTCCAGCAGTAGTCGGCCATAATATGGCAATCCCAACGGCCTTTATATCTTTCCTCCATAATCTTGATGTCCTGGTGGAACCGTTCTTCTGTTCTTCGCTATAAATACACAGGATGTCAGGAAATTTATCTAATTGACTGTGTAAATAATGCAATTTGACACTCATATTAGCTCCTAGTTTTCGGAAATTCTGGAGCATTTTGTCTACTATTTTGGAATATTCTTTAGCTTTCTGATTTCCCAAAAAATTGTTCACAAGTGATACAAAGCTTGTCCATGCTTTCGATTAGACCTCAGTCATGTGGTTTTTGAATTCATCGTTATTTATAAGAGTACGGATTAGTGGCTCTTCAAAAATTCCTGCTTTTAACATTTCTGTACTAAGACTAGGAAATGATTGACAAATATATTTGAAGCAATCGCCATTCCCCTATCTAAAGCTTTAACAAACTGTTTCATAAGTCCAAGTTTAATACGTAGTGGCGGAATAATGATTTTTTCTCGACTGATCAACGGTTCATGAACGATGTTAGCTTTTCCTAGCCACGTTCATTCTCGACGGTCAGTCTGTTCTGCTCCAGTGTTCATTTTTCGCACGACTGTCCCAGAGACAAAGAAAACAGGGATATTTAGTGTATCCACTTTGCTGACCCAATAACAAATTTACCATTTTTAAATCTACATGCAATGTTGATGAAATGAAATTTTCTCTAAAACAAGTTTAATGTTTTGATATTCTTCCTTAAGAGTAGTTGAATGACCTATCGGGATCGAAGCTTATTTATTTCCCTTGTGCAGTAGCACACATTTGAAACTTTTTTTGAGCAATCGATGAAAAGTCGCCAGTCTTTTGGTTGGTATACTAGAAAGGCCAATAAATTTAAAAGCCCAGAAATATCAATACAATATACGATATAATCCAACTCGTTAAAATATGGAAGAATGTCGCGCTCTCTAGTTCTATCAAATGTTATTGATACGCCAGGCTGAAGGCAAAGTTTTTCTTTTAGTCTTGACACAAGAAGCTCAGCTGATTTCTTAGATAAATTTGAATTTCGAATTCAAGTCATTTAGCTTGCCCTGAGAAAAACCTTGAAGTGTAGGACTGCATCTTTCGAATTCACTTTCACTATTGCTTTTACTCTGAATATCTGAGAATAATTGATAGGCTGAGTACTTCATAATTATATGTACCTAAATTGACTCCATAAACTTATGCCGCAGAAAAAAAATTCTTTTTGTTCCCCTGTGTTATTGATGTCTTTCAGAATTTATGACAAGAGATCTCTCACCCATAAAGGTAAAATACGAACATGATGGGGTCTATCATAACATTGTCATTGTATCGGTCTAATTTCTGAGAAACATCAACAACATCCTAGAATAAGTCTTTAAGGTCGCGCGATATTGCCAACGATGCCAACGCGACCACCTTTTGGGGCATCGACAAAAGGAGGGACTCGGTTCTAGAAATTCCATTATCACATAATTTATATATTTCAGATATCAGATTTCAGATCCTTTTGCAAAAGTGGTGTTTCGACTTCTGGAGAGCACTTGCGAAAAACAGAGTCGACTGGCATTGAGATCGAAAGATGGCATACGAGGGGTACTATTTATATTTCGGGAATAGCAAATAATAACAAACATTTTTAAATGAAAATGGCTTTATTGTTTTTAAAAATATTCCCCTTGATGATCAATACACTTTTGCATTCGTTCAAACCATTTGTCATTGCAGTTTTTCCATTCCTCTTGAGACACCTCCAAAACATGATTCAACTGCTTCTTCGGCGCTCGTAAATCGTTGACCATGCAGTTTACCTTTGATATTCGGGATCAAGAAGAAGTCATTGGATGCCAAATCAGGACTGTACGGAGGATAAGTTATCAATTCGATGTTTTGGCTGCTCAAAAATTCACCTGTTTGACGAGATGAGTGAGAGCTCGCATTGTCATGATGGAGAATTATTCGTCTTTTGCGGTTTCTCCGAAGACTTCCACAAAACAAACAAATGGTCGTGTACCACTCAGAATTGACCATCCTATGTTGCTCAAGCGGAACAATGGCCACATGACCCATTCGGCCGAAGAAACAGGCGACCATTTGCTTCCCTGTGCTTCTTCCATGAGCAACTTTTGTTGCATTTAGCTCGTCTTGGAATACCCACACGGTCGATTGTTGTTTTGTTCCCGGCTCATACGCATATATCCATGATTCGTCACATGTCACGATTTTATACACGTCTTTTGCAGTACCACGGTCGAACTTTTTAATTATTTCCTTACACAGGCCAAATGTTCATGCAGTATTGAATGTATGGAAGTGGAAGTAATGCCCAAGGTGTCCTCTATCTCACGATATGTCAAATGCCGATCTTGCATTATCAGTTCACGCACTGCATCGATGTTTTGTGGCACAACAGCCGATTTTGGACGACCTTCACGGAGTTCGTCGGCGACCGAACTACGACCACGATTGAACTCACTATACCAGTGATATACTGTGGTTTTTGATGGTGCTTTATCGCCATACAAAGAACTGAGTTCATCGACACATTCTTGTTGAGATAATCCACATCGAAAGTTGTGAAAAATAATCCAACGAAAACCTTCTCTTGAAATTTCCATTTTTTGGCCAAATTGATTTTCTTAACTCACTGTAAACAAAACAAATAGCACTTGTACATCAACACGTTGTAAGTACGTTTATGCTAAAAAAGTCAAACTTTATTATGGTGCTGCCAGATTTTAGCTATTGACATTAGTGTTGCCAGTTCCCGAAATATAAATAGTACCCCTCGTATTCATCGCATTCTCCTTTTGCTGCATACACATTTGCCTGGGAGCTCGATCCAGATCTCGCTAACTTCACAGATGGATGTTCTCCCTCGAACAGCATACAAAATTTATTGGAATATGGAAGGTTGAGATGGGCAATCAGCTTTTTCAGCGTTACAAACTACGGGGTACGTAGATATTTTGCCAGCCACTCTTTGGAGTGGCGAGATACTGATTCCATATTTTGTATATATCACTGGAGAAATTCTATTTTTTGGGTATATATCGGAAGAATGGCGTACCACAAAAGTGGTATTTATTCCAAGTGTTTCTTTGTTTTTAGAGCAATGGAGGAGTTATTACTATACATCTCCTTAAGATTGTATTGAAAAGCTGCCGCTACATCCTGGTCAGTTTGCGTATGTGGCTGCACCTGATTGAACTGGATAAGAAAGAAATCACATTATGTCTAAGCATATCATCCTTGTCATTGAGGGCGCTTTTGACAACACTCCTCATGAATATGAAGTTCGAGCTCTCGACAATAAAGGAGTATATAATATCACTACTAATTGAATAAAAGCTATACTTAATAGCAGATTGATGGAAGCTGAATCAGTTAACAAAACTGTTAAAGTCAAAGTCAATAAAGGATCTCTGAAGGGTGGGGTATTATTTCCCATTTTGTGGAGAATAATAGTTAATGATATCATGCTGACAAATCTAGGCATATCAAGTCTAAGATATGCGGCCGATATTGTGTTATCTAGAGGAAAATCTGAATTCGCTCCTTGTGATATTATGCAGATGGGTTTATTAATAGCTAGTGAATGGTACAGGACACTAGATTGATTATGAATGCTTCTAAAATCAATATCATACCGTATACTACAAAAATATATTGACCACATATGAGACATGTTCACCTAAATGGTACTCAGGTCGATTTTAGCTGCGAGACTAAATACCTCGGAGTAATTCTCGACAAGAAACTATTGTGGAAGACTCACTTAAGTGCAACTACCAAGAAAACTACAACTTTCTTAATAATATGCATAAGGCTTGCCAGTAAATTGTGGGGTGAGAACCCGAAAATTGTTCGTTGGATTTATACCATGATGGCGAGACCTATCATCACATATGGTTCTGTAGTCTAGTCCAGTAGGCTCAGATTTAAGACAACGAAGTCTATCTTAATTAAGTAGAACTCCTTGTTGGCCATGCTCTGACTGCAGGAAATCGCGCTTGTCCAACGGCAGCAATGGAAATTATACTAAAGCAAAGACCCTGACATCTAGTAATACAAGACTCTTCGAGAATATGTTTTAGCAGAATACAAAAAATTTTATAAAAAAAAAATTTACCAAACTACACCCAAAATATATGGGTTAACAATTCATCTCAAAAATACATGGTACCGAAAGTATTCATGCTAAAAAATTCAACTTTGTCCACAAATACAGTACAAACAAAAATGGAAAAATCTTACCGAAACGTATGAAATTCCAGAAAACTCTCTTATGGTATGCAGACGGTTCTAAGACTATGGACGGAATTGGGGCAGGAGTGTTTGGGCTACAACTACTGGGAAACAATGGTGCTCCTTTCCTAGCGTCAAGCGAAAATTCACTTTATTGAAAGATGTGTATAATATTGATATGAAGTATCAGGGAAGAAACAATTTGGTACTATCTGGCAATCAAGCGGCATTAAAAAGTTTGAACTCACCCTTGGTGGGGTCTAAACTAGTATGGGACTGAATAGGGGGGTACCCAGCCACACAGGAGTCGAACGATATGAGAAGGCTTAGCAATAAAAGCTGCGTCTTCTCATTTTAATGGTCCTGAATCCTTCTGTGGACTATACTATTGTAGGTCTGCTGAAGAAATGCACCAATGAAGAAAGAAGTCAATATTGTAAGAATCTTCCTGGATTAAGATAAGCCAAAGTGCGTGGCTCAGGGCAAGTTAAGAGTCGTCACTGGCCTTTTAAATAGTCACTGTAGACTCAATTACTATATGAATAAGTTGGGTCTAGCCCCAGATGCCATCTGTACATTCAATGGAGTTACTAACGAAACCTAACTACACATGTTCACAGACTGCGGGGCACTGGTAGATTTATATACGAGTACATAGGTACTTTCGGGAGTACATCTGGAGTGTGAGCCAAATTCTTCATTCCTCCAAATTACAAGAGTTCCTGCCTGAAAGAAAGCTGAGAGCAGAGCTAATAATGAGAAACTCAACTTCAATCAATTTAATTATTGTTTATAAAATGTTGATTTACTGTGTTTCTGAAACTATTACAATCCGTTGTACTTAAAATCTGCCGCGTAATGGGCATTGAATGATTATGTTTTTCAAAACACCTTTCCAAAAAAATTGAGGAAATATCTTGAGATTTTTATTGTTGATTTTAAAATTTTAGTTTATAAATTGTCTTAAAATCATAGTAACTGTTTTTTGTCCTCTGAAGGTTTCAATTTTAAATTTCTGTAGAAAGAACACGTATTTAGGCCTTATTAAAAAGTTCTCCACTTTTCCAAATTCCAAATCTTTCAAAATGTCAAACTTCAATGCAATACGTAGAAAATTTATTTTTTATAAATTATCTTCTGACAACACCAATATTCAAACCTTTACAGCAGTTTAATTTCCTTCTTGCATTGCGTTTTTGAAGTTCTGTGCCACGCTGATAAATAATAAAGGAAGGAGTTTTTATAATTCTAGAGAAATTAAAGGCTCGATTCAGCTGTCTCCAAAAAATTTGCCGTTCTGGGGCAATTCGTTTTTGGAGCTCAATGGGAAATCCGCTAGTGTATATGTGCAACCATATGAGTAGAAGCATTATGAGTAGAAGCCATGTAATAATAATATATTCAAACCTGAATTTAGATTTAATACAATCTATAAAACAAAAAGTAAAAACAAAAACAATACAAACAGTTAAAAATAAAACAACATTTAAAAATAAAATCAAAATACGATAAATATTTGGGTTACTGAAATGCAGTCCCACAAAGCCCGCTAAAAAGAAAACGCCAATCAACGAAAACAAATCAGAGAACACACATTTCTACAAATTGTTGGCGTGCTTCTGGTGTTGAAACGAGTTTGGCTGTTGATGTTTCAATTTGAAAGAGCACAAAAGCCACATAAAAATAGTTCAAAGTCATTAAGTGATCAAGCAGCACAATAATTTAAGTAGTAGTGTGTGAAAAACGTATCCACGAGCATTTCGATAAATCAATTCAAATGAAATCAATTCAAATCAAGACCTTAGCGAGCGGCTAAGGTCTTTGCACTTTCCGACCCTAGCTAGCGACCAATTGAATCAGCTCATTGAATTCCAAGCCTCACATGCAGCTACAACGTAAATCATCCCCACAAGCCGCGAGCGTAAGCGCTCAAGTATTTATGCAAATTTCTGTAGCTAATGAAACCGATTCGAGAGACTCCCATGGTGATCTGCGACGATTTGCAGCGACTGACCCTAGGTGCGGACTCCGATCTGGCATGACTTTGATAACAAACAAACAGTTTTTATTATAGTTAAACTAATTAAATTATTTAAATGCATATATGTAGTATATACGAGTATACTGGTATATCTACATACTTAAATAAATTATGTGTTTACACAGTGGAAAATTGGGGATATGTTTAAACCTTGAAGCTACTTAAACTGTTTTCGTCAACAAATGAAGGAAATGTCGTATTAAGAAATTTTGTCAATTATATATTATTGTGTATATTAGGTTGTCGTTTCGTTAGGTTGGCAGTTACAGGTACAACCATATCTGGGATTTTCGTTCACTAACAGAACAACCTTTTAAGCACAGGATGAAAGATTCTTATTATTATTATGTCTCCAAGGGCTTGGGGCAATGTACACTAGCAACTAGAATGAAGCAATTCGAGACCCTGCCCTGGCATGGTTTGAGCCCGAGACCCCACTACTGTGACACTACCATAGTTTGAGTTATGTTCAAATATTAGGTGGAAGGAACTATTTTTGCCTGAGAAGCACATGGTTATTTGTTAATTTTTATACATATTCAATATACCTACATATCCGTAGCCTCGCATAAATAACTAGGCGGAAGAGGAGTAGAATATTATAACAAAAATAAGTAAGTGTATTTGTTGTTGTTTTTTGTGATTGTTTTTTCGTTTATAAACTTTATTTGATAGCGACATACTCGCATAAACTGGTACATTTTGAAATAGTTAAAAATTGGATCCGTAATTTTTAACCGTGTACAAATATGTTAATTTATTTTTGCAAACGAGTGCAACAGCAATAACAGCGAGAATAATCGGAACGGAAATCGTCCTTGAGCCGTTGATGATTGTTGAAACTAGTTTAATATTTTTGAATGGAGAAATAAAGCGGCAGCTGCAGTTGCAGCTGATAGTAAAATGAGTGAAGGTATAGCCAGCAAGTGAGGGATCAATGTTCAATGATCAATAACTGAAGTTTTAATAATATATTCAAGATTTTCAAATTTTTTTCCAGGTGTGGAACAAAATGAAAAATCTAAGCTAATCAGCAACGTACCTCCCCACACGGAGTAACAGCGGCGATCTGTAGAGGCAAACAATGTTTGCATTGCTTGCATGTAATCCAATGTGGTCTTACAGTGTCGTATTAAACTCACATTTCCCTGTGTTCATTTGAGCCCATGTTGAACAGTTGATTTTTTTATATATCGACAATATCCGAATAATAATGTATGTAAATGTGGCCGCATTAGTCACATCGTATAAGCCAAAATATAATTTTATTCTGTTCTATTTCTTTGTTAGTTGAACAAAATTAAATTATGCATTTTCTAGTTAAAAATATGTAGCGATGTAAGAAAATATACCAAAGGGAGCACCACTTAGAAACTTAGAATATTTTAAAGATATTATCTTACCCGACTCATGTTGAATTTCGGCATAGATGGATATTTGGGGCATCTTCCAAATCCATATCCTGCGGCGCTATCCACAAGTATTACGAAAAATACAGCTACAATGCAACAGGTTTGAGATATCGCTGTTTTATGTCTCAGCAGAGGGTGCACCATTTTATAGTATACAACGAACACGGTACTAAATTTCAGCGGCAAATATTTTCAGTTAGTTCGCTCAAATATTGCTGAAGCTGTTGGTATTTTTCGAGTGTTTTTGTGCGAATTGATTTGTCAATCTAATTTTAAATGAACAACTTAAAAACACAAATGCGTCTTCGATTATTCAGTTAAAATGTATTGCTCCGTATCGACAGAATCGATGTTCGCTGCTGTGCGGGAAGGCGTTTTTGCGAATGTTGTGTTGCAGTTGCTTGACTAATATGCAAATGGCCGAAAACACTACGGCTGCTTTTTACTTGGTTTATTATTTCCTCATCGATCGCTGGTGAATGAATGGAAGGTGTTATCACAATTCAATCAGTTGCTGTAGTTGTTGTTTTTATTCCACAATGTTTTCGTTTACTGTTGATTCAGTTCGATGGTAAAACGCGTAATTTCTTTTCCATTTGTGAACAACGTTGGGTGGCTAAAAGTGCGAGTGAAAAGTTTAAACAGTACAACAACAGTGCAGGCACAACAATCACAACACCAACAAAAACGGCAACAGTAGCAACACAACTGCACAACTGGAAATCGTTAAATCATTGTTATGTAATGAAGTAACAGCAAGCAACGCTTGGTTGCAAATGTAGTTAGTTGCAATTATGTCGGTATTGCCGAAGGCCTGCCAAGCAGACCAGGAACGTTCAAGTCGGAGACGCTGGAGTGTACAGTACAGGAACAGCAACAAAAGGCTCACAGCTCGCAAAGTTGTAGAAAAAAGGGGCCGGAACAACAGTGGAGGTGGATAGAGTCGCTTAATAAATTATTTATAACTATGCACAGATATTTCATCGTTAATTAATAAGTAAATATGAGAAACGAAACAATTAAAAAATGCACTCAAGCTGTGACTAAGTCGAGGAACAAGTTACAAATAAATCAATGCAAATCGTGGAATGTGTGCATTGTAGGCATGTTTCAAAGCCGAAAAATCAAATACTTATGGATACGAATACCAAACACCAAAAATTTCGTTTAATAAACACTAATGTGGAATACAATATGTTGGCACTTAATATTATTTGAAGATTTTGTAAATCAGAAGAAGGCTCGTAGATTTGCTATTCGCTCTATTGCTAGGAAAATAGTGAAGAATAGTCAGCTAATAACGAATCCGGAAGAAGTATTATGTACCAGACGGTGGTAAATTAAATAGACACATTAAGATTTCTATATATTTTTCATAGTTGCAGAAATATTACACAGATATATTGCACAAAAATGTATTCATTCTCATCTACCGCTTACCATCAGCCTACATCTTATAACCTTATGGTCAAGTACTCCCATTATCATGGAGTTTGATATGGAGGAATTAACGTCACGTTTTTATATTTCTTCAATATGTTGTTGCATGTTCAGATAAAATCTTTGTAAATACACCAGAAAACAGCGATGGGATAGCGAATACTATTTGGACATATCGCTAGCATGGACATGGTTGTCAACCTAACTGTGTTCTTTTTTCATTTCATATTTTTACTTTTATTGGCGGCACTTTTTGGATTCATGACATTTTTAGATTTTTCTTTCAAATTGTAGAATTTTTTCTACTTATTTTTGTTTTTACATTCATTATTTAGGCGAGGGCGAAAAGTTTGCCGTGCACAGAATAATTGAATAGCGTATGTATATGAATAACCCCAAATGAATAAGACAGTGTGCCATGTACAAAGAAATGTTGCACTGAATTTGGGAAGAGGACACTGGCATAAGTTCAGAGTCGAGTACATACATATGTGCCTGCTCAAGTACAAGTTGTCATTAGCTCTAAACAGCATAATAAGCTAGGAAGCAACCACTGCAACACTGTAATTGGGCGCGGTTTCGCACGTACGAGTGCACTCGCTTCAAATTATGTTGATTTTTTCAATTATATTAATAATTTTTTGCATATTTCATGGATCTACGAGCATGTATGCATATTTATTTATTTGCTCACTAGTTAAATTTGCCACTGTGGTCGGAAGACTCGTATTTGGTTCTTGAAGTCAGTTAGTTTTGTTCGCAAACTGCACTGTTTTATAGCCATACACACTCACTTTAGTTTGGAATTATGCAGAATATATTTTATTGGTAGCTTGATCGTGCGGTTTTTACAACAAACTCTGAGTATATGTGTCTCCATACGCGCTAAGATATCGCACGGCCACTTGAACAAATTTCCCGACTATGCTCCGCGCTTGTCCAAAGAGTACTGATCGCGACAACTTTTGCGTGGTTGGCTGCAGCACCCATTCGTTTGTGTTCGCCCGTCTCTTCGAGATATCGTGATGAAATGCTAAGAGAATACTTCAGAGCTGGTTGGGAGTAGGGGTGGTTAAAAAAGTGTACATATGTATATACAACGTCGCCAGCATGGCCTGAGTACCTCAGTATTCTCACCTACAAAATAATTGATTTATTTTCTTATTCAATGCCAATATTTATTTTAGTGTGGCTGCCAATTAGCAATTATTTTCGGCGCTTATTTTTGAATGATCGTGAATATTACTCCAGCACACATTGATTTCTTATTTTTACTGTTTGAAGTACTTTCGATTTCTAAACCGACTTTTTTCTTCAATTTGTAAATTTGCTTTAAAGAAGAAATTCCAATATTGGGACTATTTTAGTGCAAGTTCCATAAATCGATATTCAAGAAAGTATTCGCTTATCAGTTTCACTCATGCCGTAACTTCAATTATATTAGCATTTCTCGAATTTTTCAAATGCGTCCGCAGATTGTAAAATGACTTTTCACATTTGCGTGAAAGTGCTATCATCACCTACTACGTTTATGTGCCACATTAATCCGAACTAGCTATAATGTGCACTTATCTGGGATATATACGGGGTATAATCGCACTTATAAATGCGGTTTGTTGTGTTCGCTAATGCGCTTCTGACATTGCATTTCGAATAGCGCACTTATTTGCATTACTCTAAAGTTCCTATGGGCAAAATACTGATTTTTAGTGTGTTGTGAACACATTTTTCATTATGAAGCGATTCAGAGTCACGCTACAATTGTATCGAATGAGACATACACCCGCTAACTGCCCACAGAAAAAACTCGAAACAAAATAGGGCAGAATAAAGCATACGTTTGAAAATAATATTTTCCATCGCTGATATGAAACACTAAAAGCCGGACGCACTTAATAGATGTTCGCAAGGGAAAATGTCTCTTCATCTTGTCCAGCTTGTACAGTAACTAAGGCATGTTTTTATCTTTGAATTGAAAGGTAATTTCAAATTTTACACAATCTACTAAAATAAAAATCTTACTATTTCTTTACTAATCCTCTGGATTCATATAATTAAAATACAGACTTCTGTTGTTATTTTGCTCAGGCACATCTAACCTCGGGGAACAGCTACGAGCTACACAGCGGTACTGCGACTAATTTAAGTCGAATTTCATTTGGCTGGTACAATATAATGATAAGCATTATAGTTTGAGTAGCTAGAAGAGAAATTAAATGTTTTTATAAAATATTGAGAAATTCAAACCTAATTCTCGTTGCACGATTTAAAGTGCAGAGTGATATAAAAGAGAAACGGCGGATACAAACTAAACAGAACATAATTTTTTCTGGAGTTATTTCTGTTTCTGTTTACGTTGCTCGTGCAATCACATAAAACATAAACAGACACAGAGATAGAAACATCATTATATTATGTGTGTAGCGAGGACGATAAAAGTGTTTAGCGGTATTTATTTATTTATTTTATTTATTTATTTACAAAGTGAATAATAAAAATGAATTCTTATTATACAACTAAAATTTAAGGAGCACTAGCTGCCAGGGCTTTCAGCTCGCTTTGTTAAAATACTTATTATATGAAAAATAGTCTACTGTAAAAGTGATTATGTAAGTGACGCTAAATAACCTTAATCAGCTGAGATTCACACAGGAACTTGAAGATGTTGTGGATGTTGCAGGCAGTTGGTTCTTGTAACAAAACTGATGGCGGTATATCTTTAAATAAATTTAAACGTATGGTGTCAAGTTGCGGGCAGTTGTCTAAAATGTGTGTAACAGACGCAATTTCAACGTTGCATGATGGGCACACCAATGCATTGGAACCGCTGAGTAAATGACCGTGAGTGAGCAAAGTATGGCCAAGACGCAATCGAACAAAAGTTTTTAGTTCATTGCATTTGCTGGTGGCAGGGTATATTGGTTTGATATTGTGCGGATTAACACGAGAGTAATGTCGACTTCTGTCAGTACAGTTGTTAACAATTGTTAATAATCGTACGAAACGAAAGAAATCGTTGGTTAAAAAATTTTCGTGCGTGAGTAGTGGTTCTCTAAGGGCCAGTTTGGCTCTCTCGTCGGCTAGTTCGTTCCGTTGATGCCCGTATGTCCTGGAATCCACATAATCTTCAGTTTGGAAGAGTGTTGTATTAACTTGTCCCGTATAGCAGATATGACAGGATTTTTGTTAGTGATGTTCAATATAACTGCAATAGTAGATTTGCTGTCCGTACAGATGATGAATTTACCTTTGGTGACTGATGAGTAGTTTACAGCTTGTTGCACTGCTGTGGCTTCGGCGGTAAATACAGAGCAAAAATGCAGTAAATGGCCTGCACTAATCGTCTTGCCGTTGGGCTCTACAACAGCAAAAGAATTATTGGAATCGGACTTGGATCCGTCGGTAAAGATCAGTTTCCAGGATTGAGATATTAATGGCATCGTGTGTTCTCGGAAGAGATGATTGTAAGTGCGGTTATTCGTAACGCTTTTACCGTAATGCTGTAATTGGAGAAGAAACGAAGAGCTTGCAAGGAGCCATGGAGGAAAGAAGTCTAGCTTGAGATATTTAGAAGGTGTAAAAAACTCAATATCTGAAGCGTAGTTTATGCATCTTAATATGGTGGATGGATGGTTGTAGCTCCGTTTGCATCGTGATGAAGTATTGACTATTTTATAGATGTTTTTATTAGTGCTCTGAAGAATTTTTGGTATGAGCCTTAGTGTTTTGTGATAAACACGACATTCGATAGATGGTAGTCCTGCTTCTGTTAAAATGCTATTGGTTGGCGATGTTGGAAATGCTCGGAGAGAACGTCGAATTGCAGCATGATAAGGTGGGCCAATAAGCCTGATGTTACTTTTTGCACAGTGACCATAAATAGATAGACCATAGTCAATTTTTGATAGTATTAAAGCTACTGATATATTAATTAAAGATGAAGTATGAATATGGGAATACTTAGACGATAAATATTTAATAATGTTAAGCCTGGCAGCTATTGATTTTCTTACATATATACAATGTTCTCTAAAAGTGAGTCTTCTGTCAAAGAAAACACCAAGAAATTTTAGAGTATCGGAACAGTTAATATCAATATTATCGTAAACTAAATTAAAACTAGGACAATTTTGTTTTTTACAGATGTGAAATGTTTTGCATTTGTCATAGCAAAGGATGGCTCCACTATATTTAGACCATTTTGTTATGTCAGAAAGAATATTAGTGAAAATTAGCTTCACCGTGTTTTGGTTGTTATTTTTTGAAAAAATGAGTACGTCATCGGCATAAATAATGTGATCCGTATATTTGTGTTTTGAAATTATAAGACTTAATTCATCGAAAGCAATTATAAATAGGACGACAGACAAAGGTGAGCCTTGTGGGATTCCGTTGTGGAGATTGTAAGTTTGAGATTGGACATTATTAATTTTAACGCAAAACCTTCGGTTGGATAAAAAACTTCTTACAAAGTTGTATATTCTGTGGCCGACTTTCCATTTCTTCAGCTGGTGCAAAACAACATCAGCTCCTACACGATCAAATGCTTGAGCGAAGTCTAGACTTAACGTTGAAACATGATTTTTGCATGAGATGGTCTTAGAAATGTAATGTTCAAAGTATAACAACGCATCAATACTACCGAGACCTTTTTTGAAGGCGAATTGGTTGGAGCTGAGTAGATTGTTTTTTACCGCGTACCATTTGAGGCGCACCGAGATTATTTTCTCAAGAATTTTACCCATGCAAGGCAACAGCGAAATTGGTCTATAGCTTGATACTTCAGTAATAGGCTTGTTTGGCTTAGGGACGGGAATCACGAGGGCTACTTTCCATGTTTGTGGGTAAACGCCTTGGTTCAGAATGGTGTTGTAGAGGTTTATCAATCTGTCTTTTCAATTACCTGGCAAGTGCTTTAACATGGGATATGATACTCTATCCAATCCAGGTGTTTTACCCGACATGGATGATATGGTATTGTCAAACTCGAGTCTCGTGATTTTGGATTCTATATGTTGAGCGGATAAAGAAGGAATACGATTTTGATAGGTGTCACTGAGAGATTGGTGTTTATTGTTTATAAAAGTACTCTGGAAATTTGAATCTTCTGAGGAAGTGGACCAGTGGGAAGCAAAGTGGTTTGCTATGACTGTGGGATCGAGTAAAGGGACATTACGAGAGTAAATAAGTTTAATGGAATTATGAACGTATGTTCCTGCTAGCTTTTTTATATCACTCCATACTTTTTTGGGAGATGTTGTTGGGATGATTGATTCTGTAAATTTTACTAGACTGGATCTTTTAGCTATTCTCAACTCCTTCCTGAACAGAGCGTTAGCCTTCTTGAATTGTATCAAATTGGCTTGTGAGCTATCACGTTTGAAAATCCACCAAAAGTTTTGCTTCTCTACTCTTAATCTAGTGAGAACAGTATTCCACCAGGAGACAACAGTTTTTAGAGGACGACTACTGGTTTGAGGTATAGCGTAGTGGGCTGCAGAACGAATATTTTTTTGGAGGATTGCAGCTTCTTTATTTATGTTGAGAACAGCGCAAGAATTTAATAGGTTTTGCAAATGTAGCTGAAACTCAGACCAGTCAGCTTTTTCCAGAATGAATTTAGGTTTTGGGACTATTTTTTTCCTACATTGCGTAAACGCTAAATCGGATATTATGGGGAAATGATCGCTGTTGTATAAATCGGGAAGGGTATAAGTTGTAACCCTGGGTGCCAGTAATGAGGAGCAAACAGTAAGATCCACATGTGTAAAGGTGTTGTGAGATGAAAAATGGGTGGGAGACCCATCATTTAAAACTATGAGGTCTTCGGCTAGAATAACATTCTCAGGGGTCTTACCTCTTGTGTTAGGGAGAAGGGAGCCCCAAAAAGGAGACCAGGAATTAAAGTCGCCTAAGATTATAATAGGTGTAGAGAACTGACGGAGAATACTAATTACTTCAATAGAATTAAACGTTTGCTGTGGGGGGATGTACATAGAAATAATGGTGAATTTGAATTCAAGAGCTACTTCTATTGCTAAAGTGGCAATATTAGACTGAACTGGAATAAGCTTGTGGGGACAATTTTTTCTGATTAATACACCTACACCTTGTTTATTTGTTTGGTTTTGAGGTAAGTTAGTGAAATAGCTGCAGTATTGTTTTGGCACAACAGCAGAAGTGTTTGCCGGTATGTGGGTTTCTTGTAAGGAAATGAAGCAAGGGGAGTGTTCTTTAATGAGGATTTGAAGCTCGTTGTAATTGTTGAAGAAACCACGTATGTTCCATTGTAGTATTTTAAACATATTATTGCTAAAATAACTTAGGGATTGGTTATACGAGGTGATGAGAGAATTCATTAATAAAATGTATAAATAATATTTTATACTGTGGGTATAAAATATATATACTATTATATGAATAAGTTACGGAATAAATTTTGTTAATTTGTTGTCTGAATTAAGTGAGAGTGTTTTTTGTGAGATTGGTCCGGGAGCGGTTTGCGTTAGCAAGTGGTTCAAGGTAGGTTGTTTAAAGAGTCGTCTGAATGTGGTGAAGTGTATGTATTTTTGTTGTTGTTGTCAGAGTTATTAGAAGAAGTTGAAGGTGTTGTAGTATGTGTATGTTCTTTATTGTTGTGAATATTGTGCGTTGGGGTTTGCTGTTGTAGAGAACTTGTTTTTTGAGATGTGGAAGAGATGTCATATGTGGGGTTATTGAGAATTGAGGAGAAGGAGGGGGAAGAAGCATTGAAAAACGGTGTATTTGCTTTGTAAAAATTAAGAGCTTCGCGATGTGTGCATTTGTTTTGTGTTTTAATTTTTAGAATTTCTTTTGCTTGAGTGAATTTGGGGCAAGATCTAGCAGAGGAGGGGTGGTCGCCTGAACAATTGGCGCAAAGTATGCGGGAGCACTTTTCGGGAACGTGTGGAGGAAGGCTGCACGTGTCGCAAGCTGGGGAGCTTTTGCACCATTTAGCTGTGTGGCCTAGCTTTTGGCAATTCTTGCACCTCATCGGATTGGGAAAATATGGTTTTACATGTGCTGAGCGCCAGGAAACTTGGACTGATTCTGGGAGGTGATATTGGTCGAACGTGAGGAGTAATACACCGCTGGGAAAAGATTTACCGTCTATTTTTTTATAAATTTAAATACTTCGACAACGCCTTGGTCTTTCATATTTTCAATTATTTCTTGTTCAGGCAAGTCATTAAGGCATGGAGCGTAGATCGTGCCTTTGGAATAATTGAGGTTAGAGTGAAACTTAGCATTTACTGAACAAATTCCATGTAAATATTTTGTGGCAATGAATTTATCGGCAATAGATTTGTTTTTTAAAAGAAGAAGCAAATTTCCATCACGTAATTCAGTAATCTTCTGGATCTCTTTGTTAATTAAAAGCAATGCTTTCTGGACAGCAAAGCAGGAATATTTGGCCAATGGTTTATTTGAATCACTTGCAGAGATTACTACATACTTTGGGTTTTCTTTTTTTAGTGTTGGTAGATTAGGGAAATTCTCAATTGTTTTATATAAAGTTTTTTTGCGTTTAGCTTGGGGAGATTCTGCCAGCAAATAGAATCTGTTGTCCCCGAAGTTAGGACGCCGGCGGGCCATCCTAACAAAAAGTTGTTGTCACACGCGTTAAGAGTTAAGTTAGAGGTGAGTGCACCGGAAAATCAACGATAAAAAGAGAAACAAACGGAGTGAGCGAGTTGAACGGATAAAAGTTAACGAGTAGAAAAACTAAGCAGAAACATCTGTTCGCAACGAAATGTAGTCGATGACTGAGCGGTATTTAAATTACAGTGCATATATGGAAAAATAATTGAAGATCTATAATGAAGAGGAATTCTATTCCGCCAATTGTCGAATTGCAAATAAAATAATATTGATTAAATTAATTGTTTAAATGCATTAAAAAATCATAATTACACGCTACACATTTAAAATCATTAAAATGCAGAACATAACGCTTTCTGTTCTGTCACCAAACGCTCGATTTCTGTTAAATTCTGTAGCTATTATATTACTAATTTGGTTGTTGAGTTTGTTTCTGTTGCAAATGTACTGGATTCTGCTTCTGGTGCCATTTCTGTTTTATGTCACTCAGCATCTTTACTCACATAACAAACTCACAATCAGTCAATAAGATAATTATCATATTTAAATAGTTTGAATCTCAGCAAAATCTAAAAAAAGTAATAAAATGAAATCTAAAATTTATTATTTTTTAGGCTATCAACAGCGATCAGCTGTTTTCATCTAATTGACATTTTAACTGACAATCTATTTAATGCCAATTGTTGTTGTAGCCTTGCTCCTTGACTAAATGTAAAGAAAAGATTGAGTACCCTCACTCTTACACAATATCGCTGTATTGGCATATGTATATAAAACAAATTAGTAAAGAAGGGTAGGGCATAATAAAATGGGAACTACAACCCCGTATAGGGAAGGTTGTATTAAAACAATTGTATTTCAAAGCAATATAAAATTATGATGAAATAAAGGTGGTTACAGGAAGGAGCATATTATTCTTTGCAAGGTAACTTTTTATTCCACCAAGTTAGTTTAGAGTTCTACTTTTACTTTATGAAGAAAATAGGCAGACGAACTTTGGTGTTCTTTTTTTACCAAGCTCAATACTTGGATTCGTATCACTTGGCTTGTGTAATAAGCAAACAATTCCCTCTTCAGTTAGAACAATTGGTTTTATTAGTATTTGTCCCACTCACTATTAGCTTTAAAAGTTTGTTCGCTTCTCACACTTCGTCTTCGCTTGTAGTGTGCTTCAGTTAGTCAGTTGTTGCACCATACTTTTCTATTTATAACGCTCTGCGACGATCACTTGTTAACTCTCCGTTGCTAACACAACGCTCACGCTGCGTGCTGCCACTCTCAGGATTCAGCTATGATCCTTTTGCCGCTGCCACTGGTGAACTGATCTGCTACTACGATGTTCACTATATTAATTTTTATTTATTTTTTTTTTGGCTTTCCAATATTGGAACGGAGGTGGAAATCTTCAAAAGACACTGGTAGCATTACGGCAACAGTAGTGTGGGATTCTTACCCACCAAAACCACCTCCATCGCAGTGTGGTCAGCGGACCCCTCCTATTTCCCATTGCGCGTCTTCGCCACTCCAGATGGCGGAGGTCATTCAAATTGACGGCGGTAGTGTCACACACCGCAGCCGATTTCACCGGGATCTCGAGCATATGCTGCACTATGTTATCGGGCATCTAGGGCTCTCCACACACTGCCTGTAGTGCCTCTCTAGCACTTTCATAATGTGGGCAATAGAAAAAGACATGTTTGGCATCTTCTATCTCTGTACCTCCACAGTTTGCACAGTAGGTTACTCCAAGTGGAATCTGTGCAGGTATGCCCGAAAACCTCCATGGCCTGTCAGCCTCACCATGTGACCTGCTTACCCATTGCTGAATATTGGGGAAAAGCCTTCTTGTCCAGCGGCCTTATGTAGATGTGTCCCACTGGGCTTGCCACACAATTGCCAAGAGCTCTTCTACATTTGTCGTGTGTGTCCCTTTCGCGTGGTAGAGGTTCATCGCTTCTTTCGCTAGCAGGTTCACGGGTGCCATGCCGGCTATCACCAAGGTGGCATCTGTGGATACGGTGCGGTGTGCGCAGATCCCTTGCAGAGCACTTCTCCTGTCTGCTGCCTCAATGGTGCGGACGTAAGCCTTCACATCCGAATTTTCGGTCAATATTGGCGCCCCATAGATAATAATGGATCTGACAACCCCAGCGATGAGTCGCCTTTTCCGCTGTCTGGGTCCTCTCACGTTGGGAATTATTTTACATATGAGAGAACATGTGTGTGCTGCCTTAGCTCCCACGCGCCGCATATGTTCTTTGACGGTAAGCTGCTCGTTTATCCACATGCCTAGGTGCCTGAGGTGTGGAATAGTGGTTATGGTACATCTACCAACTCTTATTTCCACTACCTCCAATACCCTGCGGCTCGAAACCAGGATTGCCTCGGTGTTGTGTTCACCCAAGCTAAGTCCAACGTTTGCAAGCCATCTTCCGACGGTAGCTACAGTTCGGTTGGCCTCTGCTACTACTTCCTCCAAGTAGTGGTATTTAGCTGAGCTCCAAGTAGTGGGTTTAGTAGAGTATTTAGCTGTGATTACCGATGCTATGTCGTCCGCGTATCCGATGATTTTGACACCATCAGGGACCTGTACGCGGAGGATGTCGTCGTACATAGCATTCCAGAGTAATAATGGTCCAAGCACCGATCCCTGGGGAACTCCTCCGATAATCTTGTGCGACTCCACACCTTTTTCGGACTGGTAGAGCAGGATCCTGTCGCTGAAATAGCTGGCAATCATTCGTCTCAGATAGATGGGTACCCCAAACTCTGCTAACACGCTGGCTATGCGTTCCCATCTAGCTGAGTTGAAAGCGGTTTTGGCATATAGTGTGACCACAAGGCAATACCTCTTGGTTCCACCCCGCCATCGTTTCCCCTGGATTGCTTTTTTGGCCGTCTGGACAAGTTCGTTGATGGCGTCCACGGTGGGTCTTGCCTTCCGGAAGCCATATTGCCGTTTTGAGAGCCCTCCAGATTTTGTAATGGCCTCATCAATCCTGTCACAGATTATCCGCTCCAGAATTTTCCCGCCGTATCTAACATGCAGAGTGGGCGGTACGTTGAAGGGTCCTCTGTTGGTTTGTTGGCTTTCAGCGCTAGGACCAGTCGTTGTTGGGAAAATGAATTCTCTCAAGCCGGCGTCGTGCATTTTCCTCAGTGGCTCTGGGTTCAGTGCAGCTGCGGTTTTTGAACACTCGATTGGGGATTCCGTCTAGGACAGGTGCTTTCTGGTCTCTAAACTTCCCAACCGCCCGCAACACCTCATCTATAGTTACACTGGGTATGCATTCCTCCGTTTGCTCTCCAAATTCACTGGTTTCAATTCACTGCTCTTCTCTGACTCTCCGCTGTCCACCCTGACAAACGAAGATTCTGGGGCCACATGTTTGGAAGTCAGACCCACGAGACCGACTCCACTTAATTTAGGCCTAACAACATCCTCCCCCAATTCCCTTCCTTGGAAATTCCACAGGCAAGCGTGATGCAGAACATTCCCGTCTCGACCGACAACCAAGAGCCGTATGTCCAATCTGACCGCAGGCAAGGCACTTGACCGTGAAACACTGTTCGCTTTCGATTTGCAGCCGACGGGCTCTGTATACTGGCCGACAAATCAAGGCCGCGATCTCCAACGCCCAAGCGCCAGCCACTGTGTCCATACACCGCTTTTGAAGTTGCCATCGCTGAACGCTCCATCTCTGCATCGAGAATACCACATATAAAAGTATCCCTCATACATTTCTCAACCAATCTCGCCTGGACAGACAAGATGGGCCAACCCTTCCCCCTCAACCACAACCTGTTGTAAAGACACACCACTCCTCTGCTGAAGGTCATCAGGCCTTCATTACAGTCTCTCTCGCCCTCTGCGATAGTTAGCAGTATATCAGCAGCAGCACCTTTCAATGGCACGGCCAATAGTGCCAGTACTTCGCGATTACTCCAACCATCTGTGCCAGCGGTAGCCTCAAACTGCATACTGAAGACGCCAAATGTCGTGGTTGCATCATAGGTCGGATGTCTCAGTTCTATTGAGGTTAAAGCCGGCATTCGCAATGAACCCTCCGTAGTAGCTGCATCCTTTGTTCTACAAATCCTTTGCACGGCTCCTGCCGTGTCGCAACCTCACAAACCGTCTCGGACATCTTTTTCGTCTGCTGTGAGTACTGAGTTCTGAGTAGAGTGAGTCGTGTTGCTGAAGCTGATGTTGCGACTGTTTGACGTCCTGTTTGGCGGATGCAGCATTTTGTTGTCATCGGTGCTGCATATTGCCTCGCTAACGTGTATCTCGTTGTTGCTAAGCTCTCCTTCGATTGCGTCAATCCTACCATTTATCAATTCGTTAAATTTTGCTTTCATGAACCGCTGTTGACGTTTTTCTACTTGAAACGAAAACTATTCCTGCATTGCTTCTCCAGCTGCTCCTGGAGGATGATTATAATTTTTAATAGCACTTTACTTTTACTTTTATGGAGTTTAAAAAGTTAAGCGTGCCTCTGCCTATAACAACTTTCATTGAATTGTACAATCGGTAAAATTCCTCACTCCAGAGTACTGTTATTCTTTATATAAAATATACTAGAAGTTGCTAGAAGGAGAGATGCATATGTAGGTAATGAAAGTAATTCTGTATGTACACATAAATTAACGAGTGTCTTGATGTGAAGTTGCGTAATCATTTTATTCATGAATTTGTGTCTCAGATGGATCGATCGAACTGTTAAGCAGGTGAATATGACCCCCACCTTTTTCCCCGCCTTCGACCGAAAGGTACAAATATTGGTTCAAAAAGCGTTGCCTGGGTCTTCCATTTGTGTTTTCTGAGTGCAGAAAAGCTTTTTTGTGTTTCGATTTCATCTGTCGGTCCTAAATCAGCACATTTTGCCCACATTTCCTTGTCAGCGAGCAGGAATTATAGCCCTGTGAACCACGGCGCAGCAACAAATTGTGTATTCTCTTTAGTGGCTAAATCTGCAGGGTTTAATTTTGACGGTACTCACTTCAATTGAATTATGTTGGAATTTTCTAAAATGTCGCCGTCTCGACGCATCACGAACTTTTGGAATGTTTTTGGGTCCATGAGTAGCCATTTCAAAACCGTTTTGGAATCGGACGAAACGAATCTTTCGGTTTCGGCTAGCAGAATAGCACTCTGTATTTTAGTTACCAATCTTACCATATCACCGGAGCCTGAAGCTCCAATCTCGGTATTGAGTGCGGTTTTTATGGTGTCACCTTTGACTTTGATGCTACTAGGCTGATAGCTATTTTTCCATCAAATTGAATTCTTAGGTAACTCACATGCAGCTGACTGTTTGTTCCATGTTTTAATAATGGTGCGTGGCATCAAGTTATTCTTTCAGCTATATGAGTTGGTATTACTTCCACTGGTGCCATTTATTTATTAAGGTTCCTTCCAATTCGTCATCCCAGTCTATTTTACTACGCTAAATTGCTCGAAGTAATTTTTTGAGTTTAATGGTATAGCACTATATAAGCCCCAAAGGGTCAAATATTGACATATGCACTTGCAGTATTTCCCTTTTTGTTGGTACGATATGATCCTGCAGTACATTCCCTTTTAGTCTAGCGAATTTAAAAATATTCCCGAACAACACCTACCGAGAATTTTTTCGGTAGTTCTCAAGTCTTTTGGTGCTTGCTCGACAGTGGTTGTCTTTGCATTGGCTCTGAAGCACGCCCGTAGAATTTAGGATATGGAACCCGCTCGCTGCGTGAATACTTTTCACTTGCATTGCTAATTCAACAGCCTCCTCCTCGCTGTCCAAGCAATCATCTACATAGTGATGATATTTAATTGTTTCAACGGTTCGTGAGTGCAGCCTTTCGAATTTTTCGGCGTTTTTGTTTCGTATGTAGTGTGCGATGCAAGGTGCACAATTAGTATCAAATGAAAGTGGCTGCATTACGTATGTGCTTGGCTTGTGCACTTCGTCGTCTTTATCCCACCAAAGAAGCGCTGGGCGTATATATGACTTTGCTTCACACGGATTTGGTGGAACATTTCCGCGAAGTCTTCGCATACGGCATATTGTCCTATTCTGGATGACATTTAAATATCAATTACTAATGCTAGTAAATCTGGACCACTAAGCAGAAAGTCATTTAGCGATATAACATTGGATTTTGCAGCATCATCCCATACTAGCGTATTTTTTTCTGCCTTTTTTTCCGAAGGGAGACACGAGGGGTACGCACCACACAAGAGTGTGAGATTTTTACTCACTAAAACCACCTCCCTAACCTAACATTCCTTGTTCTTCTTGCAGGAGGAATGCTAAGCAAAAAACTACTTTTTATTTCACCACTCATGAGTTTAAACACAAAACATGCATTAAACATAGTTCTACGGGTTTTAAGAGAGCGGAGATGAATAAGTTTAAGACGACTCACATAAGAGGGAAGTTGAAAATTGGAGTTCCATGTAAAGGAACGTAGGCAAAACAATAAAAACGGCTCTTGAACTGATTCAATAGCATCAAAGTAACAGGCATATCTAGGACACCAAACAACACTTGCGTATTCTAATGATGGGCGTACCAGGGAAGTGTACAGAAGTTTGGTAATAAAGGGGTCTTTGCCCAGTGTTTTAAGAAGCCTAGAATCAGAGAAGCTTTGTTAACTATAGTTGCAACGTGTTTACCAAAAGTAAGTTTTTGGTCAAAGGGTGCACCTAAGTCGCACATATGATCAACCTATTTGGATTTATCGTAATGAAGGTTGGCAAATACCAAACACGTCTCGAGTGAGTCGCTATTTCATCTTCCGTAATTTTTCTGATATAGCCCTTTTGAATAATGTTATCCAATTGTTTTTGTAATGTTTGTTTGAGTAATAGGTCTTTAATAATCCGTTTATGTAAACAAATAAGCTTTTTAAAGGCAACGGTGTAACTTTTAGGTATGTAGCTTTGCATCGTCGCTGCCGATTTCCAATTTCGAAATGACCACTATTCTCTTGACAAGAGGCGCTCATTAGTTTATCATCTGGTGACAAAATGCTTTTGTTTGTGAATGCTTCTACGCTGAAATATTGCTTTACCCTTTCATGTTGCGCATCAAGTATTTTTTTGCATCCACACGAATGAATATTTAGAAAAGGTGTTTGTGTGCGATTGCTGCCACCTCTTGGATCGCCCATCCTAATGCGTTTCCGTTGCGATTCTTTGCTTGGTACAGCGAGTTTCCAGTGGTCGGCCCCAATTAAAATTGTCGGCTTAGCATTTTAATATTATTCGATTGCGACTCCTGTCAAATGTGGATACTTCTTTTTTAATTCATTCGTGTTGATGTATTGCATTAGTAGGCTTCAATTGTCCACTGTATGTATGCCACAGAAAGTGTACTTAGGGGCGTTGTGTGTACTAGATATCACGACGGAAGTTTTTACTGATGCTTCCTCTACGCGAGTGGTGTCACCTGTCCATCGTAGACACAAAGGCCCTTTCTCACATTTTAATCCTGAATAAGAACGTGAATGTAATTATACATTTGCCTTTCGAATACACTTTAACTGGAGCTATTCTGATTAATGGCATTTCTCTTTTTCCAATGTAGAATATACAGGCTCGCTACGAGTCTGTGTTACTTGAAGAAGTATTCGAATAAGTCTTCGACTAAGGCATAAATGAGCGACTTAATTCTCTGAACCAGACGAAATGATTATAACGCACACCAATGCGCATTTCGTTTACAACAATCCCTACAATGCGGTAACTGAGAAGGTGGAAATAAAATGGCGCACAAGCCCTAATTGGGTTCGTGACACGAACACTCACTTAAACGAACCAACCAACCCAACGTTATAAAATCCATAAAAAATCCACAATAGTATACGAGGACTGTTCAAAAAGTATCGCGAATTTTGAATTTTCGCGGGCTACGGATGTTTGATTTTCGATCTTTTTATGGCGTTATGTCGGTACTCATGTCCCTCACTTATGTTGAGAATCTCGGCCCTTATGCTTACTCGTCCTTACCCTCGATTTCCGTATACATTGAAAGTACCATCCCTATTAAACTATTTGGTATTCCAGATGAAAGTGAGGAGATCCGATAAGTCTACCTTCATTCTCTCGGTCAAGCTTGTGAAGAAGTGCGACACCAAATATTGAAATCGTTTCAACTGTAGTCTTGGACATTGTCATAAAAAGTGATGAATCGATTTTGTCTCTTCTTCATCATGGCAACTCTTGCATAGCCCGCTCGACGGAATACGCCAACCTTGAAAGATTGGTGCGATAGCATAATGCCCGGTAAGCACCCTTACTGCAGGTTTGTTGACCCCTAAGAGAATCTCCGTTCTCTTCATGCCTAACTTAGACCTTAATGTCCGACCGAATATTGGAATCTCAGCGTTCTTTGCCCTCTCCTGAAGAAGGCGATGCCACGATCTGCGCCAACTATCGCTGTATCAGCTTAATATCCATCTCATACAAGAACTTGTCGAGCATAATGTATGAAAGCGTAAAGTCATTTACCAACTCCAATGATTAGACCTTATTAGTGCGGCTTTAGACCTGGTCCATCATTTATATTCATGCTACGCTAGATCCTGTAGAAAACCCAATGAAATCAGACCGACACCCATCATCTCTTGGTCGATTATAAAGCTGCCTTCGATAGCCCAATACGGGATTGGCTACATACGACCATATCTGAATTCGATATTCCTACGAAGCTTGTCCGCGCTTAACAGAATGACATTGAGCAGCGCATTTAGCTCTATCAAAAAAGGATCGGGGCTTTCCGAACCAATCAGTACCGTGCGAGGTTTCGGAGAAAGCTGTCGTGCAACATTGTCATGGAAGGGGTGTTGCAAAAAGCCGGTGTGTATTGGAATGGCACTATTTTATATAAAAGTGTCCAGCTCCTTACCTCCGCTGATGACATTGACATTTTCGGTCGTTCCAAGAGAGATGTCAGTGCATTTGCTGCTATCGACAAAGAATCAGCTAAAATTGGTTTGGCGGTAAACGAGTGCCAAACGAAGTATATGCTGTCTATTAGCAAAAGAAGACGGCGGCTTGACTCGCACGCTACAGCAGACAACTGTAACTTCGAGGTTGTGAAGGAACATACCTTGGCACCAACGTAAAGACCAACAAAGCTGGTAGCCTGGAGATAAAGAGGAGTATAACAATTGCTAATAGGTGCTACTATCGGCTCAATAAGCATTTAAGACTGGATTTAGGATTTAGAGAAAACTGACGCTCTATAAGATGATTATCCTACCCGTGCTACTTTACGGCGCAGAAGTATGGGCAAGCAGATCCAGCTGATCTGAGCGTGTTCGAGAGGTAACTTCTCCGTAAAATCATTGGTCCTATTCGTGTTGGCGACGACCATCGAATTCGAATGAACCACGAGCTATGTGAACTCTACGCCAACATTTACTTGTCCATCAGCGACTATGGTGGCTGAATTATCTCCATCGTATGAATGAAGAAACTCCAGCAAAAAATGCGTTTGAAGCAAAAGTCTACGGGCAGCTACGCGGAGGGCCGAAGAAGTCCTAACAGCGCTTGGTCTAACTAAGTGGAGAAGGGGCACGTAGAGCAAGTCGACTCTAACCCGGAACGGATTGAAGAAGAAGATGTTATACTCGTATACTCGTTATACCCCTTATATTTAAAAATGTAAGAAGGGTTTACTAAGTTTGTTGCGGTTTAGCGGGTTTTCAACTACCAGAAGGAGGCGTGGCAGGTATGGACATATATGGAAATACAGATGTAATCAGAATCACTCTTTGATTTTGATTTTGTCCGTCCGTCTGTCCGTCTGCGGCTACTTTTTATACCTTTTACCTTTAAACAAGTTAAAGAGGGTATACTAATTTTGAGCTTTTGAGAGGGGTTGCAATTTCAAGAAGGAGGCATGGTAGGTTTAGGGATATATATACAGATAGGATCAGAATCACTTTCTAAACAATTTTAATTTTGTCCGTCCGTTTTTCCATCTGTGACCACTTTTTCTACACCGTTAGAAGTTTCTTAATGAAACTTTGCAAAAATATAGTCTGGACAAAAAAATAGAACCAGATTGCTATATGGGCCGATTTGGACAAAGACCAGGCCTACCTCCAATATGAAGCAGCTCAAGCTCCTTCTTGAGCTGCTCCAATCTCAGTTTTTCAAACTTAACCATTGTTATCACAGATACACGATCCCACTTCAAACACCAATTGTTACGAAATTGCCCTCTTGACAATTTATTCTGAGACGAAATTGCTTTCCTGACAATTTACTCTAACTCTCTGTACTCGGATTCGTACCACTGGATCGTGTAGTAATCAAACAATCGCTAGTTAAATTAAAATAACAAAGTTAATTCAATTATTGCTATTTACACATTTAATATTAGGCTTAAAGTTTACTTTATTACAATTTGCACTTTATTTAATAATTAATTTCATCACTTTACAAAATCACAATTACAAATACTGCTGCTTCGATTAAAATGCACGATGTATACACTGTTACGATCTCTGCTCAACTGTGTTCGACTTTGAATAGTGTGGTGGCTTTTATAGCTTTCGAATGGTTGAAGTAGAAAATTCTACACTATTCAAGAAGTTTCTGGATTATTCTAGAATCTTATATTCACCTCGAAAGAAGTTTTTATTTTCGAGAACATTCTTTACCATCGAGAGGGTGTTCTTGACTTATATACGCACTCATTCTCAAACTCCAGATGGGATCCTAAAAGTATGCAATCAGGTTTCAGTATGCAATCACTTTTCAATACTATTAGGTACTCCAATCCCACCCGCAAACACTGCAAAATACCTTGGCTTAACTCTCGCTGCTAAGCACCATTGGAAGGAGCACATAAAAATAGAACGAAATGAACTCCGCCTGAAATTAATAAAAATGGACTGGCTCATTGGACGAAGATCAAAGCTCACCATATACAACAAAATCACGACATACAAACAAATTTTAAAACCAGTGTGGTCTTCTGGTACACAAATATGGGGCTTCGCCAGCCAAAATAATATTAAAATAATCCAACGACTTCAAAATAAAGTCCTCAGAGTTATTGCCAATGCACCTTGGTATGCTTGTACCGTCGACATTCATCGGGACCTCAAACTTATTACTGTCACTGAAGAAATTAAAACACAAGCAGAAGCCTACTCTACGAGGCTCCAGAGGCACGTAAGCGAAGAAGCCAGGATCATATAAAGTGGGTGGTAATATAAAATGGGGATTTCAAAAATCTGTTCGCAAAATTTCCTAAAAGTAATAAAATCAAAATGCTCGTTAGTTCCTTAAACCAGTTGCAGTGTCAGTAAACATTGTGTGTATAGATATTATGTAGAAATAAATCTTGAGATTGTATCACCATACAGATATTCTTAGCGATAACAGCACAAACTATTTTGGAGCCAACCGAGAGATAGTGAAGAGCAAATAATTGACTAAATCGAAAGATATTGGCTTGGCTCAACCAATTGGCATCTAATCCCGCTAGGCGACCCAGTTCTGAGTTTCACTTGCGGCGTGTTATAGGTAATATTAAACTCACTTATGAAGAGCTTGCCAAATTACTCTGTGAAATCGACGTTCAACTTAATTTCGGCCTCTTACGACTCTCTACATCAATCACCTTATCGGCCAACCACTAGTCCAAGTAGCCGAAGTAGGTCTCAAGCATCTGCAACTCAATCGACTGCCCCGCTGCCAATTTCTCACTCGCTTGTAGCAAGATCGGCGTCAATGATAACACGAATATATTACTACGTTGCAGCAGCATGCCAAGTGACATTTAAAAAAGGAGAATCTGAAACCACCGTCGTGCTGGCAAATGGTTGTAGTTACCGAAGTACATCCTCTCTCGACGTATTACCTAAAGGTGAGGTCCCGAAAGGATAATCCGTCCGGACATCACTACAAGGGTTTTTGACTGATTTACAACTCGTAAAAAAATAAAATAAAATAAACAAAAGTACATTCTGACAAAGACAACCTGGTAAAATATTAACTATAAAAACTTTACACGGTTCAATCAAGCGTCCAATAACAAAATTATGGTAGCGTCTACTGACGGTTGTAGCGTATTTTCTTTACTCATTTTATATAATTAATATTCGCTACGATTTATCCCTCTTTTTTGACATGTAAACAATATTGGAATATATATCAAATAGTTTTAATCTCTCTTGATTCGTTCAATAAATTCAGTCGCGAACCGAATAGAAGTCTTTTTTTACCTCCGATATCGGAGTAGTTACGAGAGCTCACCCAACAATATACACTTCAACTTACAGTCCACTCGCGCCGCTATGAAATACTGTCATAGTAAGCGTTGGATAAATTCAATATAGGATGCGCTAGAATTTCCCCACAGCTATGCTCCTATGTCCATATCGGTTTGTTAACCGCATTATACAAAATTAATAAATGTAGATCATTTCTCAACGAATTTATTGACAAGACAAGTTGCACACAATAGTTGCAATTGTGTATGTGGGGTTATGCCAAAGTAATGTACTATGACACCACTGAAGTGTAATAAAAATAGAGAGAGAGAGACCAAACGAATCAAATGGGACAGAGTTGCTTAGAGTGTGGTGGAATGAGACAGTACATGGACAGAATTTGATCAGTCAGTTGACCACCTGCAGTAAGCGTAGTTGTCTGGATGGACAGATTACAACAGCTGAAGGCCCAGGCTCGATTCTTGGGAGAGTTAATAGTTAGTGTGCTGTTGATTTCTGAGACATAATAAAAATGCTTGGGAAAAAATTGCCTTTCATTGAAAGATCTCTGATGAGGACAAGTGGCGTGTCCGAAATAGCTATAGGTAGGTAGGTAAGGCGGCCGCCCGAAAAGGGCGCACTTAGGCCAACATTGACCCTTTGTGATACCGCATGGGACGACAGGTCCCGCCCCTTTCAAAGGTCCAGCCATTCGGAGCTTTTAATGAAGCATTTGATGGAGCTAATCTTTTTTTTTGAGACATCTCCCAAGGAGTCTAAAAAGTAGTCGCCTAGAAAAGTGCGCCTCCTTCTGGACAGAGCTGGACACGTGCACAACAGGTGAACAGTGGACTCTTCCTCTTCCTCATCCATGCAACTCCTGCAGAAGTCGTTAGAGGCGATCCCCACCCTACACCCGTGTGTGCCTAGAGTCCAGTGTCCCGTTAGGACGCTAACCACGGGACCTATGCTTTGTCTATTTAGAGCCAGTAGGTCCTTAGAGCGCTTGACATTTATCTCTGGCCAGGTTTGTCTAGCTATTTTACATCCTGAAAGTTCAGACCAGCGCTTGCCCGCTGTTCCTGAGGATATTGTGTTTACTAAGAGCTTACATGTGGCAATAGGAATACCGAATTGCGACCTATCTGGTTCAATCGGTATGGTAGTACCCTTACGGGCAAGTTCATCCGCCTTGCAGTTCCCTGGAATATCTCTGTGACCGGGAACCCAGCACAGATGCAGACGGGTCTACTTAGCTATCTCGTCTAAAGATTTGCGGCAGCTCTTGACGGCTTTTGAGGTGATAATAACCGAATCCAGGGAGCGCAAAGCAGCTTGGCTGTCGGACAGAATGCAAATATCAAGTCCAGATATCTTCTTCTTCCTCAGCCAAGACAGTGCTGCCTCTATAGCCGCGACCTCTGCCTGAAAAACACTGCAGTGGTCGGGCATCCTAAAGGCCATGTTAATGTCCAAATCTTCTGAGAATACACCACCTCCCACCCTACTCTGTAGTTTGGATCCATCTGTGTAGATGTGAGCCCCTTCTACATGAGGGGCAATGCCATCCTTCCATTCGTCCCTGGAGGGAATGGAGATTTTGCACATACCATTGAAGGCGTATATTGGTGTGATGTAGTCGAAAGAGTCAGGAATACCCTCAAAATGTCTTAAAATGGACGCATGACCTACATTCCTGGCATCCCATTGATGCGTAGCTTTTAGCCTGATAGCTGAGTTTGCAGCCATTTTTTCGCCAAAAAGCCTAACAGGCAGCAGATTGAGCATAATGTCCAATGCTGCCATTGGAGTCGTTCTAATGGCACTACTTATGAATACCTCTGCCGTTCTTTGTACCTTTGTTATCAGCCTATTGTAGGTGGACTTACTTAGGGCTGTCCACCAAGCAAGCACCCCATAGAACAGGACTGGTCGTACCACAGCTGTGTATATCCAATTGGCTACCTTAGGCTGTAACCCCCATTTTTTTTGCCTATAACTCTTTTGCAAGAGTACAGAGCTACCTGAGCCTTCGCTTATATTAGCCTTCCAGTTCAGCTTCCTATCTAGGATCACGCCCAGATATTTAGCCTCCTCGACAAGGTCAATATCTACACCCATTAGTTTTGGAGCAATAAATTGAGGAATTTTATACTTCCTAGTGAAGAGTACCAGATTAGTCTTGGTCGGATTAACCCCCAACCCACAGTCAGTAGTCCATTTAGAGAGAATGTTCAGCATGTTTTGCATCAAGTCCCTCAATGTAGATATGTATTTACCCGAGATACTAATAGCAACATCATCCGCATACGCAACCACCTTGCACCCTTCCCTCTCCAGTCGAACAAGCAGCTGATTTACCGCAAGATTCCAGAGTATGGGTGAAAGAACTCCACCTTGAGGTGTGCCTCTGCACACGGACTTCTTGGCCGATGCCGCCCCCAGTTGTGTACTGATTATCCTGCTACTAAGCATGTTTTCAATCCACCTGCTAATGGCGGGTTCCACCCCCAAGTCCCGCATCGCACCGATTATTGCGTCTGATTTGATGTTGTTAAAAGCTCCCTCAATGTCCAGGAAAGCCACTAGGGAGAACACCTTGTTGTGCAGGGAGCACTCAATACTAGAGACTACGGAGTGTAAAGCGGTCGCCACCGATTTTCCCTTGAAGTAGGCATGCTGAGAGACTGACAGCTTCTGTCTGTCTATAGTGAGCCTTAGATGAATGTCTAACAACCTTTCTAGGATTTTTAGACAGAAGGAGGACAGACTAATGGGTCTTAAGTCCCCTGGAACTGTGTGCGAACTTTTGCCGGCCTTTAGAGACCGCACGTCTTATTTTTTTTAAATTTATCCATCTGGTTCTTAGGACCACCCGCTCGATTGATCAAGCTAAGGCAGCCAAAAATTTGAAAGGGGAAGGGGTTGGTCAATTGTGGCAGCACCCCGTACCACAGCAAGGCCACCGTTACTACCTGAGGCGGCCTGGTGTCAGGAAGGGGAGCTCCGTTAGGATACAGCCTAATTAACCTCCTGGCTGCAAAACAACATGGAATGGGCACGATCCCAAGAACACCCTGGATTAGGAGGGAGACAGTTCTTAGTTGGATTACTCCGCAGTGGTCAGTCCGGCTAGGGTAATCCCAAAAGAGCCGAAACTCCGCCATCCTAACCCATTGCGTCATTGCAATCATTTAAGCCTTCGTACCCCGACAATGTGATTGTTCTTCACGAAGGTCACGAAATAGCTATAAGATCTGCCAAAAATGTTTGACTAATTCTTCTTCTTCTTCTGAAAATTATTACGAGTGTACCTCGCCCTGAAGCTTCGAACTAACCGCACCCTCATATGTTTATATGTTTATATGTATATATAAAAATAGTTTTTCTTTTCATTGCCTGCAAAACACAAAAACACAAAAAAAAACTTTTTATGCTCTTTGGCAATGCGTGTGCAGCCGGACCTCTTTAACGAATTTACAATAGGAAATGATCATGTAAGGGATGAGCGCAACAGTGTTGATATATTAATGAAAAATAATGGACTGACATTTTCTCGGGATAATGGATAAATTTTTCGTCGACATCATTAGTGTAAAACATGAGACCGTGAGAGCGAATAAGCAAAAGTTAGTTATTTCTGGGAATCCCTGAATATGCATTTGGATTTCGAGCATATGTGTTCAAATCAAAATATGCTAAATTCAGAAAAAAAAACAAGAAAAGTAAGTAAGTAAATATTGCTAACGTAATCACCATTTAGACCCCCCGTCCCCCATGTCCTCAAAAATAAGCAAAGCAAACCAGACCCTATCAAATTCTTGGATAATATAAAGAAAAACTGTCGAGCAGTGCTTTTTATCCTGGATAGAGTTTCTTATCTCATTAGCTCTACGATTTACTTGAGACTTCTTTTACCATATCGGAAGGACTCTATATGTTGGTTCTGCTTCACAAATTATATTTTCTTGAGTTTTTGTGAACAAAGCACACACTCTTCCGTAAATGTAAAATTTGATTGCACAAATATCGAATTAGTAATTGTATAAAATAATCTGCTTGATATAGTTGACAAATAATACCCACCATTTCAACCTCCACCTAAGCAGTATGCCTAAAATTATACACTTATTTTTGATTTTCACAGAGTTGGGATTAAAAATAATTATGTTTTTGATACATAATAACAAATTCGAATGGATTCAACTGCTATGAATAGTCATAGATAAGTGCAATGATGGTACAAACTATTTTGTGAAACTGCGGAACCATTTGATTGACATACGAGTAGAAATAATAAATGACAGTGTATTTAGTAATGGAAAATTATCATTATTTTCTTAGGACATGAGCCAGAGGGAATTTTATGTAGGATTCGTGTGTAAAACAATAAACCACTGTGTTTTATATACAGAATACAATTGTCAAACAAAATTCGTAGAAATCGATATAAAAAAGGTCTGTGAGAACCATGTATCTGCAATATTAATATTAGAAAAATCAATTCAGTTGGACAAATTTTCCTATTTTTCTTGAGCAGAAAATAAATCCACACTTCTATGCACATAGTTTTCATTGTTAATTCATATTGATCTGAACATATTTTCGTTTAAAAATTCTTTCCGAAAATAACTAATAAGTTATATATTGTTGCTCAAACTGTCATTTTCGTACTTTAATATCAAATGAAATCCATTTTTAAATTGTTATTCCTTTATTTTTGGTTTTAGAATCAAATATATATTGAAACGTGATATACTTTCAGGATCCCATCTGAGTTGGAGAATGAGTGCCCCCTGTGAGTCAAGATGCGAACTATTCCAATACAAGTTTATTCAAGAACCATCTGTCGGTAATATCAAAAACAATATTCTCGACTTCTGTCGAAGTGGATAGAAGCTTCTACAAAGTACGAGAATAGCGTGGAATTTTCTACTCCAACCTTCGAAAACTATAAAAGCGACAAGACTGTTCAAAGTCGAATGCAGTAGATCAGAGACCGTAACAGTGTGTACATCTAGCATTATAATCAAAGCAGCAGTATTTGTAATTGTGTAAAGTGATGAAATTCATTAGTAAATAAAGTGACTAATGGTTTCCGAAATAAAGTGCAAATAATAACTAAGTAAACTTTAAACCAAATATTAAATGTGTAATTTAACCAGCGATTGTTTGATTACTAGACAATCCAGTGGTACGAGTCCGAATACAGAGAGTTAGAGGAATTGTCAGGAGGGCAATTTTGTAACAGAGTAAATTGTCAATAGGGCATTTTCGTAACAATTGGTGTCAGAAGTGGGATTGTGTATCTATAATAAACAATGGTTAAATTTGAAAAACTGCGATTGGAGCAGCTCAAGAAGGAGCTTGAGCGCTTAAAGGGCTTAAAGCGGAGCTGCAGGTGAGACTAAGAAGCGCTTTAGAGGAGCAGGGTATAGATGTCGATGAATTCCAATGTGAGGAGCCAACGACACCTCGACACGAAGAAACAACCCCAGAAACTAACACGGGTAACTTTGACATGAGTGCACTTATCCTGGTAATACAGCAGCAGTTACAACAAAATTCTCAAGCAGCCGATGAGAGGATGCAGCAGCAATTACAACAAAATGCTCAAGCTGTAAAGGAACATTTACAACAAAATGCTGAAACCCTGAAACAAGCAGTCAAAGAGGATGTCAAAGAACAGTTGGAACAGCAGATACAGAGAAGCGACGTCAAGTTGCAGCAACGGTTAGAGCAGAGTGAAATGCGACTTGTTCAACTAGCAAAACAGAACACACAGCAGATGAAAGAAATGTCTGAGATGGTAGACAGGAAGGTTTGTGAAATTGAGACACGGCAAGAATGGTTCGAAAAATCTGTAGAACAAAAATTCATTGCGAACGAGCAAAAGCAGAACGACTTTAAGCAACAAATAGAGCAAAGAATTCACCTACTACAGGAAGGTGCATTGCCTGTGCCAGCTTTTTCCTCAATAAAACTGAAGCCTCCTACCTATGATGGAACCACAACATTTAGTGTCTTCAGAATGCAGTTTGAGACTACCGCTAGCAAAAATGGTTGGAGTGCTCGCGAAAAAGTGGCTGCATTAACCGTTTCGTTGAACGGTGCTGCCGCTGATGTGCTTCAAACTATCTCAGAAAGTGAGCGAGACTGCTATGAAAGCTTGATGAATGCCGTTCAGCGCAAGTATGGTAGTGAAAATCGCAAGCAGATGTACCAAGTAGAGCTATGAACACGGGTACAGAAAAGTGGTGTCTCTACAACAGTTTGCGGCGGAAGTGGAACGGTTAGCTCATCTTGCCTACCCAGGAGAGATCACTGAGAGGTGCATGATGGACACCTTCGTATATGGCATTCGCGTATGGCACGGTGATGGACTATGGCAATTTTTGGTGATGCCATTCGGTCTGGGTAATGCACTGGAAAACGTGTCTGGTGTACCTAGATGACATCATCGTTATGGGAAAGGACTTCGAGGACCACTTGAAGAATTTAGAAGAAGTATTGATGCGATTAGGAGCTTCAGGGTTGAAGCTGAGCGCAAAGAAATGCTCGTTCTTCAAGAAAGAAATCAAGTACCTTGGACATAATGTCACACCTGAAGGCGTACAAACAGATCCAGATAAGATAATCTCAGTAAGGGAGTGGCCAAAACCAACTAGTTTGCATGAGCTACGCAGCTTCTTGGGTCTTTGCACCTATTACAGACGTTTTGTTCCAGGCTTCGCAAACGTGGCTGGTAGTCTGCATGCATTAACGAGGAAAAATTGTCCTTTTGAGTGGAAAAGCGAACAGGAGAAGGCATTCAACAGATTGAAAGAGCTATTGTGTACAGCTCCGATCCTTGCGCATCCAATACCTGGCGAAAAATTTATTTTGGATACAGATTCAAGTGGATTCGGGATTGGAGGTGTCCTGTCGCAAGTTATTGACGGACATGAAAGAGTAATAGCCTACTTCAGCAAGATCTTATCAAAGCCAGAGCGAAATTACTGTGTGACACGGAGAGAACTTTTGGCGGTTATGCAGTGCGTGAAGCACTTTAACAAGTACTTGTATGGACAAAAGTTCTTGTTGAGAACAGATCACGCTGCTCTGCGCTGGCTATTACAGTTCAAAAATCCCGAGGGTCAGGTTGCGAGATGGATTGAGAGACTCCAAAGCTACGATTTCACAATAGAACATCGCAGAGGCGGAAGCCACGGGAATGCTGATGCACTATCACGACGTCCTTGCAGTATGGAATGTAAGAACTGTTCTAAAGCTGAAGGGAAAGAAGGAGTAGTCGATGTACGCTTAATGGCTGTTTTACCAGACGATGAATGGACAGTGGAAAAGATAAAAGAAGAACAACGAAATGACCCAGATTTGGCAAAAATCGTATCAAGTAAGAATGAAGGAAAACGGCCTGATTGGAACGAAATCTCGACTGAAAGTCCCATAACTAAAGCATATGGAATAGCTTAAAGCTGCAAGATAGATGCCTATTCCGCCTGTGGGAGAGCGAAGATGGAAAACCACGAAGAACTTGATTGTGGTACCCAAGGCAAGAATAAGCGAAATTCTCAAGGAATACCATGGTGGGCCAAGCGGAGGACATTTGGGAATAACAAAAACAGTCGAGACAATTAAAACACGTTTTTATTGGGTTGGTTGCCAGCAATCGGTAGTTGACTGGATTAGTGCTTGTGAAAAGTGTACAGCTGCCAAGGGACCGAGTCGTCGCTGTCAGGGGAAGATGCATTTATACAACGTGGGAGCGCCATTTGAGCGTATTGCAATGGACATAGCAGGTCCGTTTCCAATTAGTGATTCCGGCAACAAATATGTTCTCGTCGTAATCGACTATTTTAGCAAATGACCAGAAGTTTACCCCATTCCCGATCAAGAAGCTAAGATCGTTGCAGATGCATTTATCAATAATTGGGTCTGCAGATTCGGAGCTCCCCTCGAGTTGCACTCCGATCAAGGCAGTAATTTCGAGTCATCAATATTCAAGGAAATGAGTGAATTGATGGGCATACGCAAAACTCGTACAACCCCTTTTTTGAATGGTTGAAAGATTTAATCATACGCTTGAGGAACACCTAAGGAAAGTCGTGGACAGAAACCAGAAAGATTGGGACCAACACATACCCCTCTTCTTAATGGCATACCGATCGGCAACTCACGATACTACATCTACAACACCAGCTAAGGCTATTTTCGGTTGTGACATAAGACTACCTGCAATTCTGAAATTCGGTGCCTACTCATCTACGGAAGTTTCATCTAGCAGTTATGTAGCTGACAAACGAAAACAGGTGAATGAAATTCATGGAACCATCAGAAAGCGCACACAACTGATGAGTGATAAAATGAGAGCCAGATATGATCTACGGGCAAACTCCAAGGGATTTCAGGAAGGGCAGCTAGTTATGCTTCATAATCCGCAAAGGAAAAAGGGATTATCGCCAAAACTGCAAACACACTGGGAAGGGCCTTATAAGTTGATAAAGCGGCTCAACGATGTAGTATACCGCATCCAGTTGGCGAGAAATGACAGGAGCAAAATGAAAGTCGTTCATTTAGAGAGGTTATCTCCTTATAATGGTTGCAGTACTATCCTCGTTCGGGACGAACGAGATTAAGCGGAGGGCAGTGAAACGTGATAGCACAGTGAATGTGATTGCATACTTTCAGGATCCCATCTGGGTTGGAGAATGAGTGCCCCCTGTGAGTCAAGATGCGAACTATTCGAATAAAAGTTTATTCAAGAACCATCTGTCGGTAATATCAAAAAGAGTATTCTCGACTTCTGTCGAAGTGGATAGAAGCTTCTAGAAAGTACGAGAATAGCGTGGAATTTTCTACTCCAACCTTCGAAAACTATTAAAGCGACAAGACTGTTCAAAGTCGAATGCAGTAGATCAGAGACCGTAACAGTGTGTACATCTAGCATTATAATCAAAGCAGCAGTATTTGTAATTGTGTAAAGTGATGAAATTCATTAGTAAATAAAGTGACTAATGGTTTGTGAAATAAAGTGCAAATAATAACTAAGTAAACTTTAAGCCTAATATTAAATGTGTAAATAGCAATAATTAAATAAAGCTAATTATTTTAATTTAGCCAGTGATTGTTTGATTACTACACAATCCAGTGGTACGAGTCCGAGTACAGAGAGTTAGAGGAATTGTCAGGAGGGCAATTTTGTAACAGAGTAAATTGTCAATAGGGCATTTTCGTAACAATATATAGAGGAGGAATTTCGAAAAGGCATTTTCGGCTTTTGGTGCGGAAAAAATTTTAATTGAACGGACCGGTACGGAATATTGCGAAGTAAATTATCATCAAACTGCAGTTTTGACGCAGTCACAGTCGGAATGTGTAGAACAAGTTGTGACCACAGACTGCGGACCATTGGCACACAAAAGATTCAGGTGTTTTGGAGAGAATATCTTAGATATGAGCAAGATCCCTCAACTTGATTCCTCCAAAATATATGAATTCCTGTCTGAAATTAACCTGACAGAAGATTTCTAGATGAGACTATCTCATCTTTCAAATAAATAGGGGCATCACAATAGATCTTTCAGGTCGTTTATAACACCATTAAATAAATCTAATCTAATCTACATATTTTTATTAATTTATCTTTGTTAATAAAATTATGAAAATATAAAAAATTCTCTAATTGATGTTCTAAGTCTTAGTTAAAAGCGTTCATGTGTATTTTATACAGGCTGTAATTTTATATTTTTAGTAAAATTTCGTTTACATATTCTAGTAAAATCGTTGGCAGTTCTCTTTACTATCCATGCAATGTTTTATTTGTTCCTTCTGAAAAATGGTGAATTAAAATTGCTTCATTGCTTACTTTATCAGGGATCGAAAACCTAAACGAAAGTTAGAATCATTCACAAATTTTTGAATTTTTTTTTCATTTTTTATGTGGCCAATTGATTAATTAGTAACCGACTTCAAAAGAATGTGATTTAAATGTTTACCTCAGCATTTTTGCGGGGAAATAACTGCCCATTAAATATGTTAGATCAACAGTTTGTATCTGACTGGAAAACATAATATTCTGGGTTAGATACGGGTGATCATCAATCACATTGATGATCACCCGTAGCTAATCTACAGCTGACTGCAATAGTTCACTCGCTTATATTTGGTCTTTCTGTGGGAACTGTTCAACTCGGATGCTGTTCATGAAAGTAATTGCTATGTGCAATATATACTCGTAGACTTGTAAGGTGGCTATTGAATTCACTCGTCCAATTCTATACAGCTCCGTCAACTTTTCTTAGTAGTAGGCAGCACGCGTTAACTGCGCATTTCTGGATCTTTGAATGCAATGTGAAAATCGAATTTTAAAGATTCTAAATTTGAAATAAAGAGTTCGATTGGGTACTAAGAAAGACGATCTGCATTTATTGCAATCAAAACTGGAAAAATATGGTTCTATGGATCTGAATAGAATTTCTTAAATTTACATTTGTTTCTTATATGCATTCAGTACATGTTTACAAGTTTCGTTATGTATTAATCAGATGCTTTTTCATTAATACTAATTGAAATTTACAATAAAAAAATGGGGATTTTCTTTCGAAAACTATAATCTGCTATCCGTTTAGTGTTTGATTATTGCTGCAACAAAATAAGAATTGAAGATATTTGCTAAATTTGTACATACGAGTATAAGAACAGGAATATGATTAATGATGTACGGTTTCGGGTGCCAAGAAATTGGTTCGCTTAGGAAAGATGCCTCGTACTCCTATTTCATCCCAATATGTTTATGCAGTTGAATTTTGAAAGTATATATTTGCGGAAGAATAATCGTAAAGAATTCAGCCCACTATATTTCATAGTACTTGTGAAACTATATATCTGTATCTTATATTGCGAGATGAAATACTATGTTAATGGATTTTGGTTTGATTATGGAGTGTACGTCTCAAGTGGTTTAACAGTGACACAAACCCTCCAAATCCTTTAAACCGGTTTTGGTTTAATGCAGGGAAAACTCAGTAATTTGCTGATAAAAATAAAAAAGATCGGAGCTTAGTGTGCTAGTGCAAAATATGTAAATCAATCTCTTAAACAAGTCAAAATGGATTTTTTAAGAGATTTAGGCAACTAGTCAAAGTTAGTTCCCCATTCTGATGGCAGAGCAATGATCCTAAATTTGGAATCGAGAAAGGAATAGTTGGTTATTTGTTCTAGTGACTTGGCCGGATAATTAGAATCTAGTTCTCTGACGTGTAGCTTTTTCAAACACTTCTTTAGATTTGTCATTTGAAAGCAACTCACTCCAAAAATTCGGAAAAATTTAAATTATATATAGGGCTCAACACACGCATTCTGCAATCTCGTCGTAAAGCCGAAAAGGCAGGGCCATATCCAACGATATGATTCAAAGTTTTTTTAGTTTATTGATTAGAACTAGCACCATATTGAAGTCTGGCATGATGAGGTTTCGAAGATACTCGCAGCAACTGAGGCTCGAAGAGAAAAATATATAGAACGGCGCATGTCTGGGGCAGGATTTAACCCAGCAATTCAATGAATAATATAATCCATGATAAAATGTAAATAAATAAAAATGAATTTTATTGCGTAATTACATAAAATAGTTTTATAGCTATTGCGTTGCTTAGCAGTACACATAAATTTCGACTACAATCATTGCTTACGATTTTGTCCAGTATAAATCGTTAATTATTAATTGTAAATGGTCAGTTGGGAATAAAATAATTTATAAATGTATATGTTGTAAATGTATAGTGTAGTAGACTAATTAAATTAGAGAATAGCAATACTTTAACTTTAATTTTGATTTGCAGGTTGCTCTTTGATTTTTGATTAAAATTCTGCTCCTTGCTGCTTCCTCTTCTTTTTGGCATAATTTCAAATTATTCATTCCGCATTTTGTATCATTTCTTATATGCGGCAAATAATTACAAAAATGTTCATTATTTTTATACTTGTGTTTTGGTTTTTGTTCTCTGTTGCGTACGTAACGTAACGTAAATATACATAAAATAAAATAAAAAGTGTTCGGTGTAAATAAACTGAATAGAAATTGTGTAATGCTGTGGAGAAAAAGAATTACAAAATGGCGTAAGAATGCGCGTATTTAAATGCGTTCTGTTACGTAAACTTTGGCAGTGGCGGGAGCATTCGATCTTCGCACGGCCACTGACACGATGATGCCAAGTGCGACCAGAACGATGCCCAAACTATTCATGATATAGTGCTCGATTTCAGAGTTGCGAGTGCTGAAATAGAGGCAGGAACACAATGAGGGTCTACTCGAGCGTCATTTTCACTTACCTCAAAGCCGCCTCAGTAGCCAACTGGCGCTCCTTTTCTACCAGCCCAGTGACGCCGCAAGCCACGGCCAACATAAAATTTACTAGACCGAAGCTGGCGTGTATAGGCACCATTGCCGCTCGACAATTGTAGGTGCGATTTTCGCAGCATAGCAGCACCAGAAAACTGCAAAATGAGAACAAAAACATGAAAATGGCATATTGAAAAAATGGCAGACTCACCTAAAAAACCCAAAGACGAACTGTAATGCAAACAGGCCCATTGTCACACAACCCAACCACGAGTGCAGACTGTAGAAGTTCGGCTTGGGCGGCTCGGACAGGTTGTGTGAATCGAATACCGAGAGAAATCCCAGGGCAATGCATGGTATGGCACAAGCGTGGAAGAACATGTGTATAAGCTTAACGTAGATGTGCTTCAGACACCGACACAGACGGTACAACAGAACGGCTACAATTATTAAAATATATTTTAATTAATAAGTGTGCAACAGCCACAGTCAACTGCGGCTTCTTACAGAAGCCGGAGAGCGTAATAAAGCCCGCCACCATCAGTGTCGGGTGCAGATTGAACTGCAGCTCCGGATTGTCGGTCCAGGCGAAACCGCCACGATAGAACAGCACCCAGAAGAGCGTTAACACAAGCGCTCCAATCAGCAATATTGTGGACAAGATGACAATGACCAGATATTCGAACCACGAGCCGCAATTCCAAGCATTCTCCGAGTCCTCCTCGTAACGTCTGCAAAAGTCAAAATTGAAAAGTTCGTTAGATAACGTCTGCATCATTTTTTTGCTAGTCCAACATTTGGCCATGCCTCATGTGCGCATTTTGCGGAGACTGTCGCAGTATCTTTTTATTAAGTTCTTTCATAAACTCCTCGTTAATAGGCATTGATAATGATCAGTATGTATGCCCAATAGAGAAGACAAATAATTTTGTAGTATTGTATATGCAGAGCAGAAATTTATATGACAAAAAACTCAGCTTTCTCTGTCCCTGCCGCTTTGTCTGACTTGGGATTAAAGCACAGTGCTATATTTCGTTTCAATTATTACGAATTAAATCAACTTTCATTGAATAATTGCTCATTGAAATCGGGCACTCCGCGTAATTATGATAATTTCATTTTAATCTCATACTAAGTAAAAGAACGAGAATGCTGATTTGAGTGAGTTGAATGCGTTCCAATTAGTCTTAATTGATGGAATGAGTTGCTCTTGTACATATATGAGTGTGGTCAGGTCAAGAAATTACGCGGTTGTCTAATTAGACTATACAAATCTTGTGACAGCGTCTCGTAAATGTTAGCAAAGATAAGGGAGGTGTAATTGACACAACTGATAGATGATGACCTCTTCGTTCTTGTTCCTGCTAATTTAGCTTTAAATTTTAACCATTGTTGACTCTTGCCTTTAATATTGCATTACTCAGAACTTGGTACAGAAGTGGTGACCCAAATAATGTGAAGATCACTATTAATTTTGATTGTTTTTAAAAATAACAGTCTTTATGATCGATGAGATTTTGGCGCTCCACAAAAGAAGATTTGAATATGTTTTCGTGACTGTAATTATATAGTACAGGCTAATGCACAAACACGAATTATTTGTCTCTGTGAATGGCTTTTAATACAGAAACCAAAGAATCTCCAAATGATTCTATTCTTTTAATTTGAGTTTATAATTTTAGAAAATAGTTCCCATTCCTTCAAATAGCAACTAAAGTCCCCCAAGGGGTTTTTTTTAAAGTACTTTCTACGATCCGTACTACTTTTGAATTTAATACAATTTGCACTTACCATGCAAGAGTAAAACTACCTTACTCACAATCATTTAATCAATGAATAATTTGAATTGTGATTCGTTCAATTATTTTTTTTAAGTATTGGTTCATTCAATTGGTATGTATGAGTGACAAAACACTATACACGTCATTAGCATTTGATATTTATTATTGCGAAAATAATTTTCTTCGGTAGTAGTTCGATCACTGAATTGCGTCAACTAATAAAAAAAAGTTTGCTTGATTATTTAGCTTTAATGGAGGTGGTTTAATTTAGTATAATTTCACTTATTAAAAACTAAATAAAGTTTAACTAGTTACAATCTCTCTTCAATATACTCTTATCGCTGCAGCGTGCAAGTCTCAATTAATCGGCTGTTGGATTTGTCTATTTTTCTTACCTTATCACTGATGGTATATATTATTAGGGAAAACGAGATAACAACAGCCGCATTTGTCGAATGTTCTAGGCTTTATTTAAGTTTTCTAAATTACTGCACAATATATTGGCAACATACAGCAATGAACAGTAAATCGGCGTTTATATTCAAAGCTACTTAAATTTTATTTTAATGAACTATCTTATTTTTAATCAAAACAATGAAATATAGTTTGCATATTTCTTGTCACCTGCTGTTGGCATGAGGAAATATGAGGAAGTTGGTGCAGTCTCGTGAGTTATTTCATCATGTTTGTATTGTTATACCCTTAGAGAGGGGTACTCATTTTGTGTGATTGAACTGTTTTATAACACCCATAAAGAGGCTCCCACCCATATAATAAACTTTGGGGACCCCACTCAAAATTACTCGTGTTATGCTAATAATGATATAGGAGCCAAATTTGATACTAATGTACATTGTTTCTCTACTAGTCTACTTTTTTGTACGAGTTTTATAAATTATGTAAGGATACAGGGTATCTCGAAGTGGTCTAATTTGACTTTCGCTTTCATTACTGGTTTTACTATCAAGCGGTAAAGCAATCGCAGCAAATTCACAGTAATGTATGATAAATACAATAGAATTGATTTCAATAAATTTTCATGTTTATATTGGACTAACTGCGTATTCGTCGATTCACACAAACCAGTGTTCCATTTCTTTACTACGTTTATAACTGGCGGGATAATAAATAAAATATTTTTGTTCGTTCTCAAAGCGAAAGCTCAGTTGAAATGCAACCCCCTATCAGAATTGAGTTGAATTGATTTCTGACTATACCATATCGTAATTGATTTTGTCACACATCACAATTAAATTTTTATAGAATACTTTGAGATTAGAAATCCTATCGTTATAAACGACTAGTAGGTGTCCTATCTGAGAATAGTGCTGCAAATTCATGCACACTTTTCAGTTCATTGGGACTGCACTCTTGTATTCAGCATGGAGGAATTCAAGTATGTTCATCGCGTCACATCATCAAAGACAATACAAAGAGTATTTACGTAGATAACAAAAAAGCCACCATCGAATTGCACAGCAAATCTTCATGGCTGCACCAGAAGAAGACTAAAAGTTCTTTTTTGGGGAATGTTATGTATAGAATTATAGAAATTTTAGTTAACTGCAAAATCGCAAAATAGCATGAGTGTCAATGGTTTGCTCGTTGGTCTATAGTTTTTGTGGCTTAGGGTTCGAGCCCCAGCAAAATGCTGTGTTTTATCGGATTTTTATATTAATAATCATTTTTATAAATAGTTACTAAAAACGATTCATAACAGATTCAAAGTAAATTAATTTTATATGAGTTTAAGAAGGAATGGTTTTTATTGTCATAATAGGAAAATTAAGAAATGCAGATTTAATAGTCTTATTATTTATTAATTATTAGTATATTGATAACATAAAAATTAATACAATTTAGATTAATAAGACATTAATATCAAATCTAACCAGCGGTTTTGTAACCGGCATCATAAAGTTGATAGACCAACGCTTTAACCCTTGAGCTACCGATGCCTGCAAATATTTCGGCAATTTTTCGGCATTTTAGGGAGTCAAACTGTTTTGAATTCATTAATCCAACAGCAGAACGTTTATTGAATTCTGTGCCTTTGCCAACATTGGCCACGATGCAGTTTCATATATGGAAATATTCAAAATGAAATTAACGTAATAATAGTTATTTATTTATTAAAATAATATTGTAAATAGCAATAAATATATAAAAATACATTTGAATAATTTAGAAATTTTATAAATTTTTGTTCTGAAATTAAATATTTTCAAATTTCTTATTTAATTCTCTGTTAATATGCCGCTGTTATAATCATTTTTAGCAGAAAAATGTTACACTTTGACAGCAGGTCCACGGCGATGCCATGTGTTGCATGTCCCCTGTTTTCTAAAGAGCGATTTGCACAATCTTGTTGTATATTGTCTTTGACTGAGTAATAAATCAGCTAGGAAGAGTGCACATGTGTGCGTCACGTTGTTGCGACGGGAGTTCTTATTCAATTGAAGCAAGCGTACTCTAGTTTCTGTTTTCTAAGCGCGCATTAAACCCCACAGCCAGAGAATTACAATACTTGAGGTTGGGTGCTCGTATTTTTATTAATAAAAATCATGAATTTCTCACACAATTCGCTCCCACTTGTGTCTGCAATTAATGCGATATGATATACTCTGTCAGCACGAAATGCAATACATCTGCTGGAAACGCTTGATACAATATCGCATCGAATTGTTTCTGCCAGAAGGCTGCAGATCGTTCACATGCATCATGATTGTGTAGCAGGCCAATCTGTGCCTTCCCCCGACATGACGCAAATTAAGGCATGGAACTGGGTTGTGTCGAGTCAAAGAGATGCGGTCACACTTCATCACATTCGTTCAAATGAATTAAATTGAAAGCAAAAAATTAAAACCAAGTGACAATTGGTCTCAACTGGAGAGCAAAAAATGCGTCCACGTTATCAAATTACTGTATATCAACTGACGAAATATGATCTAATTTCGAGTATATCGGCGTTTTTACTCGCGTATTCAAAACAAAATATATTTATAACTAAAATACAAACTACCAGAAGGCTTTTATAGCGCATTTTTCATGCCAGTGATTGAAAATACATATTCATATGTATATATATTTGTATATATACTCGTATATATCTTATACTTATACTAGTATTCATTTATGCTCTAACCTGGTACATAACTGTTGAATGAAAGCAAGAGTCAACTTTCTGCTACGGTCACAGCCAGAGTGGTTGGAATGCAACTGATGAAAAAGAAACTCTCAATGAATGTTTATTATAATGAGTTGGTAGTTTTGAATAAATTTTAATTTCGTTTCATATTTCGGAAGGAGAGGTTTGTTAAAGTAATAGCCTCTAAATAATAAACAAATGAAGCCAACTCTGACGAATAATATAATTGAAATTAAGTGGCAGAGTCTAGTAAAATGGACATCAGCTGACAAGTCCGGCAAGTATATGGAATGTGTATATACGGGTACACCAGAAGGTTCTTTTCAATTAATGCGAACAAATTTTATCTAATTTACTACAACTAATTTACAGGTTTTCAGGCTTGATTTTAAAAATAATAAATGTCTTAACTGCTTTTGTACGAGTATCTTGTGATATATGTCTGCTAAGATGTTGAGTGTGGTATGCTTTGGTTAGGAAATGATTGTGTATGATTCAGGTAAATAGTTATATTCTGTTTCCATTTCGTTTTAGTACCTCTGATAGTGGTATATATTTTTCTGTTTTTGATATTTGTTTGTGTATGTTGCTGTCATTTGGCAAATTTACGTTTGACTGTTTACGGGATTTTGAAAATACTACATTAGTAGCTTTCTCAAACCAAAACCCAAATTCTAAATTCTTAATACGCTTGTCGTATGACTGATATCTTAATTTATGTTTACTTTAATTTTCATACCAATTTTAAAAGTATTTTAAGTATTATTATTGGAACATAGCTAGTGAATTAATTGATCGTTTCTACGTGTATTTATCGTTTAAATATAATTTTTATTCTTGTTGGTTTTTACGTTTCGCTTACAAAAGTATCTACGTTAATATTTCAATATGTGCTTTGCCTTAAATTATATATGAACCAGTACACATGGCAAAAGAAGAACTCTAAAAGTGTTTTCATTCAAATATTAATGCATAGTTCCTGCTAATTTTCTAAGCCCAAAGAGAAAGTACAATATTTCTCCTTTTATTATCCTGTAATCTGCATTTTACTTGGTTCTATTAAATATGAGATACATATAATAAATTTCCTCCAACGTCAGTTCATGCTTCACAAATAACCAGCCAGGATTTTCACTGCTGAGTAATTAAAAAAAAGCATTCACTGCAATACAAAACAATGAACTTTCAATACTAATTACTTCGAAGCTAAACCCATGCAAAATGCAATACAATTTAAATAACAAGCGGATTCGCTCATAAGAAAATGTGAATTGCTCGCTGTGAATTCCATAAATTCCGTGTTAATACTCACTAATTTCTAAACAGCGATTATACAAAAGTGGAGAGTTCGCGGGAATTCTAACTCAGCATTGTCAGCATCGCGTATATGAATAACGTTGGCAGGTGCAGCGATGGGTGAGTGCGAGTCATTTCCATTTCGGCACGTTTAAGAAATTTATTTACGAGTATTTTAGAAATGTGAAAAACACATTTTGGAACTACTTCCAGAATTTATTCCCTCTGTGATTATGTTCGAGTACCAAATCGAATTGCTATTGTTCGGCCTACCGAGTATTACACAACATTTAAGATCTTTGAATTGTGCCATCTCAAAGGTTAATTTTAGTCTACAGAAATACAGACAATTTTAAACATAACCGGCACGATGGTTGAATTATTTTTCAATAATTTTGAAGCAGATACAAAATATATTTTTTGTTTTGAAAGTTAGACACAGATCAAAAAAATCTTAACGCATACATTATCGAATTGATTTTGGTGTACTCTATTTACTTAAGTAGAAGTTCAAGGCATTTGGGAGTTGGTTTTACCAACTAAATTGTGAGTAGAAACTAGAATATATAGGAACAATAGTGTTGTTGCTGATTGTCTCAAATATTTCTATATTGCATATGAAAACAAAAATATAAAATATTTTTGAAGCTGTTCTTCAATATTAGTATAACATATTTAAAAGTTTTGAAGTTTTGGAAAAACAAACAAGAGATCTAAAGAGTGTAGAAATGAAGAAAACTGTAAATTTATAAAATTCCGTATTCAAGATATTTTCTACGAAGGCATCGATGTCGATGAAGAAATTGTAAAAATAATTTTGTGTGAACTATATAAGAACCATATTGTTGTATAAGTACAAAAGAAATAAACTTTATCTGGACACACTTTCTAAGCTAATTGCAAAACTACTCTTCGTTTCCAGTTCAGTTCAGATTTCAGAGATTAACAGCGTTTCTAGTATCAACATATCCATATCTACAATTTAAGCTCAAATAACCTTGATGACATATATGACATTGGAAAGATCTGTTACCAAATTTGCACCATTAATACTAAACCTATTTTGTTCACAATTTCATTCACGTAAAAAAAAATATTATACTTGATGTTTTTTTTATAACTATAGTATTTTTCTGTTTCATGTAAATCCTCAATTAATTTACTGTGCTTTCTTATAGAGAAAAAAATAGAGGAGTAAGTATTATATATTTAAACACAAACAATGAAATAAAATGTATTTTTAGCATGGAGGAGATTCTCATAAATAGCTCTGCCTTGTTCCATCAACAACCATTATCATATTTTCTTGGGCGATATGTGAGCTTGGCCAGCGACTTGGGATGCTTTTTTTCTTTAAACAATCGAATAATCTATAGAGTTCGTCAATTAAGAAAGAACAAATGAGTAACTTGATAATTTAATTCGATTGACGGAAGATTTTGTACATGAATCCTCTACAATTGAGAAATTTATTAATATTTCTCTTATTATCTTGTTAATTTTGTTAGTTTTTTATTAAAAGATGCAATGCAATAAGGGATTAAGAAAAGTTACGCGCTTAATATTTCAGTAACGATAAAGAATCACACTCATGCACACTTTCTGGAAATGCTTACGGGGAAGATTTAAATGTTTATGGTGAAAATTTAGCTAAGCGGGGGGAAAACAAAGAAAACTCTAAAGGTATGTAAGTGGGTGCGTCAAATTTAAATTCAATAATTTCGCATGCACTTAAGTAAACTAGAGGAATGAATCATTTTCCCTACACGCTAATGTATATAAAAGAACAACAACTTAGCAAAGACATTTTACACAAAGTTTCTGACTTAACAAATGGTATCAATTTGTGGCATGGGAATAAAAATTGTTTAACCAATTTCATCGTAATTGAAAAAGAATGAAAATAAATTCAGTGAAATGCTGCAATGATTACTAATTAAGGCAATTATTAAAGTTGTGAATTACTACATTAATAAATTTCTTCAGGAGCCGGGGTTCAGCAGTATCTCATTATTATAATCGCGCTCTATTAATTCAATTTGAAATCTATTCACTTCAATTTGAAAACAGTATATTATTAAATAATTAAAAATATAAAAACCAGGGTAAGAGTGACTTTTGCACCGAATTGTTAGCATTATTAAAGTTATATATTGGAAGTATGTGTATTGAAGCATAATACTACTATTACCATAAACTAACCCTTTCGGTATTCTGGCATTGTCAGAGGTATAAACGATGATGATATCTCATTTGCACTACCGGACAACCGTTTTGTTCATTCATCAAAATTCTTAGATTTTATTTTGAAAAAAGGCAAAGAAAATGTTTTTCACTTATTCCAATCTTCTTTAAAGGTCCAAGGACCTCAGTTTCGATGTAAACCTTAATAACTAAAGGCAGATTATCAGCTGTTATATTGGACCATGTGCTTTTCCCACATGGCCCAATATATCTTCGAACCAAATGGAGAGGTTAAGAGTATTCGATCGGTATATTTTGTGAATAAACAGTGGCACAAATCTCCAGCCTTACATTCAGAATCAACAGTTTCGCAAAAGAATTTCAAATCAGGCGTTTTATGACAAATGCAAAATAAGCAGGATTGATCGTTTTCTAATTGGATTATTCATACCATTTGTAAACAGAATGTCATATGTGGATAAAGAGCTCATTGAAAGATACAGAGAAACGGAGCTACCTCCATAGAGACATAGATATATAAGAAACCATAGTGCTTTTATTAATACCAATACCAATTAGTTTAGTTTGTATCTTATAGTTCGTAGTTATAAGTCATTAGGTTAAGTAAAAACAACATATGATATTACCTTTTCAGGTCCTTTTCGGGTGAATTTTACTAATTAAAAACATAATTAGACTTAAAACAAAAACTGTTAAACACGAAATGTCGTGTCTGGTGGATAATCCGCTCCAGAGCAGACATAAGGCAATGGGAGAGTAGAGCGTGAACCGAAATATTAGAATTGAAGCACTTTCATAACGATGTTTTCTCTTTATTTGTTCTGGCCTACTGCAACGGATTCATCTATATTTTCAAATGATTGATATTATGTAAAAAAATGGATAATACATAATTAAAAAAATTGTTTGTCTTTCATACATACGAGCAACACCACAGCAGAGCAAAATTTAAATTTTATTAGCAGGTCAATAATTTTTACATTAGAAATCATTGAAATTACGCCATTGAACAAAATATTTCTCATATACTTAAGTGCTAATTCTCCTATAATTGAGTGCATCTAATCGATTGGAAGCGTTTAGATTATATCTTCATAATAAATGACAACATTCAACATTACATCGCATCAGTTGCATATTATTTGCAGAATTATATGAATGTGAACACTTTTGAATACGACTCTTCCTATACAAATACAACACAATGTTTCAATATTTAGAATGATCAGAAGCAGATGTCGGGAAAAGTTAAAATCTAGTGTTTTGTTTAATACGTTTTTTTTATTTTACTTAAACATTTCATAGCATAACACCCCAGCACCATCATTCATTCATTGTCATTTTAACGCGATATGAGTAGACTTTAAAGGAGTAGAAACTTTACACCAAATGCTTTGTATTTTTGTGAGGAATGGCCATAATTAAACATGAACCATTTTAAATACTATAATTGATGTTCCATATTTGTCTTATACCATAATCTCTTTTGTGCTATTGAACAGCTCGGGAATGGGATAATATGCCCTCGACAGGAGCTGAAATATATACAAGGACAAAGAGACTTCAGTTGTGATTTAGAAGAGGATGCGAAAAGAGTGATATAAAAGCAAACGTGAATCTTCCTAAACTGTGTAGTGAATAAATAATTGTTACTGAACTGTTGCTTAAGTGATTTGCTGTTAATCTAGCTATAGTACCTCAATTAAATTGTTTAATATTGTTGAATTCACAATTCGCATATCGAGTTATTAACAAAACTAATTTAAGGAAGATTGTGTATATTTTTAATCTATTTTATTTTTAATTCAAGAGGTACTAATAACACCAAATTTAACATAGATTGCATCTGATTTTTTATTTTTATTTTATGGGAAACTCCAACTGAAGTCACCTCCTATACTTCCTTATCATTCCACTTAAAAGAATACTAATCACAAATTATTTCCTTCAAATCTTCAAGTTTGGCAGATTTTGGAATTGGGTTATTCAAATAAAAATAGTTCTTTTAGATGCTCATCTACCATCTGCGGTGATGTCTGTAAAGGTATTATAAAAAATAATATTTTGCTATTGGTACTATTCATGGAGTTACATATTAAATGATTCATATTTAAAATGAATAGAAAAGTAACTAACATACCCGGATATGTTTCTTCGTAATGAAACCCCTCAAGAATATGTTTTATAATTTTTTTTTAAATTTTGTAGCATATCAAATTTGAATAATAAAATATTGTAGGTTTTATTTCCATTTAAATTTTATGTTGTAATCACTCGTCCAAATCACATGCTCGAGTGTTGTGCAAAATAAAGCGACACACACAATTCTACTTTATCGAACTAATTAGATATCTACGTGCAAGTGTTTACGCAGTAGGTTTCGGTTTTGCAAAACTGGCAGATGTACTTAATGATTGAAAAAATTATACTAATGATGAGAAACAATGATAATACTCAGGGTTTGATCCAAAGCTGCATTCGGATAATGAGCTTCCAGTATGCTTAATATAAAATATTAACAATGCCTAACTCTCTCTCTCTCTCTCTCTCTCAGTTTAGTGAGTAGTTATTTATATTATATATTCATTGAAAAATAAAAGTATAATTAATATATAAATATATATAAAACTGCATATACAATCGGACATATTAGTAGATGGTTATTATTTGAACAAACTAGGTTTTCCGATCAGATACAGTATCTTTGATCCATCCCTTTCTCTAAAAATGTCTGTACAATTACTATATTTCTGTATAAATGTATATTTTTAAACACAAAAACATCTAAAAAAGAAATAATTAATCCTCCCAGTAGAATTCTTAACAGTATCCAGCATTTGAATTTGGTCCATTCTAAAAAAAAAAATGTGAAACATATCCATTTCTTTTAAGTCAGCTGGGTAGGATACTTTTTGTACTTATATTACAAGCTGAATCGAATGAGCACACCTTCAGAGCAGTTGTATTGGGCAGAGCGGTGAAAGTACAAATTAACCCAAAGTAATTAAAGGTGTTTCATATACCATTACTTTTTATTCGTAATCTTTATTGTTACTTGAATTTTTATGATAGTGCTTGATGCAATTTTCGTAAGTTTGAAATTCAGTTTGCACATTTATCATTAGGACAATGCAATTGCAAAATCAATTTATGTATTTTTACCGGACCAATTTTAAGTAACTTGAAAAGTTGTGTGTGAACGCATATTCCCAATTAGAGTTTTATAACAATGTACTGGAAATGTGGATTTTGTAAGCATCTATAAACTGAATGTATCAATGGTCAAATATTCAGATAGATCGTAATTTAGAGATGCATGTAGAAATATTTATTCTTTTATTATTATATCTGACACCATAAATAATTATGACTGCAATGGGTTGGGGAATGAGTTCTAGCTAATGAAGATTTCGACTCGAAGAGAAAATTTTTTTTTTAGAAAGATGGGATTCTGAGATTCAGCTTGGGGCAGGATTTCAACCTGGGACCCTCCGAGTGTGAGCCTCGCATGCTTACCACTAGAACACAGAGGGTGGCTATAGAAGTATTTAATAGCTGCAGTACTCTGTCTGAATTAATTAATAAAGCACACACAGTGGTGCAGTGGTAGCATAGAGTATTGTAACCTAAATTTGGTCCCAAATAAATTTCCTTCACATAGTATGGCGGATTTACATTGCATTGTTTTTGTTACATCAGCTGACATTGGAAGAAGAAGAGTTATCTCTCTATATTACTCTATGGTGGTAGCATGCCATCCAATCTGCAGTGGTTGGTTCAAAATACACATTGATAATGAATGAGTCAGTTGAGTTAGACAGAGGCAGTGGGATTGGGATTGCTATTATTTAAAATTCATTTTGACACTACGGCGAGAATACTTTTGAGAATAGTATGCGGGCTACCGCCACTGTTAGTCATACACTGTGATAGTGTAATAAACACAATTGACACTCACAGTAAAAAATGTGTCCTTTAGATGTCAATAACTGGATATGAGGGAATGGTAGTCCGAGTAGGAGAGCTTGAGTAAAAACCACATAATCACGTGAATTGGGAGAAGAAGAATTATCGCTATCATATGGTTTTGTTACGCGATTGTTTTAACTAAAATGCATCTTTTGATTTTATACAGATATAAATCGTTTCATATTCTTGGTAATTTCTTCCCGCTATCAATCATAATTTAAATATCTTGAACAAAGTTTTGGAAGATATTTAATTATTTTAAATCGAGCATTCCCCATATAATGATAACAAATGTCTTAGTTTCAATAGCATAATATTTTTGTATTTTTATCTAGGGGAGGCAGCACCGTACGTTGGCTTTATCACTTGGTACTATTTACAATTCATCACTGATGTGCACATTGGCTTACATCACTGTGAGGCCCGCCGCTCTGATTTACATCACTGATTGCACACTATCTGTTAATTTAATGGTGCATTCGACAAAACATGAGTCAACGAACGATGTTGCACTGCAGCGAAAAAGCAATTTTGTTTTGTTTCGCGTTGTTGCTTTTCGAATGCTGCGAACTCGTCACGACACATGCGGCGGCTGCAGCAGCAAATAATGCATTCTTTCACTTTTTACAGAAGATGTGCGAAAATTTCTCACAACAATTTTATTTTCATATCTTCTCTTTACCTCATAAACTGGTTTGACGGAGGCAGCAGCACTGGATTGTACGTACGCCGACCGTTCCTCGGACTCGTTCAAAGAAAAGAAAAGATACGACACGTTGATTGGGTTATTAGATCTGTAGTTGTAACTGTGGAGAGGAAATAGGATTGGCCTCAAATATACTCGCAAGCGAAGAGACTGTTTGGCGACATTCACGTCCGCCAAGTCCAAACATGTGAAAACGTCATTAATAAAATACACAATTCTCAATCTTTAACTGAGCGTCTGATTGCCGCAAATCTTGCCGGGGAAAGCTAGCATTTGACTGCTCGTGAAGTAAAACAAACTTAACCTCTCTGGTGGGTCAGAGTGTAGTCAGGCTGAAGTCAGTAATCATTAGCGTCATCTGCAAAGGACGCTCATGCAGGTGGTGCAGTTGCCGCTGCTGCTAGTGTGGAAACGTGCAGCAGTGCTGCAGGCCAAACAATTGTGCAAATCACATTTCATTTGATGAGTTTGAGAAACATTTCTACACGCAAAAAAGTTTAGGTGAACGTTAATCCTGGGAATCTTTATATGAAGTAGTCGCTTGGACACCGCAATTTGAGGGACAGTAGAAAAGCGCAAACATTTAATTTCGACAACTTCTTAAGCTGAAGACGAATCGAAGTGCGCATCAATTAAAATTCTAGCAAATCGCAAGTGCCACGATTTATTCAAACAAATTGAAACCAAACACGAGTGGCAAAATTATTGTTAATGTTCTCACAAGTGATGGAATAGTGACGCCAGCAACCGTAGATGTGCCCGACAGGGATTCCCACGAACCCAAAATTTAGATTCAGTAATTGAATTAAATTCAAATACGCCCTTTAATAACAATAACTTACATTTTCCAGTGGGCTATTTATGCGCTGAACCCACATTGTTCTTACAAATCAATCAGTCATGCACAACGGAATCAGTTGCATCTACAAATGTAATAGTATTATACTAACTAAAAAAAATATGGTATTAGTATAATAAAGCCACACGCAAATAAAATAAACTTAGTTCAAGTAGGGAATCTATGTTAATATTTAGATTAAGTCCCAAAAGAAATGAAACCATTTCGGTACCTTTTCAATATAGAGATATTGCATAGATTACTTTATGTGAGCTGAAACTACTTGTATACTAAATAAATTTCTCGTTTCGGATATATACCGAACATCCAACAAAGTGTTCGAATTGTACGATTATTGTTCGAAGATAATTGTTGTTGTGAGTGGAAATTCGTAGAGCGACCTGCACAATAGGTATTTAAAAAAAATGTGTTGCTGGATTGGATTTGAAAGATATACTCGTAGCTTCCTTAACTACAAGTTATCGTATTTCACAAGTGAGAAAAGAATTAATCATTTCCTCTAAATATAAATCTTAACACGTTCAGCCCTCGTCTAAATATCCCATTGAAAATAAACTTTCATCATATCTTTTATAGAAGAACAGAAATATTTTTTCCTGTGCATCAGCGACAGCAACAGTAAAACACATCTTCTTAAGCAGTTTCTGTGGCGCAGTTTCTCCGTTTGGGCTGCTAATTTCTCTGAAGATGTCTATAAAAAAGGAGACAAAAACTAGTCGAATAGTACATGAAGAAGAAGTATTGAAACTAATGTTAAATCAAAAGAAATTTCATTAGTTTTGCCATTTCTGTTTGCGGACAAAAACGACGTGCAAACATGATAACGTAAACTGCCAACTGTTGCCCTTTGGGATGATGAATTGGAGATGGAAGGTGACCAGAGTGGTCAACAGGTGCGGCGATAACTTTCACAATAAACATTTTCAGTTTCCTTGCATTTCAACTTATGCTATTTTCAAATACAAGCAAAGCTTAAATGTCTTCTCACGACCTTCCAGATCATAATTTACTTTCAACTACAACTAACACACTTATAAAATCCACGTCTACATGACCTTCACTTATCTTAACCTGCATAGTATATTAGTACTCTATCATGCTTGCCTTAGATAAGATTGTAAAGTACTTCTATGCGAAATCTCTTCAAGAGGGTTTGATGTGTCTCACTATTTTGCTAGTTTAATGATTAAATTAAGCAATTATGCTGCTTACGAGCAAATAGAAACTAAGCTACGAGAAAAATTATCTAATCATGCAAGTTAGCAAATAACAAGATCCAATTTAGGCTGAAAAGAAAAAAAAAGTAAAAGACAAAAAAACCAATTAACTGTAAGCTCTGCTTGTGATGAAAGTGAAAGCGATCAATGGGGCAAAATGGGAACTCATTTGTGCAATTAAAATTTAATAATCCTAATTTTCACAATTTTCCTCACTGTAAATGTTCGTATAACAATGTCAATTCAGTGCTTGATAATGGGGGACCGACTTTAGTAAACGTTAAAAAAATAAGATGAACTTATAAAGACGTTACAATGCCCCCGCAGCATATGTATATTGTTAGCGCAATTAGAAAATATCCTGCGGGTCGGCAATTTATAATTTATTCGTACTAGCTTGTGACATACGAGTACCCAGTCAGAAAAGGTAGCCGTAGAAAACCCTCAAAGATATTCTGTTTTCGCTAGATTCGCTTCTTCCTATTTGTTTATATGCAACGAGTCAAATGCAAAGTCTTACATTCTTTATTTGAACATTTCTACAGTTCTTTGTTGGCCTGGCTCGGCTTATCATTGACTACTGTCTAACAAACTTTGGTATGCTGCGTCTGGCACAATTTTAGTATGGAGGAATATACACATACATATCCGTATTTGAATCTATTCAAATGAAGTCTACTAAGAATTTTGCTGAAAAACTATTGTGTCTGAAGAAAACTTAATTAAAATACTGATTATATTACAAACCTTGAAATTAGTTCTAAAACAATTTAAATTTTTCAAATAAAGAATAAACATTTTGAGATTTCCTATTTGTTGTGAGTTTGAGTTGAAAAAACCATATTAAGACAAATCAGCAATTCCACTTTTCTTGGAAGTTCTTTACCAGACATAATATCATGGACCTTTAGTAATTTTTTTCATAAATGCTGATTTTTCTTGACAGCTTCAGACAGGTGAATTTTTGTTACTGCATTGTCTTGACAGACTACAAACTTGGATGGTCTTACGCTAGAATCTCTAGTAGCGTATTTTTCCTAATGGGATACATACATAGACATACGTAGGCACGCTTGTTGTTAATTTGCGGTGGCACGCACAAGTGGTGGATCTGTCAGGCTCTTAAGTGAAGTTTTTGTACAATTGGTTTCGCTTTCGCTTGGCTTGCCAGACTGTAATGTGGCTGGGCCAGCCGGGCGTAGATACATAAGCAATGTCTGCTGCCTGTCAGCCAGCCACAACGAAAAATTTTAATATGTGTAAATTGTATGCCCCCTGTTTGTGGCATCCAATGAACGTAATTGTATATTCTTAAGATACAATTCACAGTATTTATGCAATATTAGACCGAGCCGCGGCACTCAGCTCCGCCGTTCTACACACATAGATGCAATTTATTCATTGGTTTATTTATTTAGTTGTTTTATTCCGAGTATTTGTACATTAAGTCCGTCGCCGACCGATACAAATAACTGGATTAATGCAAAGATATGCTCTGAAGTGCGCGTAAGTGCTCTGCAAAGACAACCGCAACTGAGCTCTCTGTAAGCAAATACACTGATGATACATGTGCGTCGCCGGGCCCGAAACGCTCCAAATTTTATTTAGTCGCAGCTGTCTGTATTCAATTCTCACAAGTTTGCTTAATTGTTGAAATATTTATTAAAACTTACGCAGTTGTTGTTCCACCACGCGGCATTTTGTTCAAATAGCGTTCATGCATTTAGGACCTCCCACAGAAAAATCAGCGGACAATTCAATGAATATGCAATCTTCGCCTATTTCTTAATTAGCCAAAATTAGACAATCTCTCCTTTATCAGCTCGGTTAAATTCGCTATTACGAATCGGAATTCCCCACAGTGAAATTGTTACAGTTCACTTTTAGTTTCAACTCAGCATCACTTTTTGAAATGAGAAAATCACAATCAAATATCACTTCCTGGCGTGTATCTATTCAGGGTATCTGTGACACCAGCAATAACAACAACTGCCCGTACAATAGAGAGAATGTAATTTCGTACTTGTATTTGCGTATCGGAAATCTGCCAGATACATTGGAAAAAAATTTAAAGAAAAACAAACAGCGAACAATCAAAATCAATGATCGCTTAATTAGTATTTTCGAGTTAATATGCCTATCGATAGTAACGGCCGGGCACGGATGTGTCAGAGATCACCCGTGACACATGCAACAAATTTTGATAGGCCTCAAATGGAAAAGAATTTCAATTAACGAGCACGATTCCAAATCTTGCAACTTTAAAAATGCGCTCAGACAATTGAAATTATTCCTCACGGTAAAAGCTACGAAAACAGCACCAGACTTTTTAAAATTTTTCACACAAAATTTCAAAACACAAACAGACGAAAATCGATGTGTTCCTCGGCAGGTTGTTGTTTAAATTTCAAACTTAATCACTTCGAAATATGTATTGTTTTTATTGCACAGTTTGCTAATTGCTTCTACTCAATGTTTCTATTTTCAGCCAATATTACAAACAAGATCGGTAGATCGACGCGACACCACACCACAAGCCACTTTCAGTATCACTCACTAACTAAGCGGTGCATTTTCCAGTACACATACGGCTGTAATTCTTCTTAACAGCGCTGTTAAGTACAGAGAGAAAGTGATAAACAGAGAAAATGCTATGTTAACTCCATGAATTAACTGCAAATTGCATTACAGTAAAGTGTACAGATACAGTTATAATAGCAGTACCGGAACAGAACTTGTCGTAGAAAATCAGGGGCCGAATCGGCACAGTCGTGAAAGAGCAACTCGTGACGTAAAATATAAATAACGGATTATGACAGACGTGCACGTTCTGATCATATCGTAAAGGCCGATTTAAGGCCGGTTTTCATATAGCGCAGAGTGACGCTAGCTGGGCGTAGAAAAAACGCTTCTTCATTCACACTAAGCGACCGCAACGCGAGCAGCAGAAATTGAAATTTTTTTAGGGATGTACAAAATCCAAATACAAGTACTCACATTGGTACCGAATCCAATTGGTACCTGTGCTAAAACAAGAAAAATTACATGATTGAAAAGGTACTTTAACACATACTATATGTAAGTGTTTAGAATTTCTTTATTTCTCTGATTTACAAGCGAATGAAAATCATTCGAATAGAAAATCAGAATACAAGAGGCAATGGGACTGTGTGAACGAACACATTCGACATTTAATTACAACGTAATATAACTGCTTTGCTACGCATAGCTTCAGTATACGAGGTGTGATCAAAAAAGAACCGTTATTGTGTGATCAAAAAATAAAGTATTTATTTAATCATCAACAACTATCTTGACCCCTTTAAAGTAATTCCCCTCAGATATAATACACTTATGCCAGCGTTTTTTCAATCCTCGAAACACTTCTGAAATGCTTTTTTGGTATCGCCAACAGCTCCTGTTTCGATTTTTCTTTTATCTCCTCAATCGTAGCAAAACGCTTTCCTTTCATCGGTGTCTTCAGTTTGGAAAGAGGAAAAAGTCAGCGGGGGCCAAGTCCGGTGAATACGGTGGTTGAGGCATGATAACGGTTTTATTTTTGGCCAAAAACAACTCCTGAGCGATGTCCATGCGACGTTGTTTTTGCTCAAAATTTAGCAATTTTGGAACAATCTTCGCTGCCGCACGTTTCATGCCTAAAACATCCGTAAAAATTGCTTGGCATGAGCCGAACGATATGCCAACATCATCAGCAACCTCTCTGATAGTGATTCGACGATTATCCAAAATCATTTTCTTCACTGCGTCAATGTTTTCATCGGTTGTTGACGTGCTCGGGCGACCAGGACGAGCATCGTCATTGACATCTTCTCGGCCTTCCTTAAACCGGTTATACAATTGAACTTGTGTTCTGCTGATAGTAGACTCGCCAAAGGCCACAGTCAACATTTCAAATGTCCTTGCGCATTTAATTTCATATTTTACACAAAACTGAATACAATTTCTTTGATCCATTTTTTTCGAATAGTACAAAATCGAAGAGCACACCAAAACACGACTAACCTTTTTATCTGTCAAAAACAAACTGACAATCCAAAATGGTTGGTATTGCCAATATATATAACAGACATGTGTACCAACATAAAAAAAAAATGCGAACATCGAACATACGTAACTCACGAAAAGATGAAAATAACGGTTATCTTTTGATCACACCTCGTATGTGATGTCGTTATATACACACGTATTTCATAGCAACGTAGCAATATTAGAATGCATCGAAATACTTTCATAAAATGAAAGAGGGGAAAAAAATATAAAATTTTACAAAATCAAATTCAAGTATACCAGAAATACTATAAATATACTTATACATATATAAAAGTCCATATGTGACATATTTACTTTGTCAATTAAAAATTTGCCCAAGCGACATACATTATTAGAAATGTTTGCAATAAGAAACCAAATACCTAAACAACGGGTAAAAAATAAAATCTGAAACAAATTCACATCACTTGATACGCACACAATGCAACATACGAGATTCGGTCGCTCCGAAACGACGCTCGCACCGCTACCAGGGGCAACTCAAATTTTGCTGCCCGACAACGCGCCGGCGACTCTCGCTGCAAAACGCTATGTGTAAATGGGTCCATTTGATTACATGGAAACTTTATCGAAGCGACAGTTTTTTCGGCTGCTAGCGTTTTGCTGCCTGGCGCTTTTACGCTATATGTAAATCGGCCTTTTATCGTCAGCAATGCTGCTCTCTCCGACCATGGTGTATATGCCATATCTTCGAATCCAGATTTATGTTCTGATCAAAATGCTGCCGCATTCATTGCCTTAACCGCTGCACTTTCCGACCTCTAATAATCAATTTTATACAGAGTGCTTTCGCCACTCCTACAGAGCATAATATCAAAAGAACGATTTTGTTAGCCACGTCTGTCGTCAAGATATTTTGAATCACCGGTATTTCGGTAGCTATCACTTTTAAAGCTTTCTATTCTTTGACACTTGACAAGTAGAAACTACGCTGTTTATAGGAATGGTAAGCCTTTTTACCAACCGCTTGAACTATTCAATTTTTAAACGACCGATAATAAAAAACTGCAACTACGTGTGCTCAAGGTATATGATCAACTGGGGAGAATTTTATTTGCACAGTGCCAGCTATGCTAATACCAAAGAATATACAAGAATAGACAGTTGATATGAATGTATTTGTGCGAGTTCTGCTACTGAGAGGAGTTTTTAAAATTGATGTATGTAGTGGTAAAAATACAGTGCACCCCCCTTAACTCTAACTTTTGTCATTCCTCAATTCACTTAACTTCTCAAAATAACTGAAAACATACAATTTCTTTAATAATTTCTCATTTTCAATGAACCCTCAAGATCCACAAATCGAAATATTCCAGTTACGTTTAAGTAAAAAAATAATTCGACAAAATAAAAAATTGTTTACTACATTATTAAAGAAAGAAACACTACCTCTGTTTAATTAAAAGCATAAAGCCGCTAACTTAATTCGTTTAGGTGCATTTTTTACCCTTTTTGAAGATTTTTCTGAGACTATTGAAACTGTTGTTTTTTGTGAGAATACTGTAGAAACGTTGAATTCTCTTTTGACCGTCAATTTCTAAATTTTTGTCTCCTTCTGTTCCAAATTCTAATATTTTTACTGTCCCCTGTGCACTTTCATTCGTTCATGGCCATGCATATTTAGCCACGCTTGGGGTACTACTGGGGCAGTCGGACCCCATTTTAATATAAATGAATTTTTATTAATTATTTTAGTTATTAGTAGTATAATATGTCAAAAAACCAAATAATTATTATTCTACATCTTATGATTACTATGGTGCGTTTACAGTGCACAGAAGTGTAAATGGAAAGCAATTGGATCAGATTTTACATTAAGAATAGTTATAATTTATAAAAATAACTTGCTAACATTTGAGTTTTCAATTCCAAATTAAATAATACAATTTTTTTTGATTCATTTAATTTAAACGTAGCCCTGATTTCTTGTGATTTTTTTCTCCGAATATTCGCTATTTTAGACAACATCCCAGCAGTGAATCCAACTAGTTAAAGTACTAGTAAAACTCAGATTATATGTAAAATTCATATATACATATTATAATAATGTGTACTCGACATGTAAAATACTAGTAAAACTCATAATTATATGTAAAATTCATATATATGTATGTATGTACATAATATAATAATGTGTACTCGGCATTAATTCAGCATGTTAATTCATTGTGTCGCATTTCTACTCTTCTTTGCGAACACTTGCGGATATTTTAAAACACGCGTTAACTTGAAGATTTATCTCTAAATTGAGGAATTACAAAAAGTGCTTGAAATTATAAAAATAACTGTTTTTCTTCAAATTCCAATGTTTGTCTTTACTTCCTTTTTTATTAAATTGACAAGAAAGGAAAAATTTAGTATCCACGGCAATGAAGTGCCGCAAAAGTCAGTAACTGGTTAACTTATAAATAAGTTTTGAACTAGTAAATTAACCACTTGATTTTTTACTATTAAATTTAGTAGTACATTTTGAAGACTGCCTATAATTTTCACTACAGGGATATGGAAACTTTTTACAACAAACACAATAAATTCACATACACTATACGTGTGACCAAAAAAAATGGTCGGAACGGTAAATAAATTTGGAGGGAATTGAATGTCTTTTCTTTGTATTCTTTGCTAATACATCAAAAATACATATACAAAATTAAAGGAGAGAGAGAGAGAGAGAGTTAAGTTAAGAGAGTTAAACATTGTTATATTAAGAGAAATTGTTATATTACTAAAATACGAGTATTTATAATTAAATAAAGTGTTACTACGAACATCCTCCCCCCGTTGGAAGGGTCACGCTTTCAACATTGCCAGGATCTGTGGGAAGGCAGCATAGTTTGGTCACGGCTCGTTTGAGTCAACCACTTGATGTGCGAAAAACCGCCACACGAACAACATTGTCATCACCCTTAATTGTTTCAGCTACTCTTGCCATTTGCCACTTTAAAGGTGGAATATTTTCGTCCTTTATCAAAACAAGAGCTCCCACTTGTAGATTTGCTGAAGCGTGTTGCCATTTGGTTCTTTGCTGCAGAAGCGTTAAGTACTCCGAACTCCATTTTCTCCAAAATTGTTGCTGTATATAGCAAACGCGTTGCCAACGATTTAATCGATTGAAATTCAAAGGAGTGACATCCGGTTCTATTATAGCGGTGAAGGGACCGCCAATAAGAAAATGGGCAGGAGTTAGTACGTCTAAATCGTCAGGATTTTCTGAAATGGGACAAAGAGAACGTGAATTTACAATTGCGGATATTTGACACACAAGAGTACGGAGCTCTTCGAAATTTAGAATGTTTGAACCGACAGCTCGATAAAAATGAAACTTGGCGGTTTTAATAGCCGCCTCCCAGAGTCCTCCAAAATGTGGAGATCTAGGTGGTATGCATTTCCAATCAATTCCATCGCTGAGGCATTGCTGCTCAACTGCCCTTAAGTGTGTCTCATTGAAGAACAACCTTTTTAGAGAAACCAATTCATTTTTCGCCCCTACGAAATTTGTTGCGTTGTCTGACCAAATGGTTTTCGGTTTTCCTCGAGTGCATGTAAAACGGCGTAGAGCTGCCAAGAATGCTGGAGTAGACAAATCCTTTACCAGTTCCAAGTGGACAGCCTATGTAGAAAAGCAAATAAATAGGCAGACGTAACATTTTATTGGTGGTATATTCCGAACTTCAGACCCATAGTAGAATGGCCCACAAAACTCCGTACCAGTCACTAGAAAGGCTCTGTTTGCCTTTACTCTTCCTTCCGGTAAATCTCCCATGATGTGCTCCGTTAACCTAGGCCGTATGTGCAAGCACCTGATACACTTATTAATGATGTGGCTTACTGCCTTGCGACCACCTACTGGCCAATATTGGTGACGAATTGCGGCTAATGATGCCTGCGTCCCTGCATGCATTAAATTGCGATGAAAGAATTCTATTATCGAATTTGTAACCGGATGCCCTTGGGCAATATAATTGGATGCTTCGATTCAAAGTCCAGAGCTGAATGCTGGAGGCGTCCTCTCACTCGCATTAAACCAAAGTTATCTAAAAATGGTGTGAGAGAGCAGATTTTGCTAGATGATGCTACGCGACTACCAGATTTGAGTATTTTGTAATCTGGGAAGTGCCTTTGTTGTACCATTCGAATCAATAAATATGTGCCTTGATGAACATCGTCTACTGTAAGTGGACCCCTTCGGTCCTTGCCTCGCTAAATAAATTTGTAAATATAGCCGAATACTCGTTGCAGCTTTCCAAAGGAGTTAAGAAATTTGCATTTTAATGATAAGTCCGACATGTTTGATGTTGAAAGTAAAATATTCTTGCGCTTCTCGGGCAGTTCCTTAACATAACCTGGGGTATCTGGCCACGTATCTCGATCGCCTTGAAGAAAAGGAGGGCCATGCTTCCAAAGCTTACATTTCAGTAATTCACGTGGTGTGGATCCCCTTGACAGGATATCTGCAGGATTCATTGTGGTTGGTACAAAATGCCATTTCATTCCTGCAGTGAGAATTTGGATATTATTCACTCTATTTGAAACGAATACTGTGAAATTTGACGGTTCATTTCGTAACCATGATAATACCACCATGGAATCTGACCAGCAGTGAAAATCACATTCAAAAATTCCTAATTTTGAAATTGAGCTTACAAGTTTCGATAGGAGCATAGCTGCAGATAACTCTAGTTTTGGGACTGTCAGGGTTTTTAGTGGTAAAACTCGTGATTTCGAACAAAGTAAATCTACATTGATTCCATTCTTATTTTGTGATCGAATGTAAATGCACACACCATATGCCGACAGGCTTGCATCACAAAATGCATGAACTTCCACCTTCGAGCATGGCAACAAAACTAAGCGACGAAATTTAGAACTCTCTACTGTTTTAAATTCTTCCAATAAATTTACCCAAGTTGAATAAAGTGTCTGGGGTAAGCTCTCGTCCCAGTCTACCTTGTCCTTCCATAGTTGTTGAAGCAAGATTTTGGCCTTAGTGATGACAGGACCAATCAAGCCTAATGGGTCATAAAATCGGTCAATGGTGGACAATACCGATCGTTTTGTCACTTTACCCGGAAGTGAGTGTGGCATGAATGAAAACAAGAAAGAATCTGCCACAGGATCCCATACCAAGCCAAGAGTTTTGGTCACATCGCTCCCATCACTAAATCTCAAATATTTTTCTTTATCTTCTTCTGGAACTTGGTTTAGCACATTAGAATTGTTGGAACACCATTTTCTTAATTTGAAATTTCATTTATTAAGGAGCTCAGTTGTTTGACGCATAATCTCCGTCACTTCGTCTTCAGAATTTCCTCCTGAAATGAGGTCGTCAAAATAGAAATCTCTGCGAACTGTCTCTGTACCGATTGGCAGAACTCGCTCTTCGTCATAAGCTAATTGATGCATGGTACGAATAGACAAAAATGCCGCCGATTTGGTACCGTATGTGACCGTATCTAACTTATATATTTGTATATTTTCCTCTGGAGAGTCACGCCATAAAATGCTTTGAAGAAAATTGTCAGGATGGTGCATTCGTACACATCTGTACAATTTGCATATATCTCCTGTTAGAGCGATCTCAAAGGTTCGGAAGCGTAATAGAATACTGAAAAGATTTGGCTGGATTGTAGGTCCAGCCATCAGCAAATCGTTAAGCGAATAGACAGTGGAAGTTGATGCCGACGCATCAAACACAACTCGCAATTTTGTTGTTGTGCTGTCTGACTTAAAGACACAATGATGAGGCAAAAAATACGTTGGAATGCCAAAGTAACAATCGTCGGCAAGTGACATGTGATTTAAATCTCTGTACTCCTTAATAAATGATGAGTATTGAATTCGTAATTCAGTGTTTCGAAGAAGCTTTCTTTCTAAAGACTTAAAGCGCAATAATGCTTGCTGATACGATTCACCAAGGAGGTCAATGCTATGTTTTGTGGGAAGACGCACAGAGTACTCGCCAGAAATTAAACGTTTAACATTGTTTTTGAAGTGCAATTCGCACTCAGAGCTTTCATTAGTAGCCTTACGCTCAGTCTCAACAAAATGCTCTATCTCCCAAAAACTCCTTAATAGCTGCTCTAAAGAGCCATCAGAATCATTTTCTGAAGCACGTTTATCGACGACTGCCAAAGATACAATTTTACTAGTGGAAGGTTGTCTTCCACCACATACAATCCAGCCTAACTTTGTTTTCTGAAGGAGTGGTAAGGTTAGGCTCAATCGAATTTGGCCGACGCACATCAAATCAAAGAAGAGTCCGGCTCCAATCAAAAGATCCACACGCTGAGATTTGAAGAATGTTGGGTCGGCAAGAATTATATTTGAAGGTATATTCCAAAATGTTGCATTTAAAGAGATATTGGGTTGATGGTCGGTGATCGAAGGAATGGTAACGGCTGTGATTGAGGTATGATAACCACCATCATGAGATTGAAAACAGATATCAACAGTTTGGTCAGCCACAAAATCCCTTTCACCAATTCCAGACACTTGGGTTTTTGATTTGGTTGTTTTGAGTTGTAGCTGACTAGCGGCACGATTTGTTATAAAATTTAATTGTGACGCGGAATCAAGGATTGCTCTGAATGGAATCGGGTTTCCTGTTCTTGGTTCCAAAAACACATTTGCAGTAGCGAGAAAAATAAAATCTTCAGGCATTGCGCTTGATGTGGCAAGCTGAGAGTTCAGAAGTGAAGTTGACACCAGGGCTGCCTGTGAATTGTGGGCAGGAGCAGAAAGGCTAGAACAATTTGATATTACAGCAGCAGCTTGAGGCGAAGCAATGCGATCAAAATGTAATAGTGTATGATGCTTAGATGAGCACTGCTTGCAACAGACAGATTTGCAATTTTTGATAATATGCCCTGGTTTCAAACAATTAATACATAGCTGTCGCCTTTTGGCTTCTTTAAACCGTAAGGTGGGAGATAACCTTAAAAAAGGCGAACAGGAAGTAATTGCATGCTCCCTTACATTGCAAAATGTGCAAGGTTGATTAGGATGAACTGTGACGAACGCATGTTTAGTACCCACCTGCTTGCTCAGTGTCTGGCTTACCGAGGCAGTTATACCTTCCATTATCCGGCATCTCTTCTCCAGGAACTCCACCATAGATTCCCACGTTGGTATGTCGTGCGAAGGAGATTCCTCCTCCCACTTCGCTCTGGTTCCAGCATCGACCTTGCTGTTAACCAGATATATGAGCACACTATCAAGAAGTTCATCTCGACCGGCAATAGAGTACAAGGCTCGAAGGTGAGATTTAATCTTATCACACATTTGCCTTAAACCAATGGCAGAGCCATCACGAACCGTCTTTAGATTGAAAATTTCCTTAACATGTGTCTGAAACTGAATGCGTTTAATATCGAATCTAGATTTTAGCAAAGTTACCGCATTAATATAATTTTGGTCGTTTATTTCCAATGACCGAATGGCATCCATCGCTGTTCCACTCAAACAAGATTTTAAATGCTGGAATTTTTCCACGCCCTTTAAATTTTGATGGTTGCCAATTATTGTTTCAAACAATGACCAAAAGTCAGGCCACTCAGTGATCGTACCATCGAAGCGTGGCAACTCTAACTTCGGCAAATACGAAGTTTTACAGTTTGAAACATCTGAGCCTCCACCGAAAACTGTCTTGGGAGTAGATGCCATCGCACCTGAAGACGCACGCTCCTTTAGCTCTTTGGCAATCGCAGATTTAATCTCCGAAAAGTATTCAAAAAATTGGCATCGAGCATCACTCTCAATTTCTTCATGGTCCTCCATCTCCAATTGAGATTGCACGTCTTCGAACTGCTCTTGCAATCGATTGAGCTGCTCCAATTTGATGGAAAGCAGTAATTCATCAGATGAACGTAACACAATTTCAGTTAGTCCCTTCTGTATTAACTGCAATTGCGAGATGAACCATGCACTTTTACGCGTCAAGAACATCCGATTTTTATTAACCGTTTCCAGAACCGCTGGATTTGACACGGAATGTCGACCTTTCTTTGATCTTGACATGGCAGTATTTGCTGTAAACTAAAAATCACAAACCGATATGACGAACGAAAAGTACCGATATTGTCTAGTGTAGCTACAACGAAAGGTAAACTGAGAAATAGCGAGTACCGTTATGTCCGAAACCGTATTTATTTTGCCTCTAAACTTTAGGTAATTATTTTAACCCTTGCATTTAAATGCACACGTTTCATGAACTTATTAAACCGAATGTCCGAACACTAAAACTGTGTTATAGAAAGTCACGATCACAAAGTAATCAATTAATATGACAATATAGGTAGCAGCACGATTGCAGCGAACTGAATTGACCGAACACAACTGTAGCGACACTAAACGAAGCAGCGAGAAAGCAATATACTCGTATGCACCGGCAACGAAAGGTAAACGAAGTAAGCGAAATTGCGCTGGCAGCGGCAGCGAGCAGATAATGTTTAATATGAGAATCAAACCAAGTGTTTGAATCCCCAATTATCCCCGAAGGTCACACAAAGTCAAAAAGAAGGCGTCGGTGTTTTTTCCAGCCAACCAATTTTAGCAGGAAAAGTTCCGACCAAGTAAAAGCCCGTTGGAATACCCAATCCAAAAACGAATTAAATGAAAAAACGCAACCGATATCACGTCGGGGTCACCAAATGTTTATGGGAATGGTAAGCCTTTTTACCAACCGCTTGAACTATTCCATTTTTAAACGACCGATAATAAAAAACTGCAACTACGTGTGCTCAAGGTATATGATCAACTGGGGAGAATTTTATTTGCACAGTGCCAGCTATGCTAATACATCAAAAATACATATACAAAATTAAAGGAGGAGAGAGAGAGAGAGAGAGAGAGAGAGTTAAATTAAGAGAGTTAAACATTGTTATATTAAGAGAAATTGTTATATTACTAAAATACGAGTATTTATAATTAAATAAAGTCTTACTACGAACATACGCCATTACTTACTACGAACGATACACGCTTCAACAACGCATTGAAATTATTGAAATTCACTACAAAAATTGTGAAAATCTTGCAGTCACAGTTCGCAAAACTAAAGCATTTTTGGGTCGTCGTGAAACACCTTGTCGGACCGCAATACAGAAATTGGTGGAAAAATTGGAGCTGTTTGGACAAGTTAGTGTTGTGAAGAATAAAACCCGTGCACGTCGCTCAAGAACAACTGAGAATATTGCTGCTGTAGCCCAAAGTGTAGAAGAAAACCCAGGTTTGTCCATGCCTCGTCGTTCTTTGGAATTGGGCATTCCACAAACGTCATTACTCCGTATTTTGCATAAAGACTTGGGTCTTAAGGCTTATAAAGTTCAGTTAACACAAGAACTCAGGCCGGCCGATCATCACAAACGTCGTGTCTTTGCTGATTGGGTCCTTGAAATCCATGAAAATGATCCGGAATTCCATCGAAAAATCATCTTGACTGATGAGGCCCATTTCCACCACGGTGGCTACGTCAACAAGCAAAATTGTCGCATCTGGGGTCGGAAAACCCAAGAGTTATTGTTGAGAAGCCTCTCCATCCTCAACGTGTGACTGTTTGGTGCGGTTTATGGTCCGGCGGGGTCATTGGACCTTACTTTTCAAAAATGAGGTTGGATCAACAGTTACGGTGAATGGATTGCGCTATCGAGAGATGATTAATGATTTTTTATGGTCAGAGTTGGATGGTATTTATCTGGACAACGTTTACTTTCAACAAGACGGCGCTACGTGCCACACAAGCAACGAAACCATTGCTCTTTTACGGGAAAAGTTTCCGGACCGTGTTATCTCTTGAAGAGGTGATCATAAGTGGCCACCGAGATCTTTTGATTTAACACCTTGCGACTTCTTCCTTTGGGGCCATGTGAAAGATAAGGTCTACGCCAACAGCCCAGCGTCGATTCAAGACCTCAAAGATAGAATTCGTGAGGCTATCGAGGACATAGGGCAGCCACTTTGCGATTTTGTTATGGAAAATTTCATTAAAAGGATATGGTCCTGTAAGCGTGGTCGTGGTGGCCATTTGGCTGATGTTGTTTTTCATTATTAACGGCATACCTTCCTCTTTATTATGAAATAAACATCCGATCATTTATCTCAAAAAATGGCATTTTTCTTTGAATACCAAAATAACACCTCTTATTGGAAGGCCCTTTACAAGACAATTTTGGACGATGGCAAAATGCACAAATATTATTCGACAATGGATCGCACGCCTCTTTCGTAACAGAGTCCAGCATTCAACCATTAAGCTTGCTAAGACGTGCAACTGCGGTTGTCATTGCGGGCATCAGATCCTCTCAATGTGGTAAATCTCGAGGGCAATATACGGTCACATTATCCTCCCATTTAAAGTATCAATTGTTTCACGTAGATTTCCTGATTCTCCCTAAAATCACTAATGACTTGCCAAATTGACCCTCCTAATCCAAACCAGGTCCCAGGACATGCTCATAGATGCCGATGAGATAGGTAAGTTTCTAATGACCGATATCCGTAAGGGTCCGCAAAGCACTGATTTTTGATGTGCGTTGTGTGGACCTGTTGTTCATCAATAACAGTCAACAAGCATCGTTCAGGTATTATAGTGATCTACGTTTAGAAGCATTAGTATTTTGGGAAATGCAAGAGCTACCTGAACGAAAATTGTGAACCGTCGAAGAATCGGAATACGAAGAGCATTTTTAAAGGACGCATAGCCGCGCTTCTGACGGGCGTTTTACGTTTCAAATCCTCCGTGCTGTTAGGTGAAATACGCACCATCGCAGTCAGAAGTTTAATGGAGCAAAGAGTTGAGGTAAATGAGGAACTGAGATTGGGGTACATCCAGTTCATGCAAAGAGCTAAACTCACACATGTATTGTCTAGTTTGGACCACGGAACTTATCATCTACATGCTTTGACTGACTCCACGGTTACGCTCGCAAGTGAAGGCTAGTCTGTGGTCCACATTCGTTGCAAACCGTGTAGCCGACATCCAAGAGATACTGGCCCCAGAATTTGGGGTTACGTGCGTCCATAATGCAATACAGCTGATTGTGCATCCAGAGAAGTTGCGCCCTAAAATCTATTGCAAGTCATTGTGGTGGCACGGGACTTCTTAGCTACAACATTCGGAAAACAGTTGGAAACGCAATTCAGCCATACTACACACAAAACAATTAGAATTGCGCGCGCGTAAACCTGCTATTCACATAATGCAGTCTTCAGAGATTTGGGATAACTTATAATAAATTGAAGAGGCAGACTGCTTATTTGCTCCGTTTTGCTGCCAACATACGTGCCTGGCAACTCAAGCGTCCCGACCTAATGAGGGGTGATCGGGCCTATCACTTGCGGGGTTACTGAGTGGTGGCGGTCGCATTACATGTCCATCGACGTCAAATACAACACTCGCTAAGCTTTTGGTACTCGATATTCATTAACGTTCACTTCATGCCGATCCTGGAATCATGAAAATGGTTCGGCAACGTCGATGTTAGGTAATCAGGTCTCGAAATTTGGGGCGAAAATTGTAACGCAGCTGTGTAAAATGTAACCGTCTAAACCATCAGCCCCTATAGCAATCAATGGCTGATTTATACTCGCTGTTTTCTTCAAAACGCTGTGAAATTTGCCGGACCATACGCTTTAAAATGTTCACGACGAAGTAGACCCAAATATACAAAAGGATATATTTGCTCCTATATTAGCACTGAAAGTGGTGACCTCTATGTCCTCTAGGGGATTCATAGATGCGTTTAGAGGTTTTATTAACCTTTGAGGCTATTGTCGGCACATTCATTCGGATAAAGGGAATCCAATTTCGTCGGTGCTGAAGGAGAGCTACGTCACATGCTCCAACAGTATGTATGGAAGATGACGCCGTTTTTCGAAGACGCCAGTATTACATGACATTTTCAGCCTTCAAGTGCATCACACATGGGGATACAGGGAGACCAGCGTAAAGTGGGAGCGAGACCGCTCTGTTCGCATGCAATGGATGACTTGGACTGTTTGACACAGGGACATTTTATTATTGGCGAGCCTTTAAAATCGCTTCCCGAATCTGATATTGACGATTTCAAAGGGGATTTGTGTCAAAGATGGTTGCGCTATCGCAGCCATGCGGCAGCATTTTTGGCGCCGGTGGCGAGACGAATATCTTGTCAGCCTCAAACGGCGTAGTAAATGGTTTCGAGAGCGATGAAATCTTGAGGAAGACGACATCGTCATTATACTGAACGAACGCATCCCTCCAATTACGTGGAAACTAGGCAGAGTCATATAGTGTCAACCTGGTATGGACGGTCGTATTCGAGTAGTTACGTTGAAAACTGCTGAAGGCGAATATATTCGTCCCATTGCGAAACTTTTTCAACTACCCACTAAACACGAAATATTTCAGATATTATATATTCTAATTATAACAATATTTCTCTAATTGAAATGTAATAATATTGGGGACAATATTAATGATTAATGAATTGTTCTAAATTATTTTAAACCTGTTAACCTAGTTCAAAGGTGGCGAGATGTTGGCGTGTAATTAGCCATTTCTTTTATTTCTTGCCTATTTTCTCTTTCTATATACATATATATCTCTTGTAATGTTGCGTTAATTGTTCCTCCTTTTTTATATCTGCACTTCCCTGTTTGTGTCGATCGAGTTGACAACGTGTTTTATTTCAATTCAAATCCGAGAGAATCTAAACTGTTATTAAGTTTTATCGCATCCTAAATCTACAAATCGCAACACACTTTTTTTAAAATGACTATAACTTAAATTGATGGAATAGTGGCGCAATTTGACCGTTATTTAGACATTATGGGCTCTGCTTGACACTGTGCTATATATATTTACTACCACGGCCACTAGTAACACATATTGATATATAAGAGATTTATGGATATATAAGAGATTTATGGACGAAGCGGTATGTGGACCATTATAAAGGCATCTGTAAGAAATGGGGTTGATCGGATAAAGGACATGCCCACTTTGCATATACAGAACACACGAGACTAAAACTAAAATTATCCTAACTAAGCTACTACAATGATATAGTTATGTACATTGTGGGTGCATACTTGTGTATGGGAAACATACTACAGCTGCTGCACCAACAATTAACCAAAATTAATTAAACTAGTATTAAACACCACACAAAAAATGGGCGGGTTATTTTTACACACCAACCATTGCCACGTTTTTTATAACTTACGACTCGTACAAAATACACCAGAAATAGTTTCGATCAGTGAAAGAAAACACCTCCCTCCCATATAATCAACTTTGGGGATCCCACTTAAACTTAGCCGAGCTATGCTATGGGCAAATTATTTCTATTGCGCGCAAAATTAATAGTCATTGCTGGGTCTGTGTGCTAGATTCATAAACGAAATTGCCGAAGAAGGCTCACAGTGCTGGTATAAAACACACACAAAAAATGAGCGGGACATTATAAACACACCCAGTAGATACATGCTTAAAATTTAGAATCTATACAACGTTTGTGGACTAACTTTTATTTGAATAAGTATTTTGAAGCTACAAAACCATACACAAGAAATTGGGTCGACCAGATAAGGGACACGCCTCTCTCCCTTATAGTCAACTCTTAGTACCCCACCGAATATTACCATAGATATGCTGCTAATAATGATATATAAATAAAATTTTATAGTAATGTACTCGTACATGTACTTGTAAGCAATCTTTGTTTGGCTATAACAGGTAAGTTTGATAGGATATGATATCCGATCAATTCCTGGAGTTTTACCTTTAGCATGTTGTAATGCAGATTTCAATTCACAATATGTAATCTCACTCTGTAGGTATTTTGTTGAAAGCCAAAGTTGTTTATCTGATATAAACGGCAGAAAAGTTGTCGTTGGAATAATTATACCAGTGCTGGGCAAAAGAATCCACAATCATATCAATAGAGTTGATCAGTAGGTTCTGATTAGATTGAATAGCTTAATACGACTGTGTGGAATTCCCGTTAGAAGTTTAATATCGGACCAGATCTTTTTGGAAGTTGAACATGGCGAAATTTGAAAGGTAAAGTATTCTAAGCATTCTTCTTTATCTCTCTAGCTATTTTTGAAAGAGTTCATTGGATCTATTACAGTTCAGAAGATTAATGACCGCCATTGAATTTTTGAGAAAGTTTTGCAGAAATCAATTTTTTTTTCGCAAGGTTCTTTTAGGACTTTGTTCCACCAAATGAAAAAAACTTTGTAAAATGTACGTCTTCTTTGAGAAAAAATGATTTCAGTGATGGTTACGTACTTTTTATTTATATTGTGAGTTGGAGAATTCGTCAAGGTACTGATGATATCTGATTGGAATACATTCCACTTTGCATAATCTATTTTAAATTTAGGGAGATGATTGCATTTTTCAAAGCGAAAATGGGTTTCAATAGACATATAGATCGGCAAATGGTCGCTACTACTGAGAACAGAGGAGACTTCCCAATGCGTTGTGGGGCTATGTTGGGGTGATATTAAGGAAAGGTCTACGTTAGTGAAAGAGGAATGACTGAAAAAGTGTGTCGGGGAATCGTTATGGTGTAAGACTACATAGATGGTGGGTAAAAACAAAGCTTTTAACAATCAAACCTCTTTTCTTTGATTTGCGAAAACCCCAAAGAGAGCTTCACAGATTGAAATTTCCAATCCATAATATTGGTGAGAAAATTTAAAAAAAAGGTTATTTAACTCGGTTTCGGAAAATGTTTGCTGTGGAGGGTTGTATGTATGTATGGAGCACTTGTTATGATTTTTATTTTAAATTGTTCTTTATCTAGGAGCAATTTAGGGGAATGAGAAATTAGGAGGAGCAGGGGTGCTCTGCAGAGCAGTTGGCGCAAAGTGTACATACGCAGTTTGGTGAAGAGTGCGGTGGGAAGGAACAGTTGACACAAATTAAATTTACATTTGCATTTGTGGTCGAAGGATGCCTCTAAAATTTTGATGAATCAAACACCATCTTTAAAAACTAGTTAATCTTAATAAAAAACTGTCAAGTGGCAATAAGGTTACACGGTAGTGGCCAACAAATTATTGAATTTATAAAATAAGTAAGTTAATATATAGTGTGTAGTAAAAATAAATCCACTATTTTCCATGAAATTGAAGGCATCGTTAGAATGGTCCGATTTACGTCATATATGCATTTTGTTCGATAATTTGTTGCCATTTTAAAGGAAATTGCATTATGACTCTCTCATGAAACCCTCGTCCCTATTGGCAAAAACTGAGACAGTCGATTTTAACAAGCTTTTCTTGAGGCGAATGTTTCAGCAGCAAAATTATTCGCCTTAGACAGGAACAGGTGGCAATCACTTGGTGCGGTTACAGCGTTTGATATTTATTTGTACAGTAAAATGTGTTCGTAGTACGAACTTCGTACATAATTTTGTTTTCCATAATTGCAGAAGCAGAAAATGTTAAGTTTGTTATCTATGTTATATCCACTGCATTCACTTAATGAGAGACTGTTAAATTCTGCATTTAAAAAATATTTAACAGCTGCATAGTCTGCTATTCAGCGCCATCTGTTTATAACATTCATGACTAATCGAGTGACAACCGAGTTAAAAAGCTGATCGCCAAAAGCAACTTTGTGTGCGCAGAGTAGGGGTGCATAAGCTTTGCGAAGGTAGCGTTTTGAATTCATTATTTGCAAGTTAGAATCATTAGAGTATGGGAAATTATTTCACGCCAAACTAAAATGCAGTCTTATTTATGTGATACCTTCTAATTAAATATTGACAATTGACTATTTCATAATTCACATTTGAATTCCACCCCCACCCCTAAATATAATATTAATAAAAAAAAACAATTCCACTGAGGCAACGACCAATGCTTTTCAATTGAATATGATTGGAGTTCTCACTATCTTTGTATTTTTGTTTGTTTGGAAAATCCCGCTATGTTTTGTTTCGTGCTGGGGTACGTTAATGAAACTGCAATTACTGTTTCACTACACATGTGAGGGTAAAATAATAAACGACCAAAATAAAAACCAATAAATATGCACACACCACACCGTAGAATTAATAAAGACACCTGCTTGCGCCAGTTACAACAAAATTAGCCGTCAAAACCTGTCGAAGGTACCTATCCTCCTAACACTCAGCATGTCCTGCCAGCAGTAATTATGGTGAGCGACCGCATGGCTTTCCACACTCTACAAGCGCAAACAAATAAAAAGGGATTTCGGACATGAAAAGGCAAAGGAGTAGGGAAATGATTACATGAACTTGGGCCATCAATTTCTGGCGCTTCAAATTAGACAGAGCCATGAGCAATAAACGCCAGACGAGAGCGCTAACATAGCAGAAAGTATTTAGGCCAACTAAATTTGCTCGTAAAAGACCAATGCTTATCACGCAATCAACTGTTGAATATATCTCGAGGATGTGCTCACCACTTTGATTCTAGTACACGTTAAATTGCGTTAAATTTACACAGCACAGCACGGTTCATCACGGGACGGGAAAAGGGCGGACAGCAGGTTCTTTGGAGCCTGCCGCGCAAGTTGAACTTACGATTTGTTGCATGTCAGCCAGTCAGCGAGATGGTAGAAGGTAGAGAATTGGAGTGGGTGCAATTAGGTGTGTTATTCTCCTTCCATGAAATAAGCAGGACATTTTTGTCCAGCAACATTTGTAGTAAAATTTACGAGTAATAAGTGTAAGCTTTAATGTCCTTCTGGGCGAATTAATATCTTTGGAATGGAGCAAATAATAAGTTCGCGTGCCTTTTCCTTTTACTAAATTATATATTTCAGAAATCCTCTTCCCCTAAGAGTATTGAGGTCAACGAGGAAAATACTGACAAGAAAAAACAAAAAAGGTATGACCTTCGATTTTGTAGAAACTATTCCGCACTATCCAATAAATAATCCTTCTCAGGAGAAGCAAACCTCCTGATGGAATAAAATATCCTGTACCATACAATGTGAGATTTAAGTGACTATTGGCCTCAAAATGTATTCAAAATGTTTACCACAATTAGAAACTAGTACGGCATTTATTGTTGAGTCTCCACACAGACCTTATTCAGACAAACAATGTCAACTTCACTTGGTATGGATTACTTCAATAATAGAATTATCTATATTTGATTACTATGTATAGAGTAGGATTAATTGTAAAATTAGATTTAATATATTAAAATATTGATAGAATTTTTGACATAACGAAAATCACTAGTCGAAATTTGTCATAATCGGTTTAAAAATGAGTAATCTATTCAATAGTAATGAAAAAAATACAAGCCAAAGTTACTTTTGTTCGGTGGATGGTAGCATTTTACAATATGAATTGTTTAACACCCCCAGATCGCCCTAAAATTATAAAAACTTACTTCAAAAAAACTGATTCTCCCGTTATAACGTTTCACGCTTTAAGAGGATATCTTGTTCGTTTTAATTGACTAAATCAAGCTGTGGGTAAAATAGTGAAGGAATTCGATGGGACTGGATTGGTCACTGCCGAAAAGATTGCTGTAATTAGTGAAAGTGAGGCGGACGACTCAAATTGATTGATTCCGTAGATCCTTTATCCATAGATAGACAGCATTATTAATGTATATAATTGTGATGCTTACTAAAATAGCTTCCGTGGAGGCATTTTTGAGCGCTCCAGCAATAAGCAATTTCCCACATGTAGAACGATCAGTGTAATGTAGTCATCGTTGACTCGCCTTTGGCAAACGCATGCTTTCGATAAGAATTTTGGACCCTTTTGGCGTCCCTAATGAAGGCTTCAAGAATTTTCTCAGAAGTCTTGAGGAGGAATGATGCCAAGCTAATTTAGTGGATATATTTTGGATAAACGTGGCTACTTTTACCTGATTTTGGTATAAATACAACCCTCGCCATCCTCCAGGCAACCGGCACATAGTTGTACCTCAAACATTCTTGAAAATCTGTTGGAGCCATGGTGCTACCAGGTGCGTAACCTTCTGCAGCATGGCCAGGAGCTCCATGCAGCCAGAAAAGGGCACGTTGCTGGTAAATAACATCAAACTAAATTATAAAACCGGTGTTTTGTTTATAAAACCATCTACCAATTTAACTATTAGCAACACTAATTTACGTAACACGAGAAGAATGCAACTTCTTGGTAGCTAGTTCACCTCGCAGAAATTATTATTTCATTGAATAGTTGGCCAATAAGTCAATCGTTTCACATACTTTGCTGAAAGTCTTGCAAATTGGGCCAAGCGAAATATCGCATCATTACGATATTCCTATGAAGAGCTCAAGCGTGTGTGGTTCTATGCTCACTTTCGCTAATGGCAACAAATAGGTGTTGGTTGACCGAAAGATGTTCTAGACCGAAGATATGATTTGTACCACGAAACGTTGGGTGAATAGAAAGGGAATTTTTGTGATGAATTCAAATAATTTCTACGAAATTGTGCGATTACCAAACCTTAATAATGAGTAGCCAAGAAGGTGATAGAAAAACTCAAAATCAATACAAGGACTCAGCGACGGCTGAATCACTTTAAAACATTTTCGGAGAATTTCATGAAGAAACTAACACTTAAAACAATTGAATTTTATAAACAGACAATAGAAGTACGAGTATATCCTGGGCCTTAGACTGAACCAGATAGCTATGTGAACTCATTTCTGAGAAAACCTCACCTACCTCGCCTAACTGCAAATGTAGGCGCGTTTTTAAAAATGTCTGTGACTTTGATCTAATTGCTGGTATATTGGCAATTTGTCAGTTGTGTAGATGTGGGCTTCTAGACTAGATGTGGGTTTCTAGACTCTATTCAACATATTGGCGGTATCTATTGACTTTCACACACGCTATTAACATATATTCATGACTAAAGACCCTATACAGTATCAGTATACAGTATCAGTATATCGCGCCCTTTTAGATATAGCTACACAAGATTTATACAACAAATTTGCATTAAATAACACAATAACATTTCCGTCGCCACTCCCACCTATATATAGAATTAATCATATGAAAAACGTGCCTACAAAGATAATGTTTTATTTTGGAACAATATAGTCATAGTTTAACTCGTACGGGCATGTAAGGGAAAATGGTATCTCGAAGTTAGTATAACCAGACTTGACCTTTTTACACTGGTTTATGATTAATTTTGTTTTTACTCTGCATTCAATAATATCAACAATACATAAATAATAATAATTTTAAATTTCGTGGGGCTTCACAAGTATTTTAAATCTTTTGTCGGTGCATTTATAACACATTCAGTTTTTCGAGTCAAGTTAGAGGCGGGATTTTGAAAAAGTTACAGTGTTATAAGTAAAATGAGTAGACACAGCTGAAGGCAGGTTATACTGACTTCAAGATATCGATTACCCTTTCATTTGGCTGCGAGTTAAACCATGGTGATGCACAGTACTATCAGATATTACTCATATATCATCGTTAGGAGCATAGTTAGGATACTTTTCAGTGGGGTCCCCAGAACTGATTATATATCCTTAATATGATGAACCCAATTTCTTCTGAATGGCTATGTAGCTTTAGTATCAAATTTCGTCAACAAATTTTATATAGATCGTAAGTTATACAAATGTGACAATTGTGGGCATGGCTATGAATATAACCGCCCATTTTTTTGGTATTGTATGCTAGTGCTCTGAAACCTCGTGTAAAATTCAGTTGCTGCATCTTGCATAAGAACTTTTTGGTTATTTGTGATTTTGGCAGTAATAGTATCCATATTTAGCAAATTAATTTTCATTACATTTGGCTTTCGAATGTCTACATGCTTCTTCACACAACCTTTCGTCCATAAATCTCTTATAAATCTTAAGTTATAAATATGTGTTAATAGTGGGCTTGGAAATAAAGGGTGTCCCAACAAGAGCGCAATTTTTAAATTTTAAATAAATTGAATTGAATTGTTTCTCTGGCTGTATGACATGTGGCGCCGTCTTGTTGGAACCACATGCCCTCCACATTCATTTCTTCAATTCGAGGCAAGAAAAAACTGGTTATCATTTCACGATACCGAACACCATTCATGATTCCTCCAGCCCAAAAACCACACCACACAGTGACACGTTGAGGATGCATTTGCTTCTCGTGAATCACTCGAGGATTTTCCTCACCCCAAATGCGACAATTCTGCCTATTGACGAAGCCATCAAGATGGAAATGGGCCTCGTCACTGAAGATGATTTTAGCGGCAAAATCAGCATTTTCATGTTGTCTCTCCAATACCCAATTAACGAACTCCCTTCGCTGTCCATGGTCAGCTGGCTTCAGTTCCTGAGTCAATTGAACTTTGTATGCATGAAGATGCAAATCTTTCGTCAAAATTCGCTGCATAGTGGATTTGGAGACACCAATTTGCTGAGCTCGGTGTCGAATTGAGGTGGATGGAGTTTGAGCGACATCATCACGTACAGCTGCGACATTTTCGGTCGATCGACCTGGTCGATGGCGCGTTGTTGTCTTTACATCACTAACAGACCCAGTTTCGGCAAATTTATCCATTAATCTCTTTACAGTTGACTCTTTTGGAGCATTATTCTGACCCCAAATTGACCGCAAAACTTTCACCATTTTGGTAAAACAATTTCACAATGAGAATGCGTTGTTCATTCGTGTAGTGATCCATTTTTACTAACCTCGTACCTTCTACTAACAAACAATAACAATTGTTCAAATGTCAAACAATGACACTTCGAATGTTGCCAGATTTAAACATTGCGTTCTTGTTGGGACACCCTTTACAAATATACCGACTGAGAGTATTTAGGAGGACCCACGTCTACATAACTGCCAAATTGCGACATTATACCATCAATTGGGTCGGAGTTATATTCAAATAAAAAATATCCCCATATTATAATATATGGGAGGTCGGAGTGGTTTCTGTCCAAATGATTTCACAGATCTAACTGGTTCTGTATCAAGGTCCAGCCTATACTTTAACAAAGTCTCATTAAGATATCTCCAGCGGTGTACAAAATTAAAATTTATCAGAAAGTGAATGTGATATATATATATATATATATATATATATATATATATATATATATATATATATATATATATATATATGTGTGTGATATATATATATATATATATATATATATATATATATATATATATATATATATATATACATATATATATTCGAAAAAGCTGTCGATAAAATAGGTATCCACACGGTCATTGATCAACTCATCGAATGGAAAGTAGGACCTAAAATAATCAACTTTGTAAAATTTTTCTTGACCAATAGAAAATTTTTAGTGAAAATTGTAAACAAACCTTCACAATGGTATACTCCAAGGATCACCTCTCTCGGCAATTCTCTTCTTAATAGCGTACATTGCAAAAGGATATCGACTTCTGCGCTTACGCAGATGATTTCAATATGATAGTCCAATCGATCCAAAGCAAAAACACTTCAATAGATCTTACAACTCTATTTCAAAATATATCTAACTGGTGTGAATACTCCGACGCTGTTCTTTCTACTTGCAACTGCACCGTCAAAGCTAATAGGCTCCAAATACCCGAGGTTAATAAATTAAAAATCCTCGGTATAGTCATCAACAAGAGATATAGATGGAACAGCCATATTGAATATCTTATCGCATCCTTAACCAAACATCTAAATGTAGTAAAGTGTCTATCTAGCGCAAAATTTAACTGCTCGACCTACTCGCTGACGTAAAATCTCTCATTATCTCTAAAATTAACTACGGTTTAGTTTTTTATGGATTTTGTAGTAATTCACTTCTCAACAAACTGAAAAGTCTCTACAACACGGTGATTAGAATAGCACTTGGGGCTTTTTGTTCTACGCCGATACACAATCTGTTTTTCGAGGCTACTCAGCCTCGAGAATCATAGGAAACTACAACTTAATAAACTAACGATATCAATTCTTCACAGCAACGATACTCTTTTAGTGAGTCTAGTAAAAATACTCATGAAAAACGTTAACGTACCAAAAATTTCTTCAACATTAGCAAGTATTTTCAAAAGTGCTTCAAAAACCGATATTCCAAACTCCCCTCTCACTCGCACGATCCAACTACTCCCGCCCTGGCATCAAAAACCATCAACAATCAGTACTTCATAACATAAATTCATATAATCCAATACACATCCCTTACAGTTACGATCCCTATTCTTTGAGCTAAAGGAACAACTAACATATCTCTTCTTTATGTATACAGATGGTTCAAAATCAGTAGCAATTACAAGCTGCAGCGTCACTAACGAAAGCAAAGTTATTAAATTGGGTGTGCTCTCTAGCTACAGTTCTGTATTTTTAGCCGAAATTATTGCAATTTCCGAAGCCATAAAATATGCCAAATGCAGATACGGCAACTTTGCCATATGTATCGATTCCCTTTGTTCCCTTCACGCCATATCTAATTCACAGAACAATGAATTCTATGCTACACACATTAGATCCATTTTAATCGCAAAAAACCAAAAAATTACCCTAATTTGGGTTCCAGGCCATATTCAAATACAAGTTAAAGAATGAATTCGCGGATCAGGCTGCAAAATACGCTTGCGCTGCTCCTGTGACTTCTACTCCTGACTACAACTTCTCCGACATCAAACACTTCCTGAAAATATACCACACCGATAAAAATAAGCAGATTTGGAACGTTACATCGACCTGGTATAAAGACATAAACCCAAACCGAATTTCTCTTGTCGATTATTTACCAAGTACCATAGACACAATCAGCAGCCTGAACAGCAAAACTTACTAAGACTCAGATTAGGTCATTCAAATGTTTCTTACGGACACCTGATGAATTTTGAACCCAAGTCCACATGCAACTGCATTATCCAAACTCCGAACAGTATCCTACCAAATTACCTCCGTGAGTGTCCAAAACTGAACCGCTTAAGATATTATATGTTTCAGCATGATGATCCAGTATTCCTCTCTTTAACTAAAGAAGAGCAGCGATAAGTTCTTGATTACGCAAATACCTCCATTCGTTGTAAAGTGTTACAGAAAATACTGTTGATCGAGAGGTGTCTAGGACCCGAAGGCCATCCCACTAAATCCCCCAGTGCAGTGGAGAACGGTGACGGAATTTATAACAACAGGAAACCAAATTTGGAAAGAACATGAATCCATTATCCCATGTTTTAGATTATTTTATAAGTACAGCTTTTCTTCCCAAATCATAACTAGTTTACGCTTAATCTTAAGTCTCCAGGAGGCTACTTCCACAACAGGAATTAATATCCCCTCTTGTGCCTTTTATACTTTTAGCTTGCTTATAAAAGTGTACCCTTGTTGGAGCAGAACGAATTAGGTCAATGTTTTTACAAGTTACGAAGAGTTGAGTGAACCGCTGAAATGTGAACGGGCAGTAGGGAAGAAAGTATAAAATTACTCAATTTACACACAAATTTAAATATAAAACTACGTTGATGTTTTATGCGGTAAAACGCGCAGATACTGCCTGGCAAAATAGTGTCCCATGTATTAAAACGGAAAGCGCTCTGTAGACATGCAGATAGTCATTCAGTCAGTCAGTCAGAGCTACGGTAATTGCTTAGAATTTGTGATATTAAATTTATTTAAATACACCGAAACGACACTGACGCTTGTTGAATTCGTTGCCGCAGCACATATTGGGGTAGTGAGAAGATTTATGAGCACGGTTTAAATTTTTATGCCGGCATCTTGATTTTATCAGTGCTGATTAGAGGAGTAGCAAACAAAGTGGCCAGCGACTGAGCAACAAGACCAGACGCTAGCCACGTCGGAATTAGTGGTTGAATTTATTTTATTTAGGTCGAGAATTTGTATTTTTTTCGCTGGTGCACTCTCTTGGAAAAAAATTGAAATTTGTTCATGCGAAAGGCTCTGAAAACGCTACTTAGCTGGGTTTTAAGAATTGTGTTTGTCAATTTTAATACAGTTTATTTAATAAATTTAATTAAAAAAAACTTAATTCGCACTTACTTTTCATCCGGTGGCGGCGGCATATCGTTAGTTGGCGGAGTGCCCGGCGGAGTCTTCTCTCCTCCTTCCATCGTGGCAAGTGGTGCTTCGGGGGGTGGTGACGGACTGACCGAGTTCGAATCCATTTTAAAGCAAAAAATTTTGAAATATGCGACAATGCAAAAATCTGAAATATAGTAAATGAAACAGAAAAAAGCAACGATTATAAATGTTTTTCAGTGTAGAAAGTTCATGCTGCACATGCAAATGCTTTGTTGTACATCAAATCAGGCAGATTGTTGACCCGTCATTGTCATTTTTGCTGCGCATTTTAACTTATTACAAAGAGAATACGGTTTTTAAATCGCTCCCAGAAAACTGCCCTACACATTCGCCGACAACGTCATTACATTTAAGGTAAATCATGGAGTAAACCATGGTGAAGGAGGGAAGTTTCTTTTTGAAATTATGTAAAGAAACAAACATATAAAATCATTGGATGGACCGATCCGTCATTGGATGCAAATTCTAATTCTTCATGTTTGAGTTCCACTGAAAACAGCTGATTCTCTATTTGGACAGAGCACAGCTTTACAAATAGAGTAGGCACTCTAAACATGTCTCTGCTAGTTTTGGGCATTTATGATCATTATGTATTTAAGGGAAGTTCCTATCTTATTACGTCATTGGTTCCTTTTGATTTTTAGATGATTTAATATTTTCCATATCAATTTGACATATGTTCTTTACTATTGCCGATTAAACCTTCCTAAATAGTAGGCATTAAATTGGAAAACGCACAAATATCTGTTCAGTTGCAGATGCCATCCCATCGTTTCAAATTTAAATTGTATCATCATATTTGGTGAGTGGCGGGACGGCACGAGGTTAACTAATATCTGGAATGAATGTTGCGCCGTAAAACGCCACATTTCTGCATCCCTTTGGCGCTGCTTCAATTCTGCGCATTTGCATGCGAAGCGACTTCATAAGCGAATTTTTCATTCGATTTTTTTATACTCGTATTCAAAGCACATGCTGAATGAAAATTCACTTTTATTTTCGGAAAGCAAAACTGCTGCGTTGTTTTTTGAAGAGTGCATTGCACTTGGGCCTGCTAGTCAGACAATAAATATTGCTTGGCACATAAAACATTTATGTACGTGACATCGTCTTTGGAACTCTTCAATGGAGTTGACACTTCATTGATAATTGAGTGACATCTTTGCACGGAAGCGAAGTAGTGGAATTTAAATTGGCTAATAATTGGCAGAAATTTGTGCATTGGATATTGCCACAAGCAGCACCACCATAACTCCTGTAACATTTATCCAAGAAATTACTTGGATTCGTTGTGGAGATAAACTCCTGGATCATAAAAATTAAAGTTTCTTAATTTTCGGTGTTCTATATGAAGTCGACTAAATTTGAAAACAGTTGGAAAGGGTCATGTGATATCCCTGATTGAATCTATGATGATTTTATGAAATAATCGCATATGATTTTAGAATTATACTATATTGTGTGTAGTGTAAATATAGTAGTAACACTTAATTCATTCATGTGTTTATGGAATAGACAAAAGATAAAGTTGAATGCTCAGAAATTTTCAACAGTTCCCACTGCGACTCATTTATAGCCAGATACTCCATCACAAAAAATTCGGCGTGAAAAATTTCGGTCAAAAGTAAACCAGTCCAGAAAATTGAATCACCCAATTAGATTGAGTTCTTTATTTTCTTATCTCTGCGCATGTTACAAGATTTTACGTAACAGAAATACAAATTATTTAACTCTAGACCCAATTAAAATAAGGATGATGATGGAACTCTTAGTGAAAACCTTCAGAAGACGAGGTCTGGAAATGTGGAACGATGTATTGACTAAAATTTCACTATTCCTGACTACAGAAAATTAGTTATCAAAATTAAAATATCAGCGCTTCAGACCTTCAACATCAATTCAGTCGACAAATCAATTGCTGAGAAGCTGTAACTCTGATGCTAACTTTCAGAATAAGAGTATCATAATTCATGGCCAACCCAGTAGATTGAAAGAACATAGCAAATGAGGAATCTAAATAAGCAACTCATTATAACTTAGATGAGAAAAATAATAAATATATATATATATATATATATATATATATATATATATATATATATAAATATATATATATATATATATATATATATATATATATATATATATAAATATATACATATATATATTTAGTTGATGTCTGCCTCATTCCGTCACAGAACCACCAACACATATTCCGATAAATAATGGGGTTCTGCACTTCAATACTGGTGATGACGAATTGATTGACAAAAATGTATAACTTTACTCGCATCTGTTCAGGATATATTTTTCATGTCCACATACATTTTAAACTAAAGATCTAGAGGCCAAATCCGTGAAGGAGCTCATAAATGTGACTTACGTAGTGCCTTAATTAACTCTTTCAGTTTTCGAGTTTGTATCCACGATTGTTGATCAGTTTGATGTACGGACTCTTGTGGACAGAATAAAAGAGATTTAAGGTACCCACCAAGTATGGAATTGTAGTTGTGGACAAAATAAAGGAGATTTAAGGTATCTACCAAATATGGAATTGCAGTTTCAGATAAATAAATACTTCAATGAAATATGAAGTTTGTTTTGATTTATTTTTTCTCCAAAACCAATCATAATTGAGATTAATAAATACGCACATAGCAAGTACTTGTATTCCTAATTGTGCCACAACGGTTTCCACGTCATTGTTTTATTACCTGAAAGGTATTAATTAAGTTGCCAATTAAAACACTATTAAAACGCAGTTCGCTGACCTCTTGTTCCTGTGTACCTACTCACATTCAACATATGTATATTCACATACACATGTATGGAAAAAGTGTATTTGTATATATGGATGGACACGTTAATTGCCAATGGCCCATCCAAGGGCTCCTTCCATTCACTTAGTAGACACGTGCCGAGTTCTCACATTCAGTTCTTGTGATTAAGCATTCTGCTGATTCATATTTGTTTATATGTTACCTTTACCCTATTGAATGAGTCTTTCCCCTCTAATTTGTATCACACTTTTTTATACGTGTACACAATAATAGTGGAGATATAAAAATAGAATAGTGGAAAAATAGCTTCATTTAATTTTTCGTTTGTATGCGTTTCGATTTTGGTTTGATACATACCTACAAATCATTCATTCAACTTCATATGACTCTGGCCCACATTCTACATTAGCCTACAGAGGCCAAAACTGTCTGGCAAAGGACATTGACCGGATACTTCCACCTGTGCAGTGTTTGCTTATAACTTATTCATTGTGGCTGCACATATTTACGAGTATTGTGGCCTTTCAATTACCGAATGAATGGAAGTGTACTAATTTTGTTTGCCTGTTAAACTTGCGGAAAGGTGATAAATTTAAACTTCTTGAAATATTGACAATATATTTAAACATATTTTTGGGGGAATTGTGAGGTAAAACTATAAATACTACACTAAGGGCTTTGGCGCCATTAACGCACTAACCTTGTTGATTGATTTTGGGTCTCCACTAGAGATGAGCAATCCAGTGATTTTTCAATATCGCCGTTTCAATCACCGTGACTGCAATCGCTGTTTCTTATGGTTCTATCTTTGTTTGGGTATGTGCTGTTGTCAAATATACAAAGTACCAGCGAAGTTTTTATAGCATGCCATTTTTACCGGTTACTGGGAAGTTTTAACAAAAGCGTGAAATAATAACTTAGAGTGATTTACCGACTCTTATAAGGAACTCGGATTCTTTTATCAATGTCTATCACTGTTTCTGTCACTTACTGGTGTATTATGGTTTTGTTTAAATCATTTCTGCTTTACATATTTGATTGCAGAACCTCAGGAGCTCATGTCTATTTATTGTTCGTTTAATCTATCTAAATGTATTTTCAATATCTTTATGGTTTCTAAATAACAGTTCCACCTCAATTCTAATGTCAGATCTCCGGTAGTTTCGAAATTCTAGGTGGGAACACGTTACTCAAACCATATGCAACTGCAACTTCTGGAAATAAATGTTTATGCAAATCCAGGTAAACTAATTGTGTGCAATTTCTAAAAAAGATAAAGATCGATCTTCCTAGAAATTAATATTGTAACTCCCATTCTAAACTGTGGGCATATGTGCTTTACTGTACATGGCATCTGTGTATTTATATGATGGTATCGTAGAATTATATTGATTTGAGAAGAGCTTGATTTCAATGTAATTGCTACCGGTTTTTAAAAATATACTGGATTGCTTTTATTCGTAATTTAAGGGACAAAAAAATCCTCATATTATTATGGTGAGCGACACTTACAATTCTCTTTTCATAAATTTGTAATATCCAAATATTTCCTTGGGAAATAAACATGATAATGGTAATTTAAGAGTTATTGCAGATTGTTCGTATTTTCCATGATACGATCCATTTTTATCCACCATTTGGCATCGATACTACTCTTCGGATATTTACCACTTTTATAGAAGTGCATTACGCGGTATTGGAAAAAGTAGGACATAGAAACCATTGCTGCCGATATGATTGCAATAACGGCTCAAAAAATGTCCCATGTGCACTTTATGGAATATTTGGAATGTTTTCATGATTTTCACAGCTAGCAAGTATCATATTTTCGGAATCTTAATCTATAAGTGTATCTTAATTGTAAGTACAAGAAATGTTAGATACGATAAATTATTTTAGTTCAGTGATGTCAATCAGTATGCATCACTATGCACCTTCCTACACTCGATTGTGAGCTGATATGACAGACTTTTACGAATTTGTTTGTAAGAAAGTTTCTTCCTTTCTCTTAGTAGTTCTTAATATATAAATATTTGATTCTTTTCCTAGGGAAATTATTCTATTTTATAAAACAAAACACTTTTTTGAATTGTGAAAAACCGACTTCATTTCCGCTCTCATTAGTGGTACTTCAAATCGTCCACATGCGTATCTAACAATAACAACAACAGCAACAGCTTCCGCGACGCACTTATTTCTATTTAGGAAGTCACAACAATGGCTTCGTGACAATTGCCTACTTACATCAGCTCAGAATGCAGCAATTTATGCCTAGTCCCAAGCGCCAAAACCTGTGTGGTGACGTAGGGTGGCTGGAAATTATGTCTTGAAATTCCCAACAAGAGAAAATGGGTCTGTGTTTATTTCCTTAGCTATGACTTAGTCAGTAGTCCATGGGAATATCCCTTTCAGTTCCAATTGGTGCAGGAAATTATCCCCGAAGCTGTGTCTGGGCGCTTGTGCCGTGCTTGCAAAAGGGCGGCAACTTTAAGCGACGCCCAATTTCAGTTATACAGACACAAGTATCTACTTTTTATTTATTTTTAATAATTTAGTTCGGACACTAGTGCTTGAAACGATTGTCTTTCACAATACAGGTAATCTGTACGATATCCTTTGGTGATAACCACTCTACATATGTGTACTTGCAATTTATTAGTTATCAGTCTATGCCGGTAACATATGCACACATATACATACACGGACGCGTGCCGATGCACCGGAAATATACAGATACAACCCAGATTATGTACCCGAGCCGCAACCTACCCCAAGCAGGAAATCGGTGAAATTTTTGAATGATACACAAAACGCGTACACAAAATGTATATTGGACGATTGGATTTTAAAATGGCATGGCAATTATCTTTACATTTATTTTGACTCAGTGACTCAGTTAAACGTCTCCTCAAATTTCAGATTTTATAGTACGATTTTAAAAAAAGGTGTATTTTGTTTATTCAATTTTAATCCGACACGACTCAGAAAATACAAACGAACGGAACGTTCAGTATTCAGTTCCGCTTTGCCTCGACGTGTACAACAATAACGCTTGACTTGCTGTGGTAAGACTGACTGCATTTTTCACATTCACAGGCTGTCGGTATTTGAATCGAATGGAGAAGCTCCCACTTCCCTCTAAAAAGCTCAAGGAAAGTTCAGTTTTGAATTCACCACTCACTGAATTCTTCAAGTGGAGAGGTAAAAAAGTAAACGTATACTTCATTTTATTAAACTATGTATGTTAATAGATATTGCTCTGATTGTCGAAGTTCACTCATAGTCTGGTTCAGTTTAAGATAGTTCTTAAATTCACTTTTTATGTGGCTCTCACCCTACAGATCTGCGTTGGTAAACATATACATAAGTGGCATTCAGAATGTGGACAAAAAAAGTATGTTTTTTTAGCTCTACTAAATGGAATGAAAATTGCGGTCAATGTATGAAGTAAACGCATTTGAGGCATGAAGGGTCACTTAAAATCGAAGATTGTAATTGTCACAACATTATACAACATTTATAGTCCCCATTAAACACTCCTGATGAGAAAAAAACTATCAATTGACACCCTAAATAAAGTTAAATATAATATGGTACTTCTTTAAGGTACGAGTATACGTATGTATATTGACAAAAGCTATTGTATCTATTTTCCACCATTGCTTTATTTTCAAATGATACTAGTTCAGAATTTCATTATGAATTAAGTAATTACTTTTTCCCTTATCTCCCTCTCTCTTTCTTTTAATTCAATCGTAGTTGTACTGCCAATAATATTCTTTGGTTTGACAGTAGTCGTTTGATGCATATTCTATATATAAATATACATACATGCATATATATATATATATATATATATATATATATATATATATATATATATATATATATATATATATATATATATATATATATATATATATATATATATATATATATATATATATATATATATATATATATATATATATATATATATATATATATATATATATATATATATATATATATATATATATATATATATATATATATATATATATATATATATATATATATATATATATATATATATATATATATATATATATATATATATATATATATATATATATATATATATATATATATATATATATATATATATATATATATATATATATATATATATATATATATATATATATATATATATATATATATATATATATATATATATATATATATATATATATATATATATATATATATATATTATGCTAGTGTCAAATCTATCTCAAAAAGCGCATGTCGTGAATTCTATCACGACAGAATATTGGCCAATACTTTTGTTTTCGGCAAAGACGAAAATAAGTTAAAAACTGCTTAATAATAATAAAATTTACTGTCTAGAGGGAAAACCCGTGAAGAACAACACCACTGCTCCAATCAGCTGCGGAGAAAAAGTTCCCGTTACAAGCTTTTCACATGGTAGGTACAGTTCGAAGAAAAAAGTTTAAAAAGCTTATTTAGGCATTGCAAAAGCTTTATATTTTGAAAAATTTAGCTATGCTGCCTAAAATAAGCTTTGTCTATAAATCTTGCGAAACCCCATGTGAATCGACGAAACCCCATGTAACATACATAATATGTATTTAACGAAAGATACATGAATAACATCGCTTTTATCAGAATAAATTGTCATAATTTAAGAACATAATATTCAAAACTCATAATTTTTAAAGGCTGCCGAAAAAAAATGTAAGCAACGAAACGCTTTAAATCCTAATAAATATAAAATATGTATATTGAATTTCGGCCGTTATACTAATTACTATTAAGAGGTATTTTTAAAATGATATTTCGGTACTACTTATTGAATTTCTCTATTGGTAGATTCCACAGTCTTACTTTCGTGTTTCTTTATTTTCGTGTTAAAGCAGAATTTTAAGAGGAAGTTGGCACTTCGACAATAATATCGAAGTAAAAAAGATGCTCCAAGATGCCGATTCAGCCAACACTGCGTATATATTCTGACACTGTGCATCATCAAATGTATCCTCTGTTATATGCTTCTCTCTGAATCTTTCTCTATTTGAGTTAAATGACTTAGTTGCTAGTACTCATTCTTCCAACTCCTTTCAGAATATACTAGTGGAACCCAGCGACCGAAGTTCGACCGCACTCTGGGGACATTCCTAAATTTGGGGTAAGGTTTAGAGCAAAATTCTATCTATTGAGCCCATCAACCAAGTTAGGGTATACTTTAGGGATGAGACTGCAATCATTCATTAATTAACATTCACACATACAGCACATTTAAATAAAACAATCATTCATGTGAGATTATCCCTGGCGAAAAAAATTTAAAATGTATTCTATTGTGGGAACATATAATATACTATATTGCTGAAATGTAACTTGTTCTTGGAATTAACGACGAATAATTTCCCTATAAACAATGTTCTTCGTAAATACCCTATAGTTGTCATTGGGTCAGAAGTATCTGAAATATAGAATCGCTATCCATCAAAAAATCGAACTCTGCCGGCAGCAACATACAATTGCCCATGAGTAAGTACATGCTGCCGTAACAATATACTTACATTGTCGTATGTATGCCTTGTGATTTATATATAGTCATTTCAAATGTAGGAATTATTTGAAACTGTGTACGTTGAAAAGCAAATGGAAAAGTTGTACCAGAATAAGTGAATGCGTGGAATTAAAACAACACCAGTCAAATCTTCGGAGTCAATTCAATTCCTATGCATCCGTTTTATACGGATTCGAGTTCCATTCACCAACGCGTTCCCTGTATTTAAATTACGTATAAGCAATACAATGCAATTCTCTTTCAAATATTTCACTATCTTTTGATGAAACTACATACAGCCGAGCAATCAATTTTCCTCCCCCTCGCTGCCTCTTGGTTCAAACCGTTCCTTGATCTTTTGATACAAAATACAATGGTATTTCAGGGTATAAACATTGATGAGCTGATGGATCAGTTCTATTCAATTCGAAAAATGATATCAAATTCGTTCTTGATGGGTTTTCAATTGCTTGTTGATCCTTTCCTTCTCTGAAATACACATTTTGCCGTTGAGGCAAGTGACAATCAAGTCGAATTATCGTGTGTGATTGAAAGTGCATCGGAAATTCAAATCTACGCTATGCAGCTTCTGTTGAACCAACATAACGACAATTCAAGCAATTTTGAACCTCATTAATCTGCAATTTATTATTCACTCCAGGGTTAGCAACTCCTAATTCTACTGTCTTACAATCATATCCTGTATACACGTACTTGTAAATATTGTTACGAAATTGCCCTCTTGACAATTTACTCTGTTACAAAATTGCCCTCCTGACAATTCCTCTAACTCTCTGTACTCGGACTCGTACCACTGGATTGTGTAGTAATCAAACAATCGCTGGTTAAATTAAAATAATTAGCTTTATTTAATTATTGCTATTTACACATTTAATATTAGGCTTAAAGTTTACTTAGTTATTACTTGCACTTTATTTCACAAACCATTAGTCACTTTATTTACTAATGAATTTCACCACTTTGTAAATCACAAATACTGCTGCTTTGATTATAATGCTAGATGTACACACTGTTACGGTCTCTGATCTACTGCATTCGACTTTGAACAGTCTTGTCGCTTTTATAGTTTTCGAAGGTTGGAGTGGAAAATTCCACGCTATTCTCGTATTTTCCAGAAGTTTCTATCCACTTCGACAGAAGTCGAGAATATTATTTTTTGATATTACCGACAGATGGTTCTTGAATAAGCTTTTATTCGAATAGTTCGCATCTTGACTCCAAAGGGGGCACTCCAGATCTCCAGATGGGATCCTAAAAGTATGCAATCCCGTTTCACTGATATGCAATCACGTTTCAATATGAAAACAACAAATTGAAGTTATTTATGCGATTTCGGGATGATTTTTTTTAATTTAGTTGGAAAAAGAAAATTTTGCAAAAGCAAACAAAAAAATAACTGATAATAAAGCTAAATGCAATGCAGAAAAAGTCCTCGTACAAAATATAAATGAAAGGAAAAATTAACAATAATTTTCAAAGTTAGGTTAGGTTAGGTTGGGAAGGCTTGTGTGGATACGAAGTATCCGCACTTCCACTCGGAGACATCTATGTCCATTGTGACTACTTTCAAAAATGCCAGGCATACTCATCCTTACCCTTGATTTCCATAAACATTGGAAGTTCCATCCCTATTAAAACATTTGGTTTTCCAGATGAAAGTGAGAAGATCCGATAAATCCACCTTCGTTATCTCTGTCAAACTTGTGAAGAAGCTCGACTCCAAACATTGAAGTAGTTTCAACTGTAGTCTTGGACATTGAAATAAAAAGTGATGAATCAACTCTGTCTCTTCTTCATCATGGCAACTCCTACATAGCCTGCTCCAGTATTGGTGCGATAGCACAATGCCCCGTAATGACCCCCGTAAGCACCCTTACTGCAGGTTTGTTGAGCCCTAAAAGAACCTTCGTTCTCTTCATATCTAATCTAGGCCATAAGTCCCTTGAAACTTCACAGTCGTCATGATTAGTCCATAAGTTATTTGTCACTGCAATAGTGAATTCATCTACGTTCCTAAACAGTTCACATATCGGGATTTGTGCTTCGTTAAAGTCTATTTCAGAGCCCCTTCTGGCCATCTCGTCCGCTTATTCAATCCCTTCTGTATCGCTGTATCCGGGAACCCAGCAAAGTGAGACCTTGTGGGGTCCAATGTTCAGTAGTGAGGTACGATATTTCATTACCAGTTTCGATTTAACAGTATTGGATTCTATTGCCTTAATCGCTGCCTGATTATCCACACAGATAATGATATTCGACTGTCGAATTGTACTACTTTGTATCAGTCTGGCCGCTTTATCAATTGCATAGACTTCGGCCTGAAAGACACTGCATGCGTCAGGCAGCCGATATGACTCTTTTGCCTGCAAGCCTTCCGAGAGGACGCCCGCCCCCGTTCCACCCCCATCTTTGAGCCGTCGGTGCAGATAGAAATGTCAGAATTACGCGTCACAGAGCCTGACTCCCAGTCTTCCCTGGTTGGAGAGAGAGTTGGAATTCTAGCTGTAAAGTCTTTAGTAGAAGTCATGTAGTCTGTAGCCGTTTCTAAATCGAACTAACCTTTGACCCTTCCGTCTTATTTCGCTCAAAATTGTACAGTGTCCATAGTTGGGAGATTTCCACGTGTTGCACTCCCTTAGTCTGAGAGCACACTTGGCGGCACAACCCTGAATGAATCTCGTAGCGGTAAGAGGTGAAATAATATGTTTAAGCCTTCTTGAGGCGCGCTGCTTACAGACCCCGAGATTCCCAGGTTAGCAAGTCTTTGTACTTTTTCAATCCAGTTTTGATTACATTTCCTTTCCAACGCCTTCCACCAGACGATGGACCTGTAGGATAAAATTGGTCTTATGATTGTGGTGTACATCCCATACACGATGTATGGTGATAGTCCCCATTTTTTCCCAAAGATCCTTTCAAAGTTAATATAAAAAAATAATATTTAATAACTGGTTCGATAACCTTTTCTCTTAACCACCTCAGCTAAATTTTTCGGCATTGATTGTACTTATTTTGGGGTCTTTGTGGTACTAATGTTTGCCCACTCAGCCCGAATTACGTCCTTGAGCATAGCCTTCGAGGAAATATGGAGATTTCGAAAGCGCCGTTCTCGTAAATCCCATAAATGTTCAATCGGACTTAAGTCGGGTGATTTTGGGGGCGTGTCAACTGATGGGGTGGATTATAAAGGAGACAAGGCTTCACTAACTCTGCTGTATATTTTGGGTTATTGTCGTAAAGGAAGTAAAATGATGAACGATTTTTGGCGGTGCTCTTCATCTTCCGTTTGAAGATATTCCGTTTGAGAAGTAAGTATAAATTTTTTTTCAAGATTTGATTAGGAACAAATTAAATATAAGAAACAAAATATATATTCTGCACATTTGCAGCACAAATGCTTTAAGATGATACAAATTTCAAACAAAAATGGGCCAGTAGTTTTTCTGTAATCGGTACGACAAAGAAAACCTTAGCCGATTAATATAATGATAATACTTAAGAGAAGTGCTGTTAGCAAAATTAACAAAATCTAATTAAAATAAAGTTATCACATGAAGAATTCTTTATTACGTGATATAATACAACTATTTGAAAAACTAACTTCAGTACAAATATATTATTTTTTAATTAAAGAAATTCGATGTTTGTATGCATACAATTTGATACGGAAATTGAATCATAGAATTTGTTTTTATTTTATACAAAGAATACATTTTTTACATCGAAGCAATATATTATACATCGATGAATTATATTATATTCTTTAATAGTTGCAGTTAAAGTAGAGGGAGTCCACCCGAAAGGCTTACTACTTGTTTTGCCTATAGAATTTTGTAAATAAAAGAAAATACATTTAATGTTTACAGATCGTTTATTTAATGTTTGAAATTATGTATGAAAAACAAACGAGTTCTTTTAATTACATTTTCATCACTTTTTCACACATTTCAGTCTGTATCATGTTAAATTCTTCTCTAATGCTCCTTTAAAGTTGTTCAGTATTATCTGGTTTATTTGCATAGACCTTCCTTTTACTTTTTAGTGTAAACTGTCGGCTTCCCATACTCTATGGCTTCCACTTAGTTTTCACATGGCAGGGCTCTCACTTCGTTTGTCAATTTCCTCTTTAATCAAGATGTTGGCGTTTAGAATCTCTAAGCTCTTATGATATCGTTGATTTCCTCTTTTATTGTGGCGTATTCTTCAGGCCAAAAGAGCAGCACAGGAATCCAAACCCTGTTAAATGTCGTTCATGGGAATTTGATGAAATCCAGAAGTCAAATCTAATGTTGTGTAGTACTTGGCATTAATCAAGCAAAGCAGGCATTAAGCTAGCAAATTTGGAGTTAATGAGATTATATATATATCAGCGATTGTAACAGAGTTTAATCGCTTGTAATCGATTACCAACCTATAATGTTTCTCGCTGTTGTGTTTAGGTTTCTTCGGGAGGACCCAGATTGGCGAGTTATATGGACTTTTTGACGTGCGGACTATTCCCTCTTCGAGCAATTCCTTAACCTGTGTTTACTTCTTCTCGCATACAAGCGAGGTATGGATAGCTCTTGGTGTATAAGGATTGGTCTGTACACGTATTTGTCTTTATTTTTTGCTAATTGCTGCAAATATTTCTCAAAAACCCGCTATGAACTCTTTAAGAACTTTTCTTATGTCATGTGGGAGGTTTTCTTTGAGTGAAAATATTGTATAAGCATTTTCTTTCTTGTCAAATACCGCACCCAATTCTTAACATGTCATCGCCTATAATTCGATAACTGGTAATAATCATTTCATTGCCAATACACCTACAGAACTTGGCTGTATTCTTCTCTACTTCAATCACTCTCCCGGCCGTTTTAATTGATTTTGACTCACTGCGATTGATTGTTTAATATAGCTTGTATTTGCTCCGGTATCAACTAAAATTTCCAAAACTTTACCATTGACTAATGTATATTCTACCTATTGGAACACTAGATAGGCACCCTCGGTAAAATTCTCCTGATTAAAGATCTCATTTGTTTGAAGGCTTCATTTTATATCGGCTCTATCGATTGTGGGTTGAAATACAGGCCTTTGTTTTAGTAAAAATTGGGCGTATTCAAGTTGTTTACTTTGCGGCTATGAATGGATTCGTCCACTTACATTTTTTCTGGTTTATACTGGCGTTATTCATTGTTGAAATCTGTCGCGGTGGTGATAAATAGGTACAGTTACTTTGCTCTGCAACCCTGGGAACCTGAAGTTAATATTTTGGTTGTCTCGGCAAGGCCGAGTATCCTCGGGAAGGGTTTTTATCCTCTGTGATGTCAAGAGCCGTGCTTTATCTCCAACCCGGTAAAAACGTCTAAGGTCCTATTTCCATATGTTTCTATAAGCCTTTTATAGTTTTTTGAATGTAAGGCTGTTCCTTAATTTTGTTAAAGATTATCGAAAATTTATATTTAACCTCTTAACCGTCCGCATGCGCTGTCTCAACAATGGTTGCATAGCTGCACTTCATGCTGATCGTGGTGATAGTATCTATATTACTTTATACTGCGTCAGCAGTCTTTTCATGGATCTAGTTTATTTGGTGGGGAGTCGTTCGTGCTAAGTTAAATATTGATATTAATTTTAATAAGTTATTCAAGCAGCAAGTTTTCTAGGCTATTGAAAATGTATATTCTAGGCTATTGGATTTTCAACCATCTCCCTTTTAGAAGCATAAATAAAGATTTGAAACTTCCGTTTGTGTCTGCAATATTTTACCAGATAATCAACGCTCGGTCATAATTATACACACTTTATTAAAATTAAAAAAATTTCTCAAAAATCGATATTTCTATAAGTTTTATGTTTGGTTTCACACTTTGAATCATTATTCGAAATTTTTACTCAATACTGTTATAGTTTACGGCATATTGCCAATTTAAAGCAAAGAAACATGGAGATATTTTCTGCTAGAATTCGCACCTTCGACATTTAGCTTGGCAGTCTAATATGTTTAACTGATATTTGACAACGCTAATATATTGTGTAAGCTGGACTAACAAAGCAGAAGGATGATAGCGTATTTTCGAGCACTGTAAATGGAGCAAATATTTTTTTGTTCCAACTATATAAACGTGCCGTAAAAGAGTTTTTCAATTTGAATTTTACCGCTTCTTTGAATTTCCATTCAAAGCAAAAAAAAAATTATTTCATACGAGTTTGCAATAAATAAAAAATAACGATTCATATCTAATCATGCTTTCTGAATACGTCCAACGTTGTACGAGTTCACGAAGTTCCTCAAAATTACTGAAGAAAATAAAAAGGCTGCGATATCTCCTCGAAGTGGATTTGTTGGGTTGCGATGCCAAATGGACATTATTCGTAGCAGCCGCACTCAGTTTCCGTTACGACGCTCGCATGTTTCCATTTCCACCGAATTTTACTTCGTGGCGGGGTGGTTTGGACATTAACCGGCTTATATCCGTTATCAAAGCTACTCCAAAACTAGATGATATTCTGGAACGCATTAGAAGCCACACAATTAACAGTGTGTGGTTCGAGGTCCTCAATTTATTATATTGGTTACTAGTAGAAAGCAGCGAGTATCAACTACGATTGATAGAGTCACAGGATATGTGTAACTGGATACGCATTATGCACCGAAAAGGCAAAGAGGAATTGGCAAACATATTTACGGTATACCGCGCTTCGACACAGAAAAGTCCCAGTTTTAATATGGGTGGCAACACCGAAATAGCTTTCTATGGGGATAGACTGGATTGTTTTTATGCAATGATCAACAAGGGCTTCCAACAGAATGAAACCCTTCTTCTAACCAAAAATTTCTTGGCGAGTTTGGAACGCAGTCCGTATTGTGGAACGCAAGGTGCATCTGTTGTCGGCTCCATGATATGCTGTGTGGCTGTTTGTGAGTTCATAAATGATTCTAAACACGTGCGACACAAGCAGGTGCTGAGCCGGAACAGGGATTGCATATACGATGCAATAGAAGTCAGGAGTGATCTAGTTAGCATCCGTCATTTAATCTTCTACGGTATTAACTTTTGGAATCACAAGACCAATGCTATCTATTTCAACAACTTTATTTATCGACATAAGTACCTGCTGTCTCTGACCGTTTACATCATCCTCCTAACAACAATTAGTTTGGTGATCGGTCAAAGCAGATACCCTTATAAGGAGGTTCTTGTCAAATATATACAGTGGATATTTAACATCTATAAACGGATATTTTTTTGGAACTAGTCTTATACTTCTGCGCTTCATATCCTTAAATAAATATCTCGGCAAATAAATGTTTATGTGAAATAAATAAGAACATTAAAAAATGTATTTACCTAAAATTTCAGTTCATCTCTTAATTCCTCAAACACATACATATCTTCTTTACGAAAAGTGACCCTTCAAGAGTGAACTTCGATCGATGCAGGAACTGATATTATGACGAATTGTAAATTTCAGCATTCATCACTATACAACAAATAAACGCTACAATTCGGAACGTTCAATGTGGAACATTTAGTATGGACTGATCTCTGCTTGCAGCTATCTCGTTTTTGATTATGCTGTATGGACCCTGGGCACTATCAAAATATTTTGACAATCATTGTGTATGTGTGAGTACGTGTGCTTTTGACGCTTACCGCACACTACTCTAAATAATTTGTCAAAGCTCATTTTTTATTTGCTTTCGTAGGGTGCAGTCATGGAATAATCATCGGAAGAACATAATTTGCTCTTGCTACTAGTAGTGTGTTATTTTAAAGCAAACAAAATGAAAAAAAAATAATGGATGAAAGACTGGTTAAAGAAAAGAAATATCTCAATATATCATAAAAATTTATTAGTTAATTCTTATTATGGACTTTTTTTTCTAAGGAAATGCAATTTATTGCAATAGATGCATTCCCTGAGTAGTTCTCACTTGCCTTCATCCCCGCATGTGTTCATTGCTTAACGGCCAAAGCACCACTGAAAAATTGCTTGTTAATCACTGCCGAACACATAAAAACATAAAATCAACAAATGCGCTACAACTTGTAACAGTTTCGCACATCATGCTTGACTGCCCCATTTCAAAAACGGATAAATCCGGAATAATATTTGACTGCAGAGAAAAAGACACTATAATATCAATCAAAGAAATCTTAAAGAAACATGACCTACTTAATTTAATATAATCAATTTTTATAAAACAGGTGTAAATGGCTTAGTTGTCCTACACCATCCAATATATTATAAATTTATTTGTAAAGTATGTTGCAATAAATAAAATAAAAAATAAAATCAACAAAATAAAATATCAAAAATATTTGATTTTCATCAAAAAGCTACGAAAGCTCTACATGTGAGCCGCTGATTCCCGACTAAGGCCAAGCGCACATTTAAGATTGTCAAAATATTTTGATAGCGCCCAGGACACTTTAGGTCACTTGTGGTATTGTCTCCCCACGTACATCCTGTGGATTCTTATATGAACGGACGGTGGATGGACTAGTGGTAACCTGTGATTTAACAAACTGGAGCTCAGACCGAAGATACGAACATATTTTGTAAAAATTATGACCAATTTATTTTTTTGTCAAAAAATGGCTGCTGTACTCGTACATTAATAAACAAAAAAAGAATAATAAACAAGAAGGGAATTTTTTGAGAGTAAACGTTGCCAATTCCTTTTCCATTATTAAGAAAGTTGCAATTACTCGTATTCATATTGATATGTACATATCTTTTCATATCTCAACTTATAAATTTAATCGCAATTCCAAGAGCTCCTTTGAAATAAACTACGTTTGATGTGCCTTAATAGAGGATGTTTTTAAGCGCTTCCAAATTTTTTTTTAAATGAACCAAAAATTATAAAAAAACGAATGGTGTTTATTTTCCAGCATTGAGTGATTAAATCTAATAGAAAAGCCCTATTTTGGTGAAATAAGTTTCGATGATGCAGCCAGCGAGGAATCCGCTCCTAACAGTAAATTTTTTAGGATTTTTCGCATTAGGATTTATTGATCCCAATGCGTCAAATTTGTTGGTTTGTATTCCAATTAAGTCAGAAATGCACTCGGTCATTCAATGGAGGAATGTTGTCTCGTTCTCTCATAAAATGAGCCATGAACGATGTTGGTATATTGTTTGCAGTAATATACCCACTTCTCGTATAGATAAGATCATTTTATAAAACAACAGCCCACCAGTCTTGAGATGCAGACAGTCGAGAACGAAGTGATTGAGATGTAATAATAAAAGTGTTTTATTAAACTTTGTCAAATCTTTCTTACGTTAATCTAAAAGACTTTTATTAAAACTAAATAATGAGACAAGACATTTTGTTTTACCTATAAAAACCCGATGATTCGAACTAAAAACTAATTTTCATAACAATATATAGCAATATGGACCGTTATCGTTCAACGGTATTTCGTTAGCTATCGTAGTATATTTTGTTTTCGTATTAAAAAAAGGATTAAATTTTATTTGTTGTTACCTAATATGTTTTATTTTCGTATTTGAAATTATTATTTTTAATGATTTCGATTTTGTTAGACATTATCAACCGCCTTTGGATGCTTAAGGAATCTATGTATGTCATTTTCCTTGTTCATTTTTGAACGCAAAAAAGATATATGGTAGCCCATTTTTTGTAAACAATGCTCTCCAAACTTTTATTCAAAATAATGTATTTTGAATATTTCATAACAAATTGAAAATATTGCTATGAAAATTAGTTTCCTGCTAATAGTTTGATCTGTGGATTATGCCAAGTATGTACCGCACTGCTTATTTTAGAATTCTTCTTATTTAACTTTCAACCAAAGTAATTTAAATTAACAACAAATCACTTTAAAAATAACCGAACAGTTATTTCACTTTTACTGCTATTTTAGTCTTATCGATGCTGCTCTATTCACAGCTGAACTGTGAATTAAACCGCATACCCTCATATACAAAGATATATAATGATTGGTGACTCATGGTTTATGTGTGATATTGCAAAAGAAAGAGGCATTTTTACCAAAGAACTTATCATTAAAAGAAACTTGTGGCAACAGCGATACTGAGAAAACAAGTGCAGTCGAATCGTGTGTTCCAGATGTAATTTGAATGCGACTGTTATAATTTGAATTGGATCGCATCTAGAACTGTACAATACGCTGTGCTTGTGCTAGAACTGCAAAATACGCGAGTGTGCTTACAAACTTGGGCCTGTAAAATCTTCTTCCCAATAAATCGAATTTCATTTAAATTTTCCATATAAATTAGTTTATTTTGTATATATGAGGTTGTACATAATATTTATATAAGTACATATGTATATATTCAAATAAGTGAACATTGATGAAATATCTATCAAAATTAAAAATATTCTACTATACAAATACTTAAGGAACAAACAAAAAATACTTAACAAAATAATTGACTACATTATTAAAATATTCTATAAAATTACAAATATCCACTAAGTTAAAAAATAATCACAGGAAATCAATTATTAAGTGAATAGTAAATCAATCGAATAAATTATTAAAAATGCCTTCTTGGTAGAATCAAACTAAGTTAGTTGTGCGAAATGGATTGCATCCAAAAGATCTATGGGAATCATTTCACAAAAATCAGATGCAATTGTATGATTATTGAAGCTCAGTTTCAGTTCATAATTGGAATTTTCCGTTCAGCCCCAAACATTATTGTCATTTGAAGTTTTTGAAAACCCCTCTTTACACTTGTACAACAATTTTAACGAATTATTCTACTACTATTATATCAAACTGCTAAGTAGTTTATAGGAAACATTGAACATTAAGGATTAACTTACGAATGCCGTAATTCGAGTATACAACAATCTCAGGAATGGAGTTTTATTTACACCCCCTAACTACTCCATTAAAAATAAAAGGAACCGCCATATTAAATGAGTTCCTTACACATTTTATAAATAATTTATATAAATGGACTAACTAGATTAAATCAAAATATTACGAGCTGTTAAGGTAGATTGCGATTTCCGAGTTGTGACTATCTATGTAAAGGTTTTACGAAGAGAACTCATCCACAAGAGGATTGCAAGAAGGATTCTGTAACAAATCCTTTGACCCCGAACTTATATGCTTAAAGCCCCGGTTTCGTAGTATCGTCGATACCGCTACTGCTTGTTTCGGAGGGAATTGGACTTGCTGTGGTGCTGCGATCATATGCGCTACGTTCGGAAGTAAGGATTTCCTAGAAACAAAAATATTAGAAATACATTGGTGTCGTAGGCTCTTATGGAGACTCACTTCATCAGCTTCAGTGTTCTTTATAACAGCTTCCGTTTTTGCGTCTTCTACTTCAGGCATTTTATCGCCCCATGCTTTTAAGAAATCGACAATGTTCATATGGCCAAAGTTTTCTGCTTCGTCAATCGGCAAATTACCCCAACGATCTTTAGGATTATGTGGCACATGACAGTGCTCCAGTAGAAATTTTACGCAATCCAGGTGTCCCTCTGAAGCGGCCAAATGTAGTGCCGTTCTGCCATCATAATCAGCCAAAGTTATGTCCATACCAGATAAACGATGTCTGCGCAATGCTGTGACATCGCCACTTGCAGCCGAGAACAATAAATTCACAATTGAGAGTCCCTTCGTTTCGTAGCGATGCTTACGAGGGTCTTTTTTATTCGAAGCGTGCTTCAAGTTATCATAGCGGTGGAAATTAAATGCACTGACCAACTCCTCACAGAACTGCACACCGCGCACAGAGTTACCCAGTTTGTCTAGAGGTGGCGACCACGTGAATATACCCATGACATTTGGAATAACCAACATCATGCCTCCGCTTACGCCAGATTTTGCCGGCAAACCAACCTTGAAAGCAAATTGACCGGAATAGTCATAAGTGCCGCATGAATGCATTATAGACAAGACATCGCGCACTACTTCGGGACAAAAGACTTTCTCCTCGGTGGTGGGACAAATGCCACCGTTTGCCAAAGTAGCGGCAATGACGGACATGGCTTCACAAGTGGTTTCCATGGAGCAGCACTGTAAGTAATCGAAGCGTTAATTGCAAGTTTCAAATTGTACTAAATACTCGAGAAGAGTACACTACATTGAATGACATGGCAACAAATTTTCTTGCAGAGTACTCACTTGAAAATAAAAATCCATAACCTCCTTCAGGTTGGTATGCTTCGGGTAGCACTTATTCTCGCGCATATAGAAGCCTAACGCGTAATTACGATCGGCAGCCTCACGTTCGGACAAGAAAACAGCGTTGTTAAAGCCGATGTTCTCCCCACCAGACAAGCGCTTAAACCACGACACGGTATAGTCGAACTTTTCTGCAGCCGTCATATCCGGCTTAATCAAAGCTTGCAACAAAGAGCAAGTCAGGATGGCACCTGCATTAATCATAGGGTTGTGGGGCTTGTCTATGAAAAAAGTTAATTTTTACTAATGTGTTAAAATATAAAGCGTGAAGGCACTCACTATTATGATCTAATACCAGTTCGTTGAAATTTCTCCCACTGGGTTCTTGGCCCACATACGAATGCACCAACTTCGGACCCAACTTCTCCAGAGCGATGGCATAGGTTAATGGCTTGCTGTGAAATAAAGTTAATCAATTTAAATATCGTGACATTAATAAAGAAGTTATTTTAAAACTAGCCGCTTCATGAACAAAATGGAAGTTGTCCGAAACATTTTTACAAACTTACCTGCAACTTTGCAATGTAAAGGGAACGTCGACATCGCCAATGGAGTAGCGTTGTCCATCGATTGTGCAAATGCTGACACCCCAGGACTCTGGACTATAGCGCGCCAGTTGCGGTATGTAATCGGCAACATGACCATCGTTATTGGTTTTGCATTTCCAGTAGATGTCTTCAACATCTTTCACAAAGCCAACAAAATCGGGTATGATGAACTGCTGTCGGAATGCCTTGGCGATCAACACTATATTTTGTGCGACAACACTAGAAAAAATCGGCGCACAAAAGCTAATTACAGTAAAGCTCTACTGATTATGAGGAATTTCCACTTACGCTTTGAAGGTGTCGCGGTTCAGGTTTTGTGTTTCAGCCGATGAGCCTGATTCGTAATTTGAAAGTTTGTGCACCTTTTTCAGATTTTCCATCAGCTCACGCACGCGCGAATCGGTGCGGCGTATGCCGGTTGTCTTGAGCGCAGCAAGGAACTTCCCCATAGAGATGAGACCAGTCTCGTCATTGTAGAACATGTCGAAGAGCACATCTTCGGCGTTGCGTTGTTCTTGTTCACGATGGCTGTACAAATACAATAAATAAATGCTAATTAATGAGTTCATTAAAGAGTTATTAGGGGAAAAATGTCTATGAATACATATAAAGTCGCATGCGTGACAGATGTTATTTTAGAGAGATGAACTTATCTGATCATGGCAAATTAAGAAGTGAACCAACGCTATGACTGCGCCAAGATTATAAAATAAAATTATTAAAACAGCATCCCACCAAGAAAATATGTATGAGAAGGATACTCCTTTGTCCATAAATTGCAAGCTTTACTCAGTATTGCCTAAGAACAAATTATTGCCGGGCAGGCACGTGATAAAGTGCACTCAAAGAGAATGTACTCATATGGACGAATAAAGCAAACCCATTGAAAACCCCACCATTGGAACTGATTGGATACCTTCCTCTCTTTGAATTTCAGATGCTCGAAGCATAGATATGGTTTATATCACAACATTACCACTAAGGTGATTCAAATCAAAGATGCCCTCTTTATATGTTGCAAATGGCGAGAAATACATACATTTTTCAACCAGAAAACTGTCAAAATTATTTTCTTTCTGAGTTTTTAGCACTTTGAATAGTTCCGTTATAGACGAAATCAGCCTCGCATATAAAAAAGATGTATAATCCTTTTATATTAATAGTTATTTTTATTTTTGTAAGCTATAAACTAACATAAGCTGGAAACCCAATTTATCTTCTACCTTTAGTTAGTATGCCCAGTATGTGAGCGCGAAACAGTTATACTAAACAAAGTTCGCATACTTTTATCCTAACAGCATATTATTACATTATATTTTTCCAAAGGATATAAGCGATACCCATCTGGATTTCACTTTTTATTTTTCGGTCATTGTTACTGAGAACAAATATGCTAGCTCGTTTCGACACGATGTTACCTTACTTATTTTGCCATCTTTTCAGATATGTTCAGATTTATAATACTGCTTGAATTAGGCTACTACTACTCACGTTTGTACTGTAAGTATATACAAGTTTTTATGCATGAGTGGTGTATATCTGTATGTGTATGCGATGTATACTACGCTTGCATCCTAAGAGCTCTTATGAAATGTTTTCAACTCTTAAACAAACAATGGAAATTGATTTGCAAACTCAACAAAATATTTTGATTGATATTGCAAATTGATTTATTTGAACTAATTGAGCCAATCACTTTTGTTCGTATGACAATCAAAGCAATAAAGATTTAATTAAAAAAATAACACACACAAAGGAAAAATGAAATGGAGACTTCTCGGTGACAAAATTATACTCCATTGCTAATTAAAATATTGCAAATTTTGCGGAAAACCCATGAGTCAGATCCCAATAACTTACACCATCAAAGTTTAGTTGATAATTGCAGCTTCGAAATTTAATTAACATAAACCAAATTTGTGTAAACAAAAAAAAAAGAAACTAGAATGATTTTAAAGAGCAAAGAAAATATACAAAACACAATCCAACGAAAAAACAAAAATCTCGGAGTAATGAACAATAAAAATATACGTTGATCGGAGATTTTAATTTTATTATGATATAATTGACCATATTTCGATAATGCATAATATACCTGACCTATTTGAGATTTTATCATGTGAGTCTGCAAATTGTCACGAAGAACATTTTTCTAAAACTTAGTAATTTTCATTTTGAAGATATATTCACACCTTTCACTGATATGCAAACAGGAGATATGCTAAATGCTCACTCTTTCAAAATGAAACAATAAAATTCAGGGGTTAACCTTTATATTACTTTTTTACGGTTTTTCCTCACTGAAAAATTTCTTCCTCATACACTCTACTGATCTCAACCACCAGAACAAATGTCTAACTGTGCTCACAGATAGAGACGGATTGATGGTTGATCCCAGTGTCTAACGAATTTAAAAAAAAAAAAATCTGTCTAAAAGCATGTAAAACGCTCTCTCCTTTGAATATCACGGTGAAAATTGACATGTTCCAGAAAAACATTCCTATTAAAAACACTGAATGAACGATCTCTTTCTGTCTCTCATCCCAAAAACCTTTCAGACACTAATTTAATGAATTCAAAATCTTAGAAAAGTGAGCGTATAGCACTGACATGATCTAGAAAAATGTTCTTCGTAATAGAAATATTCCCGGAACCAATCACAAAATATATTGTAATATTTGTTCTTAATTAAATTCTCTTGGCTTTTTTTAATAAAAAAAATGCACATAAAACAAATTAAGATGATTTCCAAACTTTAAATGCAATTGAAATTTAGAGATATATCGAGCAGTAACAGAAGCTCTCAAAAATGCAATTGAACAATTCTACGACTAGTTTTAACACCAAAATTATTTACTCACGGTCGCATGGACAGTAGGCGCTTCTGTATGCTAAACAAGAAAGAAGCGAATAAAGATTGTTATTTATTAAAGCCTGCAGTTAAGACAAAAGGAAAAAGAAACTCTCCTATAAAGTACACGTAACTGTGCAAGTATATAAAACATTTTTGACACGCTTGAAACAATTGGTTTCCTTTAATTTTAAGTTCTCGCTCAATTAGAAAAAATTCTGCTTTAATATTGCGGTTGCCCAATCGGTTGGTGTGATGTATGGCAAAAGGTTACATTGAATATTTGCTATTTTTTAATTCATTTCATTTTTTATAAATCCACACTAATGTATAGAAAAAAATCAGACTCTCCGTAGCTTTCGTTACCTTATAATTGCAGATATAGTACGCACAATCGTGCCTCGACGGCTTTGCAGGGATATTCCCTCGATTATTTCTTCGATTATTTGAGCGGTTTCGGTTGTGTTTAATTCTTTGTCCCTGCGATATGTCTCCTCTTTCTGTTTCACTTCAGCTTCGTTCTGTTGCTGATTCAAATTCCCGTTCTCTTCGATGAGTACCATGGCGTATGACTAACTATGATTTATTCAAATTGATCACTTTTGCACGGGTTTAGATTGTTTCGCGACTGTCGGTGTTAAGCGTTCAACTTTTCAGTGCCTAATGAAACAAACTACACTCTGTATGGCAATTTATATGGCAGCGCAAACAAAGCACAGTCGAACACTCGGAGCCGCAGGGGAGCAGGGCTCCCTTAATATTCTGCACTCAACAGTGAACACGAGAATTTACACATCCATTTTACAATAGTCGGAGGTGTTAATTTTTAAATCATGTTATTGCCAATAAAATATTATTTATTAACTTCTTTTGTTCAATTTTGCGTTTATAATAGGCACCTTTTTAAACCGAAGTTCCAACAATTCTTGATAGCACTGTGTTAGAAAAGGATTGGAGTCTATGAAAAATTTATCGTTCAAACTTTGTATGGGTGGCCGTACAAGTCCTCTGGCAGCTTTTTGCCCATGCCGCATTTTCAAGTTAATTGAATTAAAAGGATGTGATACAGAGTTTCAGGCTTAGATTTCGGTGAAAGTATGAACGCAATTGTGATTTCATCAGGGCATTGCTAACACTTTTTCATTTATTATATTCTATTTATGTACCAAATGGCATGAGTCGTTCTCAAGAAAATCGGGTTTTTCAATGTTCAAGTGGTCTATGTATATCCGAATAGCAATCATAACAGTTTTGAAATAAAGTATATTTATTTAATTAACCCAGTGAGAGTTTTACTACCATATACAAATATATTCATTCGGGTGTGATGTAGGGTATTCCCTAAGCAACCCTAAATCCCAGATCATTTTAAATTACTTCTATAAGATTTGGTTAGTTCTAAACATCAGAGCGATTGAACAGACAAACTTAAGGGAGGATATTCAAAAATACATTTTACGGAATTGTGGCCAAACAAAATTTGATTATCGAACTATATTATACAATTAGATCTGTTTCTCTCTGTGATCTTAAAAATTGAATTTAAGTCGATTGCATAGAGCGGGTGTAGTATCCTCCAAGATAGAACTAGCTGCATAAAGACCTGGATCAAGTCCAGATTCGACTAGACGACTTTAATATTGCCAACATTACCAATAATCCTGGAGGACAATTCGTACATAAGTCCATCTGATAACACAAAAATCGTATGTGATATGAAAAATCGGCGTAATTACCTCAGTACACCTCATTCTACACAGATATACGAGTACCCCTTTAAAAACGAAATTACTTCTGGGATCAACCAACATTTTCAAATCACGTTGGAGCTCAATTTCTTCATTTATTCAAATGAAGTCTTATCAGCATTTTAGCATACAACAAATCGTAAAATAAATTTACAATGTCATTAAACACCTCACAAATAGAATACAATTCGTGATTATTACACTGAGAGCACATACTATTTTCAAACATTTTTATAATAAATACTCAACAATTATACAATCAAATATTTTTGAATGCGAAGACGAAAACATCTGTGGCAAAAGCATAGGAAACAGAGAAAATGTTTAAACTCTACCAAAGCAAGAAAAATGTCCAAATCCAAAAATAAACTGGCAAATAATCACTGTTTTGCTTCAATCACTTTTACTTGCATATTTGATACCATGTGCTTTTGAAATAACAATGAAAAATTCATCCATAGTGAAATTTTGTTCATCTCTACCTTGAACCCGCGTATACGAGTATACCATTCTTCCATTTAGAGTTAACAACACGATTTTGATGGATCCTAATTTGGTCGATCTAGTTACATGCACATCTCGATACAAGCATATAGAAGACTCTTCTATTAAAGTAGCCCTGTATGTCTTTAAGAACCGCCACCCAGAAAAAACGATTATTTAGTTGATCCGGCTGTTAAGGGCCGACCGAGCTTTGATTGCAGCTTAACATTTAGTGAAAACCAAACTCAGAATATCGAATTACATTCCAATCCACTGAGGAATACATCGCTTTAATTTCTGCTTGGAAAATGCAGCTATAATATCAGGATATATAGCAGAAGCTCTCATTGAAAAACTATCTCATATTCTTAAAGGTCTCTGCGCAAGGTGGTCTCACCAGTTTCAATTTGAGGAAGGAAATTTTAACAATATCTTAAGAGCATTAGTTTGCCTGGTACGAAATAATTACCCAAGCATTTCCGAAAAGGTTCCAAATGTCTGGGCGCACTTCTTAACAATACTTCAAGAAATTTTCAATCTAAGCCATGGTAATTGAGTACCACGTATCCATAGAAAAAAATGTATTTAATTGAAAATTTGAGTTCATGATGCATGGCCAGAGAACGTAAATCTGAGTTATTTATATTGCAGGCACAAACTTGTGACTCCTAAATACCCGAATTTTCGTTTCAAAGTTCAGTATGGATTTTTAGTATAATATTATGATTTATGATGGCAATTATAATGAAATAATGGCGTTGGCGGCACGTTCGACCTACAGCAACAATTGAAATGAATAGACAGTGTGAAATGTGGGCTTTCGCTTAATTCCAAATTGGTGATAAGCGCCTTCTAACTGTTTGAAAATATACTTGTATATGAGCACCTTGAGCTGCACGCTCCATTTGGCAACGACAACTTTCGGTGTTATTAACTCCCAGCACAATTTCAATAAAGATTTGCTAACGGGACAGGCACTGCTGGCGCCTCACCAGGGTTAACATTAAGAATAAAGCCTGAACTAGAATAAACGCATCTACAAGAACCAGCACCACATCTGTGAGATTGAAAAGCTCATGGGGTTCTGCATTCCACATTGGAGTGTTCCGTACACTAAATTTTTTTGTACTATGATCGTTCATTAAAATTCAGCATTAAAAGAAAGAAAATTGAGCATTAAGAGAAGAAAATAAATAGAGCCTATGTGGAAAACAGTTCAAATCACAGTTAACATTGGGAAATGTAAGCTTCATTTTAGCACTCAACAATACATAAAGCATGCCGATAAGGGTGTTGGGGGCTCGTATGCTCTGCGCTCCCCTTACTAATTATATTTTTTCTTTATGAGTAATGACAATGGCAGTTTATCTAATCGCGCTATATACGAAGTAAACTTCGGTATTAATAAGCAAGTCAGCGCATTCATAAACCATACCAAAACAGACAGGAAAGGAGCTAATGACTAAGCGCTGGCCTCATATCTCAGTGTGCATTTGAGACACAGCCGCGTACTTTTGGAATTTATTAGATACATAGAGTGTACTCTACCTTATGTATTTCGAAATGATATTAACGAATGCGTCCTTATGGCTCTTTGTGGAGATGCCTAGCACCATTTCTGCAATGACGGCTGCATCGTAGAATGTTTTCGCTACAACGGCAGTGCTTACATTCTCCACTTTCTCCTTTGCCAACAATTTTATGTCAGTGACAATTTTCTCCCGTATCAAATCCTCGAGCACTGCGGTGCCCTTAACCGTCCAAGAATCGAGTGCATTGCAATCTTCTTCACTATTGCCATCGGGAATATCGTCGTACAAATTGAGACTCTGATTGCTCATGATGACTCACTTTTCCACTTTCTGAGAAGCCACTTTTTAATTTATTTTGATTTTTAATATATTAAATTAGCAAATTATATTTTGTGATATTAAAATTTATTTTATATTTTTGGAAATTTGATTAGCTGCTAACCGAAATTAACTTCGCTCGACGAATAATGACAAAGCACAGATGGAAGTGCTCGTCTTTTATAGTGAAAGGCATAAATTGAAATGAAAATAAAAATCAAAAACATTACAAATTTCGGTGCAAATGTGTTAATTTCCTATTAGCAGCTTCTTTAAATTTACGAAAATATAAAATGTGAAAAGTTTTTGTTTCTCTCTGTCACTTTTAACGCGGTTTGTGCACATATGTAGATACGTAGGTGCCTCCCTACATCGCACATAGAAGTATATGATGCATTGCTGAGTTTTTGCCAAAGCATTAACATTAATTATCACATTTTGTCGGGGCTCTTCCATGCCCCCAAATGCTCAAATTAGTTCAGTTTATCTGCATGGCTTCCATCCAAACGGTAAACAAAAAAAACATATTTGCTTATGTGTTTACACTGTTTAGATACAAAAATAAGTCATATAAGTATGTAGAATCTTTATTTTGCTGTCAGGCACATTTCTCTTGCACTTTTCCTTCTTTTAAATAAATAATAAAAAGAATTCGGGAATTGCACCCAGATCGATCCTAATCAAGTGGAGAACGCTATTGTCAATCGCAATTTTCTCATTTTCCAAAAAAAAACCTGACGTATGTATTTCCATAAAAAAAGGAGTGCCCCACCTTTGCATCAAAACTACGACCCATGCCTAAATATAATAAGTTAGTAAACCATATACGACCCGTCCCGGTCCAGCCTCCAACCGAATTTCAGCACAATGATTGAAAATACAGAAAGAGAATATAAAATAGCATTCACCCAGCTTTTTCTGCTAGTATATAATTTTTTTTGTGAAGATTGCTAGCATTCGACAACCACCACAAATATGAGTATATTTATTTACATGCAAGTGAATCAACTCATAAGTACCAGTTCAGGTTCCTGAAGGATTCAATTTTCCCGTATATTTAATTGGTAGTTTGCAACACAGATTTTAGCTCTAAAGTGGGCTCAGCTCAATGGGTCCGTTTTCACATCACAGTGACAGTGCTTTGAATCCGTATTTCAATGTGTTTGAGCTAGGCTGTTAAGAAGGGTCTCCAAATGATGGAAAGTTGAAACCACGTTGGAATCTTAGCATACGTTCGAGAAAATTTACGAAGTTTGATTTTTTGTGCTTAGTCCTGAATTGGGAAGAATGTTTGTTGCTATCACGGAGGAAACTATTTCTATGGGGTGACAGGATGTTTACCAATTAAGGCAATTGAGAATTTAATGCATACTTTTGTAGCTCCAGAGATGCTCGAAGCTCCGCTCGAATGTGATTGCTATTTTAAGCTATTAGAAGTATAGAAATCGTAATTTGGTGTGTTTGCATTTACTATGTCACCCAGATCTATACGTGTGCAAATGGCGCGAAGCAAAATTTTTAAAATCTTTTCCTCAGCATTTAATCCCCGCATAATCCTTGTCCACACGAAATCTATAGTTTTCCCAACTTCATTAATTTTTTTCTTCATTGGTAAGCCCCAGTCACATAAATTTAAGTTTTATAGACATATAACTCTCTTACGGAATATCACACCGAAATAATTAAATCCGCATTTAAATACAATAACTATATCTTGAGATTGATCGGAGCATATGAGTGAACATCTTGATTTTGTAGGCTTTAATATATCTGCAGATATGTTTGCTTCCAGTGGTACAACCCAACCCCCAACCATAGAGGAAACCGGTAATTCGCAGTGTGTGCGCTTTTAGGTTTGTGTGTGTCCTATAACACTGTTCAAGTTGTAAAATGGTACAAACGTGAAAACCATATGGTTGTGTTTGGATGAGCCCCCTGAGTACTAATCCATCGATGAAAGTGCCAACTTGGCTCATTGGGAAAATTTTATGGCGTTTTGTTTGAATTTCGGTCAATTAGTGAATTTTTTACTATTTAAGCCCATTTAAGTCGCTATTCCTGTATTCAAAATTTCTTTCGTTATTTTTATACGGCTCGCAATTACTAGTTCTACCATTAGAACGCACATTTCAACTGAGAAAATCAAATTTTTTAGCCTATTTTCATGATTTTTGCCCATTTTTCATCGATTTTCCCCATTTTTTGCTGTTTTTATGCGCTTTTTTGTAGTTCTTGCGCAAACTTATCGATATAATTCTTACCGATTTTCATTTTTACAATATACTATGCAATATTATTGCCATTTCAAGCAACTCAACACACTTTTTAAATACAGAAACCATCCTTTTTACGCTTTTTCGGATGATTTTCGCGTTTTTTATTGATTTAAATAAATTTTTTGAATACATTTTTTCGGTATAAAAATGAATGGAAATGCGTGTTTCTCCGTATTAATGTAATTAATTTTAAATTGGCAATTGAAATATAGAATTATTCAATGGAATATCATTCGTTATCCTCCAATTCCATTAACAAATTCCAGCAAAGATCTGCCAAAAGTGAATCTAATTTTAAGATATGCTGCAATCTTTCGAAAACATCGGTGTTCGAATGTCGTTGAAAGTGCATTTCATGCATCACCACCAAGATCACTTTGAGCGTCAGTTGCGGTCTGAATCAGACGAGCATGGTGAACGTTTCCACCAGGTATCAGCACAATTGGAACACTGGTACAGTGGAAAAAATTAGATTCACTTTTGGCAGATCTTTGCTGGAATTTGTTAATGGAATTGGAGGATAACGAATGATATTCCATTGAATAATTCTATATTTCAATTGCCAATTTAAAATTAATTACATTAATACGGAGAAACACGCATTTCCATTCATTTTTATACCGAAAAAATGTATTCAAAATTTATTTAAATCAATAAAAAACGCGAAAATCATCCGAAAAAGCGTAAAAAGGATGGTTTCTGTGTTTAAAAAGTGTGTTGAGTTGCTTGAAATGGCAATAATATTGCATAGTATATTGTAAAAATGAAAATCGGTAAGAATTATATCGATAAGTTTGCCCAAGAATTTCAAAAAAGCGCATAAAAACAGCAATAAATGGGGAAAATCGATGAGAAATGGGCAAAAATCATGAAAATAGGCTAAGAAATTTGATTTTCTCAGTTGAAATGTGCGTTCTAATGGTAGAACTAGTAATTGCGAGCCGTATAAAAATAACGAAAGAAATTTTGAATACAGGAATAGCGACTTAAATGGGCTTAAATGGTAAAAAATTCACTAATTGACCGAAATTCAAACAAAACGCCATAAAATTTTCCCAATGAGCCAAGTTGGCACTTTCATCGATGGAGTAGTACTCAGGGGGCTCATCCAAACACAACCATATGGTTTTCACGTTTGTACCAGAAATTTCGTGTCAAAAACTTGAACAGTGTAATTGAAACTATTTATGGAATATCAAATTTATGTCAATAGTGCTCGAAAACATGTTTTTGTTTAATCTGAGCTATTTCCTTTCCCCTTGTCAACCGTATCGTATTTTGCAATAATTGCTTATTTCTGCAATACTTACAAAATATCTAATTGATTGGTAAACGGTTCTTTCTGAGATGTGCTTAAATTGGAAAACAAAAACAATTCTGTCGAGTGCTCCCCTGTTCTTAATTCAATTCAACAATTTTGTCGTCAATATTTACAGTGTATATTGTGCTAATCCACTGATGCTAAAAATAGAAGCTTCATGCTTTCACTAATTAGATAATACTTAGCCGCTAGCTGAGAGGGTGCTAATTTGTACAAATTAGTTTCTATAATGATCAATGGGATTCAGTAAAATTACTCTAGGCCAGAGGTGTCTGAAGCTGCAGGGTGCAGTCAATTAATTAAATATTAGCCTCTAAAAAGTTGAAGAAAATTCTAATAAGAGTCTATTAAAACTAACAAATCGTTCAATTCATGGCTTTGTAAAACAACATTTACAAGGATAGTATGCGCTGAGAACTTACTTTAGTATCAAACGTTATTTTTAACATGGATTTTGTCCCTGAATCCACTACCATGGTTTTCAACAATAAAGATTAACCCAAAGGTCCGACTTCAGGTGAATTAAACATTGGTAGTAAGCGGAGAAAATGTTGATGATAATCTAAACAGCATTCTTGCCAGCTTCAGAAAGCAGTAAAACTGGCCCCAAAACACAGTGAGAGCTTCGGTTAATACGAGCATGCTGAAAAGTGTTTGTTCAAGTTTTTCGAAAGACAACTCAAATCTTTACAATGAAATTCTCAAATCTTAGCATCGTTAGGATTTCGAGCTTTAAATATAAGAAATTGTGAATAACAAATATTTTATTCGTGTCACATTGACATTATCAGACAAAAACTCTTCCTACATACAATTTATAAAAAAAAAGTTATGATATCATCGTATAGAAGATCATATAGAAACCCAAATACTTCTAGGAAAAACTGCTAATAGAACAAATTAAAATGTTTTAAAGTATAGAACAATAAGGATTTCAGAATATAGAAAACTTCCTTAATTAAACAAGATTTTTCTATCAATGTATCTATCTTCTATCTATCTATCTATATAAAATATATATATATATATATATATATATATATATATATATATATATATATATATATATATATATGTTCCTTATAAATAAATATATGTTCCTTATAGACTCCGAAACCGCTGAACCGATTTTTACGAAATTTTCGGGGAAGATTTAGCAGTGTCTGGAGAGTGTTCCTGTGACGTTTAGAGGTTAGGGGGCGTGGCACCTCCAATATAAACAGTAAGTTCTATAGAGCGTATCTCTGGAAGCCTTTGCGTGAAATTATTAAAAATTGGTAGGAAGCCACATGATATTATTGCCGTACAAAAATGTATTTATTTATATTTAGTGAGCGTTGCTCTTCCATGTATAAAAATAAATGTATTTGGGTATGTATGCTCCCTATAGCGTTGAAGAATGCGTTCATTGATACGATGCAATTGCCAATGATGGTAACGTTCCACAATTAGCGAGAAAAATTATTATGGAGAGCAATTGAATGGCTTCTTCATTCAGGTCAGGCTCTTATTGCCTATTAGAAGTAAGAACCAGAATAAGTATAGTAGTCATTGGATAATATATAACCGTTAGTAAGATGTTTAGGTTTTATAATACTTCTAGAACATTTTAGAAATAGAGTTAAGCAGATGTTGATTCAAGCAATTATTTTCGCACTGTAAATTTTTATTTATATCTTCGAATTTTTAATAGTACCCTGCTTACGAATACCTGAATAATGGTAGGACGCTTCACATACGTATTCGGACTATGTGATCTTCCGCTCGAGTGGCATTTTAGCAATATTTACAACGAATTTCGTAATACGAGTAATTTACAAGTTAAGCCAGGGCAAAGTTTGTCACAATCTTATTGAGATGACGCTTTATTATTTGGTTTACACTTTTCGTTTTTCTTTCATATTCTGACCGCTTGAACACGGAATTTAAAAAGTGTTATTAAAATAACCCGTAAAACAAATATTAACCATTGAAAAATAAATAGAGCACATACCAAAAAAAAATAACACTTACCGTACAGGGTCGTCAGGGCAGGGCCCATTGCTGGTATCTAAGAACGATAATTTTCGATTCGCAAAGACCAAGTTAAGTAGTGGTATTGCGCGTAGTTTCCGCTATAAAGAAATAAAAGATGGCATAAAAAGTGGATAATATGTTTGTCAAAGACAATAATATAATCATAAGTTGGTGGGAGTGAACGAGAAGCTTCTCTAAACGGATTTGTGTTTTAATATAACAGAGTCAAACTTTTAAGTACACTTGCGGTCAACAATGTGCTACCCTACTTTAGGAATATCCTATTTATTGTATACAAACTTTCTTCTTTCTAATGTCGAAAGGAAATTTCTTAGATTCTTGCGATTCTTTGTATATATTATAAGGACATTCATTTTTAAAGTGAAGCTCATCTTGAGACTGCACCTAAAAATGTTAATGATTGCATAGAGACTTTTTAGTTGAACAGGAATTGCATAAGGTTTCTCTCCTGTCCTATAAAATTCAACAATAATGATGTAAAATCTGACCAACTTCATTAAGAGTTTTAAAAAATATTATTAAATTATTCTTTACCTTACTGTGGGCAAACGACGGAAAATTCGGAAACATTGACCTTCACAAAAACGTACTTCCAAATCTATTTAGCTTCCTAAAACGTACATTTCAGCCCTTCGTCGAAACAGAAAAGCAACTGGCACATGAAGAAGGCCCGTCTCTTGAGGTTTGTTTGCTGCTCTAAAAACCAAACTCAATTCAATTTAGCAACAATTCGCGTTAACAATACTTTTAAAAATAATGTGTTAGATTTCAATTCACATTTATATGTACGTGATCTACTAATTTATACCGTCGTCTCAACTATTTAGTTATAAAATGTATGCAATTGCAAATTAATCCCAAGTTAATGGTGAATAATGGTGGAACAAGAGGAGCAGCAGCAACAACAACTGTAGCAACAATACGCCATCGTACGTGAGGTTATTTGCTAAACAGATCAAGCTTCAGGTCTGTCTACAAATATTTATTCTATAATTTGTAGTTGCAAAGCGGCTCTAAATTTTATCCAATTCACAAGTTGCAAACAAATTAAAAATCACCCCAGGTGTCAATTGAGTTGAGTCCCGGGTCTAGAATCTAGATGTAAATTACCTAACGGAACAGGCTACACCAATGTTGTTCACATAACGATGCAAAATGGAATGGGAAGAAACGGAACGGAAACTATTTTAACATCATGAAATTTGTGTTAATTCACAATAATTGGGAACGAAACGACACTAGAAAAGGGTTTCACGTCCTGAGTCGGTGACAACTACTGTCGTTCAATTTTTAGGAAATGGTTCTGAGAACTTGGTTGAAATTAACAGACTAATGAAAGGAAGACAGTAATAAAACAATCGATTATCAGCATATTGAATATATGATCGTGTCCAATCAGTTGAAGAGGTGTTTTATAAATCGAAAGCATACGTAAGGGCGCCAATAGCCTCCCAACTTGATAAAATCCATTATTAAGAATATAAGTTTAGATATGTACTTTTCAGTATTATTTAGGGACTAAAGGCAACATACAATCTTAATCGAACTGTCAATGTTGTTTCACTTTGAGGGTCCGAAGCAAAATGACAAGAGATGACTTTTCGATATTCGATTCAGCTAAGCTCATTTAGTAACAAAAATGATAGTAACAAAATATTTACAATTTTCATTATATTTATAGTTTTAATATATAATTCAATTTAAACGTTCTTTAGCAAATGTTTTAATAAGTTTGGCAAATTAGATAAATCATATGTCTTGAAATTTGTTCTAGTTCTTAAAGAAAGAAATTCGGTGAGAAACTACGACTTCAAACTTCGTGCAACATTGGTTTTTGACGGCATATATTGTTCTTTTTTTGTGTCACATATGATCGTTTTTCGATTTTTTTAGTTCATTTAAGCATGATACAATGATAAATTCTATAACTTTTTAATAAGCTTGCTTTCTATTTTAGATCTTAACCAACTTTTCTGTGATTCTGTGCTATACTGCTATATGATTCCGTTTTGCATTATATTGCTCTAAATTAAACGTCAATCACATGCCAGCATTAAAAGTCATTTGGTCTCTATATTGACACATTAAGATATTACACCCAGGATATAAAACTAGATTTAAAACGTTGTTAGATTTAGTCGTAAATGTCATTCATAGTGAATATGCATTTGTCATTGTAATGTTTTGAATGTGCATATCAATAAAATACAAAAGTGCGAATAAAAATTTTAAAAACTAAAACATATACGAGTATATAATTTTATTATAAATTTTTACTATTTATAAAATTTTTTGTAATTTATTTGCAATTTTTTTTATAACTTTTGATGTTAATATGGCCGCTTTATTTAAAACACTAAACACATTGTGTGGAGAGTTCACATAAGTGCAGAACTCATTAGACGATATTTATGATGAAGTTTCTTTGACTATAACATAATCGCTTTGAATTTTGACGGTTCTTTCGCTCAAAACATTCGATAATTGATACCAAAATCGAAATAATCGACTCCTTGTAATAATTTTACCTCTAATGTCTGTCCTGTACGTATCTGATTTCCGTAGATTTTTGCCTTCATTTAAAGTAAGCAACAACGATTGCTCTAACTTTTGTGGTGTTACTTAACTTATCGCCCGCCACCACTTCCTGCTGCTGTCCGCTGCGCGGATGTGGTCAATCGATAAGGCTCATATGGGCAAATGCCTGCACATTTACTCATACACAATTGTATATAAATACATGGACATCACACAGTGTCACGTGCTGCTTATTTACGTCAAATATCGTGATAGCATACATCTGTTTAAAAGTCAGCACCACACAAAACTAGAGTTAGCAGAATTTTTAAGTGCATTTTCAGACTACATAAAAAAACAAAAATAAAAATAGTACAATTAATTTCAATGCCACAAATTACGACGTCGTGTTGGCATAAATATTGGTGAAAATTGTATGGCGTAGGAAAATAAACATCAAATAAACGACTACTTCGTATATCTTAGCAAGGGGGTGTGTCTATGGATATGCGTTATATTGTGTCAATAGATAGAGAATCGCATGTGATCTGCCAAAAATCATACAATAACAAAAAATAAAACAATTTTTGTTGATCAAAATTTTAATATGGCTATAATGATAAAAATAAACATCTCCAATCCGACATAATTTTTTTAATACACATACATATATTTATGTATCATTGTATCCCTGTTTGTGCTGGGAAGGTGTGTACTATACTTTTGTATCGATGTTTCTGTGTATGTATCAATGATTTTGCTGGGAAGGTGTGTCCCGCATATGCTCGGCTTTTTATATGCATTATAACTGAGTTAGTTCCACTCACAGAACTTTCTAGTACGCATGTAGCACAGCAGGAATGTGGTAGGATGATAATGGGAACTAAGTATCATTAGCACTGAGAATTAACAATTATTTGCTATACTGGAAATACATCTGCAATCAATTGTATTGGTGCTTGGGACCAATATTCTCGCTGCTTCATCTATAGTTGTGTTATCCGCTTCAATATAATTAGGTTCTATACAGTACGGTTTAAGAAATATTCCATAAGGCAGTTTTTCGACAACATCGCAATTTTTGATTTTTTCAAAACATTAAAGTTTTCCAACCATAATTTTTGTGCTTTTTTCATTAATATTAATCCTTCCATCCAATTCATGTGTCATAATTTCCAGGCTATTTCTTCTAAGTAGATATTTTTGGTGCTTTCCCTCTCTTCAAATATTCTAGAGAACCCACCACTGCAATAAACTGACAAATTATCCTAAATTGGATTTTTCGGAATGTAGAAAAGATGCAATTATTCTGATCTGAGATCTTATTCACTCTTATATGATTGATTATCTGTGGGCTAATGATGCAGTAAATCCATTTTTTTTTAGAACTCGAGTAACTTGAGTCCAAAATTATTTTTGCCTGGAGTCTGCTAACTTTTTGTATTAAATTGCTAGTCGTTTTTGTTTTAAACACATGCAAACACAGCTCTTTTCAATTGTAAATACCTACACCAAATGTGCTCAAAAATATTCCTCAAACAATGTATTTTGCTTTTTATTATGCACGAAAATAACCTGAAAGTTCAATCATTTGTTCAAATAGCGCCATCTATTTTGAGGTACTGTGACTATATTGTTCGAAAATTGTCTTCGTCATTTTTTGTGGAATTCGCTACTTTACCGAGTCTATGGGTGCATTCTGGCAACCTATCGGTTGCCTATCGGGTGAGTGAAACAGCGCACTTGGTTTGTGAATGGGATGCTACAAAAATTTGTCACTTTATACGTAAACATCTGCTCTACAAACAGCTGTGCTATGTGTTGAGTACGGTAGCGAAGAAAATTTCCGCTCAAAGAAATTGCGTCCGCTCAGTCAGCTGATTGAAAAAAATTCGGAGAATTCTGATCGGTTGGGTATCTGATGGGGTGCCAGAATGCAGCCTATGAGTACTGACTGTGATCACTGTGTCGCTGCTGAGAAATTCAAGCAGACCAACTAGAAAGGGTATCGAGTCGCCGAGTCCAAATAGTCGAGTCACCTCACTACTGTATGCTCCCTTAAAAATCAATCATAAAAAGTATAAAAAGTATATCATGCTTTACGATACTTAGAATCAATTAATTATTATATTAACAAGTACAAGTTTTATTATTCATGTACCTCTTCGTTCCTTTAAATTTCTAGTGCATGCTTATTAAAGGGCAGAAATATTTCTACTCGATACTATTGCACACGAGTATTTTAGAAACTCGTTTCCCTTGGCAAATTGCCAAATTTGTTTTTTATGAATAAGATTAATTCTTGAAAACGTTGCAGTAACCGTTACTAAATTGAGAACGAAATAGTTCTTGTTCTTGTATTTTATGTTCTGCGCGTTTACCCACACAATATCCTCCTCGTTTTATTTTGACGCACAGAATGAATTAAATTTGCTGGCACGAATAAGAGAATGTGTAATTGTATAGGATACGTGAACGCAATGCAATGCAAAACTTTCGTCATAGTTTGGCTAAATTTCCATAGAAAATAATTCATTCATTAATCGCCTTTTAAATGTGTTTCTTACAAATGTGGAGATCAAAAATAGTTGAAAGCCGACAGACCTGGCTTCTTTTTTATACCATTTACCCTTAAAAAGAGAAGAGCTCATACTAAGATTGTGTGGTGGAGCTGCATTTCAACTATCAAAAAGATGAATGGTAGGTATGGTCATATACACATATACGCACAAATGATCACAAGAATTGAATTTGATTTTGTCCGTCCGTCTGTGACCAACTTTTCCCAAACTGATAGAGAAATCTTAAGATAGCTAAATTAACCATTTGAACAAAGCCTAATTCCCATATATGCCCCTGTAGGCACCTTTTTTAAAATAATTTCGGTACCAATTGATGGTACAGTGACGCAATTGGGCAGAAATATACGAGTACATATGTGTGTGTATATGTGTGTCTTACTAGACTATCCGTAAAATATGGGCGGAATATCCAGGACATTCGGTGTTAAGACGAGTGTATAAAATAAAATATTATGTGTGAGTAATTGCAGCTCTGTGTTTGAAGGGGAATTTTTACTGGGTGCCTTAATTCAAATTTCTACAATTGGATAAGAGGCGTTTGCATTTTGTTTTCAATTTGATATTTAATAGATTTTTATATATTCAAATCATTATTCACCAATAGCATTGCGAGAATGTTGTCTAGCCATATCAGCTGTTTGATGGGACTCCACTTTCAGGCTAGATCCGATACAATTGCACCAGGATATTTATCAGAATGATGCCTCTGGAGTTATCCATTATAATAGATATAAAAAATTTACTAGCGGTAATTTGGAACAAACTTCCTCCCATTGTGGATATAATTTATATAATTAAAAAATGAATAAAATTAAAAATGGAATTAGTCATCAATCAATAAATAAAAAAACAAGCAGAGTTTTTACCTTTTATTTTTAGTAGAATAATCACCAGGTAACACCTTATGAAAACATTCTATATAAAATCAGCTGGAAATGTAACACAAATTATATAATGAAGGAAGAGAACTGATACGATTGTTTCCTTTTTCACTATTTAATTGTATAAAGGACCAGACCAAACTAATTGGCTGTAGTGCACTTCGAACAATTTTATCTTTTGTGCGAAGGCATTATTTAACCGTCCATATTGAGTCCATTATGGATTTAAGCACTTGATGCGATTCCATGTTTCTAGTAGTTTCGGGTTCTATTATAGCAGACCGCATTTGGAGGAAGCGCCTTCTGAAGTTCTTGAAGTCATAGAATATTTCTCGTTTACTCCTAATTAAATAATAAATAATACTAAATGCCCAGTTGGACAGATGGTAATTAAATAAGAGATATAAGAAAATAATTTTAGAATCTTTCAAATTTGAAATATTTCATATGAAATCGTATCACTACTCTTTGATATTCCGCCCTCCAATTGTGTTTGAAACTTTTACTCCGCCGAAGTCAAACAATTGTTTATAATTAAATTCATAAAATTATATATTAAGTTGAAATATAGATGTATAAGTAAAAAATGTGTTCCACATAGCGATTTAGCTAGTTTTAGTTGTAGTTGTTTAGTTTTTAAGTTAGTACAAATGTGTAGAGGGATTTCTCTTCTAGATAATTTTAAAATGTGTTTATTTTTACTTTTATTTTATTTAATAAATAAATATATCTTGTTGACTGTTTGTTTTTCTTTAAGTTAAAACGAGTTTGTTTAAAACTCCAAAAGAAAATATTTTATATATATATATATATATATACGGGAGGTGTATATATATGTATATTAGCTTTGTTTCTTTCAACGCGAGTGTGAATAAAACGCCCGCTTATCCATACATATGGACCGCTTAGTTAAGACAAGCTGTTTTTATTCGCTTATGGTTTAGGCCTCAAACAGAAGCGCTGCCAAGACATTTTTGTTGTCTTTTTTTAAAGAGAAAAAACCAAGAATGAACCGCCATAATTATATAAAAAGCTGTAATTATTTGAAATGGTTGTATCCCAAATTATCATATATATATAGTTTATTATAGTGTATTAATTATATAATTATATATATGTATGTACACATTTAAAGCTAAATTGCCAACGCTTGCTCAGAATTTGCCATTTTCAATTTTTCCTGTATATGTATAAGCATTTTAGTTGTCAAAATTTTAGTTGCTGCCATATACTAGACTGTTAAGCGACGAGTAGCGTTTTATTCACACTCGCGTTGAAAGAAACACAGCTATTTTATAAGAAATAAATATTTTGTTTGAAATATATTATATTTTAAAATTGCTTTTGAGAGGCGAAATTTGTTAATCTTAAGTTAAACAACATTTATTTTCAGTTAGTTATATTTAATTAATAATTATTTATGATATTTTTTTGTTTTATTTTATTACAGTGAAACTTGAATCTTAAGCAATTTGGAAGTGTGTGCAGCACGAGAGATGTAAGATTAGTGGTACCATTCTTAGGATAGCTAGGCATCAGTGGGGACATATCGTGGTGAATCAATGGCAAATAAAGTGGGAGAAAGCAGGACTCACTGAAAAGATAATATTCCCGCGATTGGTATTATAATTCATTGTGCAAAAATTACAACAAAAGCACCTCTATAATTCAACTCTATGTATAATTTGAGTAGGATTCTAATAAAATTGAATTATTTTCAAACCCGGGTAAAATATCGTGTGGAATTATTATTGAATTATACGAATTCTTTTCAAACCCGGGGAAAATTTCCGGATAAAAGAATCACTATTCACGAAAATATGACATACTTTTAGTTTTTCACATTGTAGGCGAATAGTTTCCTGAGGCGCTGTTGATTATTTTACAGATGAGACCTCGTATAGAGATGAGACTTCGTGTAATGATGATACCTGGTATATACTCGTAGATACGATGTCCTATAAATAAATGAATCCTCATATATAAAGGTAAGGCCTCGTATAGAATAGATGAGACCTCATATATAGATGACACCTCGTTTATGGATGAGACCTCTTATAGAGAATAGAGATGAGAACTCGTATAGAGATGAGAACTCGTATAGAGATGGGAACTCGTGTAAAAATTAGAACGAAGAGATGGGACCACATATACAGATGAAATCTCGTATAGAGATGATACCTGATAGGGATGGGCCCTCGTATAGAGATGATACCTTGTGTAGAGATGATATCTCATATATAGATGAGATATTCTATATATAGTCGTGGCATAGAGATGATACCTCGTATATAGCTAATACTTCCTATAGTGAAAAGACCTCTTATATAAATGAGACCTCGTATAGAGTTAAATTTACTTAAGTTTGAATTTAAAGATGGGGTTAAATAAAAAAAACTTTTATAAACACCAGTTTCTTGTTGTGTAATTTCAAATAAGTTTCTTAAATTTAACTGATGATTTTGATACCATCCAAATTTTTTTAGTTCCGGAGCATAACAACTTTCATAATCATTACCAAGTAAACGGCTACAAGGGCGCTTCCCATAGAGAGAACAATTTTGTGTCTTGTGGTGTTAAAATTAGCATTAATACCAAGAGAATGAACCAAATTTGAAGAAATTTGATCTGATTGGAAACCTTATTCTATTTGGCATTATGATCCTCCCTTAGAATTTTACGTGGTAATAATTTAGCTATGTTTCTAAAATTGTTGGTGTACATTTTGTAAGATTAATGTGCCTAGCTTTGGATTGTTGTATTTTCGTAATGGAATTTGCAGGATGGAGCATCTTGATGAACTTCCTTTAGTAAACTTTTATTGCAGGACTCATTGCAATTCGCCGCAAACAGAACGGAAATACATGAAATCTGTTTTTTTATGTTAGTACATTACCTTGGGGCACTCCCGCTGTAATTTGTAATATATCTGAACATTTATCGTCGGATTTTATGTAAATGTCTGTTGCTTATAAACCTTTTTAATAGGAAATACTAGTTTAAGGGTAGTATGCTATTGATTTTATTTAAAAGTCCTTTTTGCCAGACTCCATCAAACGCTTTAACAATGTTCAAGAATACCGCCATGCAATCCACTTTTTTATCCATGTCGTCCAAAATTGTAACTACAACTCTGTGGACTTGTTGCACGGTTGAATGATGCCTTCTAAATCCGAACTGGTGGCTTGGAATAACTATTTGTTGCTTGAAATATGTTCAAATCGATCATATAGTACTTTCTCAAATATCTTTGAAGGAATTGGAAAGAAGCTGATGGGTCGATAACAGCTGGTTCTTGTTGCGTCTTTGTTTGGTTTCTGAATTGCTATTATTTGAGCTATCTTCCATAAGACTGGAAAATCATTTAGGGATTTAGATAAATATAGTATGAAATATATTTCTGATTTATATTATTATAGAATCAGGTAGTTCTTCCCGTGGATTAGGTCGTATCCAGGTGTCTTTTTGTTTTTCACCTTTGAGATTTCTGTTTTAATTTCAGCTATTGTCGTCATTTTTGTTTTGTTATAGCGGACATTTTCTATGTGGTTAGATTGGATATTTTGAGTGTCCATGTCGTTGTTTTGAGAGAGTAGTTGCTTTCTGAATGTTCGTTTTTGGCCAGATATTATTTTCTGTTTTATGGGTGGTTTATGTATTACCACTGTTCTGTTTGGTTTTTTAGTAGCCTTCTAAGGGAATATTTATTAGCGGCCGTCGTCCATAAATTGGTTAGATAATTATCTCGTTTGCAATTCTGCAGTTCTTTTGCCGCTTTATTGAATTTAGCTTTGGTTTCTGGGGTTTCTAGTAATTTGCAATTTTTTCCAGAGTCTTCTTTTTTCCCAATTATGATCTGAGCTGGGATTGTAATGGGCTTAGAATTGGTGTTCATTGATTTGATGCTTTCGCGATGTTGTCATTTAGGTATGCTATTGCTGTGTCAAGTTTTTTATTTGATTTTAATGAAATGTTTGTTGACATGTCATTTTCGATCGATTGGCGAAATTCCAGTCGATTTTGTAATTATATAAGCCTGCAGCTATTTTGGTATTCGGCTTGGTTTGAAGGGTCAATAGAATTGAAAAATGGTCTGATGACAAATCTAAACATGTTTCGATTGTGAAGTTTCGTGCAATATGTTTTTTGTTACGCAGAAGTTTATTAAATCCGGAATTTTTTTTACATCTGTTGGGCAGTAAGTTGGCTCACCCGTACTAATAAGGCGACTTTCTTATATGGCGTCTAGTAGTTGGCGGCCTTTCACGTTTGTCAGTCTTGAGCCACAAGTGGAGATTTTTGCACTATAGTCTCCTCCAGCTATGTAACGACTTTCCAACGATTTTAAATAGTCTATGTATTGAGCCTTTGTGTTATTATGTTTGGGTGGACAATATACAGCTGACACAGTAATTGGTGCTCGGAAGTCACTTATCTCTAAAGAGGCTGCTTGAATGTTATATGCCTTATATCCTTCTAGTTCTCAGCACTTAATTGATTTTTTTATGAATATTTCTGTTGCCCCGTGTGCTCGATTGTCAGCGTGATTTGTATAGTAAATGTTATAGTTTGGTATACAAATATCACGCTTAGGTAACTAGATACTAGAATCTTTACAAAATATATAAAACATGTAAACATTGCCTTGTAGTATAACGCTAAGATGTAACGTTGAACTTGCTCGTTAAAAATTGCTTTAAAAGTAAATGCTAGGAAAAATGAAAATTCTAAATTGTACTGAACGTTTTGAATAATATTTGTGAAGAAAACTTATTTGTGTTTTCCGCATAATAATTTGTTCTCTTTTAATTGAATTACGCTTATTCTACTAAGTCAATTGGTCGGAATTCCACCACCTGGTTATTAAGGAGATACCGAAGTTATCGAATAAGGCGACACAAATGTTTACCAAAGTGTTCATTATGAAACAGTTTTCTTACTTCTAGTCCATACCGTAATTTAGTATAAACAGCCAAATAGGTGTGTTCTATGGCCTTACAAAACAATTCGCATAAATGCTGTACGGAAGATTTTGACTGAAACCCTTATTTTCAGCACCGCAGACACCCCAATGGGGGGAATAAATACAGATTGATACGAAATTCAATTGTGTTCCTTATTTCTTGCTGTTGCTATATCAGCACTTAAAGCCTATAAACAAAACACACGCCGCAACAACACCAAAGCCTTCTCGTATCTGGTGATCTGGGCCCATAAAAATGGTTCGATGCGGCACCAGCTACAGCAAGAAAACAAAGTCATGGCCATTTGTAAATCTAAATAAACACCAAATATATTAGAATTTTTATTACTTTGTTTTTTTTCTTCTTTTTTAGTTTTTGTGTGAAATTTTAATGTGAACGTACGAGTACGCCTCAAATTCCCCTCTCTATAAACAAAGAAAAATAGAAATAGCAAAAAAACTTTTTATGATCTTTTTATTACATTTCTTTGCAAAATATCTTTTAAAAAAATTTGCATTTTTATGTTCTATATTTTTGGAATGCTCGGTTTCTACGCAAAAGAGTAGAATAACTGATAACGCTCTGGCGAGGTGTGACTTTTTCTGAAATGCGCTTATCAAATAAAAAAAATATCTTAAACTTATTTTCAAGATTAGCCAAATTATTTTCGGAACTATGTGACGTGAAGTAAGTATTCGCAGACCGACGTGTCTGTATCTACTTCTCTAAATTTATCTAAAAGGACAGAGCGGTATTTTATATCACGTGGATAGATAAGCGCTTCAGATAATAGAAACATGTGCTGTTCGTTTTTTACGACGCAATGAAATGCTGTGCAAAAAGGGCGCATCATTTTCTGAGTCATAAACAGTTAATTTAAACATTCTCGTATAAGTTATCATTGTACAACGTTAAGAAATCCAGTTGGGAAAAAGTGGAGAATTTTGTTAATAAGTCAGTCAAACGAAAATAACCGGTCTACAAGTGGATATAGAAATAAATGAGTTTTCCGGTTCGTATTGGATTGAGTGAATCTAATTGGGATTTTAGTGTATTTCCGTGCTATACAAACGAATATGGTGTATTTAGTTCCAGCATATGACAGACGGGGATGTTTTCAGTAGCGAAAAAACATACAATCGAAACTTGATGTATACTTCCATATTACGACCATTATTACGATTAAAATGCGGAGTATCCGAAGCTACTTATTATGGTACTTCAACTTTTCCAACCTTTCGGAGTTCCTAGATCTTGATTAATTGCTTCCCAGTGCTATGATGAACTGATAGATGCCTCTTTTTGTATCGCGTTGTACTTACGTTAACGTCAAATAAACAAGTCAAGAAATTTTTCTACGGAGGTACTCGTATACTCATATTTACAACTACAGCTTGCTTGCCAACTATTGTATAAAATCCAGAAGCTCAACTTGAAATAGTTCTAACTTTGTTGATACATTTGTATTTGGAGTTAAAATAAACATGTCTGCAACCGCAACAAGTTCGTTAAACAAGTACAAGTGTTAACACGTATCCAAAACCATGGGGACGGGTAAACACTTTGGGGGCTAAGCGGCTACTGCACCCATAATTACCGCCACGTCAATTACGTAGTTTGTTGTACATTTTCCAGATGAGGATGTAATTATTAAATTATCTTTCTTACAATAAAACTTCGTACTTAACCGTAACAGAACTAGCCAGCGGGAAAAAACAATAGCGACGGAAGTGAACAAAAATCGATAGAAAAGCACAGTTGTGCCCACCCACACTTTCGCGGGTTTACTATCTACCCACTGGAACTTACCTCCAAAGCAATCTTCTGCTGCAGTTGCCTGCCCGTATGACCGAATTTCAGGCGATTCCCTAGCTGCTCGTCAATTAAATGAAGTTGCACATTTTTGGATATGTCTGCGTTGTCCTTATGGCTTTTAGTGTCGTCCAAATTATCAGCAAGTTTCAAAGCGGTGGCTTTCGCACGTTTTCCAAAAATTCCATTAAACGAGAGCGTGTCCGAATGGGAGTTTTTGAACAACCACAAATTTCTAAGCGATGGAGAACCTTTAATCATTATTTTTAAACAGAACACGCGAACTAATGAAAATTTTTATTTCAGTTCTTGAACGGTGTTAACAAAGAAAAATAATACGAATAATTTTAAAAAAAATCGATTTGCAGTGTGCAAATTGTGAAAAGGAGTACTTTTTAAAATAGTATTCAGTATTTTCTATTAAATAATTTATTTTCACTTTCTCTTTCGTACGCAAATAATCCACACTTGTGTCTCGTCGGCTATTCACAAACTACTGAATCGTTCGCAATTACCACACTTGCAGCTCCTCAACTACCAAAACATTTTTTAACATTTCTTCGTTTCAGCAGATTCGTGAAATGCTTTCGTCTCGTGCTCGCTCACCGTTATCAGTGTCTGTAGGCTTCGGCATAAGTGGATTAAAGCCAACGTGAGAGGGTGGGTGGCACGCACTCTGAGCTAATTGGGTGGTGAAAAATGTAGATAGACTTCTTTCGTAGTCCCGCAGACGTTTATGGCGTTAAGCTTACAGTAGCATGCATTGAAATTTGTACTGTATAAGTGTGGGCCGGGAGCAATTATGTCCCACATTTTTGTGTGATGTTGCCAATGGAACACATCCCAAAAATATTCAACCTTCTTATACATGAAATATTGAGTAAAACTCAAAAACATGATCTCAAATAACTCCCAACATTTTAGGGGTTAAATGCTAAAGAATACGGTGCGAATGCGAAATAACGCCCACAAATTTCGAGACTTGTTCCTTTAAAAAAGGGGGAGTTAAATAGCGCCCACAAAGGTATTATAAAATATTTTTCAGATTGGAAAATTTTTATGCAAAACTTTATTAATTTTTTTATTTTTAAACCAAATGAAAGTTAAAATACAAAGGAAGACAATTAAGGGCTCTTGTAGATAAATTAATATATAATCTTTTAGGATTTTATTAAAACATTATCGAGTAAATCTGATATATATATATATATATATATATATATATATATATATATATATATATATATATGTATATATATATATATATATATATATATATATATATATATATATATATATATATAATTATCATTATTATTATAATTTGTACAAAAATTAGTTAGTGTACAATTTGTAAGAGGAGCACTAGCACTGCGGCTTTCAGCTCTCGTGTAATAAATATGGTGTACCAGTTTTTTTTACATTTAGTACATGCTGTATACTTTGTTACTATTTTTAAATGAAATTAGTTAACTTAGTATTTTTTATGAAACTATACAATTTTTTTATATTATCTGTTGAAGGGTTATTTAGCAGCTCGCTGGGGATTTTGTCCGAAAGAAGATTGCTCCTTGCAATATGGAAGTGCTGGCATTCGTCCAATAAGTGGATTATTGAGACTGATTGTGTATTGCAGAACTGGCAATTTGGTGTGCCTGATCCATTTAGCAGGTGTTCGTATATATATATATATATATATATATATATATATATATATATATATATATATATATATATATATATATATATATATATATATATATATACATATATATATATATATATATATATATATATATATATATATATATATATATATATATATATATATATATATATAACACAACATTTTAACTACTCTTTGCGGTACATTGCAAAGAGCACAGAGAATAATATGTGCATATTCTCTTTGCTGCTATATAGGGGCTCGTCATTCTCGCTGATAGTTTTGATTGTAGTTTCCCATAGCAAAGATCTTTGGCACTGGTTTGCAAGGAACGCCGTGTGTTTTCATCGCAATTAAAATATGGTTTAATATTTGAATGGCATTAATTCAGTTAATAAGAAAAAAACAAAGAAACAGCGCGCCAGGCTATTAAATTCATAATTTATAATTATAGTGTACTCGTATGACGTCCTTCTGTAGATGAATGTTCAAGTGGATCTTAAGCATGCCGCTAGCGAAATATAATTGGTAATAAGGAGTTCTGTTTTCTACGGTATTCTTCTAAGTTAAGTCTAAGTTTTGAAATTAAACTGAATCAGCCCTGTATATGGGTTGGTGTAACAATATAATATACGAATGTACTCGCGTGTACATACATAGTTAATAAGAAGCTGTTCATTGTTGCCACTCTTTATATTTTAAGAGCTGAACATTTGAGTTTTAGGTTTTCCATAGTTTCTATTTGACTGTTTCAGAAGTCGTATAAATAGCCAATTAATGCAGGTTGTAGACTCTTGTTGCGAACGCCCCCACGCCGGACATCCTTAGCCTAATATTTTTTTTTATACCTCTATATAATTATATCTATATAATTTTACTTACATACATGTGATCTGTTGAAATATCATTTACATATGCATTCTAAAGATATGGCAACAACATCAATCATATGTTTATGTTTTGACGTTTCTATATCATTGCCATCAAACTGTCATATTTTTGTAATGTCAATTTTATTTCTTTTTACATCGTCCCTTCCGTTTTTGTAAAGCTCAAGAGATAAGACGTTCTTTGCCAATAAAGCTATATTTATTTAATATTATCTAACACATCAAAAGTCTTTTTCTATAGGTTATGGGCCCAGACTGTCGCATAACTAATAAGGTTTAAACGGTTTAAAGTATTTTTTCTGTTGGACTATTAAAATGGCAACAGACATTAAGTTATCGGTGGCAAAACTAAATGCAGAAAACTACTTTACATGGAAGTTTAAATTGGAAATGCTGCTCATCAAGGAAGGGAGCTGGGATGTCTTGACTCAAGCAAAGCCAGCGGAAAATCCACAAAATTGGGTAAAAATGGATAACAACAAAGAGCTACCATTTCTTTGTCGGCTGAAGATGACCAGTTACACCTCATTAGACAATGTACAACAGCAACTGAAATGTGGACAAGCCTGCAAAATTACCACGAAAGGAAATCCTTGAGTAACAAGGTCAGTGTAATGAGAAACATCTACAGCTTCCTGTCCCTGCAGGCTGTGTCAGAGACACGGTCATTAAGTTTAACGTAGAATACGCCATCCGATAAGACAGAAAACATATATAACAATAAATGATAAATAGTATAAGTAAATGAATTTATTTATTTGATAGTTACTTTTGATAATATACATAAGCTTCCATGTTAAATTCAAATTCACATTTAACATTTTGTTTCACTTAAATACATAAATAAATATACGAAATTTCAATATTTCATCAATCAAAACAACAGCCGAAGGTTTGTGTCCACACTGAAACAGCAGCATAGTTTATGTTCACGCTACAAACTCAAACACTCAACCAAACACCACACATATGTTTGAGTGTATGTGTTTAAACAATTTTCATTTGAGAAATTTAAATATTAGGAAGATATCAACCAATATGAAATGTATATCAAACGAAAGATAACATCTTCATTTACCTACAAACAAATTTTTAAAAAAAGTTATCTCGCCGTTTCCTCATAATTAATGAAATAAAGATTACAACAATAACAATATGACATGATTCCCTATACCGTAAGGTAAGACGTATTCTACGCCAAAAATTTAGGCGAAGATGCATTTAGCGAAAACTGGAATGCTTTGAAGTAGCCTGCCACAAAGTTTCAACAATTTAATTACAGCCCTGGAATTTCGAACTGAAGATGAGCTTACTATATCGTACGTAGAAGCAAAAATTATTGAGGAGTACACAAGATGGAAAAATGGTGACAGCGGTGTCTCGCAGAAAGCTATGGTTGCAGCAAAACGTGATTTCAACAGATCGAGCAATAATTTTGAGTGTTTTTTTTGCCGCAGAAAAGGTTACATAAAAAAGGATTGTAGCAAGTATAAAGACTAGAAGAGAAAGCATGATAGGCAGAAGGCAAATATGGTTTCAAACGAGTTCTGTCTGATAACCACAAATGGGTCTGAAAGCTGGATAATAGACTCAGGTGCATCGTGTCATATCTGTAATGATCGGCAAGTATTTACGGAGTTAAATAAAAAAGTGAAAAAAGAAATAGTTTTGGCAAAAGGTCAAAAAATGCTATCATGTGGTGATGGAACTGTAAAAATTAAATTCAAGAAAAGCGAAACAAATTTTAACATCATAAATCTTTCAAAAGTTTTATACGTTCCCACCATAAGCCTCAACATATTATCCGTAAAACAGCTGACAGAAAATGGCTGTCAATTAATTTTCAAAAAGAGCAGATGCATCGTAAAAAAGAACAACGAAGTTGTTATGTCAGCTGAAATAAAATCTGGTTTGTATTCTTGCGATGAAAAGGAACATCTGAATCTCGTATCATGTAAAAAAAAGTGTATTCATCATTGGCATAAAGTATTGGGTCATCGGCATATGGAAGCTATAAAGGTAATGGAAAAAAGTAATTTGGCCAAAGGTATTCACGTTGAAAAATGCAACAAAAATGAGAGCTGTGAAATATGTCCACTTGGTAAGTCTGCACGTTTACCATTTCCAAAAAAGTCAGGATTAACCTCAAAAGCAATATTTGACTTGGTCCATACCGACCTGTGCGGTCCTATGGAGATGCCTACTCCAAGTGAAAATAAGTACATACTTACTTTCATAGACGACTACAGTCGTTATTGCCAAATATATATTTTAAAGAACAAAACTGATGTATGTGATAAAATTAAAAATTATGTAGCATCTATTTTTAATAATTTTCAGAAAAAGCCAAAGATATTCCGATCAGACAGAGGCAAGGAGTATGTAAACAAAGACGTAGTGGAATATTTAAATAAAGAAGGTATACACATGCAATACACAGCTGGATACAGTCCCGAACAAAATGGCGTAGCAGAACGCAAAAACCGTTCGCTCATTGAGATGGTCAGATGCATGTTAGCTGAATCAAAGTTACCAAGAGAGTTATTGGGAGAAGCGGTATGTACAGCAAATTATCTTCAAAATCGAATTATTACCAGAGTTACAAGAGTTACACCGTACGAGAAAATGTTTGGTAAGATCCCAGATTTGTGTCACGTTCGTTTATTTGGAGAAACAGGTTTTGTACACATCCCAAAAGTAAAGCGGAGAAAGCTGTGTGAAAAGTCAACAAAAACGGTTTTTGTCGGATATGACTTAAATTCAAAGGCCTATAGAATGTGTGACAAAGACAGAAAAATTCACATATCCCGTGATGTAACATTTACTGGTAAGCTCACAAACATTGAAGAAGAAGAAATTACTGTCAACTCTAAATTGGATAAAGAAGAGGCTATTGAAGTAGTATTCAAAGAAAGCTGTAAAACTGAAGATGCTGATGAAACCGTAAACGAGTCTGAAGAAGAAGAAAAAGAAGACTACAATTCTATTAGCAATCCAGAAAGCGATGAAAATGAAGATTTAAATGGTCTGGAACAAAATGGAAATGTTCATCAAAATGAAACACCTGTAAGGAAATCAGATCGTTTAACAAAAGGTAAAACTCCAAACAGATTTGTATGTACTGCAGTTGAAAATACGCCAGAAAGTTATGAAGACGTCATTAAAAATAAAGAAAGTGCAAATTGGATAAAAGCAATGAGAAGTGAAATACAGTCGATGAAAAATAGCGATGTGTGGGAGCTTGTGAACAGACCGAAGGGACGTAATGTCATTGGTTCAAGGTGGGTGTTTAAGCAAAAACAAGGCCAAAGTGGTGTAGAGTATAAAGCTAGGCTTGTTGCACAAGGTTTTACGCAACAATACGGAGTTGATTACGAAAACGTTTTTGCACCAGTCGTATCCCATACTACATTGAGGACTTTGTTCGCTATTTGCGGTAAACATAAATATTTGGTTCATCATATAGATTGTAAAACACCTTTTCTAAACAGTAAATTGTCGGAAGAAATTTACATGGAGCAACCAAAAGGTTTCGAAAAAGGTAAAAATCAAAAAAAGGTATGTCGTTTGAAAAAAACTATATATGGACTAAAGCAGTCAGCACGATCGTGGAATCAAACCTTACACAACGTATTGGTCAACTATAAATTTCAACAAAGCAATGTAGATCCATGCCTTTATATATCTTCAGAAGGGGTAGCAGCTACTTTCATTTTAATTTACGTTGATGACATACTGATTGGTTCCGGTAATGCAGCGGAAATAAATAAAGTAAAAAATATTTTGGGAAATTCGTTCAAAATTCGAGATTTGGGTCCAATTAAAAATTTTCTTGGATTACAAATAGAGCGCTCAACAGAAGGTTTCTATTCTATTTCGCAATCGGAGTATATTGAAAAGGTTCTACAGGAAACCGGTCTTGAAAATGCAAAACCGTCAGCTGTTCCAATTGAGATGTCGTATGGAAAATCATCAACAACTTTTAATTTGCTAAATAACAACAAGAATTTTCAGAAATTGATTGGATGTTTATTATACATATCACTTAATTCTAGACCTGACATCACAGCAGCAGTCAACATTCTTAGTCAGAAGACAAGCAATCCGAATGAAGAAGATTGGGCAGAGCTCAAAAGAGTTGCAAAATATTTAAAAGGTAGCATTAACATACAATTAAATATCATTCCAGATGATGAGACAATTTTAACCGGATATTCGGATGCCAACTGGGGCGAAGACAGAAACAACAGAAAGTCTAATAGCGGTTATATCTTCAAGGTTTATGGCGCTATAATTTCATGGGCTTGCCGTAAACAAACATGTGTGGCTTTGTCTTCAACAGAAGCCGAACTTATCGCGCTCGCTGAATCCGCTAAGGAAGCTTTATGGTTAAAGCAAATTCTTCAGGATTTTGGAGAAAATGTAGTGACATTGACATTGGACCAGTGGGTCCAATTATCATAAATGAGGACAACCAAAGCTGTATCAAAATTGTCGAGGGTTTTAAATTAAATAATAGGACGAAGCACATCGACATAAAATACCATTTCATCAAGAATTACATCTCCAAAGGCATCATAATTGCAAATATTTACCAACGGATCAAATGGAAGCAGATCTTTTAACAAAACCGCTTCCAGCATCAAAAATCAAAAATATTCGACAGAAGTTAAAACTTTACGGCAATTTAGAATGAGAAGGGGTGTTGAAATATCATTTACATATGCATTCTAAAGATATGGCAACATCATCAATCATATGTTTATGCTTTGACGTTTCTATATCATTGCCATCAAACTGTCATATTTTTGTAATGTCAATTTTATTTCTTTTTACATCGTCCCTTCCGTTTTTGTAAAGCTCAAGAGATAAGACGTTCTTTGCCAATAAAGCTATATTTATTTAATATTATCTAACACATCAAAAGTCTTTTTCTATATAATCTTATAAATATTTTACCTATTTCTATATACACTAGCAACCGCCGAGACGAGTGACCCTGCACTCCAAACAATTCCGGCTCAAACGACTATCTGTCCTCGACTGCCTTGACCTTTTTTCAAAAAAGTCTTTCCTTTCCCTCTTCTCCAATTCCACATTCCTTCGCATCACCCCATATCCTAACTGGACTCAATGCTGGCTTCTCCAGCATACCCGCTCCCACTCACACTCTCCACATACCCATTCAGAGGCCAACTGTCCATCGTTGTCTGGCCAACTTAACAGGCAGCCCTGGCAACCGCCATGCTAAGGAGGTCAACCACCTCTGCCAACTTTGGCTTTGACCGACTTTCGCATAAACTCGGTCAAATCTTTGTCACAAAGCTGCTGATAGGCGAGTTAAGGAGCGATCGCCTATAGTTTGGCAGCATTGAGCCGAAACAGGTCACAATACGCAAATAAATGCAGAATTGCAGAAAAAGAAAACAGCTGAATGCAACACTCTTTCAAAGTTAACCACCCCAATTGTAAACACGCAAGCGGATTCTTTTTCACGCGGATTTTATTTTCCGTATGGATTTTGTCCGCCTATTCTGAATTTATGCGGATTCTGAATTCGTGGTGAAGTTTCAAACCACACTTCGAACTTACAAACAGCTGAGTTTCTAATGTGATTTGGTTGTATAATTAACTCGCAAAAAGTTTAAAAAAATCATCAAGGGGTTAAAAATATATGTTTCAGTGGACAGTTCCAACCCTCTTGAATTAACTGAATCACTGTAAGTGTAAATTAATCTTGGTACTTTTAGCAACAATCTACCATGTTCTTGCATTTTAAGATTTCATAAATACTACAGAGTAAATAAGGATGCTTCCTATATTTACTTCAAATATTAACGGGTGCTTTGCAACAGAGGAAGAAATTTGCAATTGCTCCAATAGTGAAGCTAAGTGCGTGTTGGCGCTTCTTTGCAGAAGGTGGTTACCAAACTGGAGTTGGAAAGGACCACGATGTAACGATAGCTCAGTCCAGTTTCCGCATTTCTTCATCCCAGAACTTGGATACTTCTTCCTTCGACCCCTTGTGGAATCCACTGGCAATGTCGCGGTTTGCAATCATTGTTTCCAATAGAGTTTCCATCTGAAGCTTGTTGGTTGTCTTCGTCCTTAAAAAGCATTCACAATTTACAAATATAAAAACTTAAATTTTTCTTGTGCTTGCCCGCAAATAAATTTCAAATTTTTTTTAATTTTCCTAAAAAAAAATTCACAGATAAATATATTTTAATTCATCAACTTAATTTATAACCCCATTTTATTAAAAGAATTGGATTTTTAAGAGGTTTTAATTAAATACTCACAAGACTGCGGATTTTTTCGCAAGTTCGAAAATCGAAATGTGAAAAATCGCATGCGGATTTTGTTTAAAATATGCGGAAAGTGAAAAATTCACTGCAGAAAGTTATTGAGAATTGGCGGGAACAAGTTTTCGGAGCCCCAAAAACTCAGTTCCATTTTGTCTTAATTTACAATCTATGTAGTACTCAGATTACAATTACACATATAATAATTAACAATTATAATAATTGGCTCAAAAATGGTTCCATTTGGGGGAAGCTGTATGTACTAAGCTTTTTTGTCGTACTGATTACAGAAAAACGACTGGTCCGTTTTTTTTTAAATTTCTAGTCTAGTTTTCTAATCTTATAGCATTTGTGCTGCAGATGGGCAGAATATATATATCACCCCAATTCTCAATAACTTTCCGCAGTGAATTTTTCACTTTCCGCATATTCTAAACAAAATCCGCATGCGATTTTTCACATTTCAATTTTCGAACTTGCGAAAAAATCCGCAAAAGAATTCCGCATCCGCAATCCACGGTATTCTAAAGAACATAAATTCGCGGAAATTTTTCACATTTCACATAGTTTTGTTCGCCAACATTTTTGATGTGAAATTAGTGGAGTCTTGTGAGTATTTAATTAAAACCTCTTAAAAATCCAATTCTTTTAATAAAATAGGGTTTTAAATTAAGTTTATGAACTAAAATATGTATATGTGATTTTTGTTTAGGAAAATTTAAAAAATCTTAAAAATTTCGAAATATATTAGCGGGCAAACACAAAAAAAATTTAAGTGCACAAGGTATGTATATTTGTAAATTGTGAAGCGCAAACACGCACTTAGCTTCACTATTGGAGCAATAGCAAATTTCTTCTTCCTCTGTTGCAAAGCACCCGTTAATATTTAAAGTAAATATAGGAAAGCATCCTTTTTTACTCTGTAGTATTTATGAAATCTTAAAATGCAAGAACATTGTATATTGTTGCTAAAAGTACCAAGATTAATTTACACTTACAGTGATTCAGTTAATTCAAGAGGGTTGGAACTGTCCCTCAAATTTCTCCTTCTAAATGCTACCACTGCTTCTGCTTCCTCTGCAACCAATCTAAACGCAATACATATGAGTATTTTTTATTAATATATTTATAACAGATATTTTTAACCCCTTTATGATTTTGAAACTTTTTGGAAGTTAATTATCAAACCAAAACACATAAGAAACTCAGCTGTTTGTAAGTTCGAAGTGTGGTTTGAAACTTCACTACGAATTCCGAATCCGCATAAATTGAGAATAGGCGGAAAAAATCCGCACGGAAAATAAAATCCGCGTGAAAAAGAATCCGCATGTGTATTTAGCATTGGGGTGTATATGTATTTTTTATTATAGTTAATTCGTTCATAATCAAATCGTGAAAATAAAAAATATATACTCGTATATGGTTGGGTTTACATGTCTAAAATATGTGCCTAAAAGTATGCTTCTCTATATATGAAAAGCGTACGATATTACATTACGCAATTATTTACACAAATCCATAAAAAATTGCATGTGGACGGAAAATTTAAAGAGTTTAGAAAAATGTTGTTGACTACAAAATATGCAACGCAAAAGTTTGAAGAACTTCAGTTAAATATTGAAGTTAATGGATTGAACGCTCTGTGTTGACATGGCATAAAGAAAAATGAATATTTGAGCAGGGCACAAGGGAAACTTTGGAGCATCTACTATGCCTATACCCCGCAACATCGAAAACGCGCCTAACACAACTGGGAGCTCCTTGGTTTGAAGCACTAGAAGAGATCGCACTATTAGGGACAGTGTCGCTCTTAAAATTTCCTATGAGCTACTCTGTTTAACGATTTATACTACAACTTCGAAATAGATATCCATCTTGCACCGCAAAGGACTTTGCAGGTCTATGTGTAGCCTTCACAGCCAGCCAGTTTAACCTAACCTTAATTGATTCCAATAAGGTGCTATTAAATTAGTTCCGCGAAATCTCGATTCATTTGATTGCGGTGATTTATCATTACGTTCTTCATTATGTGGGGCCTTGCATTTCCGTTCATAGATTACATCAGGTACCAATGAAACATTTACATTTTGTTTTCACAAAGGTAAAGTGCACTAATCACCATTTACTCAAAATGCATTCGTTCAAAATCTTTTCGTCGGCCTTAATTCAGATGACCCAAAAATTATATTTCAAATATTCGTTCTTAATTAAATATTCTTCATCTGCAATGGTGAGTTCTGAGGCCAAGTTGTCTGATACGACCTTGAGTATCGTTTATCATTTTAAAACACGTGACATATTTTACCATCGTGCTGGTGCGTTAACTTCTAAATATGGTCATCAGACGTGTTATGCACAGTTGTATTTTTATGATGTGGATACAGGGTAAGATACAGCATACGTGAAGCAGCAATGTTAAATGTGATGTGAATTTGAAGCGCGAATTAGCGAATGATTGAGGCAGTTGTAATACTTTTATTCGGTCCTTTAAGTCGTTGGCCGGTTATTGTCGATCTAAACCAAATACCTTAACCCAAATTTTTGAACTTCCCTAGCGTGCGGTCGAATTTCGGCCGCTGCGTTCCACTAGTTTATATTATTTCTGGAATATTTGAGGTTTTCCAGCAAATACTGTGATTAACCGAATTTGAACGAAAACACTATAATCCAAAAGCTAATACGTTTCCTTAGAACTTCTATATTCAAATTACTCGTACTACAAAGCACCATACCCTTAGTGCTTTATTTGCGCTGTCTTTACTGAACCAATAAAATAGATCTAGTCCCATAAATATGAAATTTATACACTTTTTGAGATTGAATATCAGCTAGAACAGATTATTCCACTGCCTAAATACCATTTTATTAGTCCGTAAGCTATTTCTTTAACATTTTTATAGGATCCTGGCAGAGTAAATTTTGATACCGGTCAGTTATCTGTCTAACGTGGTATTTGTGGATGCATTAATTGCGTGGCCGTTTTAGTCGAGAGCTACAGTGAACATCACCTTTCATTTGTTATGATTAATATTTTTAACACTTCTGCAAATAGAAACATTTAATTGTATGTTTCAATAGCAAAACTTTTTTAACGTAAAATAAACCAAAAATTTTTTTTTATTCAAGCTTTGAAAATGGAACAATTTTGTTTTCGACATCCGGTTCATTCGCTTTGGCCAATGACAACGAAAAGATTTGACATGAAGTGCAAATAGTCCTCCTCGACTAGCTGCACATAGGACAGAGGGCTGTATGTGGGTTCCTCCGGAGGAAAAAACTCGATCTCTTCTTCTTCCAGGTTGTCTGGCTCGGCGACTATGTGGACTCGTTTTTTATTCCTACTATCTGATTTTGGATCCCCTGACCGACGCAAGGCAGATTGCAGCACATGTGGGGTTGATGTAATGGCGTCGGCTGAAACAGGTTCCTGACCGTGTATTGAGCCTATCGGACTAATAATATGGGACATCTCAAAGCCGCCACTGGGAGCACGTTGCTGCTGTTGCAGGTGCATTCGGCGCACTACATTGACACGCATGGAATTGCGCAAATCGACAGAGTGTCGAAGGATCGTTTCAGGTCCACAATGTATGGATTTCGTTGATGAACTGCTGATTGGAGTGGTATCAACGCTTGTTCGATGCATAAGTGTTAGCCCATGCTTTCGACGATGCCACATATCCCGATGCTCACGATGGTCGATAAGTACTTTTTTTCGCACAAAATCCTGAAAAGTGAGTAGCTCGGTACTGATTTCTCGTTTTATGAGCTGCTTTTCCCGAGGAGGAAGCTGCAAGTTTTTCAATGCAAGCATGAGCATACTCTGAGACGCTACCAACGTTAATATATGCTCCAGAGCTATGAGGCATAGTTCTCCATCCAAATTGGAGAGTAATTCGTTTGGTGGACAATTTGCGGATGATACTGAAGTAATCGACAACGACTTGGAAAATGGTCTTTGCGAACTTCTGCAGGTTTGATTAGGTGGCACTTGCGAAACGTTCGAAGACACTGCATCGCCATTGATTCCCGAAGGCAAAACATTCAGGGGTAACTCGTGGAATCCATAATTTTGCTTTTGTGGAATGGAAAACCGAAGAATTTTTTATCCAAATGTGATTTTTTATCCAAATAGTGAATTGGCTCATAACCATGAAAAAGTCTGCTTACCAAATTCAACACCTTTGTATAAACTCCAACGATGCTCAGGACAGTTCCGAAAGTAAGGGTAAAAGCATTCTCATTCAGTTTAGGGGCGCCAAAATGTATATCTAAAATTCGCTCCCATTTGCATGGCGAGAATTCGTGTTCACAAATCAGATCAAGCAAATTTGGGCTGAAATGTTGCAGGCACTTGACACACAAAATTATGATTTCAGTGAGGCTACAGAAACGACAAAAAATCTCCTTAAAAGTCATACAAATAGTTTAAAAATTGAAATCAAGTTTACTCATTGAAGGCCGTTATGACTTCCTCTACTAATTCGGTGTTCTCGCTATCTCGCAGTAGGTCCAGTTGACGGCGACCAGTGATCAAACTTCTCAGGTTTTTAGGCTGATGGAACATTGACACAGAATGGCTCATTAGCATTTGCACGGATCGCTGAAATTAAAAATTATAAAATTGAGCATTTCGTTATTTCTCAAATTTGGCGTACCATTAAGTTACAGAGCGACTGCGGGTGCTCTAAGCGCCACTGCTGCTCATATTGAACCATATCGGAAATCAGAAAAATAGCATTCTTGATTAAAGCCATAGCCATTGGCTCAAGCGACTGTTTTCCCAAAAGTAAGGAGTCCATCAGGTAATCCTCGTGAATGCCGACAAACTGCAGAATCTCTTTAAGGAAATAGTTGCTGTGTTTGTGAAAGAGTATGGTGGCAAACTCAATTCCTCGAGAATAAATCGGCCACCATTTCTGCACGGTCCAGTTGTCTGTACACGGCTGGACGAGTGTGTAATTGGTCTGCAGTAAATCCTTTGGGGGCAGAAGCTTCAGCCACAGATAATCTCCGACATCGCAGTGCAAAAATTCGGTAGAACAATTTCCTTTAGCGAAGACAATAAGTACGTCCAACAGCTCCACGGAGAGGTTTTGTTTGGTGAACAGTTGCAGAATGGAGCCAGTGCAGCTTAGCAGTCGCTGAAATACTTTGTTGCTGATAAATGGCAAATCCCAGTTGCCGGGCCCGTCATTGTGAAAAATGTTTGCTACGGTCTTCAACAAATTTAAACTTAATACCAACGAGTTCGTCGAGGAGTTAAGTGCGACCTCCACAATTTTCTCCCCTTTCACTTCAGCTTTGACGCAGTTCTCCAAATTTTCCAACTCAATGCAAATGATGCTCACCACCGAGTGCAGGAATTTTAAAGCTTCGGTTGAGGAATTGACAAGCTCCTCAGCAAGCAAATCAGCACACTTGATAGCCACGGACAAACATGCTTCTTTAGCTCGTACATGCAAATCTCCATAGCAAGTGGCTACCAGACTGAGTAGTTTAATAAGTTGCAAAAGCATTCTCCGTTCTTCTTCTGGTGTTTCCGCGTAAGACTGTTTGAAGCTCAATATTAAGGAAAGGTACATTTCAGCAAGTATAATAAACGGCCTCAAATCCTCATTATACTGTGCCCGATCTACCAAAGTATCGAGACACTTTTCAGCCAACAGTTTATATTGTTTTTGAGGTATCTCAATAAACTGGGGGTGCTTTTTAAGGAGGATTATAATGAAGCCCTTATAGGCCTGTAATCTGCACAACCATTCGGGCATATCATCATTGAACACATCATTTAAAAGAGGCACAACTATTGGCGTCTTTGGTAAATCGAACACGAATCGCAGCCATTTATCGAAGTAGTTTTGATCAAAGAACTTTAATATCACTATTTTTAGATCTTCGTTGGCCTTGTTCCCTGAGCAGAAAATTTCAATGCCCAATATATTCACTAGCTGAGTGTAAGCGCGCACATTGGGTCGCAGTTCATTGAACAAAGGATTGCAAAGTTGTGCCCAAAACGTTGGTTTCTTTGTCAAGTCCTCCACCAATATTTGCATATTTTGCTTCCATAACGAATGGAATAGATTCATTATTTTCGTCGGTAGAGCATGCTCTATTGTCTGCGGTTCCTTTGCGACGGCATCCAGGTAATCCTCCACAAATGTAAGTATGCTGTCGCCAATTTGCGCGTTACTTTCCTTGGAAAAGAGCCGCTTCTCCTGTGCGTAGTTCACTTTAAAGAATGCTTCAGTCACTCCTGGCTGCTTCTCAATGCAGGCTTCCACTAGTTCTAGTATTGCAATCTTGAGGGAGTCGCTTTCCAAATCGTCAGGTAGTTTCTGCAAAAATGCCAGTCTTATCTGGTCTGGTTCCATGTCTAAACAGGCTAGCAGCGACATGTTGAACTCCAGTGCAATGCGTTTAAGCAGCCGACAAGACAGTATTGGCAACCAACGGTCGAAGATGTTGCTCATATAGCTCGTGACTACGGGAATTATGCGCAGTGTATCTCGTTGTTTGGGCTGTGTATATATCAACGCCTCCAGTGGAGACAACTCGGAGCATTTGAAGACTGTACTCTTAAGACGCAGCAACTGCATGAGAATGCGCATGGCCAGACGCACCAAGAGTACGTAGCCACTCGAATGCTGAACCATCCAATTCGACTCCATTTCCATTGTTTGCTGAAGAAACGAATTCCCAAGCGCTATAAACCTACACGAAAAAAATTCAGTGGCTGGAGAAACTGAAATGGCTAAATTTGGAATTGAGTCTTACCGCAAAAGAGTTAATCCGTTTTCCAGACTTAACAAACTGTACACACAAATATGGCGCAACATTTGCTTCTCATTCCCCAACATATCCTTGTCAGCAGTGGAGGTAACTGCATCCAGAATATCACATATGAAGCCCATAATTTCGGCGTAGATCTTATTTTTATCCTTCTGCATTTCAAAGCGCCATGCGTGCATATGCGGAAACACCTCTCGTAGCAAAAAAATCAGACCTGGAATCTCCACTTGGAAAAGCCGATTGCGTTGCAACTGAAAGAGAGACAGACTTTAATGTTACAATACATTCAAAATTGCATAAAAATGAAAATCACCTTTGTGTAGGCTCTTAAAAATCCCAAGTAAGCCGTAAGAAATTCAAAGCGTTCCAGCTTTTTTTCTACGTCCATCAGATAGGTCCCAACCAGCTGGGAATCGAAGCACATGCCTTGAGCATATTTATTGAAGTCGTGCAATGTTGTGTTGGTGATCACAGGCAACACATTCAGATTAATTATGCGTGTGAATATTTCCATGTCGACTAGAGGCAACAACGCTGTACACACATTCAAACAATTGGCCAATAGTCCAATGGGTGGGCGCTGCACTACTTTAAATTTGTATAAGAGATCAATGGACATTTCGGTGGGATGTACCATAGCCGTACTAATGGCGGTTAATGCGGTTGTACGTTTTAGGGTCGCATTCAAATACTTGAGCCCGGATTCCACACGGCGTACCCGCTCACTGTTATTGAAGTCGCCATGCAGATGAATTGTTTCTGCCAGCAAGCAATTAATTTCGTGGTGCAGTACATGAAAGTAGTTCACCGAAATGCGAAAATGGACGCAGTAGCCCTCTTTACGGGACATCACCGCTGCCGTAGTGCCAGCTGGAATGGTGAAATCGATGTGCTGATAAGGGCACACGCTCTGCGTCAACACATATTCGTCTTCTCCTATAGCACGCAATGGATATTTATATTCGTCATACAGGTCTGTGAGAATGGGAAGCGCTTCCAATTGGGTTTGAATCTGTAAATGAGAGAAATTGTGCTAATAGCATACGCATATTTGAACGCAGCAGAAAAATATCTAACTCACATATTCCCCCATACCAGCAGCTGTTAATGCGTTCGCCAGCATCGAAATGTGTACAAAATCTACGGGAAATACCTCAAGTAATGTACTGTACAGTGAGCGCACACCATCATCTGAAAATAAATATAGTCTCTTCAAACATCCAACAAAAGTACGTGTGTCACCTACGCGTTCGGTTACAAAATTCTTTTGCTAAAGTGGGCCATGATAATAACTCGCAGAGAAGTTCATAAATAAAAGGATACTGAGCACAAGATCCATCCTCATCAAAAAAGTTGCACATGTATGTTAGCAAATTGTATATGGTTCTGCGAGCTATGCGAGAAACCATGCTATCATCCTGCAAATAGGAATTATAAAGTACTACAAGCAACTTTTAGCATTTCCATATTATAGCGCACCTTAAACATGGAATGAGTAAACATTTTATACATATAGCCAAAGCAATCCAAATCAACAGCACGTTTTCCGAACTGACGATATCGATTGAAGCTTTTTTCATCCTCAGCGACTTTAGTGCAACGCAAATTGAGAATCATCCATCCAAAAAGCAACGGACCATTCTCGGGATTATGACACATACGGACAATATCCTTATCTATAGCGTCAATAATATCACGGGCAAGTGACGCTGAAGCTTTTGGATCCTCGAAGTCAATGCATTTCAAAAAGAGGAGAATTTCAGAGTAGGCCATCTTATGGATTAACTCAGAGTGTGTGCTGTAGGCGGGATTCAAGTAACGCTGCTGTTTTCCAAATGAGTGCTGTTTAAAGCAAAAGAACAAAATTTTCACATGATTCAATTCCATTGGAAGATCTTCGCAAATCAGCAACAAAATATGGAGCACTTCGTTTATTTCTCGCGCATTGCGTTCCGACCACATGATTAATTTTGAGTGAAAATTCAAGAATTCACCTGCTGTGAGCTTACTAGGGGGTTTCTCATTAATTAGCTGTTCCAACTGTTTTAGGTAGGCATCACGAAGTTTGCTTAATGTGAGCTTGTCTATGATTTCTTTATATTCACGTTGGTATGGATGATTAGGCACATTATAGAATATTAATAAATTTTTAACAATTTTCAGAACGATCATACGTTCAAGTGTGTAGTAGCCCCAAATGTCCTCCAGCAATTTATCCATGCTGGCTTCTGTCGATATTAATGCTGAAAGAGAGCTCGCGGAACCACGATACTCATTTGCTAAATAATTACACAGAATTTCCCAGCATTGGTTCGACTCCAGATCCTAAAAGGAATAACTATTTCACTAAATACAACGTGAAGTAATTATGGCAGCGCATACCAGAAGATCCTGCAGTTGTGTAAACGGTAGAAGTTTCTCCTGTTTTTTCTCAGTTAGCAGAGTTTCCAGATTCGTTTTGGACGCACTCGCCTGCCGGAAATGTTGCAGTCCATCTTGCAGTTCACTCGACACATTAAACAGTTCTTGTTTGACAGTGTTTTCCGGCGTCTCGTAGTGAATGCCTGATACCAGCTGCCACAAACGCTTCCAATCGGTGCTGGGAGAAAGCTTTACACATTATATTCCGGTCTAGCTCATTTAAAATTGTACTTACATGGTATTATTGTTGCTGGTGCTCATTTTGTAACTAATTGTGGGCTATTCTACTTATTTAAATATGCCCTGCAAGCAATTTTAAGTAATAATTGTTTTGTAAAATAATAGCCATACAGCCCACATTTGTTTTTTAATAGTTATTGGCGGCAAACACAGCTGACTTTGGCATGTTCTTTTTATTGGCTGCATGAGGTGTTTTCTGCATTTTGTAATAGAATAATATTGTAATAGATTCCAAATGGAACTGAGGAAGGAAATTTAAATTGCAAAGGAAATCCGCTTTAGAATTTTTTGTTTGTTTTTCAATGTTCTGCGGATGCTATGGTGAGAGGACGGTTTTGACCTAATTTCCAAATAGATTGGCATATTATAGAGCACTAACCTAGCTAGTAAGGTAATTGTTTGCATGCTCAATATATGTATGTACATGCAAATATGGTTTATATGCAGTTGCGGCTAATAAGCTTTTGATGGGCAATATGCATACACAATGGTGTGGGTGGTTACATACATTCATATGTAACCGCCCACACCACTCCATTTTGATTCGACATAAAGCCAGATATTTTTTTTATATTAATCAGTAGAATGGGGAAGCAAAGTATAAATTATTTTCGATTAGTGTTTCCGCAAATTTTGGAGCTAAAACGAGGGATTAGTATACACAATGAACATATTTCGCATCCCCTACTCAATGAGTAAGCTAACCGAAGGTCTAGTTAGTTGTCCTTGTATATAAGTTTGAAATTTGTGGAAAATAAATTAATAATTCATAATAGTTCTAGCAATCACATCTGAAAATAGGGGTTGCGCTAGTGCGAGAGGCAGCGAGAGCTAGTGAGAGTTGCGAAATTCGTTGCAGTTGTAATAGAGGAATTGGGGTAGTTTACCTTTTTACTTTGTTTTTTGCCTAGCCCTCTCGGATGCTGTAAGCAAGTGCTGAGAGGGCTGAGAGATGAGTTCTAGATATAAATTCAAATTGGATGTCGGTGTACAATTTCACCACATTCATCAGCAACAATAAAATGAGAGAAGTAAGCTGAATCGCCGGAATTCCTCTCGTTAGTATTAGAAAACTATTGATACGAAGCAGATCTAACAGAAGCGGCATCCACTTCATCGCAAGAACATCAATTTGAAATTTGAGAAAACGGAAACAGACAAATTTAACAATCTGGCACAGAAATGGCCGAAGCTAATATCGCTAGTACGGCACCAGGCGACATCGCTCTCGACAGTAAGGATGCATTTAAAAAAATTTGAAAACATTTAAATTGAAATATATAATTTTTCATCTGAAAGTGCTTCTGCAAGACTTATCCTTAGTTCAGTGAAAATGTGTATCCGAAATGCAAAGAGGGGCAGTCGCTACAGCAGCATATCTAAATCACTAAGTTATGAAAGGGCTGTTGCAGAACCGTAAGGATATTAAGCATAGGAAAATATGTAGAAAGAGGCAGAGGTGGTTGTGTTGATTTGTTTAAATTTCGGAGAGAGGCGCGGATGTGTGTAATAAAAGAACAGAGATGTGTTGATAGTGGTGAGTTCTGCTGGGTTTGTTTAGAAAAAGCAGCACAAAGCAAGCACAGAAAGTATTGCGAAATATTTTGGTGTTAAAATTTGCACACAGTGACTAACAACGCTATCATTAAATTCAAACTCACGATTTGCATCCAAGATGGTACATAGAAAAGTTTATAAAATAAATACAATATACACACAGCAAATGTTAGTACATTGTTTTAACATTATAGTATGTACTATATATGTACTATGTATGTATGTTGCACTAAAAGATGCAACAAGTAATAATTCTGCGAACTAATATTTTTAGTAATGAAAAAATCGCGAAATTTGTTAAATAAGGTGCTACAAGTAACTCGTTATAATGAAGCAATTTTCTGTCTTCTTTAAGTAATGTGAACTTAACGAGTGGATTTTGCAGAGGGTAGAATAAAAATATAAGCTGGAGACGGTTTCCCAGAATCTGATTTCCTTGAAATAAGTGCTCATATGAACTTACTTATGTGTGTACATAAGTACATATGAAGAAATGTGGAACACACACCGAATTCAGTTAGCATTTTTTCACGAATTGATCAACAGTTTCTTGTTTCTAATACTATTTACTATCATTCTAGTGGCGGAGGGATACGCAAACGCATGTTTAAAAACAATTGATTTGAATCTGCGATATGGAAATACAACACTCCCGGCGAAAATTGAGTAAAATAATTTTAGTTTGAATGCTAGTCTGTTTCGGATCTTTGAAATTATTGGCGGTTGACGTCTTACGCATACATAAGGATTTATTTTATATTTACCACTTTTTAGGCATAAAATAAATTCATAATTTCAATATTTTAGATTATTACCAAATAAGTGATGACGATGTGGACGAATGTGAAGATCTCGGTGACGATTGCCTTTTGGAAGAGATTGAGGGTCCGAACATTACCAATGGAGGACGTGGTCCATATGAACGCGCTTGGACCACAGATGCTACGAGGGCTTTGATCCATATACGTGGTCCGATGGAGGGGCGTTTTACAGAGGGTAGACAGAAGCGTACAGCTTTATGGTTGCATTGTACACGCCAATTGCAGAAGCTGGGATTTCGGTACAGTGCTGCCAAAGTACAAAAGAAATGGCACAATATCCTGATTACGTACAACAAAAACCTCAATAAAAAGTATTTGTCCGGGTATGTGCACTGGGAATTTTTTGAGGAGATGTTTAAGTACCTAGAGGGCAAGAAAGCCGATTGTGACATGAGCCAACTTATTATGCCCATTCAGAATTCACTTAATCAACGGCAGGTGAACGACGAACGCAACTGTCAATATATGAGCCCCGACCAATCCTTGCTGCAGCCACAGGTGCAAATTGAAACAAAATCAAACGATGAATTTGATGAGGATAGCGCTAGCATGCCTGAGCTAAAGCCACCAAAGATAGAATTCGTTGAAGGTGGCACGCCCGAATTGCCACTAGAGATTTCGCATGCAAAAAATTTTACCCATGTGCCACCAAACGGAACTAATGAATTTCCCAGTGCCGCTCCTTCAAACCCAGACTCGAACACCGACTGGTGGAAAGACTACTTCGAACGCAAGTTGCAGGTGGAAAGAGAAAAAATTCAAGTTCAGAAGGACATGCATCGTGATCTAATGCAATTCAACAAAATGTCATTGGTGCAACAGGAGAAGATTGAGCGCATCAAAATCGAAGCCATAAATAGCTTGACTTGCACTTTGCAAAAACTTGTGGCGGTGAAAAATAGAAAAGTCTAGAAACCAAAAATGGCTACCGAATAAACATTGTAATATTAGTACCGATATCAGAATCTATATCATAATTATACGTAAAAGCTTCCATGTATATATTTTGTAGTTTATTGAGTAATTGTGAACTCTGAATAAAAAACACTTAATAAAACAACCCAGAGAGCGGTAAATTTATTAATTTTCAAGAAAGTTCATAAATCTAAAACAAATTTTACTAGAATGAATATGAAAAAAATTATTTTTATTGCTGATAATAGAGTGATAATGCTTACTTGATATTCCAATTTGACTATTATTTATCCGTGGTAATATTTTTATTGCTGATAATAGAGTGATAATGCTTACTTGATATTCCAATTTGACTATTATTTATCCGTGGTAATATGTACAATAGAGTTCTTATGCGAATACACTCCATTTCTGTAGTCCTTTCATACTATGCAGCAGAGAATATATTTCTTCTCTGCTATGAAGATTGGTTAATTGTAAAATTCTTTGCAAATTGAGAGTGATTAATGAATGAATGTGACGATATCAATGTTGTAAAAATGTCGAGAGATTGGATTCTTCCTATAATCATCCACATGTGTTTTTCTTTCGATAATCAATTACACTGACTTCTTCACACATTATATAAGAGTATAGTAACTTTTTCACATTTGCCAATCAATTTCCAAAACAGTAGCTATTGAAACGGTTCTGGTTTCAATCGATTCAGTTCCATAGCTTAGAATCCATAAGTCTGTGGAAAATACTAAACACTCGCCAGCGATTAGCCGTATATTAACTACGGGACAGGAGTTCTCACAAGGTTTCTTTGGACGCAAACGTATATCGAAGTAGCCACTTAACTGTTGCACAAACACCAGGCCCTGCAAAAAGATCTCTCGCTGCCGAAGAGGGTAGCTATGCGTCAATAGCACCCAACTGGAGTAGAAAGGCTCCAAATGCAGGGGATAGTAGTAGGGACGCTTGACAAATGCACGTGAAGCCTTAACAGCATTGAAACGACAATTTCGCAGCTGCAGGAACCATTTGCTCAGCATTTCGATAGATCTCATTTTGTGCAGAGCTATTTCCAGATTGAACAACTTCTTTAGCATGAGGTTCGTGGACACATCGCACGGTTCGCTCTCTAGGAAATGTGGAGCTGCGTTTAACATCAATTCAAGAAATTCATTCAGAGTTGTCGATTTGTGGGAGTCTGTGACTAATATTGGGAGACCTCGTTCCAGATATTTGGTGTCCAAAACCGAAAATGTCACATTTGTAGCAACGGATATGCTTTCTAAAAGTATTCGTGGTGAGCAATCAATTTACTCCCTGTAAAGCAACTTACCTAGAGACTCGCATAGCACACAATTCCCAGCATCTGTTTCATATGCCCTTGAACTAGACATCGCCTTTGTTGGCTGATTCTTCGCATTACTTTCGATTAGACATCTGGTGGTATACAAAGGAGTCCAGTTCCAATATGGCAGCAGCTGAATCAGTAATAACCGTCCAATTGAACTCAAAAACCAGCCAAATCCATCTATCCATTGATACAAAAAATAAACGGCCAGTAGCAGAAACACAAATATTGCCCAGGGCTTGGCTTTTCGAATTCGTTGCTGCCAAATGAGCGGAGCACAGATAGTCAACATCTGCGAAGTAGAGAAACCTTGCTTTCTGCAGTTTTCGAAAAAGTCCTCAAAATCTCTATCAATTGCTTCCATTGGTTGGCTTTTCTCAAATGACCTGAACTTGAATGATACAAACCTATTTCATATAGCAATACAAAGGCGGTACTCATGCATATGCAGGCGCATGCGTTCTTTGCAAGTGCCTGGCACTTGCTCGCTTTGTGATAAGCACTAGCATACAAATTGAATTTTCTATTTCATTAAATTCAAATTAAAATTATTTTGCTGTGTTACAGTATGCGCAGATGGGACATAGTTTGGTAAAAGACGTGACGTCAACATTATGTCTATATACTATGTATGGAAGTATATCACACACATATCCCCTTGAATTAGAGCTAAGGAATATTTGATTATGCAACTTTTTAAATTATTTGTTTAATTTTTTCGATATAAATGTTGAACACTAAATCTACCTTAAAGCAAGTGGCATCAGCATATTCCAATCGCCGGATAGGGCTGTTGCAAATGCTACCGTTGTTAATATAATTATTGGCTTTGAGAATGAGCCTACCGTCGCTACTACAAATGTTTACGCCTTCTGGCTGATAAATTTATGTATAATTTGAAATTTTCAACTGCGAAGATGAGAACGCAAACCATAGGGAAATTTAAAACAAAAATGTAGGTTGCAGTCTGGCAGCAATGCTTTAAGAGGTGTAGTTTAGTGATGGAAGCATTGTTCTATGTATCTATTCATAATTTAAACAGTTAAAGTAGACTAGGCACCCATATACAAACAATCTGTCAAGAAAGTGTTCTGGCAGAAATAAATTCATTCAGATTTTTCCCTTGCAAAATATTGAACTTCTTTTTATACCCTCGACCTCCGACCTTAACATCAATATACCCTTTACTCTTCCATGTGCATGCGAGTTAAACCATGGCGATGGTTCATCATTCAAAAAATTGTATTCATATATCATCATCAGTAGCATATATAGGGTAATTTTCGGTGAGGTAATAAGACTTGATTATATGGGAGGTGGCGTGTCCCATACCTAATTGCAATAGGATTTATAGTCTCAGCACGCTTCTTCACACAAAATTTCGTCCTTAAAACTCTTATAGATCTTAAGTTATGAATATGTGTTTATAGTGGACGTGGTAGAAAATATATTTCACCCACATTTTGCAGAGTCTAGTAGAACCCACTGTGTCACTATACCTTCAATTAGACCGAAGTTATAATCATTTTAAAAAACATCCTATATATGCCTACAGTTGTATATAGGTGCGGTATGACGTGGTCTTTGTTCATGGTATCACTTAAACCGACATCGAAGGGTAAAAGGTATGTCGAAGTTGGTCTAACCCGACTTCAGCTTTCTTTACTGGTTTGTTTTGCTCCAGTTTTTCAATGGTGACAACACTCGGAAATTTAAAAAACGACGGAAAAATTGAAGCCTATAAGGTGAGGATGTAGCTAATTTACAAATGAAGCAAAGTTTTGAGAGTTCTTTTGAAAAAAAGTCACAAAGAAGCAAGTAAAAGAGCGAGCAGAGCTCAAAATTACAATATTAGAAGAATGGAATAAAATACCATGCGAATATAATGTGAAAAAGTTGATTTATTCCTTGAAAAGAATACTGCAAGCTTTAATAGATATAGAAATATTAAATAAATCAGATTTTAATTCCCTTTCATTTTAATTAAAAAGTAAAAACACGAAAATTTTTAAATATTTTTTATTTTTGTTATTGCTTTTTGATCCTTTCTTTTAAATATATACAAATTTTGGTACTATTCGTTGTAAAATACATTAATTAAGGAAAGTGGAAGTGGAACATATTACTCGGTATTAATCGTTTTCCCATTTTTCAGGAACTGTAGCCAATACCTCTGTGACTGTAGCCAATACCTCTCTGGCGCACTCAACTGTTTTCGCCTCTTTGAAGGACCAGAAACAAAAGTTCAGTAGAAATTTTGTTTCTGGTACGTATTTGTATATCCCGATCTCGGGGTTGAAGCGTCAGTTTTCGTTGAAGCGTAAGTTTCGTTGAAACGTAAATTTTCGCAGGATGGGAATATGCGATTAAAGTTCTAGGAACATTAGCCTCTATTCCATCTAGACCGATAGTGCGTGGCGAAGAGCCACATCCTGCCCGAGGTAACCCTAGCGATGGTAGAAGTGATACTCGTCAGTAGAAGGGTAACTGCCAGCTTAGGTTCCCACACCTTAAGCAGACAGGTCTGCAGAGGCACTCCTCAGGAGGAGTCCTCTCCCCCCTGCTCATTACTGCTAGCCTTAGAGAGGGACTTGGCTGATGACTTGGCAATTGTGATCAGAGGGCAATATCCAAACACTCTTATGGATATTTTGCGCTCTAGCATGGCCACGCTTACTGGTTGGACGGGAAGAAGGGGCTTAGGGTTAAACCCTGAGAAAATGAAATTAATCCTCTTTTCTAAGAAAAATAGATCTCCTGAGGTCTCCCCGCTAACATACAAAGGTGTGGAAATTCCGATGAAGGAGACAGTTAGATATTTGGGACTAGTACTAGATAGAAAACTTACCTGGAAACCCAATATTGAAGAAAGAGTCAGGAAGGCCAATATTGCTTTGTACACATGTAAAAAAGCGGTCGGAATCAGGTGGGGGCTATCCCCACGAATTATGCACTGGCTATACATTTCGGTGGTCAGACCAATATTGCTATATGGAATACTGGTATGGTGGCCAGCCACTCAGAAACAAAGCTATTTGAAGCTTCTGAGCAAGGTCCAAAGAACGGCTTTTTTATGTATCTCTGGTGCCTTAAGGACCACGCCTACTAAAGCTTTAGAAGTAATACTCAACCTATCTACATTAGAGCTGGTAGGGAAACAAGTGGCCGCCACATCAGCACTAAGGCTGAAATGTGCGGCGTTATGGCATGATCAGCAGATTGGTCACTCGACTATTGCGCATACCTGGAGTAGTTCTATCCAACACATTGACCACTCTATACCTAATCTCAACTTCGATAGGCACTTCCAGACATATATTCCGTCTGAAAGAGAGTGGCAAACACCAATGCCATGGAGAAGGGGGGAACTTAATTTCTACACTGACGGATCCAAACTTGACGATAGAGTCGGTTTTGGAGTCTTCTCACAAGAATTGGGACTGGAACTTTCTTTCCGTCTCCCCGACCACTGCAGTGTTTATCAAGCAGAGGTCCTAGCCATAAAGGAGGTAGCCGTCTACTTAAATAGACATGCCGTAACAAGAAATATTATAAATATCTACTCGGATAGCCAGGCGGCCATCTTGTCAATGAATTCGGTGTCACTGAAACCAAAGGTTGCTCAGGATTGCCGAGCAGCCCTAAATGATATCAGTACCGCTTTCAAGGTACGCCTTATATGGGTTCCGGGGCATAGAGATATTGCGGGAAACTGTAGGGCTGATGACTTAGCCAGACGGGGTACCAACCTTCCTTTAGGCATGGACAGATGTGAGATTGGAATACATATTGCCACCTGTAAACTAATGCTGAAGGATAGGGTCGTGCGTGAGACCAATGGGTCTTGGCACAAGAGGGCACTTGCTTAACGACTAGGCTAATGTGGCCGGAACTTAATAGTAGGAAAACTAGAGACTTGCTTGCCCTGCCGAGAGAGAATATCTCTAAGGTCGTGACATGTATAACTGGTCACTGGCTTTTCGGCAGACATGCTCTCAGGCTGGGAGTATTCTCTCATGAATACTGCAGAAACTGTGGGGATGAGGAGGAGGAGGAGACTGTGGAACATCTCTTCTGTAGTTGCCCCGCTCTGGCCAGAAGCAGAGCGGGCTCTTTAGGCAAAAACGCTTTTAGCTCCCTTACAGAGGTGTCTAGCGCGAAGATCAAACAAATCCTGCGCTTTATTAGGGCTTCAAAATGGTTCGACGAGTGAATCGGAGGTGCATTGTGGCGCGGTGGTATCACAATGGACCCATGGTGGTCTGAGTGAGCTGGTCCTTGAACTGGCTGCCACATTAACCTAACCTAACCTATATCCCGATCTCGCCCTTGGTAAAGCGAATGGCCACATGAAATCTATTTGATTATTTTTACCCAGCTCCAGATATTAGTGAAAGTCAAAAGTGAGCAAATGCGGCATGTATCTTGCAGAAAGTTTATTTAAGCCAAATTTATGAAAGCTGTGATATGCCGGAACGTGTGAGATGCCTGCGGCAATAGGTATCTGAGACACTATTAAGCTATAACATTGTCTTGAATGCTGTTTTTGGCCGTTTGTGATCTCATTCCAAATAAATAATTGGTCCCGAATTGTTCGCCTCGGGTGACACTGAAATTTATGTTTTCTTCCTACGTTACAGTAAAGAGGTAACATCGCCACCACACATGCTGTCTCAGTTACCTTTGTTTTAGTAATCAGTTCTTTCTTTTTTATCTTATTTGTCTTTATTTGTCCATTGTGCTTGATGGCAAATTCGATCACTTTAATTTATTGAAATCGCCCATACTGAACTCCAGATATTCGCAGAGAACAAACTAGTAGTAAAGCACACGTAACCTATGTAGAGAAAACGCTGGACAGTTACGATGGAAGTTTCTTAGTCATTCGGACGTAAGAGATAGATGCTGTCAACTGATATACACATGCTTAGCAAAAGTGCAGTGACCCCGGCCAGTGTCCTGCTGTCCCTTCGATAGAGAGAATTGGGAAAAATCGCGGATTTTTTGTAATGGCTAACGAAAACTTAGCGCCAAACTTGCATATGTTGGTGAAAAGCTATGCACGAATGCAAGATTTCACTGATGTAACGGAAAACCCGAAGGCGGAGTCTGCCCTATCAGTTACTTCGCAGTACCTTTTATAACAAGCTCAATAACAAACTAGTTCTCTTAACCTTGCTGTAAAAACTAACTTTATTAATTTTTATCGTTCATTCACTCACAATACCAGGACTCACAAAGGTATTGAGCTACTTTATTAATTTTTATCGTTCATTCACTCACAATACCAGGACTCACAATGGGATTCATCTAAGTGTTGAACGCAGGTTGGCTATCACAGTACATATTGTTACGAAATTGTCCTCCTGACAATTTATACTGTTACGAAATTGCCCTCCTGAGAATTTACTCTAACTCTCAATACTCGGATTCGTCGCTGGATCAAACAATCGCTGGTTAAATTAAAATAATTAACTTTAATTAATTATTGCAATTTACCTATCTAATATTAGGCTTAAAGTTTACTTTATTACAATTTGCACTTCATTTAATAATTCATTCAATCACTTTATTACTTCTTAATACTGATACAAGTGAAATGCACGATGTACAACACAGTTAGGATTAAAATTCAACTTCGAATCGACTCTCATGGTGTGGTCTTCTGGTTCTTATGGTTGAAGTAGAACATTCTAGAACATTCCCTATATTTCGGTAGAAATTCGAGAATATTCTCGAATTTTATCTACACTTCAAAAGAGGGTTCTTGAATAAACTTTTATTTTCGAGAACATTCTAGAGTCTTCTCTACACCTTGAAAGAGGGTTCTTGAGTAAGCTTTTATTCGAATAGATCGTGTTTTGATTTATATACACCTCTCTCGTTGTGAACTGCACTTTATAGAGGTATTCTAAAATTATCGAAGGGAGTTTTTATCTGCATAAATTGTATATTGGCTTAAATACATTGGGTGGTGCACTCATTCTCAAACTCCAAATGGGATCCTAAAAGTATCCAATCATTTATGCTTCAATATATACAGTTTTGTCTAACCCAGTGATTCTCAACCACTGTGCCGCCAAATTTTAGAAATGTATTTAATAAAAATTATAATGCTTTTTTATTACGAGTAAAGTTTAAGTTAAAGAAAAGTACTTATATTAATGAACCTGCTGACCCCGCAGGCGTTGCCCTGCGTGAAATTATGTGTTTTGAAAAGCAAAGAAAGTTGAATTTATATTGTGTTGAAAATCATTTATTTGCGATTTTTCTACATTTTTTTCAATGTAACGTAGCTTGATAAACAACATTTTTTGTTGTCTGTTCCGGTGCGTAATTGTACAGAGAAGATGGTTTTCCAATTCGTGAACACGCCACGTATAGCTGGCCGTGTGAAAAACATGGCATTTCCAGATTTATGCCACACACTTCCAGCGACTGTCCTTGTGACCTGTTGATTGTCATCGCAAATGCAAGTTTCATTGGAAACTGAATACGTATGAACTGAAATGGCAAATCGTTGGAACTCAAAGGAATTCGTGGAATCAAGCATTCTGCCCCCTTGTAAGTCCCTTTCAAAAGTCTTGCAACTATCACATTATTCGATAGCTGCGTCACAATCAGTCGGGTTCTATTACACAGTTTCGGCGCATGAAGATTGCGAAGCATAATAATGACAGATCCAACTTTGAGAGTCAAATGATGCGGCGGCATGCCAGGCAAATCCAAAGAATTTATAAATTCCACTGGATAATTCACGGCTTCGTCTTCATTTTCAACACGATCGATCGATTTGTATGAGAACAAGTCTCCCGGAATTTGACTTTGAATCGTCCAGTTTAAGTCATTAACATCGGTATTTTTCACCCAATCGTAGTTACGATAATTTTGGCCAATGTTCGGATAAACATTCGTGATGAGTTCAGCTTTCGTTGAAGTGAATTGACAAATGGCAGGTGGAATTGATATCAAACCACTGGAAGTATCAACCGGAATTTGCCCATTTCCAATTCTTAGAGAAAATTTCTGCGGTGCTATCCTGTTGCAGGAACACTCGCATATTCATAGTCAATCGTATGGTTTTCACGTACCGCCACAAATACGATGACTTGAGACATGCGTTCAATTCATCCGCCGCTGTTGATTTCGGAATAACAGGAAGTGTTTGTCGAAAATCGCCTGCTAACAGTATCATTGCGCCACTGAAGCGACGATTATTATTCCGCAGACCTTTTATTGTTCTGTCAAGTGCTTCTAGATACCGTTTGTGAGCCATTGTGCACTCATCCCATACTATCAGTTTACAATTCTTCAACACTTTTGCCATAGCGGATTGCTTTGAAATTTTGCAAATAGGTGTTTCATTGATTTGCATGTTTAACGGAAGCTTCAGTGCCGAATGTGCCGTTCTTCCACCTTCTAGTAGAGTTGCAGCAATCCCAGTAGATGCGAGAGCCAACGCAATGCCATTTTGAGATCGTATTGTTGCCAAAATCAATGATATCAGGAACATTTTCCCAGTTCCGCCGGGCGCATCAAGAAAAAATAGTCCACCGTTTCCATCATTGACAGCCTTCATCAATTCATCATACGCATTCTTTTGCTGCTCATTCAATAATGGAACATTTCTTTGTACTTGTTGTTCCCAAGTTATTCTGTCGTATGCACGCTCACGTTCCAATTCACGATTCAGTACATCTCTGATTTGACGATTTGGCGCTTGCATATGAATTTCAGTCAAAAGTTTGCCACTCATTAGCAAACACAAATCTTCAATCAACACCATTCATTGTAGATGTCATAGTTCATTTGCAATTCTGATTTCCATGTTGCCACTCGAATACGATGTAAAATGTCTTCGGCAATGTAATTTTTGTACGTATCCCATAATTGACGCTGATTTGAAGGTTGACATGTGGAAATGATCATCGCGAAAAGTGTGCAAACTTCAGTGGCATGCGAAGTAGCTATCGCATCGTCCATCGTTTGATTCCAGTTCCTTCTTATTTGTATCGACACCTGAAAGTTAACAAAAAATGAAGTTACAATCAAGAGTGTTTGTTTTTCTTTTACTAACCATTGGCAGGATTGATCATGTTGTATCTCAAGTGATATCCATCTTCTCCACGGCAGAACATAAGCCGATATTGTAGTGAGTCATACGATCGATGAGTTTCACTGATTCGCTCTAATGCATCTCCAGCTCGACGTTTAATAACAATATCACGGGATTCTAAATTATCGCCAACAACAACAATTGATATTTCATTGGCCGTCGGTGCATTATATTGCCGTTCATGAGTGCCTGCTGGTCGTTTGTCCGGTTTTATGACGATTCTGTGATCATCAGATGGCATCCTTTCTAACGAAGCTTTGAATAATCGAATTAGTTCGTTGTGTTCATGCAACATTTCTTGCAATTGCTGCACAATTTCTCTCTTCGTCGCATTGAAAATTGCACAACGTCGATTCACTTCTTCATTTGAATCTCTAAGGAAATATATTTGGAGATATTTGTGATCTTGATCAGGATGCGGCAACAGCGATCCAGCAAGATAATAAATTTGCCCGTGAATCTGTATAGTTGCAGACAAATATGTCAATTTCTGTATTTCATTGGCGAGATAATAAGTGTTAGATTCTTGGTAAACTAACCTTGAATGTGGGATTGTAATTATGTTCATTCACAATTTCCCCACCAAACGACGTCATTTGAAAACAATCGTTATACATCTTGGAATTTTGTAAAAAATGATTCGAATTTGGTGATTCACCGTAAAGCAACGACCGCAATGGCTCTGGTGGAGGAAGTAACTCTGGTAATTTCACTTTTCCGCTTGCGCAACACAATCCGGCCGGTTCTTTTGGAAATTTCAGTGCATCGCAATGCGGGCAAACGACAGACATCGAACCAAATCGAACTGATGCGTGCGCACCGTATTCAATGTCCGGCTCATTTGATATTCAGATTAGGCAATCGTTGTTGATCCTGGCGTTGTCGGTGAGCAGCCAAGCGTTGTTCTCTTGCTTCATGAATTTCCTGAGCACGAACTTGTCTTCTTCTCAATCGTTGTTGCTCATTGTAAGCTTCGTGAGCCTCTTGTGATTGTCGCGCACGATGTTCAATCAGTCCGATTCGAGCAGATTCCCTTGCAGTAGCATTTTCCTCTTCCGTACGACGTGCTGTATAATTACGTTGGTCCGTTGTACGTCGGGAACGCCGACCGATATTAGCGCGACCTCTTTGTGGCATCATAACAAATTTCTATCTGTAATTAATCACTTTGTATGAAACACACATAAAGTTTTCACGGAATAATTTTCAATAATTTACCTTTTGAATAGCCGAAATAAAGAAAGCAAACGACCGAAATTGAACGATTCAAATAATTTACAAATCAACTGAAGAAATAACACAAATAAATTCTAATGGAAATGAGGTTAGGTATTCACCAACAAACGAAAATAATGAACTCACTTTTTTTGTTTGAAATGTCAATAATTTCACTAAAAAACTGATGATCCACAGATTTAAAATCAAATATTTTGTGAATGTAAACAATTTAACAATTTAATGTAATGAATTTAACTCGAGAAATCAATTAAAATTTGGAAAAATGTCAAAAAGTCAATTGACGGTGTCCGCACTGTTCGAATAAACAATTCAGAAAGAACAAACAATATACGCAGCTGTCAAAATAAATGAGCGTATACAGCTCCATCTGTTGAGTTATTGGAGTATCAGTCAGTGCTTACAAAACCAATATGAAACTAAATGTGCGCGTGCAACACCACGCACATACAAAAAAAATGAGAACAAAAAGTGAGATTAGGTTTTTCTAATTTTCGAATTTTCCGAATTTTCCGACTTTTCCGAATGTTTTGAGATCGATAGATTTGCAAGAAACAATTGGAAAACAAATTTGGAAGAAAAAAAAATTTGTATGGAAAAAAGTCCATTTTGGTATTTTTAAATTTTCTGGAAAAGTATAAGGTTTTTTTATTCCTAAACCTTCCCAGATCCACAACGAACAACCTCTGAAAATTCCATCAAGATTGGTCCAGCCGTTCTCGAGCCTTAGCGTCACTAACAAACAGACATTCATTTTTATATATATAGATATGTTAAAATTATTAAATAATATAATTTAAAAAGAAAACGTACAAATTATTTTAACAGCAATAGGTATTAAAATCCTTAAACAAATTTTTAATTTTTTGTTTTGTGACGCGTTCTTTCTTAGAATCATTAACTGATTTTTATGCTTCAAGGCGGCTCACACATGTCAGGCTGCCCGTCCTTTGGAAGCGTTTTCATACGAATTTTTTCGTCCGAACGATCCTATTGCATTGAAACGACATGGAGATCTTCCACTGCAGCCGCAATAATTCTTGCGTAAAAGACAAAAACGTGCGATCTGCGAAACATTGGATTTGAATGGGATGTTCGGACGAATCTGACAAATTGCAATGCAAGCAGTTGTTTACAATACGATTTTTTCCTTATTTTTCGACCGATTTGAACAAATGCGGTATCAATTAGTTATACAACTGTTAAAAAAAAATTCAGAAAAATGCGATATTTTAGTAACAATTAAGAAACAAAATTTTTTGATTTTTATTTTGCACTTGAAATTTTCGACCATTTTTATTTCAAGTTATCTTAGTGGTGTATCGACATCATAAGCGGAGAAAACTTCAAATTTTCGTATGGAGTTATCAGAAATTTTGTAGCTTGTTTGGTTATCCGACAATAACAATTTAAAGTTGATAACGCACAACACAATGCATACTATTCGTTTGAATTATTGCTGTGCAGGATTGTGTTTAGTGGAAGATTTTCCATATGAGAATTCTGACGAAAGTTTTCGTTCGTTTTCTGACGAAATGTATTCCGGTGAAAACGCATCCATAGGACGGCTAGACTCATTAGTACGTACAAAAAGAAGTTGTTTTAATGACAGTGGGGATTCTCAATTAGTTGCGTAGTAGGTTTTGTTGCGCATTTTCTCTCGTTCTCAAATTGGCACATGTGGTTCAGTTTTCTATTTATTTGCTTGCTGTGTTGTTCAATTTATAAAATTATATATACAAATTTGCTTTGCAGTATTATGTTCTCAAACTTGAATAAAACGTAATAACTTGAATAAAACGGTAATATTTGATTCGGCTTTTTTTAATAATCTTTTGACAACTTTTTTTTATTTTAACAGAACATTTTGAAAATGGATAAATGGTTTAAGAGAAGAAAGCTTAACGATGATAATAACGTTAGCGATCAGGCTAATGAACCCATGCCCGGTACAAGTAAAAATATTTCTTGCTCCAAAAAGTTTGGATTTGGATTTACATCTACAATCGAAAATGACATACATAGTTGTTGCCGAGAGTGTCGTATGTGGTTGTAAATTATCAAAAAGTGCTATGATTCCGAGCAAGCTCCAACGTCACTAGTTGACTAACCATCCTTCGCTTTCAACAAAAGATAAAAGCTACTATCAAAAGTCTTTATCTTCAAAATCCAAGCAAGTAAAGGTTTTTGAAAAACAAATCGGTGTGTCTGAAAAAGCTGAGATAGCTTCTTATGAAATAGCTGAATTGATTGCAGTTAAATTGAAACCTCACAATTTGACTGAAGAAATTATATTATCAGCTTGTCGCAAAATTGTAAAAATAATGATTGGTGGATCAGCAGATATTGATATTTGTAAAATACCACTTTCGAATGACACAATCCATCTCAGAATCAAAGAAATGATATTGAACAAAATACGGCAAAAACTCTTGCAAATTCAAATTTTGCTCTACAAATCGATGAAAAAACAGAAATTACGGGAAGAGCTCAATTAATTGCATTCGTTCGGTTTATTCACGAAAATGATATAATTAATAAATTTTTATATTGTAGTGATTTTACAGCTGGCAAACATATTTTTGATGTAATTAGTTCATATTTAGAAAGAATTAAACTTTCGTGGAATTCATGTATTGGCATTTGCACAGATGGTGCTCCAGCTATGAGTGGACATCTAAAAGGATTTGTAGCACATGTTAAAGAACTGAATGGGGGGATATATTAGTTACCCATTGGAGTTACCCAGGGCGGAATCCTTTCACCTCTATTGTGGCTAGTAAATATAAATCATCGCTAAACTTGACTTGACTTCTACGCTTTCATGTTTGGCAAAAATGTGGTCTTATACCAAAAATTGTACTCTGGATGTACAATATGGTGATGCGGCCGATTTTAACATACGGCTCCGTTGTCTGGTGGGAAGCTGTCAGCAAGGCCACAATCTCACGAAATTACAAAGAATCTAGCGCACCGCGTGCATTGGAATTACAGGAGCCTGTCGCACTTGTCCCGGGGTTGCTTTAGACGTGATTCTAAACCTCGTCCCTATTGATCTTCATACTTATTGCATTTCCGCACAATGTACACTAAGACTCAGGGAATCCCGTAACTGGAGGGATACTCTTTATGGTCATATGGCATTTTAAAATAGCTGCCACCAGATATAGTATCCTCGAGAACCGACTCCTTCGTTCGCAATCTAGATTTTGCGAGCTGTGAAAGCACAGTTCTACCAAGTAAGAATGACTGAGAGAAGGAAAAGGTGCTTGCGAAAGGGTGTACGCAAATTTTCATCGATGGTTCCAAGATGGGATCTGGGGTGGGTGCGGAAAAATTTTCCGAATCCCTGAATTTCTATTCTCCTTCAAATTGCCATCGATATCAAGTATTTTTCAAGCACACGTTTTTGCAAATTGGCAGGCACGTGGGGCGGTGAGGGGCGCAAGCTGGCCTAAACCATATCAATTTACTTCGATAGCCAATCAGCAAAAATGCGTTAGCATCACCTCTTATCAGCTCTAAGCTGGTCGGCCTCTGCAAGGAGAAATTTAACTCATTATCGGCAAACAGTATAGTACGAGGGGTACTATTTATATTTAGGGAACTTGCAATACTAATGTCAATAGCTAAATTCCGGCAACACCATAATAAAGTTTGTAATTTGTTCGAATAAACGTACTCACAACGTGTTGATGTATAAGTGCTATTTGTTTTGTTTACAGTGAGTTAAGAAAATCAATTTGACCAAAAAATGGAAATTTCAAGAGAAGGTTTTCGTTGGATTATTTTTCACAACTTTCGACGTGGATTACCGCAACAAGAATATGCCGATGAACTCAGTTTTTTATATAGCGATAAAGCACCATCAAAAACCATAGTATGTCGCTGGTATAGTGAATTCAATCGTGGTCGTAGTTCGGTCGCCGACGAAATCCGTGAAGGTCGTCCAAAATCGGTTGTTGTGCCACAAAACATCGATGCAGTGCGTGAACTGATAATGCAAGATCGTCATGTGACATATCGTGAGATAGAGCACACACCTTGGGCATTACTTCCACTTCCATACATTCAATATTGCATGATTATTTGGCTGTAAAAAAGATTTGTTCGTGTTGGATCCCACATAATTTGACAATCGCTCAAAAAGCCTCGTGTCAATTGGTGTATGGAAATGATTAAAAAGTTCGACCGTGGTGCTTCAAAAGACGTGTATAAAATTGTGACAGGTGACGAATCATGGATATATGCGTATGAGCCGGAAACAAAACAACCATCGACCGTGTGGGTATTCCAAGACGAGCTAAATCCAATAAAAGTTGTTGGTGGAAGAAGCACAGCGAAGCAAATGGTCGCCTGTTTCTTCGGCCTAATTGCTGCTGTTCTGAGTGGTATACGACAATTTGATTTCCAGAAGTCTTCGGAGAAATTCGTAAAACCAACCGCCAAAGACGAATCATTCTCCATCATGACAATGCGAGCTCTCACTCATCTCGTCAAGCAGGTGAATTTTTGAGCAGTCAAAACATCGAATTGATGGCTCATCCTCCGTACAGTCCTGATTTGGCACATATCAAAGGTAAACTGCGTGATCAACGATTTACGAGCGCCGAAGAAGCATTGAAGCGTTCAAAAACCATGTTTTGGAGGTGTCTCAAGAGGTATGGAAAAACTGCTATGACAAATGGTTTGAACGAATGCAAAGGTGTATTGATCATCAAGGGGAATATTTTGAAAAACAATAAAGCCATTTTCATTTAAAAATGTTTGTTATTATTAGCTGTTTCCGAAGTATAAGTAGTACCCCTCGAATCCTTCGTCGGGGCTCCGAGATACAGGAACAATGAAGGAAACGAGAGGGCTGATGAGCTAGCATGAAGAGGTTTATATGAAACCGAAGAAGTGTTTTCCTATATAGACGTCTGCGTCCCCCTAACTGTTGTTTATGAAATGTTTATAATCACTTCCTCCGCAAGTTTATAATCACTTCCTCCGCAAGGCTCACGAGAGGTGGAAAAACACTGCGACATGTGCCATTTCAAGAATGATGTAGCTTGATTACAGTGCAAAAAGAACTAACCGTCTTCTCAATAAACCAAGACACACAATTAGCAACTTTATAGCTGTTTGCATGGGTTATTGGACTGTTGGCACACACGCTGAAAAAATGGGCATCCCGTTAAATGAGCATTTAGGAGCACAGGAGCTGTAAAGACCCACAGGAGAAAGAAACATTCGTACACTTTCTTTCTAATTGCCCAGCCTTCGCTCGCTTAAGACCCAAATATCTCGGAAGTCCTTTCCTGGTGAATCTAGGGCATTGCTCTAGTTTAGAATTTTCAGACCTATCCAAATTTGTCAGCAACTCCGGATGGTTGTAAATGTACAAAAGTATATTACCATTTTTTTGAGGCTTGCGTGGACATGGCAACAAAACGGCACTTTTGCTAATTGAGGCGACCCGAGTTCGCCACCTACCTAACATTCAGGTTAAGGCAGCTGTTATTCATAGACATTTTACCAACTCCGTTTAATTACAGCTGGTTGGGATGTTCCGTGAACGTCAGCCAAATAATAACAAAAATAGTACTATTAAAACTATATAATTAAGAGTATCTTACCAATGTCACTCGATGAACATTTCGACCAGGAAACCTTAATGCTGTTAAGACCTGGAGACTTGCCGAACTTAGCAATCCCATTCTACTTGGTTGAATTGGAATATCCAACATATCAATTATAAACTGTGCTGTTTCTTTATCAAAACGATATCTTTCATAGAAATCCTTTTCTGGCAACTCAAACGGATCGAATCTGGGTCTGTATCGCTTCGTTCTTCTTTGGGGTGGCAATATTTGCTCATCATTTAATATCTCCAAGTCCATATCCCTATTGAAGTCCATTGGGTTGGATTTATAAAATGTTTCCTGCTTTTGTTTTGGTTTTATAAAAAATAAGCAAATACTGATTTTGTATTGTAAAACACAGCTAAAACACAGCATCAGCTGTGTTTATATTTAGACACGAGTTTTTGCTCAATCCACGAACTAAATTTGATCATGAAAGTTCCTCGTTCCTCCTTTTCTGAAATCTCCAGTAGTGAAAATGGAATGCACAAATTATTCTTTGCAAATTATATATTTAATCCTTTCCACTTTACAGACTAACAAACACTTTCGAATACAATTTTGTAATTTGATTTCTCACTATAAATTTTTTTTAAATTTTAGGCATCATTTTCGTTAGAACCATGGACCCAACGATACCAAGGCGATTTTCTCATATGGTCGCGCATATCATTGCACTGCTTATTGTCGTTCCATGCAGAGGGTGAACAGTTGTCGAAAGCCTCCATAAAAGCACAATGCATTAGCATGCTAGCGGTATGAGGACAGTGGTGACGTAACATGCGATCGTTGTGTGCTGAGGACGGGGACGGGTGGTTCTTCTTAAACTCCTCAACATTGGCTTTGAACTGCTCACCCCTGTTTGCGCAAGTTTTGAATGCTGTCTGCATTATTGGAATCATATCCTCCTTGTCTTTCAGCACAGCACTGAGGTATGCTTGCAGATTATCCTCATTGAGTTTGTTGTCGACGAGGATGCCCGTCTCATTGACCATGCACGAAATGTGGCACTGCGGTAGTGTCAAAAAATTATACGAATATTACAACTATAATGAATTAAATGAAATTTTCAACTTCGCCTGGTACTTACTGGATGTGGATGCGGGCGAGGGTGCGGATGTGGATGTGGATGCGGGTGAGGATGTGGTCGTGGTCGGTCAGCAGCTTCCAAACTTATTTCGTCTGATGAAGTGACATCCATCTTGAATTCTTCGCATTTTGCCTTGATATCATCGCTAAACAGGTCTTGTATGGTACAGCATAGTTTCGGGTCCTATTTTAATACGGTAATTAAAAACTGAAACAAACACATTATTTAATCTTCAATATATGCTTACTATATGCTTATCAACATCGTTGTAATCTTCATCGTCAGCCACAGCGGCGTTCTGAAAATTCAAAAAGATTATTGTGGTTTCGTTTCTGCAGCCGACGTCTTTGGATCTCCATTAGGACCTACCATAGAAAGCGCTGCGAACGCACACAGAATTGAAAATTTCAGATACATGGTTTTCTCGATACTAAAGCTCAACTCTAACTGATTTGATGATTGAATTCTGTTCTGGTTTTATATGGCAGTGGGTATAGACACAATAGACTTCGAAAACAATATAATTACAATATAAAAAAAACCATTGCATGCTCGAACGCGACACTCAATTGGTCTACCCAGTGGTTTACGCGAACCTTTTGTGTTTTAATTTAATTTTAACTCACATGAATCCAGATTTATAGATACCAAAGAGCACGCATTATGTTGGCTTTTTTCAGAAATAATTGCAACTGAGCAATTTGATGAAGTTGTTTGTTTGTAAACTGTTCATTCTCATTTTCGCACCTTTCTGTATCTCTATAAATAGAAATGTTATTATACGAATATTTTTCGATCAATAATGAAGCACGAGCAAAAAGGCTTTTTGATTGAGCTTGTTTTTTTCTAGATTTTCCTTGCGATTGCCACTTAAGCTTAAAAATCCCCTTTTATTAATTGAATATACAACAATTTAACTTTTTCCATCTTACTAAATGTTTTTACAGTTTAATGCATGGCACGAAGTGGTTGCTACAGATGTCCGCATAGAGGCAAAATTGACAATGAAAAATTAAGGTTATGTTAATATTTCAACAGCGACCGTCAACTTGATAATAGCAGATCTTGCGTTGGTTCACCATGTAGTTCCAAGTACAAAACTTGAGGAAATTGTTTCAATTGATAGGCATTGCCGGTCTTACTCAGTGTCGGGTAAGTGCAGAGGAAGTCTTAATATTTTTTATTGAGATATAGGGTACTGTTTGATACAGGGGGTAGGAGCTGGAGATAGGATGTGAAGAAGTGGTCAGCAAAGGTGTATATCGGAATTGAAATCTGATCTCGAAGATTAGATTGCAGAATATAAAACAGAGAATACTTACAAATGCGACATCCTTTGAGCTAAACAGTGAAAAAGTAAAGACCAATGTTAACTAAGAGGAAGTTCATCTCTTCATTTAATTTTTATGTATCACAAGGTTAACTCTATTCAACTTCAAGTTCAGGCAGTATCATGAGCATTCAAATAATTTATACAGGGTGAAAATATGGGGATTTGCGATTACCTTCCATAAGTTTCCACTGGACCTTCCTTATTGTTTCTATAGCTACTTGTGAAACTAAATACAGAATTTTATTAAGTGTTCTAGACACAATATGAACTTGGAGGCAAATGGGGCTGTTACTCCGACCATACGAAACGAGATTAAAAGTCTGTTCATGATTTGAGTTTAACCTGCAAACGTCTAAAACCAAAAATACATTTTTTTTTACTTAAATAGAGATGAAATGAGTGCATGGCAAAAATGTAACTGAAAATATTCGCTATTGTTGTGCTTAAAAATAAAACACAGATTTAAAGACATTTTCCGCTTTCCCGCTTCGTTCAGTTACTATGTTTTTGTTGTTGCAGCTCACATGAACATTATATGAACATTGCCTACAGACACAAAAAGCAAACCATTTGAAAGGGTGCTGAACTGGAGGACATTGTACTCAATTTGGAAATGAGACGTGCAATGCGCACTTCACTGCCAGTACTTACCAGTGTGTAAGTATGCACTTGCATTGTATAAAAGGAGTTGCTCGCATATTTTGCAAAGTAGCTGGAATATGAAAATGCCAACAGTCTCCAGAATGCATTTACTCAAAACAGCAATAGAGGAGTCAGAAGTTGATTTATAGCTGCTTGTATTTGGTTTTTATAACTATGTATGTAGTTCAAATCTATTTCAATTCTTCAATGGCAATGCTTTAAAATAGAAAAAAAACTTGCATCTTAGTCCGATATCACCGCACTCCCTTTCTCGCAAGTGGAACTGATAAACAATAACTCCAGCCATAGTTCTGTGACCTTAACAGAAAACTGTCTTTCCAATATCAGCGTACTCGTATATGGGTGGAATCAGCTGAAACGGTTTGTCAGATCACATAAATTCTAATCTCCTAAAGAGCTGTTCAGGTTTGGTGGAATATGATGCAAATATCAGTGTGTAATGAGATTTGGCCGAACATGTCACATCCATATAATAAGGAGGGAAAAGAAAAAAGTATATTCTGAAGAGATGAGAACATTAATTTTGTCAAAGAGTGTGGATTACAGCATAAATCGTGGCAATATTTGCATTAATATTGGGAGGGATATTTTCATTAATGTCCATTATTGTAGATCAAATGGCACTGATTTGAAACTAAGGAACACAACACAAAAAAGGGTCTTTGAATGGTGAAGATTAAAAAAGACTCAAAAGACTCAAGCTTTTTTACAGAAAGACGGTACTAATAAAAATCTACTATAAACCTGTACTTAGCCCAATAAGTAATTTGACAAAAGGATATGGAAAAATGTACATAAATATGTATATTGAAACACATTCATCAAATATTATGAAAAGATCATAATATTCGTACAGGGTTTTGTGAAGATAGAAAGCTTTGTCATTTGCCAGAGCTTGAAATGATATAAAAAATAAACGGGGTTCAGTTCTTCCAATTCTCGTATTACCTAAGCAGAATCTATATCCTTAATATTGGAAATTATTGTTGTCCAAATGACCGTAATGGCTTCTTTGACCGACGTGTGATTATATTTTGGAATGATTTAAGTTCCATAGCTGCAAGTATTGTATATTTTTTTTTACCTCGTCGATCAGTCTCGCTATTTTGGTAAAGATGAACAGAACTCCACAGAAAAATATGTCGAAAATTTCATATTGGAGGAACAAATGTACAAATATGGTTGATCAGTTTCTGACATAAAGTTTGTATAATTGAGTTTTTAAGGCCTATAAGACATGGATATATATTAAAATAAAAAAATAGGAATATATAAATGTATATATAAATTTATAAATATAAAGATATATACTTTGCATCTTATCTTGAGTTGGGTGATAAATGTTCGTCTCTCGTCCGTTTGTTGACTACCTTTTTATCATACAGAGATAATTAATGAGACGTTAAGCCGAGACTTTAAACTAGAATCAGATTATTATACGAACTAAATCGAATCAAGAATATTTCTGACATTCTTAAGAATTCGATTAAAGCACCTAAGATAAAATTCGGTTTTTCGTGGAGTAACCATGGGTGACTATGGACATTTAATAGATTCTTCGAAAAACATTACCAGGGTGACTCCATTGCCACACCCATTTAATCATAACAGGAAATCTATATAAGGGTTATCAGCAACATATTGAATAATATATCACAGTGGAGTTATAGAAGAGTAGAATATGGTAATTCGTAGTCAGTATAGCCCTATTTCTGCGCTATAGTCACTGGATCACTTTGTCATGTAAGACATTAATATCCAGGGAAGCAGTATATATTGTATATCTAAACAAGTATTGGCATTGGCTTCTATTTAGGATGAAATATTCGTATTAACATTTTTCAGATTAACAATTAATTAATTCACGCTGCATGTATGTGATTTATTACACAATGCTAATTTTACACATTCAGGAAGCTGGAGTTTAAAAAAGTACCCGAAACAACGGTTCAATTGATTATTTTTGTGAGTTTTATTGTTTATCACATAATAAAACCACAGAATTAAAATTATAATGAAGGCATTAATTATAAAAATATATTGTTATAAATTACAATAGGTTTTTAAATCGAATGCAAATTATATTTCACTTAATAGTCTTCCATTGTTTTTGCTTGTTGATTATTTTGTGTTTTGAATTTATTTGATAAAAACCTTTGGTAATGACCGTGATTGAATAATTGCTATTTAAATGAACAAATAAATAAATTTTTTGTGAAACGTACATATTTTACAGTGAGGATGAAATTATACAAATGGGAATGCAAACAAAACCCCTATATTCGTTTATTGGGGCAATAATAAGACATTTTTAAGTATGGCAAATGAAAAACATGCCCGTGCATTGTAAACTAGAAACAATAGAACACTTATTACAAAAAAAAAAATAAAAAAAATGGGTTGCATAGCCATAGCCATGATCCATGAGGACGCTCTATTTATAAGTACGGATACCACAGAAAGCACCTGCGAAAGCCAATAAAAAAAAAGCTTTTGCTAAGAACCCCATTCTAATATTGAACAAACATTCGAGATAACTCTATAAGCAAGACATCAAAACTATACATTATTTTAACGAAATAATAACAATTGAATTCATCTCTGCAATATAAGAACAAACTTTAGTGACGATGTTGGACACGCCAGATTAAGAAACATATCATTTGATAGAGGGAATTTTAACAATATGTATAATAAACAATATGTAATAATAGAATATGGAAAGATACTGTTTTCCAATATATCTCTGTAAAGAAAGATTATAGTCAAGAAGCCTTAAGAATACATACAATAGATATTCTTAAATCCGATATAGGAAGCTATGTATTATACCTTATCCGAGTAGACAATTTGGAAAATTATCAGAAAGAAAAGTTGTTTAAAATCTTAAAGCAGAAGAAGCACATATTTTATAATGGTTTAGAAGATTTAACATTCACAAGTGAAATAAGACACGAGATAAATACCAAAGAACACACAGCCCTGGTATACTCAAAGTCATAAAGGTATCCAGAGATACACAGATACGTAATAAATATAGAGGACGAAGTAAATATAGAGGTTCCAAAACCGGACAATTAGGGAATCGAATAGTCCTTTTAACAGCCCAATTTCCATAGTACCCAAGAAAGTAGACACAAGCAATAACAAAACTTGCGTATTGTTATTGACTATCGAAAACTAAATACAATAACAGCTGTGACCCGTTTTCCAATTCCGAATATCGACGACATATTCGACAAATTAGGAAGGTCACAAAATTTTTCAACTTATGATATAGCAAGTGGATTCCACCAGATGGAGATGCATCCCAAACACATTCATAACATAGCATTCTCTATAGCATAAGCACTACGAATTTTTGCGAATGCCATTTGGTTTGTGTAATGCCCCTGCTTAACAAATACTAGATAGACAGATAGATTTATTTAAGGGTGTTATACACCGCGACCTGAAAGACTTATTTATTTAAAAGATGTCATTTATTTCAGACAGGAATTCATATATTTTGGTGGAGTCAAGTTGAGGGATCTAAGATATATTTTCCAAAACACCTGTGTCTTTTGTGTGCCAATTGTCCGCAGTCCGTGATCAGGTGCAGTGATGTTTCGTCACTTTCTCCACAGTATATTAACTGTAAAAACTCATTCACAAGATATGGGGATGATCAGAATAAGGACACCCCTTCCTCCATTATAATCAATTCAGGGTGCCCCATCCGAAAATTACTCTAGATATACTCCTAATGATGATATATGAATAAAATGTACATCGCCATGGAATAACTCCACTTCTGGTTTTAAATTTAGTTTTATTTTAGAATAGGTATTCTTTAAAATTTGACCATTCGACCGCATGACCAGAAACATATATTTGTTTAGTTTCCGAGTTCGTTAACTCTTGGGTGGATTTGGGTTATTATAATGTGATCAGTTTTCTCAAAAGACTATTATTGGATATCGGTCCGATTGTTCAGTGGGCGGATTACAATTAAATTTCAACCTATGTTTTTACATTTCTTGGAAATTTCTTCTTTATTTGCTGGTGAATGGTTCAGAGAAATTTTCCATATTTATATATTGTATTGTTATTAAATTACCCCATCAAACTTCATCAAATACAGTTTCAAGTAAGATTTGCAAAGTGTCCTTCAATTTTGATTAAAAAAATGTAAGCAGCAATTTTGATGCACATATAAGAATCGCTCGAATCGTACTGAATTTGTAATAATTGTAGTTTTTTCACATGAAGCATTGTCTGGAAAATATGTGCATTAAAATTGTGTACACTTTCAATACTGCAATTAAAACGTTCGCCCAATTGAGTTATTGTAACGTAATTATTTGTTTTAATTAATAGATATATTCGTTTTTTGTTCTTTATTTTGAATTAAGTGGATATAGGGGAGTTTTTTAAAAGGCTACTAGAGAAACACTTTTCCAAAAGATAATTGACTGATATGATACATATTGTTATATTTTAGTATTCAGTGTTTCTTTCTTTGGATGAACTATTGGGAAACTAAACTATTTGGAGAAGCTAAGGTAATTTCTAATGAATTATTGTTTTGAACTCTGTCAGAGATTATAGAAGTAGGAACTTTACAATATTTGTATTTTCCACAAGGTGAATTTTTAGCTATATTCAACTTTTTTGCTATAAAATTGGTAGAATTGCGGAACGAATTGTGTTGATAGCGTACTCGTAGTATTGAACATAAATAGGAAACTCAGCTCTATATTTGTGAGATGTAAGACAATTATCTTCTTTTTGAAACAATTGTGGTTGAGCACATTTATTGCTTATCCGCTTTTACAGAGTGACTCAATATGCAGGTGATCCTACAAAGCAACGAAAAACTTGATAACTTGAAAAATATATTTGATTTCTTATATTTGATATTTGGTGTCGATGGAAAAGCTCTTCATTCAAATACAGTTCAACGCAAAATAGAACGATTCGAATCGTTCAGGTCAGATACGCATACAATTTATACACACTTTTTTCATTAACCAATCCCAGCTGTGCACATGGCGACGTATTTAAGAATTTTAACCTGTCGTACATAGATTAAGGGTCTCTTCCAAATATTATGCAAACTATTAAATCAGCTCCATTGGTAATCACCAACTTTCTTCTGTTTTAATATGTTTTCTATACTTTTAGAATAGTACGAGTATATTAAAACATCAAACATACATTCCTTTAACACTATTTCATGGAGTAACTTCAAAGTGTGGTACCCACGAGACAAATCGACCCGGCTTCGAATGGGGTTTAATCACATTTATTTCTCTTCATTGTGTCGAGTCTTAGTAAAGGGTGTCCCAACAAGAACGCAATTTTTAAATCTGGCAACATTCGAAGTGTCAATGTTTGACATTTGAACAATTGTTATTGTTTGCTAGTAGAAGGTACGAGGTTAGTAAAAATGGAGCACTACACGAATGAACAACGCATTCTCATTGTTTTGCGGCTACAGTTCGCAAATTGCGATCAATTTGGGGTCAGAATAATGCTCCAAAAGAGTCAACTGTAAAGAGATTAATGGATAAATTTGCCGAAACTGGGTCTGTTAGTGATGTAAAGACAACAACACGCCATCGACCAGGTCGATCGACCGAAAATGTCGCAGCTGTACGTGATGATGTCGCTCAAACTCCATCCACCTCAATTCGACACCGAAATTGGTGTCTCCAAATCCACTATGCAGCGAATTTTGACGAAAGATTTGCATCTTCATGCATACAAAGTTCAATTGACTCAGGAACTGAAGCCAGCTGACCATGGGCAGCGAAGGGAGTTCGTTAATTGGGTATTGGAGAGACAACATGAAAATGCTGATTTTTGATTTTGCGCTCTTGTTGGGACACCCTTTACTTGCTCTGCTTTTCTCACACAACAAACTTACTGATTAATGTCGATTTTGTGAGCTCGTGGGGTATTGGCCATGTGAATGAAAGGAAGGGCGGAATTAATCCATTTAATTACAGAGACAAACATTTTATTATTTTAACCTGATTTTATGGCATCACTGTAACCTGATTTCCTGTCAGATTTTAGATGTGTCCAAATGTCACTGCAAATTTATTTGGCTTTGTTTTGAGTTGGTTGACTTTAAAGGGCTTGAAATTTATTATTAGAATATTGTACCTTACAAAATTTTTGTAATTTTATCTTCTTTGCTTGACTTTTGAAAGTTAATGAAATGTTAATAAAGCCTTAATTGAAAGGATTTAACTTCAAATAAATAAGGCAATAAGGGAATTGGTTAAGTCTCAATTATATGCTCAGTTCCTAGCCTCCGATTAGATAAGTGTTATCCTGGTTCTTCTGGAGGAATTCGACAAGTCCTTTTGTAAGTTGCAGAATGCTACTTAGACTAGTAGCAGCACTACAAACATATAACTAATTCTGTTTCTGGTTACAGAGAGAGCACTGTAGAGCGAGAGAGATTTTACCGACAATGATTATAAAACAAACCAAAATGCGAATGAAACTGAACATTTGAATTACCCCTGTTCACTTTCACAGCCTCAGTCTAGCAGAGTGCACTCGAACACATTTGGATACGTCATTTGACAAAAACCGGCAACACAGCGCAGATTGCGCCCGTCTAATGGAAAACATTAATTTGCGCTAATGACTTAATATCAGACAACGGCAAATGGAAAATATCAGTAGTGAGTGTCAACTGTTGCGTGTGGTGCCTCGCATCAAATCGCAAAAATAATGAAAAATTGTTGGCGACGAAAGGCCACAGTTAAAGTGACAGATCTCATTTCACTAAACTGACGATTGAAAAAATCACATGTGCCAGAGCGATCCGTGCGAAAACAACACTTTGTGACTAGTTTGAGTGCACATTAATGACCTGGGACATTTGTGCAAATGCAAATATTTTTACTTGTATGAGTTAAGATAGCGGAGGCACCAAATTAAATCGGCTATCCAATTTGTGATTACACTCCAATAATAATACTGGAGCTTTAAGCCTACTTTTGTACTCCATTTTGTTTAATAATGCTCGTATGTGTGTGGCGTACTCGGAATATCCAGCATTACAAAAATAGCAACACACGCTCAGAAACAGCTTAGATGGACGCCGGCAAAACTACCTGCTGCTGCTTATCCCCATGTACATGCCTATCCCCATGTACATGCCTGCTTATCCCCATGTACATGTCTATGGATAGAGTTCTCTAAGAACGAAATCAATAGCATTATTAAGAATTTTTGCAATGAAGGGAGCTACATCGCAGTAACCATGTGTATAGCATTTTAATTATCAGTCTAGTGTGTCGTGTTCTTATTTATATTTTCATCTTACATGCCCTTCGAGAGAATAAGATCAATGCCCTTATTCTACTTGTTACCAAAAACAAAAGTTCCAAACCCAAAAAGCGTTACCGGGTTAATTGTTACCAGTCAATTGGTATTCGCGGCGCGAATTACGTACTTAAGACGTTGAATTCAGTTTTAAAACTAAGCTTTATTTATTTCATTCTCTTTGTTCTTAGTCTACCTTAACAAAATATGAATTGCAGCTATTCTGCAATTCAGCATAAACTTATCTCTAATGAGTTGGAAAGCATTCCCATGGTTTTGATGGCAATACGAAACCTTTGGGTTTGCTGTGACAGACAGACAGGTAACAAAGTATGTGTTTGTACAAACACATATTTTGTCTACTTGATTGTATGTAACTCGCGCGGTAACGAATTCAATGTTTAAGAAAGGTCTTTTCATATGTATTAAAAGCCTGTCTGAAAAAGCTACAGTCGCATCTTTGCTACCACTGACAAAAAGAAAAAAGAAAAGAAATATAATTTTATTTATAAAGAAAAGAAATTTATTATTATTAATTGCAAAATAAGAATTTAATTAATTTGGAGTGAATAAGGAGATAAACATGTTTGTGTTATGTTATTGAAATATTCTTTATGCTTTTTGCTTATTACCGCGTTCTTACCACCTATCTGGCTACGAACTCATCGTTACCGGTTAATTTGTGAGCGGAATACCAATTGGTAACAACTTTTCCCAAAGCTTTTGTTCTCCGGTAACAATATAACCACAGCCGATGGGGAATAACAGCATAATTATAAGAATCATTTTTAATTAAAACCTTTTTGAGAATATTTAACCTAGAATAAAAACAAAAATTAAATAAATTCTGACAATTATATTAATTCAATGCGAATGGCGAATACAAATCTGATCTATTCAAATTTTTAAAACCACAAATAAATGGGGTCTTATTTCCAGTCTTTCAAATTCAAGACCTTCTAAGATACCAAGCATTCGGATTGAATATCATGAGGTTGTACCATTATCACTACACCTAAAACACTATATTAGAGAAGAATACTGCCAGGATAACCAGCATTACACAACATTTCAATTAAAACGAATATTGCAATTAAAATTGTGGATTTATATTGCTCACCATGGTTTAATAAATCAGAACACACACCGCAATTTACGTCAATTGGAATCACATTCAGCACAATTGCAGAGGTTCCGTTTAATTACATTCACTTATAACAAACTATAATTTCGAAGACTTGACCAAAAGTCTTCAACGCAATTTAATTCCACTAGTATAGACCCAATGTGCATTACTGTAAATTGTTACTCATATGTACATATATCATTAATACGATCATAGCAAGTCTGATTTTAATTTTGGCTTCTAATCAACCCCATTTCTTGTAATTGGCTTTATAATGTCCACAAGCTGCTTTCGTTTCGTTCATAAATCTCTTATAATTCTTATGTGTAGAATATGTGTTAATAATGGGCGTAGAAGTTCATATATAACGCCAACATTTTGCTTAGTATTTAGTAGGACCCAAATCTACATAACTACCATTTTAAACGAGTAAAGCAGACTGATGTCGGGTTAGACCGACTTGGAAATACCCTTCACCTTTACATGTGCGTGCGAGTTAAACCGTGGCGATATATTTTTTATTCAGATATCCTCATTAGAAGCATATCTAAGGTAATTTTGGTGTGGTACCCTGAGTTGATTGTAATGGAGGGAGGCGTTGCCTTTTTCTGGTCGTCCCCATTTATTCTGAATGGCTTTGTAGCGTCAATATATTTATTCATATAAAATTTGGCAGAGGTCCTAATATTTAAACATGTATCAATTGAGGGCGTGGCTCTCAAAATATCCCGGCCATTTTTTGTTTTGTGTTTAATACTAGTATTCTGAATCTTCCTGTGAAATTTCGTTGATAATTGCGTTGCAACAATCTGCCCATAATTTGGATGCAAGCTAGTCCGGTCCTACTAATAAAGGGTTTTTCAAAAGAAACGCTACAAAAGTAAATCGATAGTGACAGCAAACGACGCCACATTTTTCCCCGCTCTTTTGACATTTCTCTTCAGTAAGGTTTGCCATTTCATCATGCAAAAATATACGAGCCAACAACGAGTCGAAATTATTAAAATTTACTACCGAAATTCGGAGTCAGTCGCCTCAACTTTAAGAGCGCTGAGTCCAATTTATGATGAGGCTCATTTCTGGCTGAATGGCTTCGTCAATAAGCAAAATATGCGTTATTGGTTAGACAGCAATCCATACGTACTCCATGAGTCATCATTGCATCCCGAAAAAATTACGGTTTGGTGCGGTTTATGGGCCGGCAGCGTCATTGGGCCGTACTTCTTCCGTGATGATCAAGACCGGCACATTACTGTGAATGCAAATCGCTACCGTTCAATGATAACCGAATATTTTTGGCCCCAATTGGATAATATGGACTTCGAGGACATGTGGTTCCAATAGGACGGCGCCACAAGCCACACAGCGAATGCCACAATCAATTTACTGCAAACCAAGTTTGGTGAACGTGTTATCTCACGAAATGGCCCAGTCGATTGGCCGCCTCGGTCGTGCGATTTGACGCCGTTAGATTATTTCCTGTGGGGCTACGTCAAGTCTATGCCAACAAGCCAGCGACGATTGATGAACTTCGTACGAATATCGAACGTGAAATTGCAGCAGTATCGGCCGATTTCTGCTTGAAAACCGTTGAAAATTGGGTTCAGCGTCTGGACTTCTGCAAGCGTGCCCGTGGTGGCGCTCTTATTGAAAAAACCCGATATATATATCGTTATTACAAGCTGTGCTCTTTATCTGATGGACCCCATTTCTTGTGTATGGCTCTGTAGCATCAATATACGTACTAATATATTGTGTAGGCCGTGAGTTATAAAAATATGTCAAGATTCTTCCAGTAAAATTTCACTCAAAAATCTTTAATAGGAACCTAGTAATGATTTTTTGTTAATTGTGGGCAGTAGTATTATGATCCCCATATTTTGCATTCACACTAGGAATATTCGATTCGTCACTAGTATCGCGCTCGTAGCGAGTTGTGCGAATAAAACAGCACACGAGTAAGTGGTATACTTGGCAGCACTGTTTCAACTGTTTTTTTTAAACATTTACTTTCTTTATATTTTTTATGCAAACTAATCATCTGAATATAATTTAAATCAACAGAATAATAATATTTAAAATCAAAGAACCAAATCTAAAGATTAATTTTTGTTTTCTTGAAATTTAAACAGCTAAAGTATAAAAAATCCCATGGAATTGTTGGGGGTAATTTTTAATCTCGTTGGTTTTCAAGCAATTTTCAATTTGGTAGCACTTTTCTATCGAGGATGAAAAAATTCGCTAGTTTCATCTGAGTATAATTTACTCGATAACTTTTTCCATACAATGTCCTATCCTCGATAGAGTGGCGAATCGAATGCGTCTACTATTACACACACATTTCTGCTAAGTTTTATTCAGATAGCATCAACACAAGCACAGGTAGGCTAATTTTAATTGTAGACCCGAAAGTTCCTTATATCAAATGTGGGCGTGTCCTTTCTCTTATCGACCACATTGTTTCCGGCTAGCTTCATAATGTCCACATGTTTTGTCTCGTAAAATTTCGTACAAAAATCTCTTATAGATCTTAAGTTATGAATGTTAATAGTGGGCATGGCAGTTAATATATAATTTATGCATAGTGTTCACTAGGATGCACATCTACATAACTACCAAATTGCGTAACTATTCCATCAATTATACCGAATGTATAGTGATTTTAAAAAATATGAAAAAGTACGGAGGTAGGAGTGGTCTTTGTCCAAATCGGCTCGTATAGCAATCTGGTTCTGTATCTTTGTCCAGACTAGACTTTTGCAAAATTTCATTAAGATAGCTCTAAAGGTGTAGATAAAAAGTGGCCACGGACGGTCAGGCGGTCAGACGGACAAACGGACGGACAAAATTAAAATTGTTCAGAAAGTGATTCTGATAATATCTGTATATATATGTCCATAACTACCACGCCTCCTTCTTGAAATTGCAACCCGTCTCAAAAGCACAAAATTAGTATACCCTTTTTACCTTTTTTAAAGGTAAAGGACATAATTACCTTTTTAAAATGTAAAGGGTATAAAAAACTGACGCGAGTTACATAAGATTCCCTTTCCTTTACGTTCCATATTCCCATATTGCTTATGCGAGCTCTCATATATCGAAGGTAAAACTGCTGACACAGTGTCTAACACATTTCCGTGGGAACGATTGTTACAATTGCGTTGCCAACAACGTTAACATAGTCAGCAAAATAAATCTATTTAAGTACATAATGTTAGCTTTAAGTTGGTTCACTACTAAGCCTCATTCCGATCGTTTGAAAAATATATAAAAATAAAAGCTTTAAAATATATAAATTAGAAAAATATTCAAAGTGGTTTTACTTCATAGAACACTAACTCAACTCGCGCGGTGTTTAAACGCTACCTCGGATGAAAATCCAAAATCACCTGCCACTTGCTGCGTAGTGGCGCGAAACCGAGACACAACAGGGTCTATAAAGAAAGAAGGTCTACTCTCCGGATGGTAGAATGCTTGTCGCGTCTTCCGAAGAAGGAGAGGACGGTGGAGTAGAAGGCTTCCCTCGGATGGGCAGCAGGCTTCGAAACATCAACGATCCCTAGAGGAAACCAGAAGTCATATTTTCAAAGCTCTACCTCCAGCTAATTAAGGAATTCCCGGGTGGATTTCGCTCTTTTCGTGACAACGGATGGCATCAGGGCCATGTGAAGCTGATCACCTGCGCGGATCAAAGGTAGTAGGCCTGGACAGGACTGCGATCTCCAGGATCGGTTCGGCTTGAAGTCGTACCTAGGGGGCTGAAGCCTAATAGACTTAAAGCGCGAGTTACATACAATCCTCATTCAACGATGCCGATCACGCTACCGTTGAATGATCAACACAAGAAACGTGACGGAATGCACAAAGTCAGCATATTCTAGCTGACATGTATTCCGCCACGATAATGCTCAGAGAGAGCATAAGTTTATCTTAATAAATACATACATATATGTTTATACAACAAAAGATACATACATATTTATAAAGCTCAGATGGAGCATAAGTTAGAGTAAGAATAAAGTGGCAGTTGAAGTTTGACGATGACAATAAACAGTCAGATAAAATAAAGAGTGTTGAGTTTTTAATAAATTATTACAACCTATATATATATATATAAAATTATAAAATATATATAATTATAAAATATATAACTGGCGCAGTCGATGAACGATACCGAGTTCCTTATTATATAAAATATATAAAGAATAAAATATATTCAAATTCAACTCAAGCCAACACTTATAAATAAAAATCAATAAAGATCACTTATTAAAGTGAACTAATTTATCTCGGAAAAAGTGTGATTACCGCAAAGAAGGCAGCAGCACAGCATCCTACGGAACAAAATACGAAGAAGAATTGTGAAATTCTCAGCAAATTATCACAATCATTACCAGCGGATCTGTATACCTGAAGGCAGCAGCGAAATATACTACAGTACATAAGACGAAAAAGTGTAAATCGGATCAGCATATCAATATACTTAGCATCAGTTTGAAAATGAGGATAAAAGTAAGAATGCATTTTAAATCATACTCAAAATTAATGTAATTAATAATAACATAAATTGTTAATTGTACTTAATAATAAGATTTGATTTTTGTAATTAAATTTTGCCGTTAGGTGTAAAGATTTTATTTTGGTTGTGAATGATTAGTGGTGTTAACAAAGAAAAAAAAAAAAAAAAAAAAAAATAGCAAATACAAAAATGGCAAACCAACAAATAGAGCGTTGTTTAGTGGCGATAACACAATTGCTGCAACAGAATGCAAATCATCAAGGAAATACATTTAGGCAGCGAGTCGAAAAAGATTTAAAGTATATGCAATCTTTTGAGGGTGATTCGAAAAAGTTACCAGCGTTCATGGGAGCTATAGATAGAATTTTATTAGATTATGTAGGACAAGAGGTGGCAGTTTTTCAAGTGGTTTATAATATGAAAATACTTGGTTCAGCTAAAAACTATTTACAAACAAATCCACCATTAACATGGGCTGACTGTAAAACAAAGTTAAGACAGCACTACAAGCCTACAAAAGACCAAATGACAATTACAAAAGACATTACGACACTAAGAGTAGGTAGTATAAGGGAACTTAGTAGAAAAATAAAAGAGTTAATTGATAATATTACAGAATTCAGTGCACTAAGCGAAAATGAAGGACCAATGAAGGAAATTTTTTCTGCTTTGTTATTACAAAGAATAAAACAGTTAGCATCAGGCACTTTGGCATATACCATTATGAGGGTTACATCATTGTCGGAAATAACAGATAAAATTCACGAATTTGAAGGATTGGATGAAGGCAATTTAAATCCAAACTTAATTTTAAAAAATAATTATTGGACTCCGAAAAACAAAAATAAAACTTATAGTCAGCAAATTGATACAGCAAGTGAAACCAAATATAAAAACAAATGGAAACCAAGAAATAATAGTTCAGATCAACTTAATTTACCTAGGCAAGGCTATAACAATTATATTCCACAAAATCGTTTTCAAAATGTTTCAGGGCAGTTTCGTCCTCAAAATTTTTCAAATCAAAATAATTACAGACCTCAAATTCAGGCAGGCCCCTCAGGACACAATCAAAATCGTCAGTGGAATGCCAATTCAGCTAATACTAGGCAAAGCTATCAAAACAGAACACAACAGTCAAGACGCTCTTTTCGACCAGAGCCTATGGAAGTAGATACTATGAGTAGATCCGAGGAGGTTGAAGAAGTAAATAATAACGATTTTTTTATAAATTAGCCTCGGAAAATCAAAACAAAATTATAATATCTCTAACAATATTTGACAAAAAATGGCGCACTTTAGTGGACCCTGGATCCACTATCAGCATCATGAAAAAGAAAAGTTTTTTAGAATACAAATTGCCCATAGTAGAACGTAAAAATACTATTATAAGTACAATAGGCGGGAATATCGAGAAGCCAAATGAGAAAGTAAAAACGCCGTGTCCTTCGGAATTTTGTTTTCCTTCAAATGCGAAAATGAGATGGTTAAAAATGGATTTTAACAAGCCATATGATCTTCTTTTAAGAAATGATTTTATATTCAACAATGTAAAAGTAATTGATATCGCAAGTAAAGAAATCATCCTAAACAATGGGGTAAAGCTTCCTTTCCAATCGAAGACCTTGCAAGAACAGGTTTATTCGTTGGATACAAGTGAGGTAAAAAATATCAAATTAAACCATTTAAATTCGAATGAAAAAAATCAAGTGCAGAAGCTTTTGAAAAAATTCAATAAATTAATTTATAAAGAAGGGGACGCTCTTACAAATACAAAAGCAGTGGTACATAAAATAAAAACCACAACTAATCAACAAATAAATTCACGAATTTATAGGTTGCCTCCAAAGCACGAAGAAGAAGTCCGAAAACAAATTGTTGACTTACAAAATCAGGGAATTATCAGAGAAAGCAGGAGTAGATATAGCTCTCCGATTCTAATAGTTCCGAAAAAAATTGATAACTCGGGCATACAAAAGTACAGATTAGTGGTTGATTATAGGAGATTAAATCAATTGACGGTAGACGATAAATACCCAATGCCAAATATTGAAGGTATCCTTGACAAACTGGGCAAAGCACAGTACTTTAGCACAATTGACTTAGCCAAGGGTTACCACCAAATATTGATGGCAGAGGAAGACATCGAAAAGACAGCTTTTGTAACTCCGGCTGGACTATATGAATATGTCCGTATGCCTTTCGGGCTGAAAAATGCCCCAGCCACCTTCCAGAGAATGATGAACGAAGTTTTGAGAGAATATATCAATAAGATATGTGTTGTCTATCTGGATGACGTTCTCGTATTTTCAACCTCATTGGAGGAGCATATAAGTTCTCTTGTAAAAATTTTTTCGACATTAGAAAAACATAACCTTAAAATTCAAGCCGATAAGTGTAGTTTCTTAAAGAAGGAAACACAATTTTTAGGGCATATACTGACTAAAGAAGGCATTAAGCCAAACTCTGAGAAAGTTATGGTTATTCAAAATCTGGTGGTGCCTAAAACGGAAAAGCAACTTAAAGGATTCTTGGGAGCCACAGGCTATTATAGAAAATTTATTAAAAATTATTCTAAAATAGCTTATCCTATGATAAAGTATCTGAAGAAAGGATTTAAAATTAATCCTAAAGATCCACAATATATAAGCAGTTTTGAAAATTTGAAAGCCTTAATAATATCACACCCTATTTTAAAATTCCCAGAGTATGACAAGGAGTTCACTATCACTACAGATGCTAGTGATTACGCTATCGGTGCTGTCCTTTCTCAGCAGGGACAACCTGTATGTTATATCTCTAGAACGTTAAATAACCATGAGCAAAAATATGCGACTACTGACAAGGAATTTTTGGCTATAATATATGCTATCACGTATCTTAGACCCTATATCTATGGAAAGAAGTTTAAAATAATAACTGACCATTGCCCAATTAAATATTTAAATAATAAATATAAAGGGAAGGAATTCTCCCAACGTCACCAAAGGTGGCTTTTGAAACTCCACGAGTATAGTTATGAGATAGAATATTTAAATGGTAAAGATAACGTTGTGGCAGACTTTTTGAGTAGAATTGAGAATTCGCCCAAAATAAATGAAAATAATGACCATGAATCAAACTACGAACTGACAGACACTATACATTCCGCTGAAGAGGAGTTGTTAGACCATTTTTTTATAAAGGAAGAGATAGTTAATAAATACAAGATACAAATAATAATTACATATAGCCCAAAAGCCGAGTTGCAAACACTCCATAACAGAAAGATTATTGAAATTAATCCAATGGAGGATGAAAACTATATTAAAAATATTTTTAAACGTTATATAAAAAAGGGGAAAATAGGCATTTTTTCAGAGGTCTCTGAGTCAGATTATCACAAAATACAACTGATACTTATATCTATGTTTTCACACGAAAACCAAATTGAATTCGTAAAATGTACAAAAAAGGCTTCCGAAATAGAAGACGAGGAAGAGTTGCACAAACAAATTTCATTATATCATAGTAATGAATCAATGCATAGCGGTATTAACGAAACCTATAACACACTAAAAGAAATAATATACTATCCAAAATTCAAGGAGCATATTCAGCTAATAATTAATAACTGTCAAAAGTGTCAACAAATCAAATATGATAGGAGACCAATTAGACCCAAATTTCATTTAACGGAAACTGCAACCGAAAAGAACGAAATCATTCATATCGATATTTTTCATTTTCAAAAATTATCATTTGTAACAGTTATTGATAAATTAACCAAATTCGCAGCAGCTTATAACATTACTGATAGAAATTGGAGATCAAAGAAAACAATAATAGTAGAACATTTTGCCAAATTTGGGAAACCTAAAAAAATCATTATGGATAATGAATTTAGAGCAGAACAACTAATAGAATTTTTGTCTACAGAAGGTATAGAGGTACATTTAACAAAGCCCAACAACCATACAGGAAATGCAGACATTGAGAGGCTTCACTCAACCCTGTTGGAAAAACTAACAGGAATTGATGATCCAAGTCTCTCAACGGAAATGAGGATACAGATCGTTATAGGTAACTATAATGATCGCTATCATTCTACCATCAAATGTTCTCCTAGGTCCGCAAAAGAAAACGTTTGCTCCACAATTTTACAAGATAGAATAAATCAATCCAAAAATCACATCATAGAGAAAAGAAATAGAACAAGAGAACAATATACTGAATATAGACCAAGCGGCTTTATAAAAAATTATCGTAGAGTCAGACACAAAGACCAACCGTATTATAGAAGTAATCCATTGAAAAATGTCCATATTGCCAATATAAAAAGACCATATAAATTCGCAAGCATTGAAATCTTGAATAATAATGAAGATGATGATAGATTTAGTACTAGGGCAATGGCTGGTGATCCTGGTTATTGAAAAACACAATGAATATATCCATTAAAATTTATTTTATAAGTATAGAATCATTTAAACGGAGTGATTATATAATTATAATTTGCAGGGAATATTGACGATCGTAATTTTAATTGCAACAGCAATAACAGCAAGAGGACGCCTACAAGTAACCCCAATAACTGAAGAAGCAGGTTATACTATAATACAAATGGGGGTGGTTGAAATAGTAAATGAGGTAAATACAGTGTTACATGTTATACGACCACATGAAATAGCTAGTGTAATAAATCAATTTGAAGAAAACATAATGAAAACAGAAATAAATAATAAAGAACTTCTAATAAATGAGATAAAAATAATTAAAGCTAAACTCAAATCTATTACCCCTAGCGAGGAAAGAAGAAAAAAAAGAGGATTAATAAATGTTGGGGGCTCCATGTATAAATGGATGTTCGGCGTAATGGATGATGAGGATAGGCAAGATATTGTAGATCATATGAAAATAATAGAGGAAAATAATCACAATGCAATTACAAATTTAAATAAACAAATATTCATTAATGAATATTTCAATAACACGATGAATTTAATGAAAACAACCATTGAAAACGATAGAATCGAAATTTTGAGCTCATTAAATAAAACACAATCAGTAAATAAGGAATTAATGAAACAATTATTGTTTAATGACCAAATGAATAAGCTACGGTATTTGGAAGGAAAGATTAAAGAAATACAGGATAATATAGCTGCAGCAAAACATAATTTAATACATCCAGGAATGCTAACTGTTCGCGCCGGAGCGCTCCTGTCAACGGCTGCTGCCTGCTCACCGTCACCATACGACTCTGCGCGGGGCTCAGTGCGGAGAGAATTCGCCTCATTGGGTCCCGCCAAAGTCGTGTAGCAGGCCGCAGCCATCTTTATTTTGAGGAGAGTGCTGACGCAAGCAGCGAAGGAGAGCTGGTCGGCAGTACTGCGTGCCGAACCAGTTGAAGTTTAGCAGTCATTCGTTCAACGTCTACCATACGTGCACCAAGCATAAAAATATAATTAACCAGCTATTACAAGTTTTAAAGTAAAGGAAGTGTTATAAAATACATTAAAGAACGCATTTTTTTTCCTTGTGGATCTATTATTATAAATAATATATAGAAAATTTAAAGGTGACAACAGGTGACAACAAATAACTTATCACAACATACAATGGAATTGGAGGGAGTCTCCACATTAAGAAACATGGTCCTTCGAGCCGGATCGCAGCTGCGCCCGGTAAGTTTTTAATGCTTATTTTTACCTAATTGCACAGCTATTTATTTACGCTTTTAATTTGTAATTTGCGATTTATATTCTTTATCGCGTCATTCGCGTTTGGGTACGGTCGTCGCGGCAAACGGTACATTTCCGTATCGTCACTTGTGTGAGTGTGTGCGTGTGTGTGGATTCGGCACAGCAGCAGGTACTGGAATTTACATTTGTTAAATTCTCAGCACGGCCGCTGCGTAATTCGGTTCGCAGTCTGCAGCTCAAAGCGCTGCCGACGCCGGTTACGATAAGCTGTGTACAGCTGCTTGTGTGCAGATTTTCGCACAGCCGCTGTGCATGCTATTGCCATTGCCGCTATCCGCTGCTCCGTTGTGCAGTCAATGCCCTACTTTTGAGTGTTGCTTTGTTCGTTGAAACGAATTAAGGCGGGTGTCACACTCACAACTCTTGTGGGTCAGCTGTTCGGGTTATCCGTATTGCGTGCGTGTATCGCCGCGTTGAAGTCGCTTCGTGGTGCCAGCAAGCGGTGGGAGCATATTGTTCTTGCTTCTACATTGGCGGGGGAGTCTACAGCTCACTGCGCTGCCCAGAGCCTGGTTACTGTACGTTGTGTACCGTTGCTGATGAACCGGTAACTTATACCGTTGCCGGTAGGTTTTTCGGACTAACGGGTCAACAACCGTTAACGTGGTGGAGGATCGACACTTTCGACACGAGTGCGGTGTAATTAGGTTCGCAGTCCGCAGCTCACAGCGCTGCCGACGCCTTTTTACAGCAAACCGTGTGCCAGCGGTGCTTGAACATCCCCATATTACGGCGCTGAAACATACGTGCACTCGTTGATCTCCGTACGTCATAGTTTTCGCAGCTCGCAGCGCTGCCAACTTGTACTGTCTTTTTGTCATTTTATAACCCTGTATCAGTGAACCCACGAGCGACGCAAGGTCCGGGTCACATACAGCAGCTCATAGCGCTGCGTTGGGTATCTCAAGTTGGGGTTATACTTCAATTTCTTTGTTTTTCAATTGTGGTTGCTCAGTGCTGTCGTCATTGCCTAGGCTTCACGTAGTTCATTCCTACTGGGGATTGTCTTTTGCGTTGTGTGGTCTCTTTGGTGAAAATAAGGCGGGTGTTATACCGGTCACGCTAGCAGGCCAGCTGGGTACACATATAGCTGGGTAACTGGGTGTGTCGACGTGAAGGTGTAGTGTTTTCCTGGGTTTTGCTTGCGTTTTGCCATCATTGAGCTGCGTTCTCAGGTCAAGCGGTCTGCAACTATGCTGACTCCGCTGATAGACGCGGCTGATAGCCTGACCGCGTTCGTTCTTGAGTTCGAGCGGAACTCTTCCGCCCCTCAAAATCTCGAATATCTTCGCCTTGATCTGACTGAATTGGCAGACTTATGGCAGGCGTTGAAGGAGGCGAAGGCTGCAGCGGTCATTGAAGCAAATTTAGACGAGAAATGCGTAGCCATTAAAGAGTCTATACGGCAACGATTCGCAGCAAGTTTTGCCATGTACAAACAGGGTCATGCTCGGATCAGTGGACTAATACAATCCCTGACCGTCTCTCCAACGGTGCCTTCCGAAGCGTCGGCTGAGCTGTCTTCTCAATCCCACACTTTTCCGGTGCCTCCTTGTGATATTGAGATTTTCGGGGGGGAGTACTCCAAATGGATCACCTTCCGTGATATGTTCACGGCGCTGTTCCTGCGGAACGCCCGGTTATCTAACATCGAGCGGTTGTATCACCTGAGAGCAAAGACTAGGGGGGAGGCGCGAGAAATCGTGGACCAATGCCAACTAACCAATAGCGGTTTTGAACAGGCGTGGGCGGGGCTTACGGCACGATACGAAAATCGGCGTAAACTCATTAATTGTCAGCTGAAGTCCCTATTCACAATGCGTACCATAGGCAGAGAAAGTGGGTCGGAGCTAAAAAGGCTGCAGCGGGAAATGAGCAATTGCATTATGGCATTGAAGGAGCTGTCGGTGGATGTAAGCAGTTGGGATCCAATTTTTATATACTGGAGTTCCATTCGGTTGCCGGAGAGGACCCTTTCTCTCTGGGAGCAGTCCCTTGCAGATCATGCGGATATCCCGACTTGGGTGGCGATGGAGGAATTCCTCTCGAAACGATTCCAAACTTTGGAAGCGGTCTCTGATGTCTGCCAGACGGAGCATGCGCGGGAGCCTGGGGGGAGCCGCTCAACACCACTCCGCAATAGCCACGTGCAGGCTCATCAGGCGTTGGTCAGTCCGGAAGGGTGTAAGATATGTACACTACCAGGCCATAGGGTCTCCCACTGCTCTACTTTCATCAACGCTGATGTATCAGAGCGATGGGGATGGGTGAATCGCTTCCACTTGTGCGTGAATTGTTTGAAGGGGGATCATCGTGTGTCCAATTGCACGAGTAAATACCGATGTTTTACGTGTCAAGAGCGGCACCATACTCTGCTACACCGTGAGCCGCTCCCGAACCGGAGCATAAGAGGCCCACCACGCACGACGCCGCCTCGAGGCAGACGATCATCCAACGGACGCAACGCGGCCACCACGTTGGCTCAACCTGCTACACCTTCCTTCGCCCACGCTGCACAAGTGGTACCTGCTACAGTCCAGGGACGATCCGGTCCATATCGAGCTCGAGGTCGGCTACCCAAACGTGTGCTATTAGGTACCGCCATCATTCACGTATGGTATCAGGGAGTCAATTACATGGCCCGTGCATTGATCGACCCTGGGTCGGAAGGGTCTTTCATCTCTGATCAGCTCCAACGACGCCTGCGACTCCCTACGCGTACCGTGCATGCCCAAGTGTCCGGGGTAAGCAATGTGGTGGCAGCTAACGTGACAAAAGCGTGCGATTTAATGTTGGGATCACCTCTTGACAGTGCTGTGCGGCTCCCGTTGTCAGCACTAGTACTGCCCACCTTGACCAGCGAATTACCCCGACTAGGGGTATCAACGCAACAATATGCCCAATTGGCCGGCTTACGACTGGCTGATCCAAGCCTTTCAAACTCTTCACAAGTTGACATTTTGATAGGGGGCGATTTATACCCGATGGTGATGCTTGATGGGTTGAAACGTGACGTTATTGGGTCATTAATTGCACAGGAAACTGTATTTGGGTGGATCCTCACAGGACCCATACCTGAGAACTCGACACAGACATTCTGTGCTAGAGTACAAGTTACGACCGGCCACCCGGTTGAAGAGCTCTTGCAGAGATTCTGGGAGGTGGAGGAACCACCTAGGGAGAAACGGTTGTCACCCGGTGACCAGGCTTGCCTGGATTTGTATTCCCGGACCACTTACAGAGAGTCTTCTGGGCGGTATGTAGTAGAACTACCGTTCAAACCAAAGCATCTGCCTGAGGAGTCGCTTGGAGCTTCTCGGCACATTGCGTTAAAGCAGTTCGAGCGCAATGAAGGCAGGTTACTCCGTAACCCTGAGCAGAAAGACCAATATGACTCCGTGGTACAGGAGTACTTGACTCTTGATCATATGGTCAAAGTCCCGCCTCCACCTTCAGGAGCTCTTGCTCACTATTATTTGCCTCATCATGCGGTTATGAAACCTGCGAGTACGACCACCAAACTGCGAGTGGTATTCAATGCGTCTCAAGCAACCACTAGCACCCTCAGCTTGAATGATGTCCTATATACGGGTCCCACCCTGCAGGCTGACTTGACCCAACTTATCGTGCGATGGCGAATGTATCAGTTCGTTTTTAATGGGGATCTGCAAAAGATGTATCGGCAGATTAGAGTAGCTCCAAAGCACACCCCGTACCAGCGAATTGTCTTTAGGGCCTCTCCTGCAGCGCCAGTCTCCGATTACGAGCTACAAACGGTTACCTTCGGAGTCAACTGTGCACCGTACTTAGCGATTAGGACATTGGAACAGCTCGCGACGGATGTCGAGGAGGACTTACCCTTAGCAGCCCGGGTACTGCGTGAATGTATGTACGTGGACGACGCCTTGGTCGGCACACATGATGTAAACGCAGCAATACAGACTCGAGACGAGTTGATCCGTGCCCTCGACTCTGCCGGCTTCTCCATGCGAAAGTGGACAGCTAATACGGAAGCCATTCTCTCCTCTTTGCCTCCGGACCACTTACTCCGAGAGGATTTTTTGAAGCTGGATGAAGCGAGTTTAACTAAGACACTAGGAATTCGGTGGAATGCAAAGACTGATCATTTCTACTTTCATCTCCAGCCCATTTGCTTTGACCCACGAGCCACCAAACGCAAGGTGCTATCGATTATAGCTCAACTGTTTGATCCAGCCGGATGGCTGGCACCTGTTGTGATCGTGGCCAAGATTTTGATGCAACAAATTTGGGGGGACAAAACTGACTGGGACGAATCGCTGACCCTCGCTTCATCCAATCGTTGGAAGGAATTTTTAGGGGCTTATGACGACATCTCACAGATTCGAATTCCTCGATGGGTGGGGGCTGCACCGGATGTAGATATCCAGTTCCATGCATTTTGTGATGCTTCGCAAGCGGCATACGCCGCCGCGTTGTATGTGCGGTGCCAGTGCGACGATATTGTCACATCCCACTTATTAGTGGCTAAGTCGCGGGTCGCGCCTCTTAAGACGTTATCCTTACCTCGCTTAGAACTCTGTGGCGCGGTATTGTTATCCGAGCTGGTGGCGGCACTCCGGACAAGGGTGGGGGTCACCTCCAATAACTTGTTTTGTTGGACGGATTCGACCATAGTTTTGGCTTGGCTCCAGAAGTCCCCGCACATGTGGAAAACCTTCGTAGCTAATCGGGTTACCACCATTTCCAGTAAAGTAGGTGTAGAATGTTGGAGACATGTCAGGTCTGCAGACAATCCGGCTGATCTTGCCAGTCGGGGGGTAACTCCAGCAGCCCTTCTTCATAGTCATTTATGGTGGAACGGTCCGGGATGGCTTACCCACGACTCAAATTCCTGGCCTCAGCCTTCGAAAATCGCTAACCCGGACGCCCTGGAAGAACAACGCAACGTTGCTACGCATACCATCCAGGTCAAACAGCACGATGACTTGATGCTGCGTTTCTCAACATTGCCGCGAGCACTGCGGGTTGTGTGCTATATCCAGCGCTTTTTTAGATACGCTATACGAAAGCGACGTGACCACGCCCCACCCCCGGGATCGCCTATCACGACTGCAGAGATTGTTGCCGCTACACTGCTCGTGACGACCATAACGCAGCAGATGTATTACCCCGAGGAGTATGGATGCCTGCAGAACGGGCAACCCATTTCCAACTCGAGTTCTCTGCTCACCTTGAACCCCTTCCTTCATTCCGATGGGTCGATTCGAGTGAATGGACGCCTAGCGCATTCCACTCAGATCCCGTTCTCCGAACGGCACCCACAAATTTTGCCGTACCACGGACAATTTACACGACTGCTCGTTGAGTTCATTCATCAAATTTCTTTGCATGGGGGAAACCAGCTTATGCTCCGGCTCCTTCGAACTCAATACTGGGTTCCACGCGCAAAGGTTCTAGTCAAGGGTACCATTTTACGATGTAAAACTTGCCTGGTAGAAAAGAAACGTAGATTGAGCCAGATCATGGCGCCTTTGCCCCCTGAACGCACCACCCTGTCTCGTCCTTTCGCCACCGCGGGGGTTGACTTTGCGGGCCCTTTTGAAATTAAAACATTTCAAGGGCGGGGGTATAAAATGACAAAAGGCTACGTGTGCATCTTTGTGTGTTTCGCCACCAAGGCCGCCCATTTAGAAGCTACCACGGATTTAACTACCCAGGCCTTTTTAGCCGCCCTGTCTAGATTCATTGGGCGACGGGGGTGCCCAGATAACATTTATTCCGACAATGGAAAGAATTTTGTGGGAGCAGAAAAGGTAGTGCGCATGGAGTTCGCACGTGTGATTCGAGAAGCTAAGGACCAGGCGACCACGCAGCATTGGTTTCACCAATTGAAATGGCATTTTATTCCTCCAAACGCTCCCCATATGGGAGGACTGTGGGAAGCCGCAGTAAAGAGCTTCAAACACCATTTCAAACGAGTTGGTGGGCAGATCCGGTACACGTATGAGGAGTTAGCAACGGTACTAGCCCGCGTCGAGGCATGCCTGAATTCTCGACCAATTAGCGCACTCAGTGACGATCCCGACGACCTCCAACCACTTACACCAGGGCACTTTCTAGTAGGGGGACCACTTCTTGCACCAGCCGTCTCGGAGGAGTCCACCCCTTTTCTTTCTATTCTTAATCGATGGCGTAGGCTTCAAGTTCTCTCCCAGCAGTTCTCGATACGTTGGAAACATGAGTATCTTCTGGAGTGCCAGCGCAGGACAAAGTGGAAGACTATCCAAGATAATGCAGCTAACGGAGATCTGGTGGTACTGCAGGATGACCACGTTCCACCAAACGAATGGCGATTGGGAAGGATCACTGAGGTTCACCCGGACTCAGACGGCAGAGTGCGAGTCGCGAAAGTGCGGACAGCACGCGGAACCGTTACGAGGCCCGTCACCAAGATGGTTCTACTCCCTCGAGCGGGAGTGCAGGCTGAGTAACCCCGGTATACGGGCTTTTGGTCGTTTCCGTAGCTAGTCCCATCCTTTGTAGCCTCTAGTTTGTAGCCTTTCCTGTTGTATGTATACCTCGGTTCTTCCATGGAACCACTAGCCTTTCTCGTAAAACGGTAGCAGTAGATCTCGCCTGGCTATGCCACGGGATAGAATGTAGTCTTGAAAAAGTTATATTTCCTACCAGTAGCATCCTAACCTTTAATACTAGCCTTCTCGTAAGCACATGCCTAATTACAAATTTGATTTTCCACAGAACTTCCCATCGTGCAGAGCTGACTGGCGTGGAACACGCTACATCGGGCCGTGCCGTACCTGTGCTCCGCGGGTACAGTTGGTGTTCCCAGCCCCCGTGATGCTACAGGGGTCTGCAACATACCGCCCTCCGGGAGCACTGGCGCCGTCTCGCGCCCACGATGACCATCTTGAGGCCACCACTACAGCGGCAGTGTCGCCATCGCATCCCCGAGCCCGGTCTGCATCATCTGCCACGCGTTCGCTACCGACGGGGCCGATGAGCGTCCGCCGCCTTCCCAAACGGGGGTCCACGCCAGGGGGCGTTGCACCACGGACGCCCCATCCGATGTCCCGCGCCGCAGTGGAGGCTGCGACATCGCGCGCCCCACTGGTGGCTGCGACCGCCCAAACAGCAGCGGTAGCCGTACACCCGACGGCGGCTCCCCAACGCCCGTGCGAGATGTGCAAGCGCTGGGGGCACACCATCGCAGTGTGCAAGGAGTTCCTGTCCTTGTCCTCGCGGCGCAGGAGAGATGCGGTCGGAAACCGGAAGCTGTGTTTCGTGTGCCTGGGGGTGAAACACTTCACCCACAGCTGCGAACAGCCGGGGTGCTCCCGGTGCCACCGGCGGCATCATCGCCTCTTACATTGAGGGGTGCACCAGGATGGGAGCCGGCGGGAATAGGTCGTCATCTCTTTAGCAATACTGCAAGGGGGGCGGCATGTTCGCGCCGGAGCCCTCTTGTCAACGGCTGCTGCCTGCTCACCGTCACCATGCGACTCTGCGCGGTTCTCAGTGCGGAGAGAATTCGCCTCATTGGGTCCCGCCAAAGTCGTGTAGCAGGCCGCAGCCATCTTTATTTTGAGGAGAGTGCTGACGCAAGCAGCGAAGGAGAGCTGGTCGGCAGTACTGCGTGCCGAACCAGTTGAAGTTTAGCAGTCATTCGTTCAACGTCTACCATACGTGCACCAAGCATAAAAATATAATTAACCAGCTATTACAAGTTTTAAAGTAAAGGAAGTGTTATAAAATACATTAAAGAACGCATTTTTTTTCCTTGTGGATCTATTATTATAAATAATATATAGAAAGTTTAAAGGTGACAACAGGTGACAACAAATAACTTATCACAACATACAATGGAATTGGAGGGAGTCTCCACATTAAGAAACACTAACCAAAGAAGAAATAGAATATTTCAATATAGATTTCTACAAGCTTAAAGTTGCAAAATTAGGAGTTTTATCATACAAAAATGAGTCAATTATATTTGCTATACAGATACCAAACAATTATATTACTGCGGACCGAAAGTTGATAACACCACTACCAAATAAAGAAAATTTGCAAATAGAGGAAAAAGATGAAATTATTGTCACTGTAAATTTCAAAAATTATAAGTATATCGAAAACATGATGTTAAAAAAGTTAAAAATAACAAAAAACTGTATTTGTTCAAATAACTGTATTTTTAAGCATAATAATCAAACTAAAGTTAAAGACATAAATGATGACACAATTTTAATAAAAAATGCACATAATGAAAAACTGATACAGAATTGTGACAAACGTAATTTTACATTATATAAGAACTATATTATTAATTTTTCAAATTGTAAATTGCAGATAAGAAACCAAAAATATTATAACAACAAAATTGAATTTGTAGAAAAATATACCTACCCTGTCAAAATGTTAAATCAAACATACGAAAGCCAAATTAGTTTTGAAAAAATTGTATTAAATAACTTTGAAAACATAAAACATATACAGGAATTAAAGTACCACAAAAATGTTTCTTATAGTATAAGTGCTGTAATAATTGGTATAATTGTAATAACTCTAGTTTTGTTTTGGCTAAGAAAAAGAAATGTAAATGTAAAAATTTTAAATAAAAGGATTCAGGAGAATCCTAAAAGCAACCTGGGAGGAGTTACATACAATCCTCATTCAACGATGCCGATCACGCAACCGTTGAATGATCAACACAAGAAACGTGACGGAATGCACAAAGTCAGCATATTCTAGCTGACATGTATTCCGCCACGATAATGCTCAGAGAGAGCATAAGTTTATCTTAATAAATACATACATATATGTTTATACAACAAAAGATACATACATATTTATAAAGCTCAGATGGAGCATAAGTTAGAGTAAGAATAAAGTGGCAGTTGAAGTTTGACGATGACAATAAACAGTCAGATAAAATAAAGAGTGTTGAGTTTTTAATAAATTATTACAACCTATATATATATATATAAAATTATAAAATATATATAATTATAAAATATATAACTGGCGCAGTCGATGAACGATACCGAGTTCCTTATTATATAAAATATATAAAGAATAAAATATATTCAAATTCAACTCAAGCCAACACTTATAAATAAAAATCAATAAAGATCACTTATTAAAGTGAACTAATTTATCTCGGAAAAAGTGTGATTACCGCAAAGAAGGCAACAGCACAGCATCCTACGGAACAAAATACGAAGAAGAATTGTGAAATTCTCAGCAAATTATCACAATCATTACCAGCGGATCTGTATACCTGAAGGCAGCAGCGAAATATACTACAGTACATAAGACGAAAAAGTGTAAATCGGATCAGCATATCAATATACTTAGCATCAGTTTGAAAATGAGGATAAAAGTAAGAATGCATTTTAAATCATACTCAAAATTAATGTAATTAATAATAACATAAATTGTTAATTGTACTTAATAATAAGATTTGATTTTTGTAATTAAATTTTGCCGTTAGGTGTAAAGATTTTATTTTGGTTGTGAATGATTAGTGGTGTTAACAAAGAAAAAAAAAAAAAAAAAAAAAATAGCAAATACAAAAATGGCAAACCAACAAATAGAGCGTTGTTTAGTGGCGATAACACAATTGCTGCAACAGAATGCAAATCATCAAGGAAATACATTTAGGCAGCGAGTCGAAAAAGATTTAAAGTATATGCAATCTTTTGAGGGTGATTCGAAAAAGTTACCAGCGTTCATGGGAGCTATAGATAGAATTTTATTAGATTATGTAGGACAAGAGGTGGCAGTTTTTCAAGTGGTTTATAATATGAAAATACTTGGTTCAGCTAAAAACTATTTACAAACAAATCCACCATTAACATGGGCTGACTGTAAAACAAAGTTAAGACAGAACTACAAGCCTACAAAAGACCAAATGACAATTACAAAAGACATTACGACACTAAGAGTAGGTAGTATAAGGGAACTTAGTAGAAGAATAAAAGAGTTAATTGATAATATTACAGAATTCAGTGCACTAAGCGAAAATGAAGGACCAATGAAGGAAATTTTTTCTGCTTTGTTATTACAAAGAATAAAACAGTTAGCATCAGGCACTTTGGCATATACCATTATGAGGGTTACATCATTGTCGGAAATAACAGATAAAATTCACGAATTTGAAGGATTGGATGAAGGCAATTTAAATCCAAACTTAATTTTAAAAAATAATTATTGGACTCCGAAAAACAAAAATAAAACTTATAGTCAGCAAATTGATACAGCAAGTGAAACCAAATATAAAAACAAATGGAAACCAAGAAATAATAGTTCAGATCAACTTAATTTACCTAGGCAAGGCTATAACAATTATATTCCACAAAATCGTTTTCAAAATGTTTCAGGGCAGTTTCGTCCTCAAAATTTTTCAAATCAAAATAATTACAGACCTCAAATTCAGGCAGGCCCCTCAGGACACAATCAAAATCGTCAGTGGAATGCCAATTCAGCTAATACTAGGCAAAGCTATCAAAACAGAACACAACAGTCAAGACGCTCTTTTCGACCAGAGCCTATGGAAGTAGATACTATGAGTAGATCCGAGGAGGTTGAAGAAGTAAATAATAACGATTTTTTTTATAAATTAGCCTCGGAAAATCAAAACAAAATTATAATATCTCTAACAATATTTGACAAAAAATGGCGCACTTTAGTAGACCCTGGATCCACTATCAGCATCATGAAAAAGAAAAGTTTTTTAGAATACAAATTGCCCATAGTAGAACGTAAAAATACTATTATAAGTACAATAGGCGGGAATATCGAGAAGCCAAATGAGAAAGTAAAAACGCCGTGTCCTTCGGAATTTTGTTTTCCTTCAAATGCGAAAATGAGATGGTTAAAAATGGATTTTAACAAGCCATATGATCTTCTTTTAGGAAATGATTTTATATTCAACAATGTAAAAGTAATTGATATCGCAAGTAAAGAAATCATCCTAAACAATGGGGTAAAGCTTCCTTTCCAATCGAAGACCTTGCAAGAACAGGTTTATTCGTTGGATACAAGTGAGGTAAAAAATATCAAATTAAACCATTTAAATTCGAATGAAAAAAATCAAGTGCAGAAGCTTTTGAAAAATTTCAATAAATTAATTTATAAAGAAGGGGACGCTCTTACAAATACAAAAGCAGTGGTACATAAAATAAAAACCACAACTAATCAACAAATAAATTCACGAATTTATAGGTTGCCTCCAAAGCACGAAGAAGAAGTCCGAAAACAAATTGTTGACTTACAAAATCAGGGAATTATCAGAGAAAGCAGGAGTAGATATAGCTCTCCGATTCTAATAGTTCCGAAAAAAATTGATAACTCGGGCATACAAAAGTACAGATTAGTGGTTGATTATAGGATATTAAATCAATTGACGGTAGACGATAAATACCCAATGCCAAATATTGAAGGTATCCTTGACAAACTGGGCAAAGCACAGTACTTTAGCACAATTGACTTAGCCAAGGGTTACCACCAAATATTGATGGCAGAGGAAGACATCGAAAAGACAGCTTTTGTAACTCCGGCTGGACTATATGAATATGTCCGTATGCCTTTCGGGCTGAAAAATGCCCCAGCCACCTTCCAGAGAATGATGAACGAAGTTTTGAGAGAATATATCAATAAGATATGTGTTGTCTATCTGGATGACGTTCTCGTATTTTCAACCTCATTGGAGGAGCATATAAGTTCTCTTGTAAAAATTTTTTCGACATTAGAAAAACATAACCTTAAAATTCAAGCCGATAAGTGTAGTTTCTTAAAGAAGGAAACACAATTTTTAGGGCATATACTGACTAAAGAAGGCATTGAGCCAAACTCTGAGAAAGTTATGGTTATTCAAAATCTGGTGGTGCCTAAAACGGAAAAGCAACTTAAAGGATTCTTGGGAGCCACAGGCTATTATAGAAAATTTATTAAAAATTATTCTAAAATAGCTTATCCTATGATAAAGTATCTGAAGAAAGGATTTAAAATTAATCCTAAAGATCCACAATATATAAGGAGTTTTGAAAATTTGAAAGCCTTAATAATATCACACCCTATTTTAAAATTCCCAGAGTATGACAAGGAGTTCACTATCACTACAGATGCTAGTGATTACGCTATCGGTGCTGTCCTTTCTCAGCAGGGACAACCTGTATGTTATATCTCTAGAACGTTAAATAACCATGAGCAAAAATATGCGACTACTGACAAGGAATTTTTGGCTATAATATATGCTATCACGTATCTTAGACCCTATATCTATGGAAAGAAGTTTAAAATAATAACTGACCATTGCCCAATTAAATATTTAAATAATAAATATAAAGGGAAGGAATTCTCCCAACGTCACCAAAGGTGGCTTTTGAAACTCCACGAGTATAGTTATGAGATAGAATATTTAAATGGTAAAGATAACGTTGTGGCAGACTTTTTGAGTAGAATTGAGAATTCGCCCAAAATAAATGAAAATAATGACCATGAATCAAACTACGAACTGACAGACACTATACATTCCGCTGAAGAGGAGTTGTTAGACCATTTTTTTATAAAGGAAGAGATAGTTAATAAATACAAGATACAAATAATAATTACATATAGCCCAAAAGCCGAGTTGCAAACACTCCATAACAGAAAGATTATTGAAATTAATCCAATGGAGGATGAAAACTATATTAAAAATATTTTTAAACGTTATATAAAAAAGGGGAAAATAGGCATTTTTTCAGAGGTCTCTGAGTCAGATTATCACAAAATACAACTGATACTTATATCTATGTTTTCACACGAAAACCAAATTGAATTCGTAAAATGTACAAAAAAGGCTTCCGAAATAGAAGACGAGGAAGAGTTGCACAAACAAATTTCATTATATCATAGTAATGAATCAATGCATAGCGGTATTAACGAAACCTATAACACACTAAAAGAAATAATAAACTATCCAAAATTCAAGGAGCATATTCAGCTAATAATTAATAACTGTCCACATGAAATAGCTAGTGTAATAAATCAATTTGAAGAAAACATAATGAAAACAGAAATAAATAATAAAGAACTTCTAATAAATGAGATAAAAATAATTAAAGCTAAACTCAAATCTATTACCCCTAGCGAGGAAAGAAGAAAAAAAAGAGGATTAATAAATGTTGGGGGCTCCATGTATAAATGGATGTTCGGCGTAATGGATGATGAGGATAGGCAAGATATTGTAGATCATATGAAAATAATAGAGGAAAATAATCACAATGCAATTACAAATTTAAATAAACAAATATTCATTAATGAATATTTCAATAACACGATGAATTTAATGAAAACAACCATTGAAAACGATAGAATCGAAATTTTGAGCTGATTAAATAAAACACAATCAGTAAATAAGGAATTAATGAAACAATTATTGTTTAATGACCAAATGAATAAGCTACGGTATTTGGAAGGAAAGATTAAAGAAATACAGGATAATATAGCTGCAGCAAAACATAATTTAATACATCCAGGAATGCTAGCCAAAGAAGAAATAGAATATTTCAATATAGATTTCTACAAGCTTAAACTTGCAAAATTAGGAGTTTTATCATACAAAAATGAGTCAATTATATTTGCTATACAGATACCAAACAATTATATTACTGCTGACCGAAAGTTGATAACACCACTACCAAATAAAGAAAATTTGCAAATAGAGGAAAAAGATGAAATTATTGTCACTGTAAATTTCAAAAATTATAAGTATATCGAAAACATGATGTTAAAAAAGTTAAAAATAACAAAAAACTGTATTTGTTCAAATAACTGTATTTTTAAGCATAATAATCAAACTAAAGTTAAAGACATAAATGATGACACAATTTTAATAAAAAATGCACATAATGAAAAACTGATACAGAATTGTGACAAACGTAATTTTACATTATATAAGAACTATATTATTAATTTTTCAAATTGTAAATTGCAGATAAGAAACCAAAAATATTATAACAACAAAATTGAATTTGTAGAAAAATATACCTACCCTGTCAAAATGTTAAATCAAACATACGAAAGCCAAATTAGTTTTGAAAAAATTGTATTAAATAACTTTGAAAACATAAAACATATACAGGAATTAAAGTACCACAAAAATGTTTCTTATAGTATAAGTGCTGTAATAATTGGTATAATTGTAATAACTCTAGTTTTGTTTTGGCTAAGAAAAAGAAATGTAAATGTAAAAATTTTGAATAAAAGGATTCAGGAGAATCCTAAAAGCAACCTGGGAGGAGTTACATACAATCCTCATTCAACGATGCCGATCACGCAACCGTTGAATGATCAACACAAGAAACGTGACGGAATGCACAAAGTCAGCATATTCTAGCTGACATGTATTCCGCCACGATAATGCTCAGAGAGAGCATAAGTTTATCTTAATAAATACATACATATATGTTTATACAACAAAAGATACATACATATTTATAAAGCTCAGATGGAGCATAAGTTAGAGTAAGAATAAAGTGGCAGTTGAAGTTTGACGATGACAATAAACAGTCAGATAAAATAAAGAGTGTTGAGTTTTTAATAAATTATTACAACCTATATATATATATATATATATAATTATAAAATATATATAATTATAAAATATATAACTCGCGCGAGTTACATCCGCACTAACAACAACAACAAAATCAATACTAACAGCAGCAGCTACATCAGCATCAAATTCTATGTAAAATCATCCAATTCATATTCCCATTAAAAACATCAGATTCAAATTCACTTTAAAATCATCCAACATCAAATTCTCTGTAAAATCATCCAATTCATATTCCCATTAAAAACATCAGATTCAAATTCGCTTTAAAATCATCCAGCATCAAATTCTTTGTAACATCATCCAGCATAAAATTCTTTGTAAAATCTCCAATTTAAAATTCAATGTAAATTCATTAAATTTATTTCTTTAGAATAAGCTTATTTTATGATATAAATACGTGTACTTTAAAATAATTTGTCATTATAAAACTGATTGTGAAGTGGAAACATAGATTAAAATAGATACGCAACTCTTCTTCTTCCTCATCAGCTGTTGAAAAAAATGCATTTTTTTCCCTATCCGTGTGAAACAATAACAACACAATGTGTAGCGGCCATGCTATGGTGAGAAAGTAAAATTTGTTACAGCTGACGCTAAACATGGGAGTAGAATTTAGAGTTTCGTGGCGTAAGAATCAAAAAGTGCTTTGAATTTGAAATCGGTTATATACATATTATTTTGTAGGGTATTCTTATGTTTCATATGTATGTTATATTTACATATGTTGCGAAATAAATTCGAATCCTAATAAATAAAGCTAACAGTATATTGGGATAATTTTTTTCCCAGTAAGAAGATATGGAGGGGTCTTCTGAAAAATCCGCTATCTGCTCACAGTTACCTTTGTAATGCGCATATAGTCAGCGCGAGAATATATATATATATATATATATATATATATATATATATATATATATATATTTCGATCCATTTCGACAGAAGTCGAGAATATTCTTTTTGATATTACAACAGATGGTTCTTGAATAAGCTTTTATTCGAATAGTTCGCATCTTGACTCACAGGGGGCATTCATTCTCAATTTCAGATGGGATCCTAAAAGTATGCAATCCCGTTTCACTGATATGCAATCACGTTTCACAGCCCTCCGCTTAAACTTGTTTGTCCCGAACAAGGATAGTACTGCAACCTTTATAATGAGATAACCTCTCTAAATGAACGACTTTCATTTTGCTCCTGGCATTTTTCGCCAACTGGATGCGGTATACTACATCGTTGAGCCGATTTATCACCTTATAAGGGCCTTCCCAGTGTGTTTGCAGTTTTGGCGATAATCCCTTTTTCCTTTGCGGATTATGAAGCATAACTAGCTGCCCTTTCTGAAATCCCTTGGAGTTTGCTCGTAGATCATATCTGGCTTTTATTTTACCACTCATCAATTGTGTGCGCTTTCTGATGGTATACAACTGCTGCATCGAAGTACTGTAGATGACTTTTTAGTCCATTCTTCGTCTGCTTATCTACTACTACTCCTCGCTAATCACACTGTCAGCAATTTGGCATCTGACTTTCCGTACGATCTGAGAAACGAGGATTCTGGGGCTGCATGTTGTGGGAGTCAAATCTTGCCCCTCGAGACTGACTCCATTTAGTTTGTCGGCAGCTTAATAACATCATCCAATTCCCTGTCTTTGCGGTCTCACATGCGAGTCTGATGGAGAACGTTTGCGTTTCGTCCGACAACTACGAGTCGCATATCCAACCTCACCGCAGGCAAAGCACTTGCCCGTGCAACCCTGTCCACTTTCAATTTGCATCTGACAGGCTCTGCATACGGGCTGGCACACCACGGCCGCTATCTCAAACGTTAAAGCGCCAGCCACTGTTTCCATACATTTAGTTTTTGGATTTGACATCGCTGAACAGTCCATTTTCGCATCGGGAATACCATATACGAAAGTATCTATCATACTTTTTCAGCAATCTCGCCTGGGCAGGCAAGATGAGCGAACCGCTCCACCTCCGCCACATCCTGTTGTAAAGACTCACCATTCCTCCGCTGAATGGCATACATCACGTTTTCATAACAGTCTCTCTCACCCTCTGCGATATTCGACAGTACATCAGCACCTTTCAATGACATAGCCAATGGTGCCAGTACTTCGTGATTACTCCAACCATCTGTGCTGGCAGTAGCTTCAATTTCGTTCTGCCTTTGCTCATTCGCATTAGATTTTTGTTCCACAAATCCTTCGAACGACTCCTGGCGTGTCCCAACCTCACAAACCTTCCTATCCACTATCTCGGACATTTCATTCTTCTGCTGTGAGTTCTGTTCCGCTAGTTGAGTAAATCGCGTTTCGCTCTGCTGTAACTGTTCCTTGCCATCCTCTTTGACTGCTGGAGCATGTAGTTGTAATCGCTGGTGTACATCCTTATCGTATTGCTGGAAATGCTTCTGCATAATCGCATCAAGTGTTGGAGCATGTTGTTGTAATCTTTGCTGCATCCTCTCTTCGGCTGCTTGAGCATGTTGTTGTAACTGCTGCTGCATCTTTTCATCTCGCTGCTGCATATCCTGTTTGAAGGATTGCATTACCCCGATGAGTACGCTCATGTCAAAGTTACCCGTGTTAGTTTCTTGCGGTTTCTCTCCGCATCGAGATGTCGTTGCCTCTTCACATTGGAATTCATGGTCATCGACATCTATACCCTGCTCCTCTAAAGCGCTTCTTAATCGCACATGCAGCTCCGCTTTAAGCCCTTGTGTTTGCAAATTTAAGCGCTCAAGCTCCTTCTTGAGCTGCTCCAATCTCAGATTTTCAAATTTAACCATGTTTATTACAGATACACAATCCCACTTCTGACACCAATTGTTACGAAATTGCCCTCTTGACAATTTACTCTGTTACAAAATTGCCCTTCTGACAATTTCTCTAACTCTCTGTACTCGGACTCGTACCACTGGCTTGTGTAGTAATCAAACAATCGCTGGTTAAATTAAAATAACTAACTTTATTTAACTATTGCTATTTACACATTTAACATTAGGCTTAAAGTTTACTTCTTTACAATTTGTACTTTATTTCACCATGAATTTCATCACTTTGCACAATTACAAATACTGCTGCTTCGATTATAATGCTCTATGTACACACTGTCACGATGTCTGTTCGAATATGTTCGACTTTGAACAGTCTTGTCGCTTTTATAGTTTTCGAATGGTTGGTGTAGAAACTTCTACGCCATTCTCGTACTTTCTAGAAGCTTCTATCCACTTCGACAGAAGTCGAGAATATTCTTTTTGATATTACCGACAGATGGTTCTTGAATAAACTTTTATTCGAATAGTTCGCATCTTGACTCACAGGGGGCACTCATTCTCCAACTCAGATGGAATCCTGAAAGTATGCAATCACATTCACTGTGCTATCACGTTTCACTGCCCTCCGCTTAATCTCGTTCGTCCCGAACAAGGATAGTACTGCAACCTTTATAAGGAGATAACCTCTCTAAATGAACGACTTTCATTTTGCTCCTGTCATTTCTCGCCAACTGGATGCGGTATACTACATCGTTGAGCCGCTTTATCACCTTATAAGGGCCTTCCCAGTGTGTTTGCAGTTTTGGCGATAATCCCTTTTTCCTTTGCGGATTATGAAGCATAACTAGCTGCCCTTCCTGAAATCCCTGGGAGTTTGCTCGTAGATCATATCTGGCTTTCATTTTATCACTCATCAGTTGTGTGCGCTTTCTGATGGTTCCATGAATTTCATTCAGCTGTCTTCGTTTGTCAGCAACATAACTGCTACATGAAATGATGAGAAGATGCAGTTGCAATTACAGCAAAATGCACAAGCTGTCAAAGAGGATGTTAAAGAACAGTTGGAACAGCAGCTACAGCAAAGCGATGACAAGTTGCAGCAGCGGCTAGAAGCTGAAAGCCTCGATGTTATTGCTTCATTGTATTACCTTATAGTTTATAATTATAAGTTAATCAATAAATAATAATAATAATATATCTATATATATATATATATATATATATATATATATATATATATATATATATATATATATATATATGTATTTATATATATAATAAATATATTTTATATATATGTATATATATATATTATTACTATTATTATTATTATTTATTGATTAACTATATATATTAACTATATAACTATATAAATATATATACTCGTATATATATTCTCAAGAGATTTTTATAACATTTATTATCATCTATATATAATATTCACATATATAATAAATATATATAAGTTAACACATCCGGCCAGGCATAGTTCACTGACCCGGTGATCATGCAATTCACAGTCAACGGTGCATGTTCAGCTACTTTTGCAACTTTGGCACAATTATGCTGCCGCCAACATTCCATGCGCCGACACCCGAAACCCAATCCGCTTTAACATAAGTGCTGCCCCAGCGATTATAAGTCAAGGCTAGCTTCATAATAAGAATATTTTGTATTTTAGTTTTTAGTCTGTTTTGAGCAATAAACTTGAATGGTTTACCCATAAATGAGTACTTAATTTTCGTGACATCGCACAAGATAAGTACAAAACATTAATTGGCGCCCATCGGTGGAGCAGAACTCACTCACCCAAACAAATCAACATCGTTGCAGTCACACGCAACTACAAACACACAGCAACAGCAACAACGGCTACGTGCTACGTGGAAAAACAACACGAAAAAAAACAGCAGCAGCAGCAACAAATAATCTTTCTAAGAAAAACCTTGAAAAATGTAAGTAGAGTGCTTATTTAAAAAAAAAAAGGAAAATAAAATTATAAATTCAGTGCGAGTTGTAATTGATTTTTGCGAGTTTTTATTACGGCTAGTTAAACGTAAATCCATTTCATGAGTGTTAGTGATATTGAAGTTGATAAATTAGTGGCGGATTTGAAAACTATACTTAGACCGAGTGAAATTCATCCGAAAATGTCATTTAATCAGTCCGATATGAAAACTCTATTAGAGTTCGCAGTTAATTCTGCACTTGAAAATCAAGCGAGAGTATTCGAGCAAAAGCTTCTAGAAATGGAAAATAAATTCCGTAGAACATTAGTATCCGCGCCAGAGGTGGAAGTTTTTACTGACGCTGTAATAACTCCCGGCGTAAAATGTGACGAAACACTAGACATCGTTAAATCTTTGCCTGATTTTGAGGGCAAAATCGAAACATATGTTTCATGGCGGAAAGCTGCGCATACCGCATATAGAATATTTGAAAATTATGTGGGAAGTTCCAAACATTATCAAGCCTTAGGTATAATTAGGAATAAAATCAAAGGCCCCGCCGATATGGTACTGTCTTCATATGACACACCATTAAATTTCAAAGCAATTATTAATAGACTTGATTTTACTTACGCTGATAAGCGGCCAATTTACTTAATAGAGCAGGAGCTGTCTATTCTTCGTCAAGGAAGCTTGACAATAATTCAATACTATGAAGAAATAGAAAAGAAATTAACGCTCTTAATAAATAAAACAATAATGACATATGACTCTGCCATAGCTTCCTCTCTTAATGAAAAATACAGAGCAGATGCACTGCGAGTATTCATCTCGGGAACAAAAAAAGCTCTTAGCGACGTTCTTTTCTCGGCACGACCAAAAGATCTGCCATCAGCTTTGGCCTTAGCCCAAGAAGTTGAGTCAAATCATGAGCGTTTTCAATTCGCGAATAATTTTGCAAGAAGTATCGAGGAAAAGGCTCACCGCAACGAGCATAGACAGCAAAAACATTTGCCCTCCGAAAATAATACTTCTCAACCGGGGAAAAACCCATATTTTAAGCAAAAGACACGGGATAATAATCAAAACGTAACACAAGAACCACCCCAACCAATGGACATTGACAATTCATCCCGGTTCAGACAACCGACCCAAAATGGTAATGATACCTATCCTTCATATCCCAATCAGGCTTCAAAAAGGGCGAATAGTGGTACAGCTAGATATACCGGTCTGAAACAACAAAGAGTAAATCATACCTCACAGTCAAACAATTTCGAAAATCAAGAGGAAGAAGAATACCAGGATATTGTTGAGTCAGAGGTAACAGATGTAGACGATGAAAATCAGCTTCAAGAGGTGAATTTTTTTAGACAAAGCTCCCTGCTGCCGTTTGTAGAGCGAACGATAGCAGGTAGAACAATTAAATTGCTCATAGACACAGGCGCTTCAAAAAATTACATAAAATCTATCTCAGAATTAAAAAACGTAACCTCCGTAAAAGAAAAGTTTTTGGTTAAGTCAATTCATGGCTTTAACCCCGTTCAGGAAAAATGCCTTCTGCATCTTTTCGATGTCACAACAGAATTCTTTTTGCTTCCAAATTTATCAAGTTTTGATGGAATAATTGGGCTTGATCTATTAAATACAGTAAATGCCACCTTAGACTTTAAGAATAAAACTTTAAATACCCGATCTGGATCCGAAATAATTAAATTCAAAAAATGCGCAAGTGTAAATTTTACGGAAATCGACAACATAGAAGTCCCTCTAGAAATAGATAAAAATTTTAAAAAAATGTTGAAGGAAAGAATAACTGTATTTGCTGACCCAAATAAGGCACTCCCGTATAACACGAATATTATCGCCACAATTCGAACAGAAGACAAGGACCCCATTTATTCAAAATTATATCCCTACCCATTAGGAGTTTCAGACTTTGTAAAAAGTGAAGTAAATAGTATGCTCAGAGATAATATTATTAGGCCTTCAAGATCACCGTACAATAATCCGGTATGGGATCCTGGGATCAACGGTCCTAATTAGGGGGAGGGAGGTCCATAAGGACAATTTAAGATAAAAAAGCGTTCAATACTCACCCTATTCTGTATCTTTCTCTAGGGCTCGGATCTTAATTGTTTTACTTTTTGTAACAGCAACAACTGGAAAGATTGTGGACTTCTCGAATTCGGACTACATTCCCTTAATGGATGGAAATGCAGTTATTTGGAAGGAATTTAAGTTCCTAAGACATTCATCAGACTTAGCCATGTACTCGGAAATTGTCGAGGAGACAAAATCACTCATAAATCAATTCCCTCTGTCCCATATGAAAAAAATTCTTGAATCCGATATAGGTCATATTACATCATTGCTAGAAACTGTAACCATTCACCATAGGCAGACACGGAGTCTTAATTTTTTGGGAACGGCTCTTAAAGTTGTTGCCGGGACTCCTGATTTTGCCGACTTTGAAGCACTAAAATTTCGGCAACAAGAGATTAATGAATCAATTAACCGACAGGCAGTTATTAACACAAGAGTTCAGGAAAAGATTAATAATATAACAGAATCTATAAATATTATCATGAAATTTGCAAAGGAAAAACAAATAGAAACAGGACACCTTTATGAAAATTTACTAGCAAGAAATAGAATGGTAATCTCAGAACTTGAAATGTTAATGTTATCAATAACACTCGCAAAAATCTAAATTATAAACCCGGCAATGCTTGATTCAGAAGATTTAAATGAAATTTTAAAGGAGCACTCTACCAGTATAACAATAGCAGACTTAATGGAAGTTTCATTTGTCACTGTTCTGTTAGATTATAAATTTATACACTTTATTATTAAGTATCCTGATCCTAGCATTGTTTGTAAAAAGATAACCCTGTTTCCTGTTCAGCGAAATGGTACCATACTGCATTTTGCTGGATATGGTAATGTGGCGGACTGTGAAAATAAAATCGTGCCAATTGGAAATTGTAATGCTACACTTACCGCTACGTTTTGCAAAGAGCTACCTTTCACAACTTGTGCGCAACAACTACATTCTGGAGGCATTGCACAATGCAATACCCGTCCCAGTCACCTAGTGCCATTAGAGGTGGTAGACGATGGTATCATCATAATAAATGAGGAAACAGCTACAGTAAAGATAGGCAATGAAACAGACAAGCTTATTCATGGCACCTTCCTGCTGACATTTGCCGATGAAGTTCACATAAATGGGTCTCAATTCAGAAACACAAAAACATCATACGACGACACCCAGGTTCTGCAGCATCGACTATGTTAAATATTACCGGACATCAGGAGATTTTGAGTTTGCCCTATCTTCAGAGGTTGAACTTCGATAACCTACACTACATTAACAAAGTCGAAAGGAAGCTAATGGTATGGCCTACGGCGTTCAGCGTACTCACCATCATCGCTCTGGTTATCGGATTTTCAATTCGCAAGAGGTATCAAAATTCAAACAAAAGGAAACAGATATCGTCCCTGAAAATTGTACTGGACACTTTAAGGAAAACCGAGGACGGCCTTCAATCTAGCGAAGGAGGAGTTAACACATCCGGCCAGGCATAGTTCACTGACCCGGTGATCATGCAATTCACAGTCAACGGTGCATGTTCAGCTACTTTTGCAACTTTGGCACAATTATGCTGCCGCCAACATTCCATGCGCCGACACCCGAAACCCAATCCGCTTTAACATAAGTGCTGCCCCAGCGATTATAAGTCAAGGCTAGCTTCATAATAAGAATATTTTGTATTTTAGTTTTTAGTCTGTTTTGAGCAATAAACTTGAATGGTTTACCCATAAATGAGTACTTAATTTTCGTGACATCGCACAAGATAAGTACAAAACATTAATTTATATATATATATATATATATATATATATATATATATATATATATATATATATATATATATATATATACATATATACTCGTATATTTTATGAAATGATTTTGGATAATCGTCGAATCACTATCAGAGAGGTTGCTGATGATGTGGGCATATCGTTCGGCTCATGCCAAGCAATTTTTACGGATGTTTTAGGCATGAAACGTGCGGCAGCGAAGATTGTTCCAAAATTGCTAAATTTTGAGCAAAAACAACGTCGTATGGACATCGCTCAGGAGCTGTTGAACATCGTCAACGAAGATCCAGATTTCCTCAAAAAGATCATAACTGCTGACGAATCGTTGTGTGTATGGCTATGACATTGAAACCAAAGCCCAATCATCCCAATGGAAACGTCCAGATGAGCCAAGACCGGAAAAAGCACGTCCAGTTCGGTCGAACGTAAAGGTTTTGCTGACAGTTTTCTTTGATTGCAATGGCGTGGTGCATCATGAATTCTTGCCACAAGGTCGTACGTTCAACAAGGAATACTACCTTGAAGTTATGCGCCGTTTGCGAGAAGCAATTCGTCAGAAACGCCCAGAATTGTGGAAAAACCAATCATGGATTTTGCACCATGATAACGCACCAGCTCACACATCGATGCTTATGCGTAATTTTTTGGCCAAAAACAAAACCGTTATCATGCCTCAACCACCGGATTCACCGGACTTGGCCCCCGCTGACTTTTTCCTCTTTCCAAAACTGAAGACACCGATGAAAGGAAAGCGTTTTGCTACGATTGAGGAGATAAAAGAAAAATCGAAACAGGAGCTGTTGGCGATACCAAAAAAAGCGTTTCAGAAGTGTTTCGAGGATTGGAAAAAACGCTGGCATAAGTGTATTATATCTGAGGAGAATTACTTTGAAGGGCACAAGATAGTTATTGATGAATAAATAAATACTTTATTTTTTGATCACACAATACCGGTTATTTTTTGATCACACCTCGTATATTGTAAAGTGCATTAATTTTAATATTAATTTAAAATTTTTTGTTAATTTCACAAATTTTTGTTTGAAATGAAATTCTTGGAAATTTTAAATTAAATTTACTGCGTCTGTAATGAATCGTTTAGCAGTGAAAATGTGCACTTTAACATTTTTTCACCGACTCCACAGCGATAGTCATGAACAAATAGTATTTTTTAAATTTGATATTATTATCTTATTAAGCTAAATTGTATTAATTTTTATGTTATCAATATACTAATAATTAATAAATAATAAGACTATTAAATCTGCATTTCTTCATTTTCCTACTATGAGAATAAAAACCATTCCTTCCTAAGCTCATATAAAATTTACTATGAATCTGTTATGAATCGTTTTTAGCAGAATAATATTATGTTTAACATCTGTTAACGGTTCGAAGGCGATTTCCATATAATTCGATTCCTCTCTTCTGCCAAAGAGAGCGACGGAAACTCTATACGTAAATACTCTTTGCATGAGGTGCCTGGATTGTGTTGTGCAAACGGACAAGTTAAATTACCTGAATTGAATCCACCATTGGAGCCCTTACGTTCTTTGGTAACTGGTGCCACACCGGTTTCGAAACAATTTTCGCCAAACATACAAGCGTATAACTCCGGTTTTCAAATGACTTCGTTCGGAGCGACAAATATTATATGCGACAATTTTATGCCAACGTTCAAGGTAATTGTGTTTAGTTGGATAATAGTGAAACATACGATTGTGAAAATTATGATATTCAACAGATTCAAGGCCAAGTTCACCATCGACTTAGATCTTTGTTACACTTTCCTGATTAAAGTTATCAATTTTTGCAAATATACTTTGTGGGTAACTCAAATGTTGAAACCGATCGTCGTTGTAATATTTCTTCAAATTTACAGAGAGAGATTGTCGAGCGTTTGCATACTGAAAATGAGTTAGTGCGGCTTTTTCAAACTGCTCTCAATCAAATGCCATCCGATGAATATGCAATTGTGATTCGAGCTGATAAAACGCCACCTGGCCAACATGTCAGACGATTTTATGCGCCAACAATGGATGATGTCGCTATTGTAATCGTGGGCGATGAATTTAATTCCCGTGACATTGTGCTGCATTGTAGAAATATGCAACTGCAACGAGTGTCTGAAACTCATCGCTGCTATGATGGATTACAGTACCCATTGTTGTTTTGCCGAGGAAAAGACGGTTATCATTTTAACATTAAAATGATCAATCCTTCTACCGGTTGGTGCATTTCATTTCTATTTCATTTTTAAAAGTTTTATTTAATTTTTCCCATAATTTGGCATTCTAGGAGCGGAAACATATAAAAAAGTCAGCGCAATGAATTATCGGCTTATGGTGCGTCAAAATGATTTTAACCATATTTTGCATTGTCGTCGACTTTTCCATCAATTTGTTGTTGACATGTACGCCAAAATTTAATCTGAACGACTAAATTTACGGTTTAATCAGAAGAAATTACGTTCGGAGGAGTACATCCATTTGCGTGATGCTATAAATAATGACGGTATTGTTAATGATCACGGAAAAAGGATCATTTTGCCTTCAACGCCATGCAACACGGGCAGTCCACGCCATATGCATGAGTATGGGCAGGATACAATGACTTATGTGCGTCATTACGATCGACCAGATTTATTTATCCGTTATGGAGTGATATTAAGGATAATTTATTCGCCGGCCAAAGCCCAACCGACCGCCATGATATCACTGCCCGTGTTTTGAAGCAGAAGTTAAAAACCCTTATGGATTTCATCGTAAAATCAAATTAAAAGTATTTAGTGAAGTCAAGTGCTGGATGTATTCTGTGGAATGGCAAAAGCGTGGTTTGCGACAAGCTCATATTTTACTTTGGTTAAGTTGATAATGTGATATATGCAGAAATTCCAGACCAAACAAGTGATCCTGAATTATATGATACTGTTGTCCAAAATATGATACACGGTCCATGTGGAGAATTCAACATTAACTCCCCATGTTTGGTTGATGGCAAATGTAGTAAACGCTATCCAAGAGCTTTGGTTTCGGATACACTCACTGGAAATGATGGTTATCCATTATATCGTCGTCGATCAACTGAAGATAATGGTAGATCTGTTACTATAAAAGTACGGAATCAAGCCGTTGAGGTCGATAATCGTTGGGTTGTGCCGTATTCACCGTTATTGTCGAAAGTATTCAAAGCTCATATTAAAGTCGAATACTGCAATTCTGTCAAGTCCATACATTTGCAAGTATGTAAATAAAGGTAATGATATGGCCGTATTTGAAGCTACTGATCCGAACAGAAACGATGAAATACATCAGTATCAAATGGGGCGTTACATTAGTAGTAATGAAGCTATTTGGCGTATTTTTTCGCTTCAAATACACGACATCCAGCTGTTGTTCATTTAGCTGTGCATCTTGAAAATGACCAACGTGTGTATTTCACTACCGAAAATTCTGCACAGAGAGCTGTATCACCACCTCATACAACTCTAACTGCATTTTTTAAATTATGTGAAGTTGATGCTTTTGCCAGAACATTATTGTATGCAGAAGTTCCAATGTATTTTACGTGCAATGCATCAAAAAAAGAGTTCCATCGGCGTAAGCAAGGACATCGTGTTGATGGATATCAAAATTTGTATTCAACTGATGCTTTGGGACGTATTTATACTGTTCACCCAAATAATGCTGAGTGTTTCTATTACTGTTAATAAATCTTCGTGGGCCAACATCATTTCGACAAGTAAGAACAGTCAATGGAATACTGTGTACGACGTATCGACAAGCGTGTCAACAGCTGGAAAATTATGCTTATTGGGAACAAACACTTGCAGATACAGCAGTTGTGGCTCATCCTTATCAAATCCGAACTTTGTTTGCGATAATTTGGTCTACCTGTTTTCCATCGAATCCATCTGAGTTGTGGACAAAATTTCAAGACTATCTATCGGAAGATATTCTGTTTCAAGTGCGTCAAGGAAATTGTAATCCTGCAATGGATTTCACGCCGGAAATTTACAATGAAGCATTGATTTGCATAGAAGATTTGTGTTTGTCGATTGTTAATAAAGTATTGGCACAGTTGAGAATGCCATCTCCTAATCGTGCCATGCATGACATTTTTGAGGTAAAACTGCAACGTGAACAACAATACGATCGCAACGAATTGAATGATTTTGTTGAAGCAAATCTTTCGACATTGAATGCGAAGCAGAAAAAGGCGTACGATACTATTATGCAAGCTGTCAATGATGATGCCGGTGGATTTTATTTTATGGATGCTCATGGAGGCACCGGAAAAACGTTCTTAATTTCACTGTTGTTGGCAATGATACGTTCCCAGAATACAATTGCATTGGTATTGGCGTCTTCTGACATTGCAGCCACTTTGTTAGATGGTGGTCGGACAGCTCATTCTGCATTAAAATTGCCATTGAATTACCAAGTTAATGAAATTTCAACATGTAACATTTCAAAAACATCTGGAACGGCGAAATTATTGAAACGTTGCGGTATTATTATTTGGGATGAATGTACAATGGCGAATAAGAAATCTGTTGAAGCTTTGGGAAGACCCATGAAAGATGTTCGAGATAATTCAGGCTTATTTGGTGGTGCATTGTCAGGCGATTTCAGACAAACATTGCCCGTCATTCCTAGATCGACAGCTGCCGATAAAATTAGCGCTTGCTTGAAGTCTTCATATTTATGGAGATTTGTTAAAACATTGAATCTTACTACCAACGTTCGTGTTTAGTTGCATAACGATCCATCTGCCGATAAGTTCTCTAAGCAATTGCTGAAAATTGGGAATGGTGCGATGCCTGCTGACGAAACTGGATTGATAACATTGCCAACTGATTTTTGCCGGTTTGTACAGTCAAAAGAGGAATTGATTGAACGTGTTTTCCCTAACATAGCACAACAGTATAAATGCCATGCATGGTTGAGTGATAGAGCAATTTTAGCGGCTAAGAACAAAGATGTTAGGAAATTAAACATGGCTATACAATCCAAGATTCCAGGCGACCTAATTTCGTAGAAGTCTGTGGATACTGTTACCAATGAACAAGATATTGTGAATTATCCAACAGAATTTTTGCATTCGTTATATTTACCAGGATCGCCTCCGCATAATCTCCAATTGAAAGTTGGCGTCACTATCATTATGTTACGCAATATTAATCAACCCCGTTTGTGTAATGGTACAAGACTTGCTGTTAAAAGATTGATGGCTTATGTAATTGAAGCTACTATTTTAACTGGGAAATTCAAAGGCGAAGACGTATTCGTTCCACGCATCCTAATCGTTCCATCTGATATGCCATTTGAATTTAAACGACTTCAGTTTCCTGTTTGCCTTGCTTTTGCGGTTACTATTAATAAGGCGCCAGGCCAATCGTTAGGAATTTGTGGAGTTAATTAAGAGTATCCCGTTTTCTCTCATGGACAACTGTATGTTGCCTGTTCGCGTGTTGGCAAACCATCGGTTTTGTATATTTACACCGAAAGTGGAAAAACAAAAAATGTTGTGTACCACAGAGCTTTACAATAAAAACTATTTAACACTGATTAAAATGAACTTGGAATCGATTTTATATTTTCCTATTTAGTTTCGCACTACGAGGTGTGCAGGGGGTGCGCTAGTAGTATATAAGCAGGTGTTTTACGAATTAAGAAAATCTTCTAACAACTAAACTTGAGCGCTTTTCAACTCGCTCGGTTAGGAAAAGAACCAGAGTGGACTCAGGCTGCTATCAAGCGCCCAGTTACTGTCCTGCAGCAAGAGTAAAGGAGTAGGCGAAGTACATCACACACCGCCCCAACACTCAACATAATTGGCGCAACCGAAAGTGGAAAAACAAAAAATGTTGTGTACCATAGAGCTTTACAATAAAAACTATTTAACACTGATTAAAATGAACTTGGAATCGATTTTATATTTTCCTATTTAGTTTCGCACTACGAGGTGTGCAGGGGGTGCGCTAGTAGTATATAAGCAGGTGTTTTACGAATTAAGAAAATCTTCTAACAACTAAACTTGAGCGCTTTTCAACTCGCTCGGTTAGGAAAAGAACCAGAGTGGACTCAGGCTGCTATCAAGCGCCCAGTAACTGTCCTGCAGCAAGAGTAAAGGAGTAGGCGAAGTACATCACACACCGCCCCAACACTCAACATAATTGGCGCAACCGGTAGGATGACCTACCGTCCCAGAAGCATATAGGAATCTTTGCGGAGGAAAGCCAGGATTAGGAGAAAAGACAGCATCACAACAAGGCGTGTACATCGAACAGAGGAACAATGAAGGGAGCAAAGGAAAAATTGTAAGTATTTTTTTAATTGTAGCGTAATATAAGTATATACATATTCTGCGACCCTGAGGGCGCCGTAATGCTGGTCAAAGAAGTTGCAACGTACAGCCGCGATTGTGCTGTTGCAAGAAGCTTTGTATGGGCAAACGTAAGCTGTCATTATGATGGGCTCTGTATGTCGTCCTAGCTGTGAGGATTTTCTGGTAGGTGTGTGTGTGTCGGTAGGTACATTTTTTTTGTAGTGAAAGGTTTATTTATTTATCTCTACAATTGATCTTAAGACATTAAAGAAATAACCTTTTTAAGCTATTCTAACGACATTGTATTAATTCCCGCACCAGAAGAAGTTCTTCAATAAAAAAAATTGTAGAGGTGTTAAATAAATGTCTCTATGGAGCATATAGTAGCTTCATTGCTCGGTTATAAATTTGTCACGCTCGACGACGCTATAATGGGTATGATTTCAATTGAAACTAGAACACTTCTCGAAATGTCGAAGGCCTCTTTTCTATCGTATAGACTCAACCCATTTTTATTTGTTTTTGGCTGTTCTCGATGTTATATCATACATTACAGAACTGAATCAATTATTGCAAAACAATAGCATAATTTATAACTCGTTCTTTTTGGTGTATAATGTTTATTAATCCACAAGTATGACCACTTCGTAGTCCTCTCCTATTTTTTCAGAGAAACGGATCCGAATAACCAAAAAAAAAAAATTACATTCAACCCTGTTTTGATTGCTAAATGTTTTGTTGTTCGTCAACTAGTTTTATAAATTTGCATTATGGATCGACTTATCAGTCCTCGCGATTTCTCGAAATGTTTTTCCATGTTTTGTAAATTTATAATCAAATTTCTGATTTCCTATGACAATTCACTAGATCCCATGATCAAATATAAGTGTCTTCGCTAGAATTATATAATTATTTCCATCCATATATCGTGTAATTCGAGATTTTCCATAGAAGCAACTTTATTTCAAAATAACGGTAAAACAGGAATGCTCCAAAGTTTATTTGCTTATGCTGCTTTGAGAAAGTATTCAAGAGTGACTTTATTACAATAATTGGTATAAATAAATGAATATAATACATAAATATAATTCGAATGTAACTCTTATTTATGTAATTAAAAACAAAGTTTTACTTAAAAATTTTTCTTTTTAAATTAATCAAAATTATATAAGTATTTAAACTGTTTTTTAATTTAAGATACTATTTTATTTCTCCCCATCGTAACTCGCAATTATACCCTTGTAATAAGTGTCAATTTTCCCTACGTAGATGTTGGGCTCAAGTAATATTTTGTACTGCGCTAGAGCTTGCGCACTTGGTTCTCGGCACCTTAAGGCAGCCAAATGTTTCGTTATTGAAACGACTTAAGTCAGCTCCTTTGAGTTCAAACAATTTTGGGATGTGTTTTAGTACTGAATCTTTATTCTTAAAACTATGCTCTTTTATACCTATTTCAACTTTACAAATTAGTTTCAACCAAGTTCAATTTCCATTCCATATTTCCAATATCCCATGTGTCATCAAATTCACATATGCAAGCAATAAAATATGAATGTGCAATTCTTGCCTACTGCAGACCTTTGAGGTTCGAATTGCACATGAACTATTTTGAGTGCATTGCTTTGGGATAGAGGAAAGGTTTGAAAGTGTGGAGTGATTGTGTGTATGATCATGCTGCGCGTGCACTACATATTTCTTTGGTGCATTTAGTTCTCTTAGTGATCGCAGGTATGGTATGCATGATTTTCATGATACACTACACCCTAAATATAGTCCCAAATAAATTTCCTTACCCTACGTCTCCACGGGCAATTTTTGATGGCATGCCATTGGCAATTTCAAGCAAATTGCTAATGGAGACTCCAAATTGCTTCAAGTTGGCAATTTATGTTATGAAATATGTTATGCCATAAATTGCCAACGTGCTGTGTTGCAATCAGTTTTCATTTTGTTTGTTTGACAGCCTTTTTTCATTTTTTCGTGACGCTCACAGTGGAAGCATCGTCGGACATTTTCGTTTTACCGCATCTATTAAATTAATAAAAGCGCTAAAATGAATGGAGACTGTGCATTTGCATTCTTTGTAATAAAGGATTCACCCAGAATTTCGGTTTCCTTCTTTTTTCCTCTTCATCGTATAAAAAAAAATTTTTTTCAATCATGGGCACAGCGAACTAGATTGTTTGACGGCATTTTCAAAATGACAATGGCATAACATCGCAATGCCCACCATTAAAATATTGCCAACCATTGCAATCAAATTTGACAGATGTTATGCCATCAAAAATTGCCCGTGGAGACGTAGGGTTACAACAGCATGGCGAATTTACATTGCATTGTTTTTGTTTAGATAAGGAATAGGAAAAGATCATTTCATCAGCTGACATTGTAAGAAGAAGAGTTATCTCTCTATGTTACTCGATGGTACGAGCTTTTCTATATGCAAATAATATGAATGCACACCATGCATTTCGTTTGGCAATATTTATATGCATACACAAACAATTTTCGGAGAATGAGTTCTGAACTTCAGAAAAATAATAATATACTAAAAACCAGTAACGAAGCCTGAAGGCGGCTGACATCGACTTCAAAGTACCCTTTACCCTTATCGAGGTCGAAGAATTTTGCATCGGTCCAAAGTTTTATACATGTATCAATAGAGGCCTTGGCTCTCAAAATGTTGCGCCCATCTATCACTGTGAACCTTCGTATAAAGTTTCCTTGATGAATCTTGCATTGGACACATATTTCACTATTACATCTACTTGATTGACTTCATGATGATTGAGCGTGTAAAGCCCCTTGATAACAATCAGGGAGCAGTAATAAAGTCAAAGAACATACAAGAATAGACAGTTGATATGAATGTATTTGTGCGAGTTCTGCTACTGAGAAGAGTTTTTAAAATTGATGTATGTAGTGGTAAAAATATCGTTGTCAATGAACCCTCAAGATCCAAATATTCCAGTTGCGTTTAAGTAAAAAAATTAATTTGACAAAATAAAAAATTGTTTTCTTCATTATTAAAGAAAGAAACACTACCTCTGTTTAATTAAAAGCATAAAGCCGTTAACTTAATTCGTTTAGCCGAATTTTTGACCTATTTTGAAGATTTTTCTGAAATTGTTGAAACTGTTGTTATATGTGAGAATACTGTAAAAAGGTTTAATTCCCTTATGACCGGTAATTTCTTATATTTTGTTTTACTATGCTCCTAATTCTTCTAATCTTGGTGTTCCCATGCTCTTTCATTCGTTCATGGCCATAGTTAAATATGCACGCAGAGGGGTGTTACTGGGGCAGTCGGACCCCATTTTAATATAAATGAATTTTTATTAATTATTTTAGTTATTAGTAGTATAATATTATGCCAAAAAACCAAATAATTATTATTCTACATCTTATGATTACTATGGTGCGATTACAATGAACAGAAGTGTAAATGGAAAGCAATTGGATCAGATTTTACATTAAGAATGGTTATAATTTATTAAATGAAAGTTATAAATTATTAAATGAACTTGTTAACATTTGAGTTTTCAACTCCAAATTAAATAATGCTATTTCTTTGGATTTATCATCACCTTTTCTTTTTAGAAGTTTCGCAGTTCTTTTTAAAATAGAAATGATGTGGCCCCCTAAAAGTTTAGTTTAAACGTAGCCCTGATTTCTTCTGATTTTTCTCTCCGAATATTCGCTATTTTAGACAACATCCCAGCATTGAAACCAAATAATTAAAATACTAGTAAAACTCATATTATATGTAAAAATCATGTATACATAATATAATAATGTGTACTCGACATGTAAAATAATTTTTGTGCGTAAATGAGGAGTGTATTAATTCAGCATGTTAATTCATTATGCCGCATTTCCATTCTTATTTGCGGACACTTTGCGGATATTTTAAAACACGCGTTAACTTGAAGATTTATCTCTAAAATGAGGAATTACAGAAAGTGGTTGAAATTATAAAAAGAACTGTTTTTCTCCAAATGCCAATGTTTGTTTTTACTTCCTTTTTTATTAAATTGACAAGAAAGGAAAAATTTACTATACACGGCAATGAAGTGCCGCAGATGTCAGTAACTGGTTAACTTATAGATAAGTTTTCACCACTTGATTTTTTACTATTAAATTTACTAGTATATTTTAAAGACTGCCTATAATTTTCAACACAGGGATATGGAATATTTTTACAACAAACACAATAAATTCACATACACTGTATGTGTGACCAAAAAAAATGGTTGGAACGGTAAATAAATATGGAGGGAATGAAATGTCTTTTCTTAGTCTTCTTTGATAAAGTGGCCGCAATGAAACAACAACAATACTATATATATTGTCAGCAGAATTGTCAATTAGGTGCAAACAGCTGATCGCTGTTGATAGCTTCAAAAAATAATTCAATAAAGATTTCATTTTAATTATTTACTTTTAGATTTTGCTCAGATGAACATTGTTTAAATATGAGTAATAACTGTCTGATTTACTGATTGTGAATTTGTGTTATATGAGTCAATTAGGTAACGAGATTTAAGTTTGAGCTACAACAATATTTTATAAAAATACATTTAATTTCTCTTTTAGATACTCACACTATAAGCCTTATCATTGAATACCTGATTGCACCAACCAACTGAAACGCGATGTAAATTTATGTCAGTACAGTGTGGATCGGTTTGCACGTTCGCTTCCCAAATACCTCCAAAATTGGGTGAATGTGGAGGGTTGAAGTGCCATTGAATGTTGATTTTAGCCAATTTGGGTACGATATCACGTTCCACCTCTTCGATGAACGTTTTGTGATTTGCTTTCAGGACAGCGTCTGCACCGATGAAGTTGGTGCCACAGTCACTGTATATGTCGTGACAGATTCCGCGGCGTCCGATGAATCTCTGTAGAGCCCACAGGAACTGCTCCGTGGTCATACCTGTAACCGCCTCTAAATGTATGGCCTTCGTGGCGAGGCATATAAATATGGCTATATAGCCCTTATATACCGTATGGCCGCGATATCTGGAAGATTTGAGGTCTATGGCTCCGGTGTAATCTACACTGGTAGCGAGAAAAGGGCGTCGTGGTGGGTTTACTCGCTGCATCGGCAAATCTCCCATCAGCTGCGTGGCAATTTTCGGATTGTTTCTGAAACACCGGATGCAATGTCGAAGATGGTTTCGCACTGTCTTGCGTGCATGGATTATCCAATATGTTTGACGAATGTTGCATAATGTCAACTGTATGCCACCGTGGAGTGTGATGGCATGCGCGTGGGCGATGATTAATAGTGTAAAATGATGATTGCTGGGTAAAATTGTTGGATGTCGTTGGCGAAAAGGCAGTGTTGAGTGCTTCAAACGACCCCGTACACGTACGATTTTCTGATCATCTAAAAAGGGGGTTAAACTAATGAGTTTGCTGCTGCTTGGTAAACTCTTCATATTTTTCATCAGATGGAGTTCTGCTGAATCTCCTCCAGCTGCATCAATCGCATAAGGACCATTAGGCTTTCTTTTAGCGCATTCGCAGTAAGTGGTCCGTGCTTGCGCTGTTCCTTGAATCGGAGATTGTGAGAAAAACGGAAAAGCCACGCGATGATACATAAGAGCCTTGAAAACGATGAATAGCGAAGTAAAAGTGACGGCGTCGTCATGGTAGAGTGGACGTGAACCTGAATTGGTTTCTCCTCTGATGCTGTGTTGTCGATTTCTACTTTGTGAATAGCACAGCTTGGCCAGGCTGACTTAGGTTGTCGCAACCATGTAGGGCCATTCCACCACAACTCGAAGGTTCGAAGTTGTGATGGTGCCAATCCTCGCGTAGCACAGTCAGCGGGATTTTCGGTGGTGCTAACATGACTCCGTTGGTGTGGAGCACTGGACGACAGAATTTTACTTACACGGTTTGCAACATATAGTTTCCATCGGTTGAGATCTCCATGAATCCAATACAGCACTATCATGGCATCGGTCCAAACATAAAATGGAGCGTTTTCATCGAAACTATTGAGGTTTGTTCGCACCCAATTGGTGAGCGTCGTTGCCAGTACAGTGCCGCAGAGTTCCACCCTGAGAATCATCATAGCGCACGTTGGTGTTACCTTACTCTTTGCTGCGAGAAGATAAGTGTGAATTTCCCCATGCCGATATTCAATGCGAAGATACACTGCAGCAGCGTATGCCGATGAAGATGAAAGGTGTGTACTTCCATTGAATGGATGTGGAGAATAGTGAAGCCATCGTGGAATGCAGATGGTTTTCACCTGTGGCAACTCTGCTACAAATTGTTGCCAGGGAATGCCAAGCGATTTCGGTAACTCATCATCCCAATCTAAAGGAGTTTCTTGGTCGTCGTGTCGTTTGACCTTTATGGTCCAAATTTCCTTCAATATAATTTTTGCTGCTACTATGACAGGAGCCAAAAATCCGAGCGGATCGAATAACCGTGCAATTGTGGATAAAACGGATCTCTTGGTTGCCACAGCTGATAGAGCAATATTAATGGAAAATGTAAAGGAGTCACGGTTGGGTTGCCACTGTAAGCCGAGCGTTTTGACAGTGGCATTCTCGTTGAGCGCGAGAGTTGGTCCGCATGCATGGTGCTCTACTGGAATGGATTCGAGCAGCGCTGGAGCATTACTAGACCATTTTCGGAGTTCCATCCCAGCTGACCTCAAGGCGGAAACTAATTGGTCGCGTATTAAAATTGTGCTACTGATTGAATCACTACCACTGCAGCAAAACCCTTTCAGCTAGCGGGAAACGATCTTTCTCATCGTGTGCGAGTTGGTGAAGTACGCGTATGGCGGTGTACGGCGCGGATGCTGTTCCAAACGTCACCGTGGTAAGGCAGTATACTAGGATCTGCCGTTCATCATTGCGCCACAGTATCCTTTGATATTGTGTATCATCTCTGTGCATATCGATGCAGCGGTACATTTTTTGTGTGTCAGCGAGGAAAACGAATATATTATTTAGGTCATTTTGTAATGGCTGACCTATGCACAGCATTTCATTCAGCGATCGACCGTTTGAGGTTTTGGCGGAAGCGTCATAGACTATCCGCACTTTGGTCGTAAGACTGTCTTCTTTTATGACAGCGTGATGGGGTAAGACAAAGGAACTTACGGTGGGCTTATTGGAAGCCGTGACGGTGCAGTGATGTTCTTCAGTGATTGTTGCAGGTGTAATTTGTTGATGGCGGAAATAGTCTTCTATGCCGTCTGTGTATCGGGCTCGTAATTCGCCATCTCGCTGCAAACGCCGTTCGAGCTGATGAAATCTATTTAGAGCGATTTGTTTGGATTTTCCTAACGTCTGGTTAGGATCGTACAAACTTTTTAGGGGTAATCGTACTAAATATTTACCGTTATCCTGTCGAATGTGAGTGCTTTGGAAGAACTCCTCACACCATTGGTCTTGCGCCGACATTGGTGTTTCGATAGGTACCTGCTCGCATTCGTAGAATTTCTTCACGAGGGCTGCTCGCATTCGTAGAATTTCTTCACGAGGGTTTCTAGCTCAAAATTAGCATTATGGCAGCGAATCTGAACCGTGAGGGGTGCTGCGGCTTTTACTCGACCAGACAATATCCATCCTAAGTGGGTGTTTTGTGCAATAGGTTGGTTTGCAGTACCAATTCGATTTTCTGGCAATAGTATTTGCGCTATCATATCAGCACCGATGATGAGATCGATCCTTTTCGGCTGATAATACGTTGGATCTGCTAGCGTGAGATCATGGAAGTGCGCCAAATTCTGTGGCATGATTGATTGACTCGGAAGCTGAACGCTGAGTTGTTTCAGCACATACGCTGCTTCAATGTGGGCCGCGAAATTTACATCGTGGCAAGAAAGAAGTATGCAACTGATCGTTGAGCGTGATTGGCTGAGAGAGGTTGGACCCACACCACAGATATCCGAGTGTTATCGACGTTTGATGAAACGCGTTGAGTTGAGCGCGGTGCAGCTGGCTTTGTTTGAAAAGTCGTTGTGATGATAGGGAAGTGCAACAACGTATGATGGCGTTGTCCACATTGAAGGCAGCTTTTACTGCTTGTGCACTTTGCGAGTGCGTGAGACTTGCTCAAACAATTTAGGCACAGCCTTGCTTTGTCAACTATGGTCTTTCTCTGATAGCAATCTTTTGCAAGGAAAGTTGGGCATCGGCGTATGATGTGTGCTTGGCCACATAGAGTACAGCCATCTTGATGGGCTGCGGCGATGTTAGTGGCAGCATGGAAAGTTTTGACATGGTGTGTCGAGCGTGGCGAAGATTTCGAAGGATGAGAATGTAGATTGTTCGCAGGTTTGCCAAATTTTTGCGCAGGAATTTCATTAAAAGCGACGTTACGATTCTCGATTGCATCGATTGTAAAGAGGCGAGTTGTTAAGAACTCTTGCAAATCAGAAAAAGTTGGTATGTCAGTCTTAACACCTAAATGACGCTCCCAGGCTGAGTGAGTTTCGGTTGGCAACTTAGTAGCCAAGTAATGCGCAATCCAAAGGTCACAATTTTCAATTGGAAGCTTCAAACGTGTGAGTGCATACAAACATTCGCCACATTCAGCATCAATTTAATGTCGTTTGATTTTTCTTTGATGAGAACAGGCAAATTATAAAGCGTGTTCATGTGGTGTGAAAACAAAATGCGTGGATTATTATATCGCTTGAGAAGCAGCTCCCACGCTGTTAGATAATTTCCATCAGTCAAAAGCATTTGATGAATGTCAACATCAAGGTCAGATGGAAGTGCCTGCTTTAAGTAGTGAAACTTTTGGACTGAGTTAAGTTCACTATTGAGGTGTACAAGCCTGATAAATGAATCGTGGAAACTAGGCCACTCAGTAAACCTTCCCGAGAACGACGGTACCGCCAAGTGGGGAAACTGAATAACTGAGGAGCAACGATTTCGTGTATCGGATGTTGTAGGGCCGCCATTTGAGTTTTCAGCACTCGCCTCTTCAGGAAACATTACTTCTTGCCGTTGACTGAGCAAACAATAAAGGTCTAAATGCAGTTCGTCGAATTTAGAATCGATGTCATCTTTTAAATATGCGTCATCTGCTTTGATGTTGGAACATATTATTCTTTTATGAGCAGAAAAGAAGTCGATATTAAGCTCCTCGATGCGTTTGAGCCTTTGCTGAAAGTACGGCTTTTTTTTTTTTTTTTTTGTCGGAACAATCTAGTAAGCGCAGCACTCAGACAAAGTATATATCCATTGTACTGCACTTAAGGTTCCCTTTTACTCTGTTTTAAATCTACCCGACCTCCGAAGAAGTAGAAACAGATCCTGTGGTGCCAAGGAGCCAAGTTGGTTACTCCTCAGCACATCAGTGCCAAAAATCCCAAACCTGATTCGAGCAAAGGCAGGGCAGACGCAAAGAAAATGGTCCGCCGTCTCGTCTTCCTCTCCACAGGCTGGGCACAGCGCACTGTCTGATATGCCAATCCTTTCCATGTGCCTAGCCCATAGAAAGTGCCCTGTCATCACGCCAACCAACAGCCTGCAGTCCCTCCTACCTAAAGATAGAAGGAACCGTGACCATCGGTCAGAGATAGCAGGTAGCATAATTTTCGTCCATCCGCAGCCTCTCTCAGCCCGCCATGCTCGCTTGTGGGTCGAAACAACCCACTTGTTTGCAGTGGCTTTGATGGCAGCGGAAGGGAGTGGCAGAACAGGCTCAGGGCCAATAAAAACAGCCTCGGAGCCCATCCTGGCCAAGGAGTCAGAGGTCTCGTTACCCGCAATGCCAGCGTGTCCCGGGACCCAAGTCAACGTCAGACTATTATGTTTTCCAACACAATTTAGCCTGGATTTGCAGGACCTGACTATCGTGGAAGTGGTGGTCGGACTATCCAAGGCCATGAGCGCAGCTTGGCTGTCACTGCAGACACAAATAGATTTGCCTTTCCACCTGTTTTCCACAACAAAGTCCATCGCCTCAAGTATCGCATACACCTCCGCCTGAAACACAGACGCATGCAGACCAAGGGCAAAGAGCCGACGGGTCCCACAGGATTCCACGAAGACACCAGAACCTGAACCTTCTTCGGTCCTGGAGCCATCTGTGAAAATACGGCAGCAGTGTTTGCCGGGCTCGTTCTCGGGATCTAACCATGAACGAGCCTCTGGCAGCAACACATTGTACCGCTTTTCTAGTATGACGGTTGACGACATGGAGTCCGGGGGCATAGACAGGATTGCAGAATCGATGTCAGTGCCTGCGCCGTCGTCCAACATCGAGCACACCCCATACCAGTGGCCACTATGTTTCACTCTGCAGATGGCCTTAATGGCCTCTCCGCGGATGAAGACATCTAGTGGCGGGAGATTCACCAAAGCATCAAGTGCCGGGCCTGGAGTAGTCGGAAATGCTCCGGTACAACATATGGCCACAGCACGTTGTAGTTTTGATAGAGCTTTTTTGACCCCTACAAGAGAGAGTCTGCTCATCCAAACCATCGATGCATAGGTGATAATAGGTCTTACCATAGCTGTATAGATCCATAGGACCTTACTAGGGGAAAGACCCCATGTCTTACCAAATATTCCCTTACACTGCCAAAAAAACTGACAGTGCTTTGGATGTCTTCAGTTCGACATGTGTTTTCCAAAGAAGTTTGTTATCAAGGATGACTCCAAGATATTTGATTTCCTTGGATAGCTGGATAGTGACTCCTTTCAGTGTAGGCAGAATAAGTCCATCAAGCTTTCTCCTTCTGGTAAAGAGGACAATACCAGTCTTGACAGGATTAGCCGATAGCCCATTCGCACTGCACCAAGTGTCAATCATATCCAGAGTTCTCTGCACCCTTCTGCAGACAATCATAAGGGATGGACCTGTCACAAGACAGCCAACATCATCCGCATATGCCTGAGCGTATACCCCCGAGTCATTAATGGCGTTAAGCAGGGGATCGATTACCATGCACCAGAGCAATGGAGACAGTACCCCACCTTGGGGACAGCCTCTATTAACCCCAGACGACACCAGCAAATCTTCCTCCGCCCGCACCGTTATGATTCTCTGGGCCAGCATTGAACGTATCCAATTTACTAGGACCCGGTCTACGCCATGCCGCCTAGCAGAGCCGCACATACTGTCGAAAGTAGCATTGTCAAACGCACCCTCTATGTCCACAAAGACGCCTATTGCGTATTCTTTCCTGTCGATGGCTCGCTCTATCCTTCCAACAAGGTTTTGCAGAGCCGTCTCGCAGGATTTTCCGCTTTGATAGGCATGCTGAAATGGAGATAGTGGATGCGTCTTCAGAGACTCCCTACGCATGCGAAGCTCCACCAGCCGTTCTAAACTTTTTAGCATGAACGAGGTCATACTAATAGGTCTGAAGCTCTTGGGATTGGTGTAGTCGTCTCTTCCAACCTTAGGAATGAAGGCAACCCTCACCATCCTCCAAGAGCGTGGTACATAGGCCAGTGCGAGACATGCAGTGAAGATCTTCTTCAGTGTTGCCATCACTAGCTCAATGCCTTCCTTCAACACAATCGGATATATGCCATCCAGTCCGGGCGACTTGAAGTTGTCAAAGGATTTGATAGCAAATCCAATAGCAGTCTCATTCGCCACAGTTCTGGCGACATACCAATCATGTCGAGAGGGCGCAGCTGCCCTGACAACATTTCCGACCAAAGGTGGTTGTTGACGGGCTATGCATACCTGATTTCCTGGAAAGTGTGACTCCAACAGCAAGCTGAGTGTCTCACTTTGCCTCTCCGTATAGGAGCCATCAGGCTTCCTGAGCGACCCCAGCTTAGCGGTTTGGTCCTTTTTCAGGACTTTCACCAGTTTTGCCGTGTCACTCAGGGATTCGATATCACTGCAGAAGTCTCTAAAAGAAGTCCTTTTCGAGTCCCGAATTAGCTTCTTGTAGTCCCTCTGAACACGTCGATATCGTTCCCAGTCCTCGTTAAGATTCGTCTTGAGGGCCCGGTTGAGGAGTTTTCTAGACTCACGCCTCAGCACCTGAAGCTCTCGGTTCCACCATGGAACAGGAGTCCGGCTAAGAGGAGGTCTAATTGGGCAGGCTAGCTCGAAGCAGTTTGTTAGAGCGGTGTTGAGATGCTCAACAGCCGCCTCAATGTTCTGCTCCTTGCGAAGTCTCAGTGGCGTCACGTGATTGCTACGCAGTGCCTCCCTGAACTTCGGCCAGTCTGTTTTTCCTGGGTTTCTGGTGGGCAATGGCATCTGCGCCCGCTCGCCACACTGAAACTCAATGTATCTGTGGTCCGAGCACGAGTCTTCGGCGAGGACCCTCCAGTTGTTGATCGACCACCCCAGTCTTGGATTTGACAGGGTGACGTCAATTACCTCGTGGCTTCTCGCAGTCACAAAAGTAGGCTGCCTGCCTACATTGTGGATGCTCAGGCTGGAGGAGGCAATATACTCGAAAAGTCGAGAGCCCCGCTCATTGCACTTGCTGCTGCCCCAGATCGTATGCTGGGCATTAGCATCGCAGCAAAGAACCAGACCAAGACCGCGCCGCTCACAGAACCCTACGAGAGTAGCGACCTTCCCAGGTGGTGGCGCCTCCAAAGCATCGTAAGGAAAGTAAGCAGATGCAATCACAAACCTCGACCATCCGTGCATACTCTTAAAACTAATCTCTGCCGCAACCAGATCCTGACAACAGAATGCGTCAAGGCAGGTCGCTGCGAGATGGGATGATATTATAAGGCCGGCTCTTGGTCTAATCGAGTTTCTGTCATATAATATCGTGGCCCCTTTCAACAAGCCAAGGCCACAGAGGCGACCCCTAAAGACCCAGGGCTCTTGTACTGTTGTTATGTGAGGTGATGTGTGCAGCTGGGTGAGTCGTCTACTTAGGAGTACAGTAGCGGCTTTAGAATGCTGCAAGTTGATCTGCGTTACCGTCAAAGGACGATAGCTACGAGAATCGTCCGAGCCACTCATCTGCGAAAGACATGAAAGGTCACAGTCCCAAAGAAGAGACTCAGACGGCTCCGGTACCGAGAAACCATGACATCAACAGTGGCCTCGTCCACTCGCACCACAAGACTAGCACCTTCTTTACCATCCCGGTTGCTACCCCTGGTGTGCGAAAGAACTCTCCAAAGCCTCGTGTTGATGCCAGGGTTCTGAGCACGCAGACAAGAAAGGACATCTGTGGTCGTCAGATCGGGATCCGGAATCCAGCAGATGGCCTTCCTGAGGGACACGCCTGCTTCGCTATAGACCGCGAAGCGAGTGGTCCCCATGGGGGGCACGTCCTTGACTGCACCCCTGAGCCAATCAAAGTTGGCCTGAGACGCGCACGACACCTGTAGAGTGCCGTCCTTTGTCTCATAGCCCCTTGCATTAGCTTCAGGACCGGAGGCAATGACGCGACGCATCAGATGACCTTTGCAGTGTTTTATTTCTGCATCAGTCAGCTGATGGTCAGGCCCCAGCTTCCCAATCACCGCCATTGGTTGCGGGCCGTTAGCCTTCTCGCTGTACGATGGCTTGGCTGCACCTTTGGAAGTGCTTGGGCGAAAGTCCAGCTCACCACCCGCCACTGGCAGAGATTTCGCCGGGCAGATGGTTTTGCTGGATACGAGGGGCTGGGCAAGTTGCAGCTTATTGGCAACATTCTTCCCCGCCACATTAGCCGCCACCGAGGTTTCGCTCGTACCCTTTGGGGTCGTGGCGCCACCAGCAGTAACAGCTGCAGGGCAGGTGGGGATGTTGTTTTCAGCAACAATCTTCCGCCGCTTACCTCGCGAGCGAGCTTTCGGAGCGGTCAATCCCTCCGCAGGCTCGGTGGCTTCCGTGGGTGTCACTTCCGCCGACCTGGGCCTTTTGGAGGGAGTCGACACAGAAGGGCCGGCAGAGCCACGTGAGGATTTCTCCTGCACGAGCCTATCAAGCCGCTTCTTTCTCTGTCTCCTCGCTTGTGTTCTCGTTACCCTAGAACCATTGGTAGGTCGTTCCGACACTGTGGTGACTTCCCGACGCAGGCCCTCTGGATCCAGGGTACGTTCCTCCGTCTCTGAAGAAGAAGAGATTGCGGTAACAATCCCCGTCTCCTCCAGGATGCGCTCTCGCTGATAAAGGCGAGAGACTTTAGCGATGGTTGGGACCTCCAGAATCCGTGCCCCTGCCGCCGAAGCGGGTGGATTTCCACATGCGTGGGTTCCACCTGGAGTAATAAATATTTTTTTGTCCATCGCCAGACAGTGGTTTTTGTTCGGGACTCCTCCCTAGCCAGTTTGGTCCGCGGATGGTACCCATTCTCTATACCATCATTGTGATAGACAGACAGCCATAACTCCCGCCCCTCCTAAGAGGTTCAGAAGTAATGTCATTTGCCTACCAAAGGTCCCCCTATCCGCCACCTGGGGACGCGTCCGATGGGATGTCAGGCAAATCCAACACGGAAAGTACGGCTTAGTTTTGCGTGAGATTGGATCCTTTTTAAAATTATTGTAGAGATTTTCAAGAGTGTATATCCGGTTCAGTTGCAGCTTAATTAGAGCCTGAACGTCTGGTTTTGCCTCCGCCATTGTTAATTTACAATTATGTCACTCAATGCAAATGTTTTCTAAGAGTAGCTCAAATCAATGCACACACTTACCTTTGTTTCGTCGATCTAGTCTGAATGAAGCGCAGTTTTCTGTATAGCGTCTCGGTAGGGTAGAAGAGTAAACGAAGAAAGGTGAAGAGCGCCCCGCTTCAGCGCTGTAACGACGTGATGATTATCCCCAATGACGAATATAGGATGTAGAAGACTCCTGTGTTGCCTATAAAGTCCACATAAATGATAATTTATATATTATTTGGTCCTTCCAGTATAGAAGTATCCTTTTGCGGATTTATTTGTTTTATATTGAAATATTTTATTTTATTTTCAGGATATTATGGTCCTTCAGGTAAAAGAACCGTATTTTAAATTTTTGTGTTTTCGCTTTGCGGCATTTTTAAAAAATGCGGCTCAATTTCTAATTAAATTTATCAACTTTTTTTTTAAATTTATTTTGTGGGAAATATAATAACTAGTATTGAACTAGTAAATATCATACTAGTATTATAACTACTTAAAACCTTATGCACAGCATGACAATTGTGTTTTCGTAGGACACCGCCATGTAGAAAATACCCGTTGGCTTCCTGTAAATAGGGGTTGCGGTTTAACCAGTGCTGGTATATTTTTAACTAGTAGTTTTACTAGTATTTTAACTAGTTGGTTTCACTGTTGGGATGTGAGTTGTCTATGGTTGTGTATAATGGGGGAATATTTGGCGAAAAAAATCATAAGAAATCAGGGCTACGTTTAAATTAAACTTTTAGGGCGTCACAACGAACTACGAAACTTCTAAAAAAAAGGTGATAATTAGTCCAAAAAATTATATTATATAATTTGGAGTTGAAAACTCAAATGTTAACAAGTTCTTTTCATAAATTATAACTATTCTTAAAGTGAAATCTGATCCAATTGCTTTCCATTACACTTTTGTTCACCTTAAACGCACCATAGTGATCATAAGATGTAGAATAATAATTATTTGGTTTTATCCCATAATATTATACTACTAATAACTAAAATAATTAATAAAAATTCATTTATATTGTTGCGATCGTTTCTTTAGCCGTTCGTTTTTGTTTACTTGTCCCCTTATTTTTCTTGTTTCCCCTTGTCGGCTTTTCTGGTGATTGCGGCCATTCAAAATATAATGACAATTCTGAGGTAGAGATGGCGCTGCCTTAGACTAGTCGAAATTCAAAAGTGAGTTGACTGACCGGCTTGACCGCTGAAACGGTCAATGGTGGAATAGTGGAGGAGTCCAAGGAATTGGAAAAAAAGAACGGGGTTTTGAAAAAATTTGAAGTGATTTAAGCGGTGCTAGCGAGCAAACGGTCTCTTTTAAAAATAAATTTGTCGGTTTTCGGGTCGGAGCGGAAGTTGAATGATGAGAAGAAATTTTGTAAATTAAGGAATAGTTGTGTAATTAGAGGGAAAGTTAAACTGAAACTTAAATTTAAAAAAAATATATATGGTGCGCCTCGTAAAAGATATACTGCAGACATGCAACAAAAGTGAAATATTTCCCCTAAGTGAAATTATGTTTTTACAATAAAAAGGGGAATTGATCAAAAAGTTAGAGAAAAAAAAATATCAAGGAGACGATTGCAAATTCGTTCTTTTTAAAAAAAAAAGACTAAAGAGGCAGAATTCGTTATTGGGTGCAAATAAAGGAAAGGGAAAAGGAAGCTGCCGCCCGCCTCATCAGGCACTAATAAGTAATTATAATTATATACATATATGAGGGCGGATTGATATTGAAGCTATCTCGCGCTAGATGGCAGTACAAACACCAAAACTTTTTGCTGTTCAAATTTCACCCAAATTCATCGATTAGTTTATTTGTTGTGGTCGTTTGAAGTAAGCAACTTTTGTGTTTCTTGAAAAATGGAAAAAAGCGAATTTCGTGCAGTGATTAAATACTATTATTTGAAAGGGAAAACGGCGAAAGAGACAAAAGAAAAGCTCGATAAACATTACGGTGAGTCTGCTCCGTCAGATTACATGGTAAAATATTGGATTGCTGAATTTAAACGCGGCCGAACAAGCACTGCAACAATACCATCAACAGGAAGGCCAAAAGAGGTGGTTACTGAAGAAAATATCAAGAAAATCCTCGATATCCTTATGAATGATCGCCGAGTCAAGTTGCGTGAGATTGTTGAAATTGTAAACATATCATATGAACGTGTGTTCAACATTTTGCATGAACATTTGCATATGAAAAAGCTATCGGAAAGATAGGTGCCGCATTTGCTCAGTGTCGAACAAAAACGAGTTCGACAGACCACTTCACAGCGGTGTTTGGACATGATAAAGCGTAATCCTGTTGATTTTTGGCGTCGATTAAAAACTGTTCATGAAACGTGGGTCCACCACTACACACCTGAAACCAAAAATCAATCGAAACAATGGGTGGAAGCTGGAGGAATTGCTCCGAAGAAGGCGAAGGCAGTGAAATCGGCTGGCAACGTTATGGCCACTGTATTTTGGGATGCACACGGAATATTGCTCATCGATTATCTTGAAAAAGGATCCACAATCACAGGGAAGTATTATCGTGCATTATTGGATCAATTGATTGATGCAATCAAGGAAAAACGACCATATTTAAAGAAGAAAAAAATGCTCTTTCTTCAAGACAACGCACCGGTTCACACAGCATTAGATACGATGCTAAAATTACGTGAAATACACTTCGAATTGGTTAATCATCCACCTTATAGTCCAGATTTAGCTCCTAGTGACTTTTTCCTGTTTGCAAACTTGAAAAAATGGCTCGCAGGAAAAAGATTCATCTCAAACGAAGAAGTGATTACCGAAACTAACGCGTATTTTGAGGGGTTAACGAAATCGTATTATTCAGATGGTATAAAAAAGTTGGAATATCGTCTTACTAAGTGTGTCGAAGTAAAAGGAGACTATGTTGAGAAATAAATGGTTTTTGAAAAAAAAAACGTTTTTTTCCTACTTAGGTTGCTTTAAATCAATCCAATCCAATCAATATATATATATATATATATATACATATACACTATATATATATATACGAGTATATATATATTGTTACGAAATTGCCCTCTTGACAATTTACTCTGTTACAAAATTGCCCTCCTGACAATATCTCTAACTCTCTGTACTCGGACTCGTTCCACTGGATTGTGTAGTAATCAAACAATCGCTGGTTAAATTAAAATAACTAACGTTAATAACGTTAGGCTTAAAGTTTACTTCTTTACAATTTGTACTTTATTTCACAATGAATTTTATCACTTTATTTAATAATTTATTTCATCACTTTACACAATTGCAAGTACTGCTAATCTGCTGCTTCGATTAAAATGCCTGATGTACACACTGTTACGGTCTCTGATCTACTCCCTTCGACTTTGAACAGTCTTGTCGCTTTTATAGTTTTCGAATGTTTGGAGTAGAAAATTCCATGCCATTCTCGTATTTTCTAGAAGCTTCTATCCACTTCGACAGAAGTCGAGAATATTCTTTTTGATATTACCTACAGATGGTTCTTGAATAAGCTTTTATTCGAATAGTTCGCATCTTGACTCACAGGGGGCACTCATTCCCAAACTCAGATGGGATCCTGAAAGTATGCAATCACATTTCACTGTGCTATCACGTTTCAATATATATAATTTTATTTAAAGTTAAGTTATTTAATTATAGAAACGGCGACCGTATATAAAAGTAAGATGTGGAGTAGTTTGTAAAAGTAAAAATATTTGTATATTAATATGTTAGGCTAAGGCGGAGATGATGGGGCGGGCTCGCTTGTCGTCCAAGTGGAGGATGCCCGGCTGAAAACAAAAAAATGGTGAGTTGTATAATTTTTTGTTGTGTAGTGTTGCCCCACCCGATGCAGTGTGGCGAGTTGAGGACCACGACCGTTGCTGCGAGCTAGCCGCGACCACCACATTGCATCATGACTAGGAGTTTTCGCAACAATATTAAAATGGGGTCCGACTGCCCCACTAACACCCCTTGCGTGTATGTTTAACTATGGCCATGAGCGATTGAATCAGTAAAGAGATACTAAAGTATTTGAATTTGGAACAGAAGGAGGCCAAGATTAAGAAATTGCCGGTTAAAAGAGAATTAAACCTTTTTACAGTATTCTCAAATATAACAAATCTTCAAAATAGGTCAAAAGTGCAGCTAAACGAATCAAGTTAACGCTTTTAAACAGAGGTAGTGTTTCTTTCTTTAATAATGACGAAAACAATTTTTTAGTTTATCAAATTTATTTTTTTACTTAAACACAACTGCGGGTTCGTTGACAATGAGAAATTATCAAAAAAATTTTATGTTTTCAGTTATTTTGAGAAGTTAAGTGAATTGAGGAATACATACATTAATTTTAAAACTTTCTCACACTAGCAGAACTCGCACAAATACATTCATATCAACTGCCTATTCTATATGCTCTTTGGAGAGACTCAAACAATTTTTAATTAAAATAAATGTGTTGCCGACGCGCTTGGACCAAAAATAAGTAGTGCTTTTTAAGTTTCCTATTTTTTTTATTTATCCCCCATATACAAAATAGATTACATAACTTTAATTTTAAATTTCATTTATTACAGGATTAGAATTAATTATTATTATTATTAACAGGCTAAAAGAACACCGCGACCTAAAAGATCTATTGTGCAGCCTCGTACCCAACTAAAACAGTCCTAGACTATTTATAAATCTCGTAACTGCTGTGGGCTTAATTTTAACTAGGTGATTTGGAGATAAGAACCCACTGCCTAGGTAATTATGTCTGCGTCTTGCCACCGCTGGGCAAGTGCATAGCATTTCCTGCTCCTCTTGACAGAGTCGACAGGAATCGTCTTCTACCACGCCTATTTTTTTCAGATGGTAATTTAGTCTACAGTGTCCTGTTAAAACTTCAGTATAGAGTTTGATGCCATTTCTGCTGAAGCTTAAAGAAGCATCTACCCTGATGTGTTCAGGATCAATGAGTAGTCTCGACTGCCGCATGCCTTTTTGGGCTCTCCAGTAGTTTAGCAGACCTCGTTTTTCCTGTTCGCACAACAAGTTATTTGTGAAGCTACTGTTTACCCCACAGAAGGGTTCTGGACCTTTGAAGGCAGTATCTGCGCCCCTTTTTGCCAAAGAGTCTACCATTTCGTTGCCCTCGTGTCCCTCATATCCCGGTACCCACATTACCGTAACAGAGTTTCTCGCTGCTAGGGTATTGAGAAGTGTAGAGCCTTCCCAGACCAACTTTGATTGGAATGAGAAGTTTATTAATGATTTCATTGCTGCCTGGCTATCTGAGAGTATGCATATTTTGGTGTTGCGTGTACCCCTGCATAGACACTAAAGCGTGGACCACCGCCTGAAAAATGGAAGCTGTTTTTCCCATTGCAATTGCTTTTTGGAAATTTAGCCCTACAATTCCAGCTCCTGCATTGCCATCTTCCATTTTGGACCCATCTGTATACCACAACTGTGAGTCCTGTTTTATTATTTCATTGTTTCTCCAAGCTGAACGGTCACTGATGACCACTTTGAATTGTTTGCAGAAGTTTCTGTCCATGTTGTCGCAGACCATGAGGCAGGGAGAATTCCAGACAGTGTCCAGAATTTTTGCGTGCCCCGATAGGTTGCCTTCTTTAAGATGGGCTAGATTAGGTAGTTTTAGGGCCGCGCTGGCCGCCATCCTTTTAACTACAAGGTGTAGAGAAGTTAGTCCAGTGATCATTCCCAAAGCTAGTGTGGGGCACACTCTCATTGTTCCCGTCACACTCAAATAGGTTATACGGTGAATCTTGTTAAGAGTCATCTGAGCTTTTGTTTGGTTTACTTTTGGCCAGCATACCAACGACGCACAGTGTCGTGTTTTCATATAAACGGTGGCCAAAAATAGAAGGAGTTTTCATAAACGAATGAAAATTAGTACACATTGCTTTTATAAGTAGGAAAAAAAAAACGAAGTTTAGAGAAAATCGGCCCAAGGACACGCCCTCCTCCCATATATCCTGAAATGAAAAAACCTTATATTTTCCAAAGTTGTTTCTAGAATTGAACCAAACTTAGCTCGATTGGTCTCTGACATATTCCTGATAACTTTGTTAAATTTTATGAAATTATCTCAAAGGGCACGCCCACCTCCCATACAACCTAAATTTAAAAATTGTAATAATTTGGAAATTAGCAATCCGATAAGATTGAAATTTTGCATGTGAATATATTTAGTACTATTGTAACATATTTCCAATTTTTAAGAAAATCGGACAAGCGCCGCGCCCGCCTCCCATACAACCTAAATTTAAAAATTGTCATAATTTAGAAATTATCGATTAGATAAGAGCAAAATTTTACAAAAATTAATTTAGTACGTAAGTCCTTGCCGCTCAGTAAAAAATAAATTTAGAAACATAAATTTTATTTATTTAACATAACATATATATAAGTATTACAGGCAATCAAAGTATATTAACAATTATTACAAATGAATTCACCAAATAAATCGCTATCTAGCCAGTCACTCAACTCAGTTTCAAATCTATCTCTCATGCGATGATATTTAGATCAATTGTTAGAAAATTTTAAAAGAGTAAGCCTTATTTTCTGTTGTTCCCTTTCTAATAATACTCGTTCAAAATGATTTTCGAAAAAATCTTTAACATGACGCATTACATCGCAGGGTCTGTTTTCCTTTATCTCTAGCCACAGTTGAAAGATACTACGAATCCGCAACGAGGTCGACACTAAAAAACAATCACAAAAAGAATTCGGGCAATATCGGGCAGCTGAACTTTAAATATATTAAAATACATACTTGTAGCTACAAAAGACAAAAAAACAGGAAAAGTGTTATTTCTACTTTCTTTTAAATTCTCTACGAAAGTTCACGGTTGCTGAAAAGTCTTGACAATGCCTCACTACTATCTTTTTTCGAACGGTATCTAACATATGATCAATATTTGTAAACAAAAGCAGTGTTGTAATTATAACTAGAAGCATCACTTACAACCCTGTTACAAATTTTGGTAGCCGTTGTATTCAAATACTTAAATTCTTAGTATTATAAATGAACATGAAATTTGGGATTTTCCCATAAATTTCGTATGCTGCACACAAACCTTGACTTTGAACCACTATAACTTTAAAATTTGTAAACATTTTAAGAAGATAAGATTATAAGATTTAGATATCATCTAACCAGAGTCTAAAAAAATATATATATAAAAAAAACGTTCAAATTCTAACATTGACTTTAACCATTTTTGGCCAGCCTCGTGACACAGTGCGACGCGTATGTATTCATTGGTACTATTATTGTTTTATATGACCACGCCATCATTTTTGGCCGTAGTTCCCATGTTTCACCGTACAACCTCTGGCAAGCGTAGGTTGCTCTTAAGGCTTTACTAGTTATGTATGATAAGTGGTTCTTCCAAGTTAGAGTTTTGTCTAGGATTACTCCCAGATATTTCATTTCATTGGACATTTTTAAGTTTGTGGTCGCTAAACTTAAGGTCCCCAGATTCAGTTTCCTTCTTTTGGTGAAGGGTACCACGTTTGTTTTATTCGGATTTATCGATAGGCGTTTCTCCTGACACCAGTTTTGAGTGATGTCAAGAGCTAGTTGCATCCGATCTGTTATGGTAGAGTCAAACTTGCCTCTGACCATAATTACCAAATCATCCGCAAAGCCCTGAACTTCGTATCCGAGGTCATTGAGAGTTTCAAAGAGCTCGTCGATAACCAATAATCATAGGAATGGCGATAGGACGCCCCCCTGGGGACATCCTTTGGTTGACCTGACAATTAGCTTTGCTGTCCCTGTTTCAAAGATTGTTGTTCTGTTTTTCAGCATATTGAGAACCCATGTTAGAATCAGTCTTTGTATACCTTTCCTGTTCATCCCCTCCTCAATTGATCTAAAAGTAGCATTGTCAAAAGCCCCCGTAATGTCAACCGATGTACAGAGAGCTATTTCTTTACCCTCAAACGCCTTTTCAATTTTGCTCGTTAAGCTATGTATGGCTGTCTCAGTCGATTTGCCTGATTGGTAAGCATATTGTTCAATATGAAGAGGATAATCTTTAAAATAAGTTTCCCTGATATATTGATCCAGAATTTTTTCCATAACTTTTAGAGAACTAATTAAGTTTAAATAATAATAATAATAATAATAATAATAATAATAATAGTCATACTAGAAAAAAAGTTGTAAAATAGAATTAATAATAATAATAAGAAGAATAATTTAATTAAAGCTGTGATCGATTCTCCCAATACACATAGGGAGACTGCAGAGACTGATGAAGCAGTTAGAAGTGAGAGCACCAACAAGGCGGGGACGACATCCTCAGGAGATCGGAAGAGGTGCCCGGAGCGTCAGACCGGAAACAAAACCATGAAAACATTAACAAAACGGGATGGTTAGGTGTATCCAAATAAACCTAAACCAATGTGAGACTGCTCAGGATTTGCTTAAGCAGACTATAATAGAACAGAAAGGACATTGCATTAATTAGCGAACAGTACAAAACACCTATGTATGATTCTAATTGGACAGAAGATACAACAAATCGAGCAGCCATGTGGGTCTGTAGCACCATTCCCTTCGAACATAAAGCCAACCGGAAACAGGAAAGGTTTGTATATACCAAAATAAAGGGGGTCCACTTTACAGCTGCTACGGACCACCAAGTGCACGCCTCGAAGAAATGGAGGAAATGCTTGACCGCTTGCTTACAGATGCTCCAGGGAAGAGCCCCATAATAATAGCGGGTGATTGCAATGCATGGGCAGTTGAGTGGGGCAGCATTAGAACGAATCGTAGTGGTACCACATTATTGGAAGCCTTTGCTTGCCTCGATAGAGTTAACTTAAACCGTGGTACAACACAAACGTTTAATAATTGCGGATCGGGGTCAACAATAGATGTCACCTTTGCAAGTAGAGCGATCTCGTGACAGATAAAGTGGGAAGTCTCATCTATATACACGGATAGTGACCACCAAAGACTAATATTTTAAATACTGTCACCAAAACGATTTCAAATGCGTAAGACAGAATATAAGGTACAAGAAAAGTGTTGAAAGGCAAAGCAGATGGACTGCAAAATGTTGAAGTACATGCTTGACAGCATGGAAGAAACACAAGGTAGCGCAGAACTGATGACCAGGCGACTTATGGACCACCTTACTAATGCATGTGATGCCGCCATGCCTAGGAAAGGAAGAGGAAATGGGAGGACACAAATGTATTGGTGGAATGAATCCATTGCCTGCCTGCGAAAAAAATGCCTCATGTCGCAGACGATACCAAAGGGCTAGGGGTTCTGAAAACCACGAACAGACCCAAGCAGAATTTAAAGAAAAAACGAAGCAATTTTGCAAGACAATAAAAAAAAGTAAGAGTGAGGCTTTCTTCTCTGTTGCAGACACTCCATAATAGTTCTAACAGACCAATCTGCGCGGGAACAATGGGTAAGATTGTCACAGGTGTTTTTCCACAGAATGTCGAACATAGGCCTGAATGGGAAGTAACCCACGCTGAAGATCCAATCACAACAGAAGCGGTTCTAGGAGAAGCTGATAATATGAAAAGCAACAGGGTTCCAGGTCTGGATGGGATACCAAATATGGTAATTAAAACTTCTTCAAAAAGAAATGCACACATATTCAGCAATCTCTACACGGTGTGTCTGAGGGAAAGAACATTTCCCCAAAGATGGAAGCGGCAGCGACTGGTACTCCTACCAAAAGGCGATAAACCTATAGAAGAACCAGCATCGTATCGACCCCTGTGGATGCTGGACGCAGCAAGAAAGGTCCTTGAAAGAATAATCTGCACCAGACTTGAATGCTATACTGTAAGAACACCGGGTTTGTCTAAACGGCAATATGGATTCAGGAAGAAGCCATCCACGGTGGGTGCAATTGCATCTGTATGCGCCATAGCTGGAATAGAAGGCGACAAACAATATTGAATTGTAGTTACATTAGACGTTAAAAATGCCTTTAACTCTGCCAATTGGTATCGGATCCTAAGTGTTCTACGCACCTTGCATATTCCTGGATAAGAATCATAGAAAACTATTTCAAGGATAGAAAATTATTATACGACACAGACGAAGGTCCAAAAGAGTACAACATCACTGGAGGAGTTCCACAAGGACCGGTGCTATAGCCACTTCTCTGGAACGCCATGTACGATGGTTTTCTGGAAATTGAGCGGCCAAAAGGGGGTCGATATTATAGGGTATGCGGACGACATAGCCATAGTAGTAGTCAAGAAACTTGTTGACGTGGCAGCAAAATGTAATGAAACCATCTTAAGAGACAAGACGTGGTTGCAGATGGCTGGATTACAACTAGCCGGAGGCGAAGTTGCCGCAAAAAGATTGAGATCCTAGAAATAAGGGTAAGAGGGATTATGATCACGTCACGCCCATGTATAAAATACTTGGGAGTCCTTCTAGATCATCGGCTTAATTTCAGGGAACACCTGATATCTGCAAGTGATAAAGCCATCAGAGTAGGAGCAGCCTTGGCAAGGTTAATGCCAAACACTGGAGGACCAAGGCAGCATATAAGGAAGTTACTAGACAGCGTTAATACCTCCACTTTAATGTACGCAGCACCCATATGGGCTCCAGCAACAAGCTGCAAAGCGTATATGAGAGTGTCACAACGGCGTACATTTAGGACTATATCCACAGCATTTAGGACTATATCCACTGATGCAGTCAGCGTTATCGGGGGACGGAAGCCAATAGATCTCGCCGTAAAAGAGGCCGCGGCCACTCGAAACCTGAATAGCCAGACAAAATGGATTCAGCCAAAATTGAGTAAGTCAGAAAGAGCTCACAAAATGAATGGCAGGAAAGTTGGGAAATACCCACCAAAAGACGGTGGACTCATGAGGTGATCCCAAATATACAAGTATGGATCGCCCGAAGGCACGGTGATGTTACCACATAACGCAATTCCTAACGGGACACGGGTGCTTTCGAAACTATCTGCATAATTACAGACAAGTGGAGACCCATACTGTGTTGGCATCTATGAGAATGCAGAACATGTGTTGATGGAATGCGGCAGATTTACGGGTGCAAAATGCCTGCTTGAGCGTCAAAGAAGAGAGAAAGTAACCCCAGCACACACACACACACTTATATATATATATATATATATATATATATATATATATACGAGTATATATATATATATATATATATACACATATATATATATATAGATATATATATATATATATATATATATATATATATTTATATATATATATATATATATATATATATATATGTATATATATATATATATATATATATATATATATATATATATATATATATATATGAGGTGTGATCAAAAATAAAGTATTTATTTATTCATCAACAACTATCTTATCCCCTTTAAAGTAATTCCCCTCAGATATAATACACTTATGCCAGCGTTTTTTTCAATCCTCGAAACACTTCTGAAATGCTTTTTTTGGTATCGCCAACAGCTTCTGTTTCGATTTTTCTTTTATCTCCCCAATCGTAGCAAAACGCTTTCCTTTCATCGGTGTCTTCAGTTTTGGAAAGAGAAAAAAGTCAACGGGGGCCAAGTCCGGTGAATACGGTGGTTGAGGCATGTTAACGGTTTTGTTTTTGGCCAAAAACAGCTCCTGAGCGATGTCCATGCGACGTTGTTTTTGCTCAAAATTTAGCAATTTTGGAACAATCTTCGCTGCCGCACGTTTCATGCCTAAAACATCCGTAAAAATTGCTTGGCATGAGCCGAACGATATGCTAACATTATCAGCAACCTCTCTGATAGTGATTCGACGATTATCCAAAATCATTTTCTTCACTGCATCAATGTTTTCATCGGTTGTTGACGTGCTCGGGCGACCAGGACGAGCATCGTCATTGACATCTTCTCGGCCTTCCTTAAACAGGTTATACCACAATTGAACTTATGTTCTGCTCATAGTAGACTCGCTAAAGGCCATAGTCAACATTTCAAATGTCCTTGCGCAATTAATTTCATTTTTTACACAAAACTGAATACAGTTTCTTTGATCCATTTTTTCGAATAGTACAAAATCGAAGAGCACACCAAAACACGTCTAACCTTTTTATCTGTCAAAAACAAACTGACAATCAAAAATGGTTGGTATTGAATGGTTGTATCGAACATACGTAACTCACGAAAAGATGAAAATAACGGTTATCTTTTGATCACACCTCGTATATATTATTTCTTCGATTACCTTAAATGCTGGCATGAAATTATCTCTGATAATATTTCTTGCACCAAACGAAGTCATTATATATATATATATGTGGCGACACCACTACCCCCACCCAGTTGTCGGGTACGCCAACGCAGCTAGTTCCGCGCGCCATCTATTAACACGCTGTCGCTGTCGCACAGCTTGTTTATGAAAAACCGGAACTAGCCTGTGCTGGCTGTTGAACAACACACTTCGTGTTTCCGGCCTTTCATTCAACCCTCTTTCTCTTTCTGTGCTGAAGCTGTGGTGACGTGTTATAGAGCGTTTTGTGCAATTAAAACTTATATTCATTACTGGACTTAACACAATCTCTGGAAATTATATATATCATATATATACGATATAACAAATAAATTCGCAGGAACGTATTTTATCATATATTAAATATACGATATAACAAATATTTCTGTTTTTTATTGGCAACGCTACGTTGAGCACGCGAGCAGCCAAATTGGTGACCCCGACGTAATACACGTATTCGCCCCACACAGAGGGGTATATTATATAACCAGTACACGACGCACATGTTGCTCCACTCGCCAACGGCCTCAGGACCGGTGCCGCCGACACCACCGGAGCAGCCGCCGACTCAAGCAACGTACGCTCCGCACCAGCAGCAACAACCACAGCACGTGCATGCGCACGCACAGTTGGTTATGCCAACGCCATTGCTGCTACCGACACAACCGCCGCCACACCGTGCAGGGGAACCTGGGGGACACGCCTCCTTTTCGTCACCGCCTGCGGCGGGATTTTACTTGGGCGTTCACTGTGGCCGATGTGCAAACCGCCATTCTCGGGGCGAACTTTGGCATACTATGGGCTCCTGGTAGACTTGAGGGGACGACGCATCGTCGACCCCCTTACCTATATCGCAGCAACGGGCCGCATGGACTCGGCTCGAATCTACGGCATCTCCACAGTGGCTCGCATTGATGCAGCTGTGGGACCACACGGCGACCGGTATAGAGAGCTCGACCAGCGCTCCAGCAGGGGTCATGGCCACTGTACCAGACTTGCCGGTACAACACTTCATCGTCAGGGAGGGCCCTCCCGTTTTCGAGCGCCCCTGTAGACTCGTCGGTGAACGACTGGCAAAGTAGAGTTCGCTGACCTCCTCGACAAGGGATACGTCCGTCATCGAGCCCATGGGCTAGGCCGCTACACATGGTACCAAAGCCGAATGGAAGCTGGCGAGCCACTGGCGACTACCGCCGCCTCAAGGCGTGCACCTTGCCAGGCGTGCACCTTGTGAGGACGATCGAGTGCTGCAAGCAGAGAGCACCACCCAACCGAATGCTACCGTCAGAAGCACAGCACAGATCAGAACAGCGGCAACAACCTCACAATTGGAAAAAGCATTGCACTGTGTCGGGCAACGAATCTGCTCCACCGTTTCCATAGGCACAGAAACCATCACCGCGACACTGGACAGGTGCAACTAACAGTTTTGTGAGTACAGCACTGGTACGAAAGCTACGCGCTTCCACCAGCAAATTGGGAAAATCCCATACTAGAGTGCGCATGGCAGACGGCACTAGTAGGACAGTCAGAGAGACGTGTGTAACGAATGTAAGGCTTGGAGAGAAGGCATGCAATCTAGAGCTACTGGTCATGCCGGACTCCAGTGATGATCTGCTCCTGGGAATAGACTTCATGACAAGCCTGGGAACAACATTGAAATGCGGTGATCAGGAGATCACATTGGGACCTCATAGCAGTTGCGTGCAGCCCCGAGAAATTGCAACGTGCACGACAATTCGTGTTGAGAATCTCCCACATTTCAATGCATCGCAGTCCAAGAAACACACCAACGTCAGAAATTCTAAGCAACAGACGCACAGCAAAGAATACACAGAAAAGCAATGCATTCGAAAACACACACCACCAGGAACAAATATGACTCATGCGAACGAATTCACCTGCCACGGACTATGCCGAGCGAAAGCGGACAACGTATCCCACAAAAGCATAGAGAGAAGGACTTCCCAGGAATCAACACATGGACCTCGGAAAAGGACGCGAGCGCACCCCAGAGCAAGATGGTCGCACACCGAAGGCGACCCACCATCAGAGCAATCAGCGTACCTACAAGGTCAGCACCAGTGAGAAATAGCCGAGACATACCATGTAAACACAACGACAGATCAAGGGACAACCAGGGTGCAATCGAGTGCAACAACAACAGCAGAAGCGACGACAAGAGAGACAAACGTAACTCCAAAAGCCACCACAGCAAACGAATTATACAATGGAACGGGGCTACATGGAGAACACCAACAGAGAAACGGATGCCAATCACAGGCGACTCAGCGATACGATTGAAGTCATACACATCCGACAGTGAAAAACCAGAGAAGACTAAACGTAAGCACACGGGGACACCGCCAACACTGAATGCCACACCCGGGGAAGACCTCCACTTCCACAACGTAGCCGAACTCAGGGGACCCAAGGCAGATGGCTTACCAGCGACACTAGTGGCAGATACGATAGCCACTCAGAAGGAAAGCCCAGCCAAGAGGAAACGCCTGCGCTTTCAACGACCTCCGTACCGAGTAGTACTATACCGCGGAGAAGCATCCATTCTCTTCAGTCCGCAAAGTAGGGAGGAAGTGTGACGACGGAAAATACTACAAGTATTTTCCGTACACAGAATTCATACACAGCATGCAACATCTCACAGCCTAACAAAAAGGAACCACCTCCCATGCTAAATGCAACAACAAAGACAGCATACAAGTATAACAAAACATTTACGCACAGACGATTTGACCAATAAGCGTAAAGGTTTTAATGAACTCAGAAACGTAAAGTGTTATACTGAACACTACAGCGACCAAAGGCGGAACACGGAGAAAAACGAGAGAGAAACACACACAAGCATTCAGCAGGCGGAGTACAAATAAATATTTATAACAACAACAAAAACAACAGTACAACGACCGAAGGCGGAACACGGAGAAACAGAAACACGCCAACCGATCGCAAGCACAAGGCATTCAACAGGCGGAGTACAAATAAATATTTATAACAACAACAATAACAACAGCGGTACAACGATCGAAGGCGGAACACAGAGAAACACGAAAGAGCACCACACACACACTAACCGATCGCACACGCAAAGCAGTAAGAAGGCAGAGTGCAAACCAATCTCTGCAACAACAACAACACTACAGCGACCGAAGGCGGAGCACGGATGACAACGAGAGCGCACCGATCGTAAACGGAGTGTGCACCAATATTTTAATAGCAACAACACTATAGCGACCGAAGGCGAAACACAGAGGAAAACAAGAGCGCACCTCACACACGCTAACCGATCGCAAACGCAAAGCTGTAAACAGGCAGAGTACGAAGAAATGTGTCTACAACAATAGGAAAACGACAAGCCACACTACTGCAAGCAACAACTATGATGGACAACTAGAGGTATTACAACAAGGTGGTTAACCAGCAGAAGTTGAAGGTAGCCTAAGGACAACTGGACCACAATAACATCAAGCACTGATTCCATGGCAAGCTTTCGCTATATAAGCGGAGTGAACCAGACAGTGAGTCTCTTTGATCCAGCATCGTTCAGTAAGTACACAACGCACCAAGCTCCTAGAGACGCACCAAGCTTCGTAGTTAGTAATACTATTTAACAATAAATAAACGCAGACAGAGCCAGGAGTTTATGGTTTTGACCGACTCTCCCTGGGACACATACGCAACGCAGACAGAGCCAGGAGTTTATGGTTTTGACCGACTCTCCCTGGGACACATACGCAACGCAGACAGAGCCAGGCGTTTATGGTTTTGACCGACTCTCCCTGGGACACATACGCAAAACAGACAGAGCCAGGAGTTTATGGTTTTGACCGACTCTCCCTGGGACACTAGTACAAACCACGGACACTACCACGAGCACACAGAGTAGGGTAGTAATTAAATATAATTATATATATATATATATGTATAGGAAATAAGTAGAAATTTTGAAATTAAATAAAAACACTTAATAAAACTAATACAACTGCAATAAATTTCTGTAAGCGATTTTTGATTTTATCACTCATCAGTTGTGTCAGTTAGTGTACACTTGCTGATGTTTCCATGAATTTGCTTCAACTGTCTTCATATGTCAGCTACATAACTGCCATATGAAGGTTCCGTAGATGAGTATGCACCAAATTTCAGAGCTGCAGGCAATCTTATATCAATATTGAAAAAAGCCCTGGCTGGTATTTTAGATGTTGTGTGGTGAGTTGACGTGGCATACCGATATGCCATTAGGAACAGGGGTGTGTGTTGGTCCCAGTCTTTCTGATTTCTGTCCACGACTTTCCTTAGGTGCTCCTCAAGCGTACGATTAAATCTTTCTACCATTCCATCGGATTGCGGGTGCAAAGGGGTTGTGCGAGTTTTGCGTATGCCCATCAATTCACTCATTTCCCTGAATATCGTTGACTCAAAATTTCTGCCTTGATCCGAGTGCAACTCAGGGCGAGTTCCGAATCTGCAGACCCAATTATTGATAAATGCATCTGCAACGGTCTTAGCTTATTGATCGGGGATGGGATATACTTCTGACCATTTGCTAAAATAGTCGCTTACTACCAGAACATATTTGATGCCGGAATAAATCATTGGAAACGGACCTGCGATGTGTATTGCAGTAAGCTCAAATGGCGCTCCCACGTTGTATAAATGTATTTTCCCCTGACTGCGACGGCTCGGTCCCGTGTCAGCTGTACTCTTTTCACAAGCACTTATCCAATCGACTACCGATTGCTGGCAACCAACCCAATAAAATCGTGTTTTAATATTTTCGACTGTTTTTGTTATTCCCAAATATCCTGCTCTTGGCCCACTATGGTATTCCTTGAGAATTTCGCTTATTCTTGCCTTAGGTACCACAATCAAATTCTTCGTGGTTTTTCCATCATCGCTCTCCCACAGGCGGAATAGGCATCCATCATGCAACTTTAACCTATTCCATTGAGCCCAATATTCTTTAGTTTTGGCACTTTCGGTCGAGATTTCGTTCCATTCGGGTCGTTTTCCTTCTCTCTTACTTGACACGATTTTTGCCAATTCTGGGTCATTTCGTTGTTCTCCTTTTATCTTCTCGGCTGTCCATTCTTCGTCTGGTAAAACAGCCATTAAGCGAAGATCGACTTACTCCTTCTTTCCCTTCAGCTTTACAACAGTGCTTACATTCCACATTGCAAGATAGTCGTGATAATGCATCAGCATTCCCGTGGCTTCCACCTCTGCGATGTTCTATTGTGAAATCGTAGCTTTACAGCCTCTCAATCCATTTCGCACCTGACCTTCGGGATTTGTAACTTTAATAACCAGCGCAGAGCATCGTCTTGTCTTGTTCTTCTACTGCCACTTGCCAATATCTGCTTTGTAAATCCAACGTTGAGAACCAATTTGAACCAGAAAGTGTGTCGAAGATATCATCGATGCGATGTAATGGATAACTATCTTTCTTCGTTACCTCATTAAGTTTCCGAAAATCTATACAGAAACGTGTGGAGCCATCCTTATCCTTGACTAATACACTGGAGAACTCCAGTGGCTTGCTGATGGCTCAATGACGTTGTTCTGATGCATTTCCTTCAGCAACACATTCACCTCTTCTCTCATCGCCAGAGGTGCTCTTATTGACGCTTGACGAATGGGTTTGGTATCACCAGTGTTAATTGTGTGTTTCACCAGGATTTTCTGCCTTATTTTTTACCCTTTTCAGCAAATACTGACCAATGTCTTCCAAATGTTGGCTGGATAAGTCTTTAGTCCAGCATTTGCCCGTGAAACCTTGTCCGCTTTCGACTTGTTCCTGAAGGACTCTGTATACTGGCTCGCACACCAAGGCTGCTCTCTCTAAATTTAAAGCGATAGCTACTGTCTCCATATATGTAGCTTTCGGATTAGTAATAGCAGAACGCTTTATCTCTATACCCTGCTCCTCTAAAGCGATTCTTAATCGCACCTGCAGCTCTGATTTAAGCCCTTGTGTTTGGAAATTTAAGCGCTCAAGCGCTAGCGCTGGTTGGTAGCCAAAGTGAGCGACGACTCTTTCAGCGATGACCCCGGAGGGGCGCCTGAAAGGGCACCGATGGACAACGATAGACCATAGAGGGACGGCCGCGGAGCATCGTTTCACCACCGAGGGATTTCGTGGAAATCCTAACGAAATGGCTGCCAGCTTAATGACACAATGGCCTCCGTCCCGTTAAAACCTTGGCAGGTCTCGGAGAACGCTCGATGACTGACACCATTAAGTTGGTGGTACAGGCTCGGATGTAGCATTTCCGACTAACGCTGATCTGGCTCAGTATGCAAGCTCCCTTGCATGGCCTCCCTGCTCCGGCATAGACAACCATGGGATCATGAAGGCGACTGTACTACGGGCAACGATAACAACTCTGAGTGGGGACACAAAACACATGAACAAAGTAAACAACAAAGAAAACTACAACAACAATAACGAGGGAACAAAAAACAAAATAAGAGAGCAGGACCCTTTCAACAGGAGCTCCATACTGCGCTGGACACACCCTAGTAGTGGGGAAGACCAGCGACTGACGGTGCGTAGCAACTCCATACTGCTCCGGACACACCCTAGTAGTGGGGAAGACCAGCGACTGACGGTGCGTAGCAACTCCCTGGGTGATCCAGGAGAAATGCAAATGCGGGTGGCATGCAAGTCAGTCATTATAGGGAAGGTGGCAATCTACCCGCCGCCGGAATTGAAGGCATTTGCCTAGAAGTGGCACAAGAACGGGACGTCGATGGTAAAGTCGCCGTTCAACCACCGAGCCAACAAGCAAATGCAAGCCTGCAAAGCGCAGGAGGACAAGGAGGTCCAAGCCAGCGCATTGCCACTGGCAAGGAGCTGCGCGGCTTCCGTTGCAATACAGAAGCGTTCCCGCGAAAGCGCAGATGGCGACGGAACTGCCCAACGAGCCGAGCAGAAATGCCGAAGGCAGATGTGGCAAGGGCAGCCATAGTGAAGGCCACCGCAGCTAACAATACCACCAAGTCAGAAGTGGATAGATCCGATGGAGGAGTGAAAAAGCCAGGGTGGACGGTGGTTGGTGGGCGCCCCCGGGCAAAGCTAAAGACACGCTAAAGCGAAGCCGACCAGACCTGATGCGAATGTCATCAAAGAAACGGGAGTGACGACTTATGCGGAGATCTGGCGGAGGATAAAGACTGAGCCGCGCTTTGGGGAATTGGGCGAAAGGGTCCAGAAAATAAGCAAGACCGCAAAAGGTGAGCTGCTGCTAGAATTAGCTAGGACAGTGGACTCGAAGGCAGTCACTCACTATGAAGCGGTAGCAAACACAATGGGGACTAGCTTGGAGGTGCATCAATTCACTCAGGAGACGCTGATGGAAGTAAAGGACTTGGACGAGATTACCACAATAGAGGCGGTGCACGAGGCATTGTGCAAACAGCTGAACACCTTCGAAAACCTCTCCATGACGGCGATTAGGTCCCTTCGGAAAGCTTACGGTACGCAAACGGCAACCATCAGTTTGCCCCCTCTAGCAGCCACGGCCCTACTGGCCGGAAAACTGAGAGTCGGATGGACCTCTTGTCGGGTACGTGAAAAGTGAGTACCCACACGTTGCTACAAGTGCATGGATTTTGTGCATATTGCCAAAAAGTGCAGCAGGCAGAAGGACTGTCGCAAATGCCACTACTCCAGCGGGTGTAGCAAAAGCCCAAACTGTGCACTCTGCAAGGCCTACGGCCGTAAAGATACGGAGCACTCGACAGGATGCAGAATATGCCCGTCCTATAAGCAAGCTGAACTGCATAAATAGAGAACGTGCCCACAACTCATTTTTGTCAACAATGGTGTTGAAATTATCATTGCAAGTTTCAGGATGTATGCTTGGCCGAGAAGAGAGACAACATCTCGATATTCGTATGTCAGCAAACAACGCATCCGTTCCGAAAATATGAGTATTGCTTGCAATTGGTTTCGAATTCATAGACTCGAGTATTCTTATAAAATTTGATACTGCAGACACGTTCCCATCGCCCCCATTCATTATTTTTGTTCTACTACTTCCGTTCCAATGACTTTGTCGTGAGCATTGTCTTGAGTAATTTCTTGTTTTTATCATACATCACGTTTTCATTTCTGCTAACTGTTTTGCCTGCTGAATCTACATTCCTTAACTGTGAAATATTGACTTCTTGGGCACCATATTCTACGTATTTCTTATGTGAAGGGGAAATAATAAGGTGAAGGCAAACATTAAAGTATTGTCTTGAAATTATGAAAAACAGCGATTATTGACTCAATAAATTACAATATAGCTTGCACTGAACACATCAACATGAGAAGTTTGAAAAGGTTTGAACCAGTATGGCTAAGAAATAATTCTGGAATTAAAACAAAGTTTTTCAAGGAACATTTTCACACATTTTCATAAATATATAAATGTATATATATATTTACTCGTTTCCAATAGCCATTTGTAAAGCATTTTGTTTATCTTGCACAACATAGCAACCATTCATGAAAAATAGTATGCTTCCGATTAATTCAACAAACATAACGCTAAGTAAACTCAATTGTAATGGGTGGAATATCATCTGGTTACCAATTTTCGCAGCGATACGTGTCTTCTTAAAAAATTCGGATATTACTCCTACGATATAGGGACTGGCACAATCCCCTAAAGAATGCGCAATAAGCATTTGTAGTGCTTCTGCTGTGGCACGACGCGTTGGTATTACAACATATAATAAAATATCAGCAACTATCGCCCAATTTAAATTAAGAAAGATTTGTCCTAAAAATATTAGAATCAATGTAGGTCCTTGTAGGGAAGTTGATATCCAGAGAGCTGCAACTATTAGCGGTAATGCTATAGCAAGGCCAGCACCACAAATAACTGGATCTACCCACGGATAACGAGGTCTTAAACATTTAGATAGCGTTGATCCCAGGACGACTCCCAATATTCCCGTCACCACAGTTATTCCTCCTAATCGTAGTATTACGGAATCCAATTCAATATCATAAGGTGTCATTTTGAAACACTCATACAAGCATTTCGGTGCCCACCAAGATAATGCGCCGGTGATGAAACTGACACAAGTGAAGGCACCGGTCGACAGTACAAATGAATAATTTCTTGCCAAATAGACGAGATCCTTCTTGTACTTAGTTGCTTTCAATGGTTGTCCACCCATTGTCGCTGCTTCCTTTTCTCCTCTTGCAGGATAAGAACCAAAATACAACAGCACAGCACCAACTATTCCAAAGCATGGTGTGGCTCGGAGTCCCCATCTCCAGTTGCCACTCCACTTCGCTATCTTTGAGCTCACTACATATCCCATACCCGCACCAACCGGAATGGCGAGATAAAACAACGCCAAAACTGTGCTGCGGGTGCCTTCAGAAACAATGTCTGATATCACTGTCGGTGCGATTGTTGAAAACCCCGCCTCGCCAACGCCAACGAAAGTCCTGCACAGGAAAAACACTGCATAAGTGTTTGCTAAAGAGCCGCAAATCGTCATCAAAGTCCAAATCAAAACTGAGGCAATAAGTAATATTCGACGCGAAAAACGATCACCAAGGTATCCGAATACCATTGACGATAGCATATATGCGATGATAAATCCGGTCTGTAGGAGTCCACCCAAATCATCTCCAATTGCAAAATCTTCCTGGATATCGCTCAAAACTCCAGCCACACAAAACCGATCCATGTAGTTGATAATATTGACATAACAAAATGTGGCTAAAGTAAAAAACTCACGCGACGTTACTTCTGGTGCACCAGACTCATCGCCCCGCGCAGGCATGTCGGATATATTTCGATATTTTTCAAACTATAACGAAAAATTGACAATATGTTCAGTTCTAATTTCAGTGCTTACTTGTCGAAATTGCGTTGTAGTGCTAAAGAAAATAGTAAAGTGTTGCCAATCTCTATTCTTGTCTCTCTCTATATATATATATATATATATATATATATATATATATATATATATATATATATATATATATATATATATATATATACATATATACATATATATATATATATATATATATATATATATATATATATATATATATATATTGTATATATATATATATAACTATATATTTGAGACTAGAGACTAGAGCTGGCTTGAAAGCACGCCAATATAGCGCTGATATAGATCCATGGGTGCGGGCCAACGAAACCGTAATGAGGAAGGTGAGAGGATCGAGATCTCCCCAACCCACGTGCCCACTATTTCTAGGAAAAGTTGTGGTTGAGCTATTTCCTCCACACGAAAAAATGAGCGATAGCGGCTTGGATCTGCTGGGAGATGTTTCTGAATCGCAGTTTGCAAAAATAACTACTGACGAGGTGTTAGGCACTCTTTCGAGAATTAGCAATGTCAAAGCTCCAGGACTCCCGATGCAGTGCCAAATAAAGCTTTTAAAGCCGCAGTGCAAGAATTCCAGTCCTTGCGCAGCTATATAACACTTGCGTCAGTGAAGGTAGCTTTCCTGAACTAACAAAAAGTCAGCTTTAGGTGCTGTTGCTGAAGCCCGGCAAGTCACCGGATGAATGAATCACTTTGTCTACTGAATACGGCAGGAACAGTGCTCCAGCGCATTGCTTTTGTTTGCATTCAGGAGTTCCTAGAAGGAGCCGGAAGGCTCTCCGTCCAGCAGTACTGATTTAGACGATCGAGATCGACTGTAGATGCTATACGAACGGCCGTAGTCATAGCACACAAAGGAACAAGCGGATCAGGTGTACCATCGAACATCATGAAGTATTGCACTGTCGTGACTTTGGAAATCAGGTCCAAATGGACAAGGATCCTGAGAGCACTCCAAAATTTCGACGTCCCCTCATATTTGCTGCTCATGATCTTCAGCTACTTTTGCGACAGAATGCTGCAATATGACATGGAGGAAGGTCAGAAAAAGTATTTGGTGAGGAGTGGCGTCCCATAAGATTCTGTTCCTGGCCCATCAATGTGGAACGCTGTATGATGGTGTCCTAAAGACGAAAATGCCTACAGGAGCAACATTGGTTAAATACACAGACGATATTGCACTGGTGTTAGTGGGCAAGCAGATTGTGCACCTTAAGCTGATATGCAAACAAGACGATGACCAGAATACAGCGTTGGCTAAACTATGCAAAGCTAGAAATGGCAGCAGAAAGAACCGAGGTAGTATTGCTTAGCGCAAGAAGACGAAAAGAACACCTGACGGTAAAAGTTCATGCCCATCAACTCAAATCGAAACGTTTAATCAGACACCTGGGAGTTTTCATCGACTCACGCATGACCTTTAAGCCTATTTAATGGCAGTCAGCAACAAGGCGGCATCAGTAAATGGTGCGCTCACTCATATACTTCCCACTATAGGGGGATCGCAAGAAAAAAGGAAAATATTGCTTTCCACAGTCACGGACTCTATTGTCTTATATGTGGCACCCATATGGGCAGGAGCAAAGCATACTCATTTGCGCGAAGCAAGACAAGCTTATAGACTCAGTGCGCTACGAGTGGCCTGCGCATACCGAACCGTATCCGGGGAACTATCTTTGTGATCGCTGGGAAGACCCCGCTTGACATTTACGCTCCAGAAATGCAGCGAATGTATAATGCCGATGCTATACTAGAAATTAGAGCAGCATAGGTGCTCGCTAAACGAATGGCAACTTAAATGGAAGCAAGCCAGAAAAGAAAGTTAGACTTTTGTGTTGATCCCAAGAATAGAATTATGGATGCAGCGGAAATATGGAGAGGTCGATTTCAACCTAACGGAGCTATTGAGCGGATATGGATGCTTCCTATCCTACCTGCACAGGTTTCAACTGGCAGAAGTGCAAAACATTTCTTCTTCCAGTATGTTCGCTTTAAGAAGGAACGAAAGGAGCTCTCAGAAGCATTTGGGAGAACACCACAACATGATTGCATAGAGGTATGCCACGATGATCAAATGAGACGCCCCCTGCTTTTTTGCAGCACGTATCATGATGAAGCTCCGGGATATTGAGCGTATGCGGAAGAGTGAGGAGCGCCAACAACGACTACAGCAACAAGTCAGACAAAGTGAAGTCGTCACTGCATTCGCACATAGTGATAGACAACAACATGACTGACTATGCAGAAGCGATAACGTTCAGGGACTTACCAATCGGTATCCCGGGAGCATTAACCGTTCGAAAACCTTGAAAAACATTTTTTAAAAAGCGAAAGAGAAATCAAATAAAAATTACGCTCGCGGCTATGTATGAGCAAGAGAGAATATTTGTACAGAAAACACAGAGAAGCGACACTTAAACGCCAAATTTCATAACGTCTAAAAAAATCTTTGTTTATCATTAGTTGGCAATCTGAATAGGTTTGTTTATCATTGGTTTTGAACAAAATCAGCCACACTACTACAGTTTACGCAAAACGGCTATAGCTATAGCTATATAGTAAAAAAGAATTCATACACACATTCGTTATTGGAAAAATAGTTATTGTTAATTAAAAATTTGTTTTGAATTTGTGTTTGGATTTCCAGTACTTGAACTGGGAATTCACGATGATTAAATTTAAATTTAAGATTTTAATTTTAATTTGTGGTTTTGAATTTTCAGTACTTGAACTGAAAATTCACGACGAAACAAAATTGAAGTTAATTTAAAACTGACCTTCTAGTACTTGAACTAGAAAACCAGGAAGAAATGATAATTCAGTAATTGTTCTTTTTGAGTTCTAATTTTGAACTGACTTTATTAAATAATTGCTTGCATTTTTATACAAAATTTACAGGTCAATATCCATAGCAATACTATATAATACAAATAATACATATGATCAGCAATACTGTAGTTCGATGCAAGTTACACAACATATTTGCTAGAGTAGCATATTATCATGAGACTAAAAACAACAAACAAACATGTCGAATTTCCGTCTGCTTAATGTGCAAGAGAATTTAAACTGTTGTTATGCTAAGTGAATAGTCCACTATTCACCTGTTGTGCACGTGTCCAGCTTTGTCCAGAAGGAGGCGCACTTTCCTAGGCGACTACTTTTTGGACTCCTTGGGAGATATCTAAAAAAAAAAGATTAGCTCCATCAACTGCTTCATTAAAAGCTCCGAATGGCTGGACCTTTGAAAGGGATGGGACCTGTTGTCCCATGCGGTATCACAAAGGGTCAATGTTGGCCTAAGTGTGCCCTTTTCGGGTGGCCGCCTTAACTACCTACCTATGCAAAGTACAACGAACTTCTGCTATTATTGACGCAAAGAATAAATTGACCAGAAATCAAAATTGCAGTTTTAAACAAAACTCAAAAAATATCAATTACAATATATTCACATTAACAGTTATGTATGAGTTTTTTTTTTGTCATTTTTTGTTTTTCAATTCTTCGAACAAATCGTCGAAATTGTTTAAAATTAATTCGAAGTGGGTGCATTTTTGTGGTGTTGTACATGTATGTGGATAATTTAAATAAAATTATGTATTTTACAAGTATTTTTGACAATCATGCGAAGAGAATTTGCTCTTAGTCGACAATCTACTAATTCCAGGAGGCAAGCTGCTGCCAGAGTAGGAGAAAGTGAAGTACAGCGCACACAGCGAACACAAGATGATCGAGAACGCAGTGCGCGGTCACGTTCTCCGTTACGAGAAGCAAGGAACACCAAGAATGATAGAATAGAAGATTACGCCATGCGCAGGTCCGCTATTGCTCTCTCGACAAACACTCTGCACAGCTGATTGGCTGTGACGTCATTATTATTATTAATTCCATGACATTTGACACAATAAAACTATACTTATGCTAACAAAATTAACTAAAAGACATCATAAAAAGAGTCAAATATTGCTCCTAGTCGGAGCATACGGCGGACACAAAAGCTCTCCAACGGTTTCTATCAGCAGCCAGGTGCCTTCTTTCGTTCCAGGTGGCTCTGTGGTGACTTTCAGCGTGGATAGTGCGTAGCCATGTTTGTCGTGGGCTTCCTGCTTTCCGACTACCATGTGGGTTCCATTGAAAGGCCATCTTTGCAATGTTAGTGTCTTCTCTACGCAGAATGTGCCCTATCCAGCTCCACTTGCGTCTTTTAATTTCTGTGTTAATAAGCTCGCTATTGGTGAGGCGCCACAGGCCTTCGTTCATAATCGTTGTCGGCCAGAAAATGCGGCAGATTATTCGTAGGTATTTGGTGACAAAAGTTTGAAGTTGTCGAGTGATTTGTTCTGAGACCAACCATGTTTCAGACCCATACAACAGAACAGGTTTTATGCTGGTGTTAAATATTCGTATTTTTGTTCGCAGCGATATCACACGAGAACGCCAAATTCGATCTAAATTTCGTAATGCAGACTGTGCTTTGTTTATGCAAGCTGCCACATCAGATGTTGCACCCCCATATTTTGTTATGTAGCTACCAAGGTAGCCAAAGCTGTCAACGTCCTCAATGTTGATGGTGCAGTTGTCATTTGTCAGTACAATGAGTGGAGATGTATTTGCAGTTTGCAGTCGCAAAAGTTTAGTTTTGGAGAAGTTGATTTTGAGGCCAGCTGCATGAGCGTTTACAGCTAGTTGGCGTATTCTTGACGAGGCGCCTGCTAACGTGTGCGTCATGAAACAGATGGCATCAGCGTAGTCCAAATCACTGAGCTTTTGGTTTAATCTCCACTGCAACCCCTCCTCCGTCTCTGCATTAGTACGCCTAAGGACATCATCCAAGACTATAAACAACAGTGGTGACAGAACGCACCCCTGCCTAACGCCTCTATTTATATTAAAGTTGGCACTATTTTTACCTTTATAACGCACACTAAGGTTCGCGTCTTTATATAGGGCCTTAATGAGCTCGATGATCTTGTCCGGAACTCCGCAATTTTGTAGAGAGCGCCATATTGCGTCTCTGTTAACCGTGTCAAACGCACGTTCGAAGTCTACGAAAAGGAGAAACAGTGGCGATCTCCATTCGACAGATTGCTCCACAATTATGCGTAAAGTGTTGATATGGTCCACGCAAGATCGGTTTGGTCTGAACCCATTTTGTTCACGTCGTAACTTTCTGTTGAGTACACCTGATACTCTTAAGATAATAAGAGCTAGGATTTTCAGGATGGAGTTGAGAAGGGTTATGCCCCTCCAATTTTTACATTGGCTTTTGGGATAGTGATTATGACTCCCTCTTTTCAGTCAGTGGGGATGGTCCAGATGTTATGCATGATAGCGTAGAGTGCGTGAGAGATTATTTTAGCGCCATACTTTAAGAGCTCAGCAGGAAGTTCGTCAGGTCTAGCAGCTTTGTTGAATTTTAGCTTATGGATTGATAGACTGATTTCATCTATGGTGGTCGGGTCAGCAGGGATGTTTCTGTTGGGGTTTTTTCTTCGCTGCTCAGCAAAGAAGGGTGCAGTGTGGTTTTCCGCTTCTACGCTGTTGTCCACGAAAAATTCTCTCCAGCGCTCGAGTTGATCTTCGTCAGAGGTTAGGATGCTGCCGTCACTAGCTTTGATAGGCGGTATGTTAGGTTTCGTATTAGTCAATTTTATTATGGCTGCATATACGCCCCGCAAGTTGTTACAGTTTGCTGATCGCTCTGCTTCACCAGCAATTCCCTCCACATATGCCCTTTTATCGGTCCTTACAGCATTTTTGACGTGCCGATGTATAGCATTGTATGCGCTGAGAAAGCTGTTGCGGTCGGATAATGAAGCAGTGTTTACTTTGGTTTTCATCCTTCTACGTTCTTCGATATATTGCCAGGTGGTGTTGCTTATCCATGGCTTTCTTTTGCGGTGTTGGAGGCCAATTGTTTCTTCCGCAGCTTGTGTGCAGGCTTTTTGAATTCGCTGCCAGGACGGTCCATGTTCGTAGCGTGCAATGGTAGTAGACAGTGTGTCCTGGTAAAGTTGGAGCGTTGCTGGATTTTTGAAGTTTTCCAGATTAAAGGTCATCTTTCGCTTCTGTTGCTTCCTGATGCCTTCGGGGCGTAAGCGGAGTTGGCATACAACTAGGTTATGGTCGCTGACTACGTCCGCACCTCTGCATGTGCGCAAAACAAGGAGGGAGTTATGAAACCGTCTGCTTATTAAAACATGGTCGATTTTGTTACGGGTTCGGCCGTCGGGAGAATTCCATGTGTATTTATGGATATCTAGATGAGGGAATTTAGTGCCACCGATGAAGAGATTGTGGTTGGAGCAAAGTTCATTCAATCGTTCTCTATTATTATCTCTAGCTGATGCTAAGGCGTGCCGACCCATGAGTTTTTCTACATTGCTGTGACGTCATAAGGAGCGTTAAAATATTTTTTATATGAAAAATGCATGTGCAAAGGCAATAATTTATGAATTAAAAGGATTTTAATTACTTTTATTAATATATAACTTAACAAATGCACTTGAATGAATTGAAATGAACGTCACCAGAATCAAAGCATTTCTTGAAGAATATTCTGGCATACAATTCATATTTTCAAATGACTTCGTTTGGTGCAACTAATATTATCAGAGATAATTTCATGCCAGCATTTAAGGTAATCGAAGAAATAAATGACATTTGCAATGTTTACAAAAATTTTAAATTGACATCTTTTGATATCAAGATTCAACGTCAGGTGTACCACAGAGTCAGATCGTTATTGCCATTTGCAGATAGTTCTCATAAGTATTTGCAAATTTATTGAAATTAATTGTAATGATGAAATTGATCACCGGTGTCATAGCTGCCTTACACGATTATTGTCTTCAGCACAACGAATTGCTAACTTTGTTTAAAATGGCGCTGAAAAGAATGCCGTCGTATAAACATAGAATTGTCAAAAGAGCGGACAAAGATATAGCGCCACGAAGCCAGAAGATATAATGTACCAACAAATGAACAAATAAATATTAAGTTGGTCAATCTGTTAATTGGTTAGTGAAATTTATTCTCACAAATGGGTAACACAATTTTTACAAAAATTTAAAATTCAATTACAGGTGTGGAAATTCCAAATGCAATGGTCAGCGCAATGAATTATTATGCGTACAAATTGATGATTCGTCAAAATCAGGACAATCATATTCTGAAATGTCAAAGCCTTTTCACCAGAATGGTGTCGACATGTATGCGAAAATCGAGACTGAACATTTGAATTGCATTACGTTCCATCAGAAAAGACTACGCATGAAAAGTAAATACATCTACATGATGCCATTAACAATGATGGCAACCAAACATGTATATCCAAATGACATTGGCCAACTGACGTTATTGTCATCTTCCTACACTGGTAGCCCGCGTCATATGCATGAGTATACACAGGATGCGATGGCATATGTTCGTTCTTATGGTCGACCAGACCTGTTTGCTAGTAATCTACAATGGAGTGAGATTGGAGAATGCTTATTGCAAGGGCAATCGCCAACAGATCGTCACGACAGAATGTCACGTGTGTTTAAACAAAAACTGGAATCATTCATGGTTTCATAGCGAAGCGTAATGCTGGAAGTGTTCTGACGAATGGCTAAAAAGACGACTCCCTCACGCACACATATTGATATGGTTGGTTGACAAAATAAGACATCATCAGAAATTGATGACATCATATCTGCGGAAATTCCAGATGAATCCACCGATCCAGAATTATTTAAAGTGATCACATAGAACATGATTCATGGTGCGTGAGCTCACCTTTCATGATTGATGGTAAATGTTCGAATCGTTATCTCAGAGCATTGATTTCAGAGACACTTACAGGTAATGACGGATACACGTTATATCGTGGCCAGTCGATAGAGGATAACGGAAAATCAACAATTATCAAAATGAGATATCAATACATTGAAGTTGAGAATCGTTGGATCGTGCCGTACTCACTGATTTTGTCCAAAACGTTCACAGCCACATAAGCGTGGAGTATTGTAATTCGGTAAGGTACATTTGTAAATACGTAAATAAAGGTAGCGACATGGCTGTGATTGATTTACCTGATGTAAATAGAAACGACGAAATCACTTACTTTCAATTAGGGGGTTATGTCAGTAGAAATGAGGTGGTGTGGAGGATATTTACATTCCCAATTAATTAGAGACATCCAACGATAGTTCATCTGGAACATGGACAACGCGTTTATTTTACCGCTGAAAATGCACAGCAAAGAGCAGCGACACCATAATCCACAACATTAACCGAACTTTTTTAAATTGTGTGCATCAGATACATTCGCAAGCATGTTATACTCAGAAGTACCTCAATATTATGTTTGGGATAAATCGAAAAAACATATTTCAAAGGTGCAAGCAAGGAAAACCAATCAATGCGTTCTCGACAGATGATTTCGGATGTAATTACATTTGTTTTATTTCATCCTCTATATATTACAATCTATAGCAATAATATTAAGTAATATATTGTGCAGGTTTGGATTGAATATGCTCTTTTTGGCAATGCCAGAAGAACTTCTTTTATTTATTTGTTTATTAAATTTTCTCTATTTATCCATCATTTATTTATGTATATAATTAATTATTTATTTTGTTATTGTTGTGTATTTATTTTTTTAAACCTTCCTGTAAGTTCTGCAGGGGTAATTCGCATCAATCTTCTTGGAGTTGCACCCTCCGTGTCTGCTGCACTACGCAGTTCCAGGTTTTGATGGGCTCTCAGTCGGTGTATATGTTTGGTGATGCATTTTGTGATTGTGTCCGTGATGGTTTCAATGTGTAGGTCACGGTGTATAACCTCGTTCGGGATATACCATTCAGCATTTGTAATTGTTCGTAGTATTCTTGACTGCATTCGTTGTATTAAATTTAAGTTTGATATGCTAGCTGTGCCCCATATCTCGATTCCATATTTCCAGATAGGTGCTATTATTGTCTTGTATATTATTAGTTTGTTGTAGAGAGATAGTCTAGATGCTCGTCCAAGTAGCCAGCTTAATTGTCGGTATTTATTTTTTGAATCGTTTCGCTTGCTAATGATGTTCTGCTTCCAAGTCAATTTTTCGTCTACGGTTATTCCAAGGTATTTTGCAGCAGAGTGAGTTTTTATTTTTTTGCCCTTTATAGCAAGGCTGTATTTTGTCGATTTTCTGTTTGTATATACAACTTGTACAGTTTTGTCTTTATTTATCTCTATTCCCCATAAGTCACACCATGCTACTACATTGTCCAATATATGTTGGATTGCATTTGTTGCCTTTTTTTCGTCATTGTGTGATGCCATTAAAACTGTGTCGTCTGCGAATGTTGCTATCATCGCATTGCTTTTTTTGGAATTGGTATATCTGCTGTGAATATTAAGTATAGTAGAGGTCCTAATACGCTGCCTTGTGGTACTCCAGCTGTCATTGGTAGGATGTCTGAGCAATCCTCGTCATATTTTATGTAGAATTGTCGTTCGCTTATATAGCTCTTTAAAATGTCATAATAATTTTGTGGAAATATTCGCTTAAGTTTATATAGAAGTCCTTTGTGCCACACCTTGTCGAATGCTTTTGCAATGTCCAAGCACAGACAACGTAGTCATATAGATTTCCAAAGATTTTAAAAAAATGGTGGCACTTTATCAAAAGCTTTACTGGGCACACATACTAGTAACAAAAAAAGTAAGTTTTCTCTCCCAATTTCTCATTTAAACAATGACTCCATCCCAGTAGGGAAAAAAGCAAGTGATTCGACAAGTAAACATAAACAAGCACTCCAGTTTATCGTCTTTTATTATATTCATATATTTCATAATATTGCAATCATTATTATTTATTTTATAGTGATTTTTAAATTTGTTTGTTCTAATTTTTCTCAGGCTTTCAGATTTATCGCATTTTTTGTTTCCAAAAACCTACCTTTATTTTTAAGTTTGTAAACAATTTCCAGTTTTGCTAATTCAGATATGTAATAAGATACGTTTTTCTTTTTTCGAGCCGAATAAAAATCAATTGCTTGAAATTTCTGTTGGGTTCTATGCTTACGATCAAAATAGTTGTGAGCATAAAAATGAGAATTCATGCTTTTCAATCTCGTCGTATTTTTCACTGTTTTAAGTTTTTATTACGATCGGAGATTGTCGTGCTTGCTTGTTCGAAAGTCCTCATGTACAATTAGCGTACGAAGTGAAAAACGAACATCGCGTGATGGTTGCAAAGCTTTTGCCAGAGCGCAAAGTTATTGCTCTCTTGATTTACCATATTGGTGTGTATTTTGCACACTCTCACGTTTCTCTTCTTCTCTGGGGCTTATATGTGTTTGTGCGATAAGTCGACAAAAGCTAACTTTAGTCGACAAATTTTGGAACACTTATTTTCAAAGCATTTGGAAATCTATATGACTACGTTGTCTGTGGTCCAAGTATACAGCTACGCAGTATTTTTGGTTGTCTATACTTTCAAGGATTTTGTTTACACCCCTGTGGACCTGTTGCACAGTTGAGTGTTGTCTTCTAAATCCAAACTGATGGCTGGGTATTAAATTTTTTGCTGTTAAGATTGGCTCTAATCTGTCCTGTAGTATCCTTTCAAATACTTTCGATAGTATTGGCAATAGACTGATAGGTCGGTAAGAAGTTGTTTTGGTGGCATCTTTGCCTGGCTTGCTGATGGCTGTTATCTGTGCAACTTTCCATAAGCGAGAGAAATACTTAGTTTCTAGCATGCAGTTAAATATATTTCGGATATATATTATAGCTATATCAGGCATTTCTTTTAGCATTTTCCCGCTTATCAGATCATATCCTGGCGCCTTTTTGTCTTTTAATTTTTTAATTTTGTTTTTGATTTCTGCTACTGATGTCTTTTTGTTTTAGATTGCGGGATATTTATTACATTGTCAAGATGAGTGGTTTGATTGTTCATTTCGCTTGTAAATATTTCAAGGAAATGTTTGGCCAGTGTGTTGGCTTTGTCTTTACTTGTTTTCGCCCATGTACCGGTTTGTGTTTTGATAGGAGGCTTGTGTATTATTGCACCAGTGAGTTTTTTCGTAGCCTTCCAAAGAGAGTAATTTGTTGATGTGGTCGTTCCCAAGCTCAGCATATGTTTTTCTAGTTCCTTTTCTCTGTTTTTCTGAAGTAAAATTTTTAATTCATTTGTTGCTTTGTTTAGGTTGCGTTTATCTTCCGGATTCCTAGTGATTTGCCATGTTTTCCGGAGCTTCCTTTTCCATTTAATTTTTCCCTTGATGAACGCTGGTGTAGTGTCCGTATTTGCTAACGTTAGCTTTGGTGTTGAAGCTGTGATTGCTTCGATGACGCTATCATTGAAGTATGGGATTGCGGAATCGATTTCATTTTTTGTTTTTAATCGTATATCTATTTTTTGTTGTTTTTCCAGGGCTAGACGAAAATTATTCCAGTCAGTTTTATTGTTATAGATGCCTGAGAAAAGTCTTGTCTCTACTGATCCTAGTAATGTCATTAGGATTGGGGAGTGGTCTGAGGATAATTCTAAACATGATTTAATAGTTAGCTGTTTATGAAGAATATTTTTTGTAATGCAGAAGTCTATTAAATCTGGTTGTTTTTTTATATCTGTTGGCCAATATGTTGGTTCACCAGTGCTAATGAATCAACCATTACTACATCGTATAGCTTTAAGTAACTCGCGTCCTTTTGCGTTTGTCAACTTTGATCCCCATAAAACATTTTAGCGTTATAGTCACCTCCGGCTAAATAGCGATTCCCCAGTTTTTTTAAATAGTCTAGATATTGTTCTTTTGTGTTGTTATATTTTGGTGGACAATTGACAGCAGATACTGCGATATGTCCTTTCGAGTCTTTTAGTGCTATTGTGGTCTTGAAGGTTTTCTTTTTTATATGCGTCAAGTTCAATGTAATTCATATTTTTTTTTATAATTATCGCCGTTCCACCGTGAGATTTGTTGTCAGGATGATTTGTGTAATGGATGTCAAAGGTAGGGAATTTAACATATGTTTTGTCTGTAGCATGTGTTTCCGAGATTAACATCACATCTATTGAATTATTTATTAGGAAAGTCTTTAGTTCTAGTTCATGGCGCGACAGTCCATTTGCATTCCATATTGCCAAATTTATTTTATTTACTGCGTTCATCTATTTTGCATACAAGCATAGTTACTATGTTCATCATACTGGTCATTTGAATTATTAGTTGTTTCATCATTGTTTTTAATTCGGATAGATCGTCATTGTTTGATATTATTTCATATGTGCTGTTGCTTTTTATTTGATTTGGCTCCTGTGATATTGTTTCCATTTGTGCAGCTTGAGCGTATGAAATAACAGAGATGATTTTCTGGCCATTTATTTTTGTATTGTGATTGTGTTGGTTTGTTTGAATATTGATTTGTTCATTTGTTTCTTTCTTGCGAAGTGTAGGTTATCTCTGGACTTGTAGAGCCTTATATATCGCACATCCTCTGTAGTTTGCCGTGTGGTTTTCACCGCAATGTACGCATTTAATATTTACTCTATCAGCGTCGATTTTAATTGTGCACATGTTTGTCTTGTGTTTTCCAGCACATTTGACACACACCGGGTCTATCTGGCAGTAGTTTCTTGTGTGGCCGTACTTTTGGCAATTTGTGCATTGGGGAATTGTTCTCTTTTGTCGGGGTGGCTCAAAGCTAATTTTGCAGTGTAGGAGGTGAGTAATGTCGTATATGCCTTTATTGTTATCTTTTATTTTCAATTCAATTGAAAATAGTGAAAGTGGTTGTTTTATTTTGGCACCATTAGCTATTTGGATGTTATGGATATTTGTCACTTCATGGCCTAGTTCGGCTAATTCGTTTTTAATGTCTTCTGTGTCGGTTGAATGGTGCATATTTCTTAATACCTTAAAGCCTCGCTAATCTTTTGGTCGAAATGTGTAATACTTTGTCCCTTTTTGCTTTAATAATTCAATTACTTTTGTGTAGTGTGTGGATTCTTTTGGTTGAATTTTTATTTCGTTCTTGCTTAGAATTTTCATTTCGTACAATATATTTGGCATGGAATTTAGTGCTTCAGATAAGGCTTTTATAGTTTCAACATTCTAAACATATATAGGAGGCGGTTTTTGTAAACGTTGCGCAACTGGTTTTTGTATATTAATGTTCGCATTTGTCCCACTGTTGTTTTGTTCTTCACTGTTGTCTTGAGAGTCCGTTTTGTCATTTACTGCTAACAGTTCGAATCTGTTAGTTGTGTTTGGAGGGATAGGCTTGCTCAGCCAATATTTTTGGAGTGATGTTTGTGTTGTGTTGAACATTCTATTTTTCGGTCTTTTGTTACTAGTATTTTGTTCATTTAACTTGTTTGGCGATTGTTTTTCGCGGTTTCGTTTTGTGTTTTTATTTTCGGTACTTTTGTTACTGGTTTTTATATTTATATTTTGTACTTGCGTGTTTGTTATTGCTGATGAGATTGGTGTTGTTCCGATTGCCTTTGTTGGTGAGTTGCAGCTAATCGTTACCGTCGCAGTCATCGGTGTTACAGTTGTGGTAGAGGAGCTTTGAGTTGTTATTGTGGTTGCTGAAGTAGTAACTGGTGGATAAAACTCCATAGTGGGAGTCGCGCATTGGACACTCCAAGGTAGGGAATTGCTGGCACCTCGTAGAGCGGGAGAGCAAGATCGTGCTCTGCTCTCTGTCACTTCGACCGCCAATTTGGAGTTGCCGTTGTTTTCGTTTGAGACGAAAGAAAAATATGCGTTTCTTTTTGTTGCTGTTTTTTGTTTAAGTGTGTCAGCCACACTCATTATAAATTTGTGATTTGTTCTTATTTTATTCTATTTTAAAAGATGTGTCCCAGTAAGTGACCGGTAGATTCGTTCTACTCGATCACTGCACTATTGCATTTTTTCTTTACAACTTAAGTTACTTTAACTTAATAAATTTGTATTGAAGAATTAATTTTTGCGGAGCGAGCTTAAACACGTCTGCACTGTTCAAAACTTATGTTATGGATCTTAACGAGGCTATTTTAAATGAAATACCAAGTCCATTATTCACATTCAAATCAATGGATACCATCGTGAATCAGGATGAGGTGGTGAATTATCCCACATAATTTTTAAACACACTTGATTTGCTAGGAAAAAAATGGAGCGCCGATTATTGTGGTTCGCACACATCAATCAACTAAAGCTTTGAAATGGCACCAGGCTTGCCGTCCTGAAAATATTGAGAAATGTGATAGAAGCAACAATTTTGAATGGAAAATTCAAAGGCGAATAAGTTTCGATTCCTCGGATCCCAATGATTCCATCTGATGTGCCATTTGAATTTAAGTATCTTCAATTCCCTGTTCGCCTTGCATTCGCCGTTACCATCAATAAGTCGCAAGGGCAATATTTAGAAATGTGCGGTATAAATTTGGAAATCCAGTCCTACTCTACATTGCATGCTCCCGAGTCAAAAGCCATCTGCACTCTTTGTTTACACTAGCGATGATGAAGAAAAACCAAGAATGTTGTTTATCTAAAAGCATTGCAATAAATGTTTTAATTTAATTCAAATTGTTGGAAAACGTTTTTTTTTTTGCTTGGAGAAGCGGGGGGGTTCAGGTAGTTATTAATAAAATTGAATACGAAAACATCTACCATTGTGATAAAAATACCTTTGGTCTATAAAATGATTGTAAAAGCTATAATATGTTAACAATATGTAATGACAAAGAAATAATAGATATAAGTAATACACAATGCATACCTAACTTCCTACGAGGAGAAGCATCAACCAACACATTCCTGAAGGAGAAGAAATATTACCTAGAAACCTGCTGCTAAATCAGTTTATTGGATCAATTTTTACAAATGAAGACATGGTCAATCTAACTGGGATATTCCTTATTCAATACCACAGTATAACCATGCATATCGAAATCAAAACCTTCACGTACAACGACATTCTGGCATCAAAGCGAGTACCCTCCATTCTACAATGAGACACAGTACCAAAAGCATACGAGGAGCTGTTAACACTAGAAGTGATGAAAGAACTCCATCACAATAATACGCTAAGCATAGGACTTGTCGAAGAAAAGAATCTCGCATATCATCAATTCATCTTCATTACATTCAGGGTCATGAGAAACAAAAACAAGTTAAACAGTGTTAACGTGGAAATAAACTTAAACTCAAATACACCGAAATCCACTTCAGAATCCCCAACACCAATACCTACAACACCTGATCCCCACAATGGAGGAAGTAACGCAAGGATCCCGTCAAGCATAACCACGATAGATCAGATCCCATTTTTCTAAGGTCGAATGAGGAGGTCCGAATTTTAGCGTGGAGGAGTTAACGTTACAAATATTAACGTTACAAATATTTCCAACAACGACGACCAAACTACGATATTGCGCAGATATTTCCGCCAACACGCGAATCCGGTTAACGTAATAAAGGATGAGTACATGTCTTCAAAGCTTTCCGTGGGAAATGCAGAATGCACTCATTGACGTAGCGATCAGCGAATCCGCTCAAGCAGTGGATTGGATTTTAAGTAAGATTTTGTTTTGTAAACTAGTTCTAGTCTAAAATAAAATATATATTTTTTTCATGTGCACCTTAGAAAAACTTGATGTGTATACAGTTTCTGTGTCAAAATCAAACTTGAATACGATAATGCTGATATTTTGTTTCATCCGAATCCATTTCAAGCAAGATAGGAATATACGAGGTGTGATCAAAAGATAACCGTTATTCTCATCTTTTCGTGAGTTACGTATGTTTGATGTTCGCATTTTTTATTTTTTTTATGTTGGTACACATGTATTTTATATATGTTGGCAATACCAACCATTTTGGATTGTCAGTTTGTTTTTGACAGATAAAAAGGTTAGTCGTGTTTTGGTGTGCTCTTCGATTTTGTACTATTCGAAAAAATGGATCAAAGAAACTGTATTCAATTTTGTGTAAAAAATGAAATTAAATGCGCAAGGACATTTGAAATCTTGACTGTGGCCTTTGGCGAGTCTACTATGAGCAGAACACAAGTTCAATTGTGGTATAACCTGTTTAAGGAAGGCCGAGAAGATGTCAATGACGATGCTCGTCCTGGTCGCCCGAGCACGTCAACAACCGATGAAAACATTGACGCAGTGAAGAAAATGATTTTGGATAATCGTCGAATCACTATCAGAGAGGTTGCTGATGATGTTGGCATATCGTTCGGCTCATGCCAAGCAATTTTTACGGATGTTTTAGGCATGAAACGTGCGGCAGCGAAGATTGTTCCAAAATTGCTAAATTTTGAGCAAAAACAACGTCGCATGGACATCGCTCAGGAGCTGTTTTGGCCAAAAAGAAAACCGTTATCATGCCTCAACCACCGTATTCACCGGACTTGGCCCCCGCTAACTTTTTCCTCTTTCCAAAACTGAAGACACCGATGAAAGGAAAGCGTTTTGCTACGATTGAGGAGATAAAAGAAAAATCGAAACAGGAGCTGTTGGCGATACCAAAAAAAGCGTTTCAGAAGTGTTTCGAGGATTGGAAAAACGCTGGCATAAGTATATTATATCTGAGGGGAATTACTTTAAAGGGGACAAGATAGTTGTTGATGAATGAATAAATACTTTATTTTTTGATCACACAATAACAGTTCTTTTTTGATCACACCTCGTACATATCAGCTATTGACTTATTTATTATAGAAACAGGAAATGAAGACAAAATATATTTTTGAAGAAAAAAAATAAAATTTTGAATTCATATTGTGCGAATAAGTGTGAAAAATGTTCAAATTAAAAACTAGTGAATCATCACTGTGATGTGGAGCATATAACGATTAAGAACGAAGCAAAATAGGATGACCACATGGTATTAAGGGAGACAAGAATCAGATTATCCCAAAAATGTTAAGCAATGTGCCTTATATGGCGAATAAAAGTAGTAACCGACTCAGTAAATTTTGTGGATTGGCTTGCATTCTTTCGTTTCCTCATTGCGTATCTGAATAAGCGGTTGTAGTATGCAATATAAAGCAACGATTCTCCTAGAATGCTGCAAAGTCTGCGCCATATCTGCCTCATTTCAATGTCTTATAGAAAATTCTACTTAATGCGGGTCAAGAGTTTCAACAACAAAATTAGCGGTAGAATTGTTTATTAGCAGTTGCGCACGAGGCAGTTTAGATTGCTTGTGAAGCCGTTGCTGAAATCTTTCACAGGCAATTAGAGTAAGAAATGGCGGAAGCGAAAATGATTCAAATTGCGGCAATTATGGTTTGGCGGCGGCTAAGATGGTACTGGGCATGCTGAATAGTGCGTTTGGGCCGCAATAATGTAAACGGCAGTCACTCACGAACCAACACTGAGCAATTGCAGTCACTTCCAATTCCCGTTCTCCGTGTGTTATTTTCTTTTGCTTTCAGGTAGCGCAAACGTATCTGCAGTGCTTACCAAATGTTCTTTCTATGTGGAAAATTGCACCTCACTGTGTTTTAATTTTAATATTTCGGTTCAAGTGAACATAGTTAAAAATTTTGCTAAATTAAATGTAAATAATGTGGAAATACAAATACAAATACGGTTACTGGAGTGGTGAGAATTTTCCAGAGAATTGGTGACAAAAGTTAAAATTTAAAATGAAAAAGAGAAAGAAGTAGATGTTAGCTGATAAATTTTAGTTTATTTTACATTACTCCCATACAGCCCAAAAATAATAGGCCCGAAAAGCCCAGTAAAGCTAAACACAGTTTGAAAAGCGTAGACTCTGTCTTATCATTATTACTGCGACTCCCATAAGAGAAGTATAATTTCCTCCACTGGAAGTGCTGTTGCCACACATAAATTTAGAAGATAATTTATTTGTATCTCAATCAACTTGGCATCCAGGAGCATATTTTAGTAATTGTAGTCTCAAATCAATCCCGACTCACGCTTTCAGCATATTTAACAGTCATCCAAACAAACTTGAATGATAAGCTTAATAAACGAATCTATTGGACCCTTCGGATTACATTACTTTCATTGTTAGAAATCAATGCAAACAATAGCAGATAAAATTACGCTCTGGAGAGCCACTGTATTTTATAAGCTATTGATTTCCAGTGTCGCTTCATTAGTTGTGTGGGGACTCCCTCTATTACTCTTCTGGCCGATTTAGACAGCCACTTAAACCCAACCCTTATATTCCACTTTTTAAATAGTATATATTTTGAAAATTTAAATTATTTTATAATATTTATTATAATTAATTACTTCCAGGTATTTTATCAAAATTTTTTTTTTGGTTTGCAATGTTTTCAGTTAACAATATTTTGCTTTTAGGCGGTATTTTTGATAAATTGGTGGATATATTTTGTTTAAATATATATTCTCGGATTTTACTGGACAATCAGGGGCACGAAATTGGCACCGCGTGAACCCCGATGTGATCAAATGCTTTTTTAAAATATTTAGCTGAAATAGTTACATGATTTCTACTAGAAAGAGCAAATTGTACCTGGTTCCTTTTAAAAGCGATTTGAGCAGTGCTTTAATATGGGGGGGATATGCAATCTGCACCGGGATTGTTATAAATCGTTTTAAATTGGATTGACCAATTATAGGCAAAAAAGTCAGTTATGTCAGAGGATGATCTGAGAATTAAGGTTCGGTTGCTTCGAGGTATTATAATAGAGGTGTTCTTTCTTCCACTCAACATTACAATGTCAGTCCAAATTGTCTTATTATTTGAGTCGCGATTAATCTGTGCTGTTATTTTTCTAAAATTTCTTTAGTTGAAGATCACAGAGCATTCTTAAATGAAGAGTTGGTTTTTTTTATATACAATTAGGTTAGTAAATTGTTCTATAGCATTTGAAATTGTGCTTTTCTTTCCTGCGTTTTGTTAGTTTGCAGTTTTGTCTGTGGATTTGCAATATTTGCCGCTGATCTGACGATTTTAATTAAATTTAGTGCTTCTTGATTTATCTTGTTGGCCATTGAGTGTGGAACATATATATATATATACTCGTATATATATATATATATATATATATATATATATATATACTCTCGTTTCTGTTATATCATGCTTTGGTACGATTTCAGGAAGTTATCTTTGGCATGGAGGATTTTATGAACGCTCCAGGAGCACTTCGGCATAAGATGGGCAAATCACATAATCAGGCCAGTATGCGTAAATATATTGTGGACTGTGAAATGGGTAGGCGTGCCGTCGTTTAGTATTATCATGTCTTCAAACAGAATAACATCTTCTACTATTTTGACTTTGTGATAAATTTTACTAGATCGCATTAATAGGTTCCAGGCATTAAAGTCTCCTGTAATGAAGTAGGGGTTCTAGAATTGTAGATGCTAGATATGGTTACTTATGTTGTGAACTTCTGTTGAGGTTTAATATGCGTATTAAATATAGAGCGGGGGAAATTGAAATTTGTTGCGATGGTGGATATTTTTTTCACAAATAATCCAACACCCTCTTTGGATGCGGTATTAATTGGGTGGTTTTCAAGGTATTTTACATATTCTTTATACACTATTAAATATATGTAATATATTGTTTATATACCGTTCAAAGGAAATGAAGTCAATCAGACAAAGGACCGACCGGTACATTTTGTGAGCCACGCCCTTTATTGATACATGTTTCAAACTTAGGACCTATAGCAATTTAATCAGTATTTTGGCACCGCAAAGCCAAATGGAGACGATCATATAGAGGCCACGCCTGCCACCATTATAATCAACTCAGGATACTCTAACGAAAATTACCCGTAGATATGCTCTTAATGATGATTTATGAATAAAACATTACATGTTTTGGATTTGGTAATTTAATCGTAGAGTCTAGGAGAATATCAGACAGTTTTTTTGTTGTTTCTTTTTCTTTTATAGTGAGGACCGTCTACTAAAATAGCAAATCGATTTGTTCATATGAAGAATGATCACATGAGGCAGCATAATTAAGAAACCATTGACTGTCCGACCAAGCTTATTAAATAATGGACTCGTTCGAAAAAGAATAAAAAATAATACAAAAAAGAACAAAGCGCGGAGTCGCAAAAAACCAACTGGGAGAAGATTATCTGCCAACAACGAGTGCTAGTTGGAACTGATATTAAATATAATGCCAGTATCTTGATTTGGTGAAGAAATATCTTTTTCACCATTCATGAGTAAATAAAAATTAGCGCTCAATTCCAATCATATCCACATTTACTATACGATTGCGGCTGCTATCTTGTTGTCCCTAATGCTTAAAGTAGTTGCCTTTTATCACATTCTAGGAGTTATAAGCGATGGGCTATTAATGGAACTCTATTTTCGAATTAATTGAATCAATTTTAGAGTATGATATTGTCATTGTTTTTATTATGCTTCAAAGTTCCTCCTTGGGCCGTATCTTCCGGATAAATGTGTTCATGAGCTTCCGGATTTCATATCACTAGCCCAACCTTGGAATCCCAAGTATTCATTGCGAGCATACATTAGGGCAGGGCATTGTGGTAGCAGATGCGTCTCTTCCTCCTCCTCGGAAGCTGCGCCATATTCACCAAGTATTAATTTAGTTTTCTGTGTCCTCTTAACAGGTCCGTCATTATTTTTACATTATCTATAGAAAGGTTGATGAGTGATTTGAAACGTATTAGGTAATATGAGGATTAAGAGTATTAACGGAGCTCCCCTTCCTGATACCAGGCCCCCTCAGGTGGTAACGGGGCCCTTGCCATGGTACGGGCCCTTTCATATTTTTGGCAGCCTTGCTTGATCCGTCGACCGGGTGGCCGTACGAACCAGATGTGTCAATGAAACCCCAAAAAAATCTGAGGCGCTACCTACACGCTACCTTGGATGGATATCCAAAATCCCCCGCGCACTCTGCGGCGGCAGCTAAGGACAATAAGTCTGGCATAAGCAATGCCACTTGCTGCGGTAGTGGCACGAAACCGAGACCCAAGAGGGTCTATAAAGAAAGAAGTTCTGCTCTCCGAACGGTAGAACGCTTTCCACGTATTCCTGAGAAGGAGAGGGCGGTAAAGCAGAAGGTTTCCATTGGGTGGGCGACGAATGTCGTGAAAGAGTCTCAAGCTACCTCACAGCAGGCTTCGAAGCGTCAATGGTTCCTAAAGGAGGCCACCCACCCGGACCCCAAAAAATTGAAGTAGCGCGGTGCTGTCATCACGAAGTCCTTCAGCGAAGTGCTGAAAGGACGTGAGGTAATGGCGGTCATGGACCTTTGTGATCCTGATGGCAGCATCTCTCCTGAGTGCGGGAAGAAAGTAGAGGTCATCCTTTCAAAGCTCTGTCTCCAGCTTATTAAGGAATCCCCGGGCGGTTTTCCCTCCTTTCGTGACAGTGGATGGCAACAGAGCCATGTGTAACTGATCGCCTGCGCGGATCAAATTTCAATTTCAATTTATTGTTTAAAGTTATACAATAAGACAAAGTCTTTTAATATATAACTATATATCAGTTATTAAAATATATATATTAAATTAAATTAGCAACTAACTAAATAGATAAATAATAAAATGAATAAATAAATAAGTAATAAATAATTAATAACACTACTTTACAAAATAAAATTTTTCCAAGAAATGGATTTTTAGAGACATATTTACACCTGTAAGAAATAAATAAAATGGTAAAAACAATACAATAGAAAACAACCAGGAAGGAAATTAAATAATGGCATTCCGTACCCATCTTGTTGTAGTTCTTCAGCAAATCGGTAATAATTCCCTGGTAGTTAGGACTTTTAGTGTACCCAAGAAAATTGGTAACAACCAGCTGAAATGAATTCCAGGCCTCGTTTTCGACGGGTGTTAAATATTTTGGAAAATCTGTCCTTTTTAACAATTTCTTTATGTGTGGACCATCGAAGACACCTTCCTTAATTTTTGCAAAAGAAAGCTTCGGGAAAAGTGAGATTTCTAGCTCGAGATATGATTTGTCACGTGAAAAAAGGTCGAAAAAATACAAAAAGTACAATATCTCAAAATCTATTCCATGAAAAAAAATTTAACCTTGATTTTCGAATTCAGCAGATGAAAATACATAAGAAAAGTCACCTCTCGTCAAATGTACATGAAAAAAATTTTATTTTGTAAACTAGTGTAATTATTGGAAGCGATGACAATGGTCACCACGATATCTGGGGAAGCACGGATATCAATGCACGCGGTGAGTCATTATATGAATATATTGTAACGACTAACCTATATGTAATAAGGGGTCAGAACCGACTTTCGTTACTGCTAACAGGCAGGCAGTCCTTGACATAACCCTTGCTCCGAATCAATTTTTGGCCGGATTTCAAATTGGAGAGTTTTGGAGGAGCACTCCTTTTCGGATCGTAGGTTAATTCAGTTTGATCTTCTAGTCTACCTAGCCCTAAGGCTTTTAGAAATGTCATGAAAGCAAACTGGGACCTCTACAGGGTGACTGTAGCCAGACTACTACCTCAGAAACCCACAAGCACAACCACGTGTGCCAAAATTGATAGGTCTGTGGAGGTTGTAACGGTTGCTCTTAATAAGGCTCTATTGGTCTCTTGCCCCTCAGTAGACCCAGAGGGAAACAAAAACCCACGTGGTAGGGGGAGGAAATTAGGGGACTCAGGAAAAGATGTAGGAGACTTTTCAACAACGCAAAGAAGTCTAGAGATAGTGCAGACTGAGTTTTATATGAGGCAGCACTCAGAGCCTTAAGGTAAGCTTAGGAAGGCACAAAGAGAATCGTGGAGAAACTTTTGCGGTAACGTAGTAGATATCTCTGAGACGTCCAGGTTTAGGAAGATCCTATCAACAGCTCCAATGCTACCTGGTGAGGAGGGAGCATTGATCTTGGACTTCAAATAGTAATGAGACTCTAGAGCTTCTTCTAGAGACTCACTTCCCTGGTTTCTCCATAGCTTTAAACCATATAAAGCATCAGGCCCAGATGGCGCAGCCAAAAAGTCCGTGTGCAGAGGCACACCTCAAGCTGGAGTTCTTTGGAGTGCAAGGTGGTTGCGTATGCGGACGAAGCTGCAATCAGCATCTCGAGCAAATATATATCTACTATGAGAGACTTGATGCAACGCATGTTAAATATTCTCTCTAAATGGACCACAGAATGCGGGTTGGGGGTTAATCCGACCAAGACTAAGCTGGTGCTCTTCACTAGGAACTATAAAATTCTTCAATTTATCGCTCCAAAACTAATATGTGTAGATATTAATCTTGTCGAGGAAGCGAAATATCTGGGCGTGATCCTAGATAGAAAGTTGAGCTGGAAGGCTAATATAAATGAGCGAATTAGGAAGGCGCAGGTATCTCTGTACTCTTCCAAAAGAGTTGTAGGAAAACAATGGGGGTTACAGCCTCAGGTAGCCTATTAGTTATGGGGTATTTGCTTGGTGCACAGCCCAAAGTAAGTCCAAATACAGCAAGCTGGTAACAAAGGTACAAAGAACGGCAGATGTATTCATAAGAGGTGTCATCAGAATAGCTCCTACGGCAGCTTTGGACGTTATGCTTAATCTGCTGCCTGTTAGGCATTTTGGCGAAAGAATGGATGCAAATTCAGCTATAAGGCTAAAAGCTACGCATCAATTTGTTGTCAGGAACGAAGGTCATGCGTCTATCTTCACTCTTCGAGACTATTCCTTACTCTTTCGACTATATCACACCAATTTAAGCCTTCAATGGCAGGTGCAGTATATATATTCCTTCCAGGGACAATCGGAAGGATGGCATATCCCTCATGCAAAAGGGATTCACATCTACACAGATGGATCCAAGTTACAGAGTAGGATGGGAGGTGATGTATTCTCAGAAGATTTGGACATTTCCATGTTCTTTAGGATGCCCGACTGGATTCGGCTGTTATCAGCTCAAAATCCGACAAGAGCTGCCACCAATCTTTAGCCAAGATAGCTAAGCAGACCAGTCTGCATCTGTGCTGAGTTCCCGGCCACAGAGATATTCCAGAGAAATGTAAAGTGGATAAACTCGCCCGTAAGGGTTGTTGGGGTATTGTCCTTGTTTGACGGGGGACGTCCTTCTGCTGCGCGCGTGTATCTGAAAAGCCTAAATCACTCTTTGTAAAAAATCACTACATTACACTTTTAGTTTTAAAATCACAAGCCTTTATTACTTAGAATACTAACTCTTCTATACTATTTACAATTCATAATTACAATACAAAAACTGACCTTTCTGGTGTTCCAGTTTCGCACCTGTTAATTGGTGTCAGTTGGTCAAGCCAACTGATCTACGCCAATCTGAAATGTTGATGGTGCATTCTAACTTTGAATGCCCTTCGGTGGCTCGACTGCAAAACTGTAGCACCCTAAAAGTTTACATAATAAGTATTACATAGGTAATATTAATTCTAAATACTCGCACCCTAAAAATATGTGCTTTCTTAAGTAACTTTAACACATGCTAATCACACAGACTGTGTGGCATCTGTTAGGAGTCGATGATGTGAGACACTACGCGCAGGCAGCTTGATTCCAGCTCACAACATCCCTCCCCTCTTTCTAAAAAAAGTTAGTGCAACTAACTTCTAATGAATCTTTACAATATTTTTCTCTTTTCTGCACTTTAAACTATCTGTGCATTTTCTTAAGCCTATAGTACATATGTATAGTTTTTTTCTTTTTTCAAATTCGCCTTATTTGGGTTCAATTGTTGTATTATTTTCTTTTTACTTTTGTGTTCTTTTCTTTTTTCCTCTTTTGTTTTATTTTGTTCCTTTATTTCAATCTTTTTTTTTTCTTCTTTTTTTCTTTGTTTTATCTGTTCTTTTATTTCTATCTTTTTTTTTTTATATTCCCCTTTTTATATTTGGTCTTTCATCGACTCTTTTCTCACTGGCGTATATACAATTTTCAACAACTAGCGATAATACAATTAATCCTATACTTAAGATCATAAATTCTACTATGATATTTATATCTAAAATATTACGTTATACTTCTGCTAACTGCTGATCCGGTTGACGGCTGCCGTTGACGGAGTGAAATCCCTCGATGAACTCTGCATACCCCTCCCTTCTTTCTGGATCAGTACGTACAAAGATGTTATAGGTTGGCGATCTGGTTTGCCATTAAAACTTTACTTTTAGTGGCCTTCTTCTATCCATTTATGTAGTGTGCCCCACGGCTGTAAGTGGTACTGCCTCTGCTTATAGTATTCAACTTGTAAAAAAAAACATTTGGAATACATGAGAGATTACAATACACTTTTTTCCTTTGCAGCAATGCGTTTTATGGTGGAAGTGTTTCTCTTGAGCTTCCTCATAATGGTATTTGACATCGTTTGGCTTTGATGTGGAGACAATCGGTATTTCTATGAGACACACATTTAATGACGTAATTTGTGTACTCTGATCGGTAACCAGTCTCTGTGTCCTCTTGTATTAAATCATATTTCCTATGTAAATCATATTCCATATGTTCATACTCTAGATTGGACATACACTTCAATGAAGCAATTAACTTCCGTGAGCCAAATTTCTTCTGCTTATTATATTTGGTGGTGGTTTCAGTCACCCACCTTAAGCTTTTACCCATCTTCAACTTCTCCAAAATCGATTCTGTTGAGATTGTGATACACTCGGTGGACATTGTACTATAATTGTCCAATTCAAAACATGACTCCGCAAGGAAACTTGTTCTTTTTTCGTTGCTTGTCAATAACTTATCCACAACGCATTCAAATGCTGCGGCCATATGCCGTTTCGCAAAATTAAAATTACATCCGTCGCCATTCATCCCCAATCTAATATGTTGGCATCTTTGGGGTCACAAACCTTAGATAACTGCCAAAAATCTTTATTTTTCAAAAACGCATCTTTCCGAATACTACGTTGGTCTTTTAGTCCGCACCGCCTTCCGATATCCGCTGTTCCCGGAACTTCCTGCTTCGCTTCACATCATCAGAGCTATATAGAAACACCTATAATAATTTTCTTAATTTTCTAGTATACATTTTAGTTTGATATTTCTTCTATGTTTAATTTTTGCCGAACATTTCATAAGACAATTTAATAAATGAATTTAAAAATTATTTAACATTTAAATAAATACACTATATGTACTATATATACTCTTGGGTATAATTTTCCAATTTAGTATGATTTTTGTTTTTTTTTATTACAAATTTATATTTTAAATAATTAATTTTTGTAACTCTAATTATTTTCTAAACTACTTTTGATTCTAATGTGAACTTTGCACAGATTAGAATTTTTTAATTTATAACTTTTCTTAAACATAAGCTATTTCAAAAAACAATATTTCTACAACATGCTTTTTTATAATTGAATGCTATATCATTCAATTTGCCATCCACTCGTCTTCTCCCCTCACATTATCGGATTCGCTACCGTATCCTGGAGGAAAAGAGGACTGGACTATGCGTTTTCATAGCCATATAGGGCATCAGTTTTGCTCTGATTAATTTTTCGTGCTCTTTTTCAACACGTGAGTTATCACTCATTTCAAGTTTGAACCAATTCATTGGCCCTCCGACAAAAACCAGATTATACAAAATAATCCCGTTTGTGTCAAAACTTTGTCCATTGCATGACTATATCTTTCATCGCATACAATTACTTTTTATTTATATTTACTTCTAGCCTGATATGTATATATCCATTAACGATTCTATTTTCCATCCTGTAATTAGCTCGTATATGGCTACATACATTCGAGGCGCTTTAAATTACCTAGAATTAATTGCTAACGTTATTTTCCCCAATTAACTATACATCTTTTTTTTATATCCCAACATATAAGTTAAACTAAATTGTATTTATTTAGTTTTTTTAAAAAAAGCACATCAGAGAGAACTCTGATGTCTTTCGTTTTATTTAATTGAATCCAAAACTTAGACTAACTTAATATTTCATTAATACCTTAATGCTAACCTCAAGCTGTGTTTGTATTAGTTATTTTTATTGCCGTTATCACTGTTGTGGTGCTCTGCTTATGTTGGTTATTTGATGCAAGCGTGGAAGGTGTTTTTATCACTGCTCCCACGGAAGTACCGTAGACATAGCGTCAGCAGATTTTGGTACACGTTTGCTAATGAGTTGGATACCTGAATATTTCAATGTGTTTGTTCGTAACTTATACATTTATTCTAATTTCCATATGCTAATTTCCTAATCATCAAACAGTTAAAACCTATGTATATCTACATATAGCCTGCTGCAGTATCTGCAAATTCCCAATTCCTAATCATATGTCCCTACATACTTACTTATATGGCCAAACCCATTCCTATAACTAGAATACTTACTTTTTTAAATATTCCCTCGTACATTCATTCTGTACATTATACAGTTACATACATATATATTTACTTCACCCGCAGTTCCGTTGCTTGGCGTTAACGCTCAAGCGTCAAAATTCAGTGCATACACCGTATGTATGTACATATTCGAAGTTTTATATTACTTACCCACGACTGTCTTATTATCTTATTTTATTTTTTAATTACGTGCAATATTTATCATCTAATATTTAAAAAATATTTTTTCCTACTGTGCTTCGTCCGGCCATATTGCATAATAAGCACATTTTTATTACGTCAATTATAATCGCTCGATTTTAAGTGGCACACTTCTACTGGCCTTGACTTTGAGAATCGGAGCTGTGTGTTATCCGATATACACACGTACATGTTTACGTTGTTATTCTTGTGTTTACACTTGTAAAACACTGTCAACACATGTCTTTAGTTGTGTGGTCTAATGTGGAATAATTTTAACAAATTATTATGTAGCTTTTTATTCTTGCCCTTAATCGTTACGACTGTTGTAACTGGGCTTCGGATCTCTGCTACCATATACGGACCTATCCACACAGGTGAGAATTTATTTCTCCTGGCTTGATTCCTCATGAGTACCTGATCACCCACGTTCAAAACGACTGGGTTTAGTACCTTATTATAGGCCTCCCTGGCTACTCGTTTAGCGCAATCCTGGTTTTCTCTGACCAACTCGTGCGCTCGCTGTAGCTGATACTTTTGCACTTTATTCGGGTCATCAGCATTGTACACTGGCGCACATTTGCGTTTCAGATTTGCTGTCATATTAAAATCAAACCCGTAGAGCGTCCTGAACGGAGTTTGCTTCGTTGATACATGTACCGTATTATTGTGTACATGCATTGCAGTGGTTAACCATTGATCCAAATTCGAGCCGTCTTCCTTGGCAAAACTGCGCAAGTACTCGGCCAGAGGTCGATGACTACGTTCCAGTGAGCCATTCGCCTGTGGATGATATGGTGTTATGTGCAACTTCTTGATTCCCAGCATTTTACATGTTTCCGAGAACAGTTTCGATACAAAATTAGAACCATTGTCGGTTATCAAAACCTTAGCTATGTTGTATCGTGCTATTATTTCATCAAAGAAAGCCTTGGCCACCGTACCTGCTTCAGCATCGGGTATAGCCACGCACGCCATATACTTTGAGAAATCATCTTGGAACGTCAAAATGTATTTATTTCCCGAAACTGTCTCAGGTAAAATACCTACAATATCCATATGAACTTTATCAAATGGTTGTTTTGGTGTGTCAGTTAACACCATTAGCATCTTTGTTAGCCTTGAACTTTTGTTGGCCTGACATTTCGGACAACTCTTTATATATTTTTTAATATCTCGGAGCATACCTTTCCATCCGTATACTCGCTTAATTCTGTCATGGGTTTTCCAGAATCCCTGGTGGCCACCTAGGGGTGAATCATGGACAACCCTTTAACACAGCCTGGATATCTTTTTTATCCTCCAGCCATTGCACACTACTGGCTGTTTGCTCATTAGCATCGAAACCCGCATTGCTAACATCTCTTGTAGCACCAATTTTATCCCCTTGAATTCTCTCGGCCTTCTCCTTATCTGACCGTGCTTTGGCCCTCGTTTGTACTACTGATACCTTCTGTGCCTGCGGTACTCTGCTGAGTGCGCCCGCATTCAGATTCTTCTTCCCAGGTTTGTATATGATTTCAAAATCATACTCAGACAATTTGTGTCTGAACCTGGCTAGCCTAGACGTTTGGTCTTTCAAATTGGCTATGCCTCTCAATGGCTGGTGATCAGTGTATATCTCAAATGGGCGTCCTAGTAGATATGCCCTAAAATTCTTCGTAGCCCACACTATGGCTAAGAATTCCTTCTCTATTGTGGAGTATCTTTTCTCCGTATCGCTAAGCGCCCTGCTTGCGAATGCTATTGGTCGGTCATTACCGACTTCCCCTTGTGACAATACTGCCCATTGCTAGCATCAGTGGTCAACAAAAAAGTTTGCTCAAAGTCGGGGTACGCCAAAATTGGTGGAGAGCTAATGATTTCCTTTAGCCTCTTGAATGCTTGCTGACATCTCTCTGTCCATTCGAACTTTGTTTCTTTTCGTAGCAACTTATTCACTGGCAACACAATTCCGGCTAGTCCTTCCACGAACTTTCTATAATAGTTCACTAGTCCTAGGAATGCTTGCACTTCCTTTCTATTTCTTGGAACCGCTATATTTTTAACGCATTCCACCTTCTGCGGGTCAGGCAGTGCTCCTGCCTCTGAGCAACGATGGCCTAAATAAACCACCTCCCTTCGCAAAAATTGACACTTCTCCGTGTTCAATTTCAAATTGTGTTCTCGTAATTTCTAGAGCACCTTGCACAAGCGTTGCGAATGCTGCTGCAAGTTCTTCCCATAAATTACAATATCATCGAGATAAATAAAACAATCTAACCCTTGTAAGCCTGTTAGCACATGGTTCATTAACCGTTGGAAGGTAGTCGGTGCCCCTGCTAATCGAAACGGCATTCTGTTAAACTCATAATGCCCTAAACCGTTGCTGAACACGGTTTTCTGCTTATCTTGGGTATCCACCAGAACTTGGTGGTAGCCACTCGCTAAATCAAGTGTAGAAAAATATCTACTATGCCCCAATTGATCCAGAATCTCTTCTATCCTTGGTATCGGGAACACTTGCTTGATAGTGGCGTCGTTCAATTTCCTAAAATCGACGACCATTCTCCACTTCTTCTGACCCTGAGTACCTCCCTTCTTTGGTACCAAAATTATTGGTGAATTCCAAGGCGAGATACTCGGTGAAATTATGTTATCTTTCAACATTCCCTGCACTTGCCTATTTACCTCATCTTTGTGAGCTTGTGGCAATCTGTACTGTTTCTGGTTAATTGGTGCTTGATCCACTCTAATAGGTATGCTCTACCTCTGGTGTATATGTTAACTGGTCTCCTTCCAGCAAAAATATGTCATGGAATGGCGCACAAATGGCTTCTATTGATGCCTTCTCTTCTGAATTTACGCTTGGGTCTAACTTCAGTGATTCTAGCACTCTCTCCATTCTTTTTCTTATATCAACTTGTTTAATCTGATTTACCGATCTATAATTCAGTTCCTTAAAATTATCGTAACTAGTGAACTTGGGCCTAAAATCCTCATCCATCAGGTAGTCCTTTTCCGATGCGTTGAGTACGCAAGCGTACACCTTACCCTTGTCAACGTGCGTTATGGTCTCCCCCATATATACGCCCTCCGCTAGCTGCTGCTTGTGCAAAACAAGAGTCCTAAGTTTCGTGTTTACATGCATAGTAACTACTCTGGTTGACCTTGCATTCACTACCTCCATACAATTCTTAACCTTACTCACGGTTCCTTCCTACCATGTCATTAATGGAAAAGTAAGGATTCTATCCTTATTGTTATCGTAGAATGATAACTGCTTATCGAGCGCATCCAGTATGGTGCGGCCCCAATGATTATCGCGGCCAATTATCCCATCAGCCGGGATACCTTTCCTATCCACTTCCACTGCCCGCACTCTAAAACTCATACCCTTAGGACCCCAATGTCCTAATGCACCCTCCAAACGCTCCGTTAAGCGTTCTTAAGTCCATTTGATTAATGTCTAGCCCCTTCCGTAAAACACTAGATTTTACGAGGCTAGTGTCCGCCCCTGAATCTACTAATAGCACTAGCTTTCCACTCGCTGCCTCCTCGCAGGGTATCTCGATGAAGGCATCACCTATCCTGCTCATAGCGAAGCAATCGCCTTTTGTTCCCAATATGGACGGGCATCCACTCCCTAACTCTTCGTGATACTGGAGAGCCTCTTGCTCCTCCTTCTCCTGGACTGTAGTTCCTAAATTACTAGTCCCACGTACTTCCGGCCTTATTATTACTTCCTTTCTTTTGGCTTTCCAGTCTATTGGCCTCGACTGGGCCGCTGGAAGTTTCCCTGGTTCCTTTGTTGGGATTGTCTATCCCTGAATTCCGCTGCCCGATGTCCCATCTGTCCACATGAGAAGCATCTTAACCCCTGTTTGGTGTTGCTTATCCTTTGTTCACTTCTGGAATTCCAATTTGGTCGCTGCTGACCACTCCCGGTTTTGAAAGAATTTCTTCCTTGGTTGATTCCTTCCGTTGAATTAACTCGGGGACTACTGAAGTTACCCCTGCTGTCCCTCAAGGTTGGAACCGGGCGCCTCGTAGCTGGCTGCCTTCTATTCTGATTCCATTCCGTGCCTCCTTGGCACTGTCTACTTGCCTCATGACCATATGTTTGGCACTCCATACAGTAGAGCGTATTTTTGCGTGTAATGCACTCATCCCTTGTATGACCTTGCTTACGGCAGAACGAACATGTGGGTGCCCTCTGTACAAACCCCCTGTACGGATTTCTCGGATTCGCTACTCTGCTGTCGGAGACACCGGGATTATATGCTCCTCTGTATATGTTTGGGACGTAATTACTTCCATCTCTGTTCACGACAGCGGCGGTGAACATGTCCTGTCTATTTTCCAACATGTGTACCTCGCCTAACCCAGCCGTACTCCGTTCCACGAGAACTTGTGCTCTAATCGCTTCCTCTACTAATTCCTCCAGAGATCCTGTTCTGCTATTCAGCATATGAATCTTTAGAACGGAGCTGCGGAGCCCCACCACGAAAGTTGTCAACACCGACTCGTCAACTTCGTGTAATAACGCTGTATCTCCAATGCCATTGTACTTATTCCTGATTATTTCCTGGGCCATCATCTGAAGTGGCTCTAAACGCCTGGCAAAAGCACGTATGTCTTCACTTGCCAGCTGCTTCCCGATTCTTATTTCTTGGGTTATGTCCTCCAAAGTTCTCTCCTTCAAATAAGTTCTCCTTATAAAACTGTAAAGCTCGTCCACACTGGCGAATTGCTTTGGCAACACAAGGTTGTACGCGTCTCCAAAGAACCTTTGCTTAACACAGTCGAAGAAGTCCTGCAACTCATCAGGGCTTATGCTTCGCTTTGCAAGCTCACAACCTTGAATGAATCTGTTAACTTCTGACCGTAAATCTTCTGGAGCTGCACCAGTAAACACAGGTACTAGCCTGGCCACTGTCTTTGAAATCTCCTCTATACCCATTTTGAGTATTTTTGTTTTACTTATGACCGGTAAAACTTGAGCGCTATCTTTGTGGGTGGTTCCTAGATTCACTTCTCCCGGATCTGAGAGGTAATTGACCAATGACGGACTCAAACTAATTAGTCTTCGATCGTTTGTTCGTACAGGCGAAATACTGTCCTCAGTATTGGGACTTTCCTGTACCGTTACTGCTTCTGGCTCTTTTGGCGGATATCCCTTATTTTTATTAGTTATCGGACGTTCTGGAGAAAAAGGCTCGACCCCGATTTCAGATGCGCCAAACAAAAATCCAGCTTCCCTCTCTTCACTCACTAATCTGAGCTTTACCACGCGGTTTATCCCTTCTGGTGTTAGATACTCCGGCCAGCGCACTTCCGGTGGCAATGTCAATACCGTCTGCATAAATCCAGCCGATGCTGATTTTGATCTCTCCCTATTCAGTGAGGACCTATAGGTCGCCCGTCCTTTTTTTAATTCCGCACACTCCTTTTCCAACTGCGATGCTGCTTCCTCTGTCTCCGTCAATCTCCGAGAAAGTTCCTTTACCCTATTCTCGAGATACTCTTTTTGTGCTCTCAAATCTTCTGTTTTCTCATGAAATTTGAACAATTTTTCTTCTGTCCTTTTTTGGATTGCCGTCAAGGCTTGATTTGCTACTTCTAATGGTGACACAGCTCCTCCGGCGTTCGCCTGCCTCCACAATTCCTGAGCTTCTTCCCTGCTTGTACTCGCTTCGAACTGGTCTACTATTTTCCCAGTAAACAGTTTCACCTCTGACTGTATTGATTTCAATCTGTTCCTTATTTCCTCGTCTGGCGAAACCAAACTCACAATCTCTTGTCCTAGTCCCTCTAATTCAGAACTAAATGTATCTGCCCATTCGTTGACCAGACTATTTTGTAGTCTGCGTAATTTTCCGCAAAATATTTTCCCTTGCCGTACTCAACTGCGTGAGGCAACAACAGTCCGTGATTATTGTTGAACTCTCTCCCCAGATTTTGCAACTGTGTTATTCGCTTGCGGTAATACACGTCGTCCTTACGTAACCTGCCGTCTTTCTTAAAATTACGGACCAATTTTTCAATCGCCTCTCCAATTTGCTCCTGCATCAGCAGTAGTCCTTGCGCTTCCTTCGTCATATCCCAAATGCCAGACCAGATGGCGTATCCCAATTACAAATAAAAATCCAATAATTGTTAAAACTTGTTACAATATTTTATTCTGTCTTACTTAATTATAAATACAAATTTATTAAAAAAAAAACATTCCACCATCATAAGTTCTATGTTCGCTGTCTACCGGCGTCCATTAAGTCCTTCCTTCAGTGCAAATTGGTCCTTGACTTCCTCACAGATACTCCTTGATTTCCTCTCACCATCTTTAATACTCCAAAAATCCATGGAAAAGGCCATATGTTTGTAAAAACCGAAATTGTATTTACAGGCAAAAGTGTCTTGATTCATTCCCGGAAATTTGAATCCATATTTAAAAATAAACCCGTAACGTATGCGCAACGTAATAAAAACATTTATACTATTCCTAATACCCTAAGCTCATGGTATTTCATTGTGTAAAAAAGTGAAAAAATGTGTATCCAAATATATCCCTACCGACAAACAAACACAAATCCCCTATCATAACCGTACGAACCCTATACCGTGGCACGTTCTTTCCTAACCAAACCAACCGGTATACACAAGTTCGCAATTCAATAACGCAAAATCCGTGAATAAGCAGACACGTTCCACATCCCCCGAGAATGCTGAAATAAACGGTTATTATAAAAAGAATGAACCTGATTTCAGTGAAACAACCCTATGCAACCTGACGTAAGTAGAAAGTTTTCTTTTCAGATCGACCTATTGTCACCTAACCGCAGCGGCTAATCAGCCCCAATGCTGCTTCTTCTGCATGACCGGCGCAAAAGCGCCCGCACGGCCACCGAAGAATCGTCGACAAAATTCACTTAGATACTAGAATGTCCTACTATAAGCATACTCACCATTTGTTTTCCCTCCATTGAACTCCTTTGGGATGGTTATCCTGATGGTTTCCTGTTGGTGGATTCCCGCGTAGGAGTGCTCTTTTCCTGGCACTCGACGTTGGATCCTACCGGCTGCGCCAAAATGTTGGGGTATTGTCCTTGTTTGACGGGGGACGTCCTTCTGCTGCGCGCGTGTATCTGAAAAGCCTAAATCACTCTTTGTAAAAAATCACTACATTACACTTTTAGTTTTAAAATCACAAGCCTTTATTACTTAGAATACTAACTCTTATATACTATTTACAATTCATAATTACAATACAAAAACTGACCTTTCTGGTGTTCCAGTTTCGCACCTGTTAATTGGTGTCAGTTGGTCAAGCCAACTGACCTACGCCAATCTGAAATGTTGATGGTGCATTCTAACTTTGAATGCCCTTCGGTGGCTCGACTGCAAAACTGTAGCACCCTAAAAGTTTACATAATAAGTATTACATAGGTAATATTAATTCTAAATACTCGCACCCTAAAAATATGTGCTTTCTTAAGTAACTTTAACACATGCAAATCACACAGAATGTGAGGCATCTGTTAGGAGTCGATGCTGTGAGACACTACGCACAGGCAGCTTGATTCTAGCTCACAACAGGGTACTACTAAACCGATAGAACCAGATAGGTCGAACTCCGATATTCCTATTGCCACATCTAAGCTCTTAATAAATACAATATTCTTTGGCACAGCGGGGAGACGATGGTCAGAAGGTATAGGATTCAAATTAGCTAGCCAAACCTGGCCAGAGATCAACTGCTCCATCAAATGCTTCATCAAAATCTCCAATTGGTGAGGCAAGATTGTTCAGTTTGTTGATGGATTCCCATACCAGTATATACTATATATATTTTCCGGTGAAGCGCCTGATTTGACTCTGTATATCTAGGATTCGTGAACCAGCACTAGCCCACTAGTTACGACCGCGAATGCAGCATTCGCGTGATGCAGGTTGATTTGTGCTTTTAATCTTACCTTATATTGTTTCGTCCTCCTCCGTTAGAGGAAGATTGTCCTCTTTTCAACAGACATTCGCCTAGTTTCCCACTTTAATTGTCTTACATCTACCACTTCCCCAATCTTACGCATTGGTGCACGCAGCCACCTTAGTCGCTACCTCATTAGCTAACCCGTAAGTTTCGAAGTTTAACCTACTTTCGAATTTACTCCTTAATATTCTCCACAGGGGCGTTTGGAGACCCTCTTCTTCTGAGCATTCTGGAGTCCCATGAGGCTTATGTCCTTTCAGGTATATCGTCACCCAGATACTCCGACAGAGGTATCCCCTTCTAGCTAAGTACTCGTAGATTAGATAATTTAAAATGATCTCGAAAGCAGTCGAACAAAATAAGAGGAAATGCGCTGCGAAAGGTTCCAACAGGTCCAACGATGTACCACCAATTGACTGTTAATAAGTTCTCATTCATATGATCTCTGATAGGGGATGGTATATCAATATACATATAGCGATTTACTTACCATCCTACTATAGTATCCATCAAACAGAAGTCCGAGTAATTCACAGTAATTTAATGTGACTGATGTAGTATACCACACCAACAAAGGAATTCTCTTTTTTGACTGATAATCTAAGTAACTACATGAAGTTAACATACTCAAGTGAATCTGGTATGCTTAGTTTTATTTTTCAAATAAATTCCAGTTTGGAAAATCGAATTTTCAACAAAAAATTCTGCAATCAATTATTTCTCTACATTTACATGATTATAAAAATTTATTTTATATTTTTCAAAAATGATGCCATTTAGAAAATTCCCATTTAAGCGCAAAACATCAAGAAAACTAAGAACAATGGAGTCAACGCTGTTTATGGTTGCTTCAGGATCATGGGACACCAGAGAATTGCTATTGATAGAAGATGAAACTCCAATAATTGACCTGACGAAAGATACGGATGATGAAAGCACCAGCGACCAGGACAACCTCGAAAATGCTTTGTTTTATAAAGACAATGAAGTGACCACAATCGATGACTCCATACAGAGCACGGATAATGAAGGGCTGGTAGTTGCCGAAGTTTCCGCAGCTGCCAACATAAGTTCAAACATCGAAACAACCACGGACAATGCACAACAAATAAATACCGGAGACATCGAGAACCCACAAATTAATGAAGAGACACCCACCACAAGCAATGTGGAAAATCCAGACAGCATCGATAGTGCAAAAAACATAGAGACCACATACGATGCAGACGATTCTGGTAATGGTGATTCCATTGACAATGCAGTTTATGAAAATAAACAAAACAAAATTACCGAATATGGACAAAATGCGATCCCGAACTCAACACAGTCTTCAGTGGTAACAGAACCTTTGTCACTTAGTAACGATTGCATACTGATCGAACCTGTAGTACCGTTCATTGACTTAACGGACGATTCACCAGCTTCGACACCACGTAAAAAACGTAAGATCGAACTAAACCAAACTGCCACATCACAAAACAAGGAAAAAACAAAACCAAAACGCACACGGGGGCGTCCATCGACTCGTGCACATTTTCGAGGTCGACGTGGATAATAGAGTACAGCCGCAAATTCGTTTTCTAAAAATTGCTAAATTATTCTTACTTCTGGGATTGGCGAAATTTTCAATAATATCACATGGCTGCATCATTTTATTGAAATTTTTTTTTTTCGTATTTATAAATTTTAGGATTATGCTTGTTAATTCGCTCCACTAATTGGGCAAGTACGAAATTATGCGGAAGAATAGTTTAAGTAATAAATTTATAAGAAAAAATTTGGATACAATTTTTGAGAACGTTTGCCCATTACTAAAATTATTAGGAGATACCACATAATATTTTTCTTTTCTTGGCCTTTCGTAGCCCTATGCAATGGTGATGCAGCTTTAAGACATCGCCATCGCCTTCTGTTTTATTGTACTCATTTATGCGCCTTTCAAATTCTCCACATTACCAAAAACCTCATCTGGTACATAAACTATTTCTAATTCATTATTTTTAACTTGTCAGTTTTAACACAATATAAGCTGAAAAGCATAATAAGTATATAACATCATTTATATATACTTATACATATATAAAGCCTGATGTCTCTGTGGGTACTGTACCGAAAGAGTGCTATGGCTAATCAAATAGTATTCTTGAATTAACCTTGTGGTTTATATTGGTGACAAAGGAAAACACTGCAGATTGTTTGACTTCAAATGTTTGACTATATATGTTTGTGGTGCCTGCAATTATGTGCACGGGATCAGCGTTTGTGCATATTTAGGGCGAATTAATTCTTTAGACCGCACGTGTAAGGCAATGCTGCTGAGGCTTCACATGCTGTATATCCGTTCGTCGGGTGTACTGCTTTTCGAGCGTTTAAGAGCAGGTAGTGGTAATGGGAATTGCTGATTGTACTTTTGAGTTGGAACAGGTACAAACATCCTCCCACCTGCTGAGCATAGTCTCAACTTAGAATTAGATGCTGTTTGCGCGAACCCGTACTCGAAAATCTGGAGCTTGTCGCCTCTTTTGTTTCGAATATCGCTGGTAAAAGATCCGGATAAGACAGATCAAGGTGATGATCAAACTGACATATCTGATGCTGAACTGATGCACTTCTCGGCTCTTAAGCGGTAGATCCATTAGCTCATTGTTTTGCAATTGTTGCACATGTTCATGTAGCACTGGAATATCGTCCGTCAAGTTGAACTGTTGTTCTAATGAGTGTATTGCAGCCTTCATTTAGTCTGCTTTGCAATGATATTCTTGCTGGGAACTTGTAACATCTTTGATTGCTGTCAGTTGCTGCTTCAGCTGAGATGGAGACAGCAGAAGAGGATTGAGCTGCCCGTGATGTGTGTCCGTCAGTACGTCTAAAAGGAGCTCTTGATTTCGTTGGTAGTCCTGCATAGCCATAAGTACTCGAGTCCTGCAAAGCCATAAGTACATCGCATTGAACATTTCTGCTAATGCATGTTGGGATTCTGACCTTGTGAAGTTGTCGTGCTGGTTATATAAATATTTTATTTGCGTGTGTAGTTGTTGATTTTGATGGTCGGATTTATTTGCTAGTAGAGTCAATTACCGATGTTTGGTTTCAAATTTGGTGCAGAAGATGTTCTTCGTTGCGGGATATGCCGTTTATCGTTGCAGACATTTCTTTAGCATAGTTGGAATCCAAAATTCCAAACAACGCATTAAACAAGCTTCCAATAATTGCCAATGGAGTGTCTCGCCGCTGACGATGGATTTGTTCGTCGTACTGTAAGTACTCATCATATTGTTGGATTAGCTGCCATTTAGTAAGAAACTGGTCCACAGCTTTCTCACAATTAATTGTACCGCTTTGGATACGTGAACACGCTCGCTGCATTGGTGTTATTCATTGTACTATGTTTTGACGCTCAAGCCAGTATTGGGACATATTGTAATATACAACTATATTCCAATCTGTTGTTGTTAAGTAAGTCAGACCCATATTTTCGAAATAGAGGTCTGTTTGGCTTCCGAAAGGTACCTTGGCATTGGGGTCATCTCTTGCTACTAGAACAATTAGAAAGCATATGTATAGCAACAAAACTGACGAGGGTGACACAGATCGTCTTCGCTTAGCTGGTTTATGACTTTTGCCTTCGTTGACACTTGTCGCTTCTTCTACTGGAGGTGGCTGCTTATCTGGTTGTTCTACTGGATTACTTTCGGTTGATATGGGTAATGGTCAGAGTAAATGGACGCCTCTTCTGGTGAGGCCTGTTGGAGCAGGTACAAACAGCTTATATAGTCATTTAACATATATTCATAAATACACTCTCCAGCAATAGTCTGTGTACAAAAAGTTTGGAAAGATTTAACTTTAAAAAAATATATTGATGGTTTGATCTTAAAATTATATTTTATTTGTATTATGTATTAGTTAGGTATATTTTATAGTAAACCTAGTTCATGCGATAAAAAAAGTGTAGAATGAATAAAGAGACAACGTGACGAGCCTACTTAAATTCAGTTATAATTTTTAGAAGTGGGATACCTAATAAAACAAATTAGCAAAAAAAAATAAATAAATAAATAAAAAATCACTAAATTCACAATTATGCTAGCGTTTTTTAAACGCGTTTAACAAAAATTTTTAAAATGTACTTTTTTTTGGAAGAGGACACTGTGGTGCAATTACACGAGTGGCTTCAATTGCTGGGCAAACCGTCACATGGATTAAACGCTACTCTAATTGTGCGTCTAAGTGAAATACCAGGATAAATTCATGGTCAGTTCTGCACAACGGAGAAAGGTTCACAAAAAGATTGGACAAAATCGAAATTTTCGAAGTTCTGAAAGATGCACGTGCAATCATAATGGCAGTTAGCGACGATTCAAAGAAACAACCAGAGTGCTGCCAAGCTCAAGATGACCATTGGCAAAACAACGAAATAGAGTATAGACGCACAAATAACGAGAATTAAAATAATCAAATATAGTAGGAAAAGGAAAACGAAAATTTACAGCAAATGGAAGCACTGTCTCAAGCGAGTGAACAAAAAATGACTGAACAAATGAAAGGTATCCAAATGAATAATAAGTAAGTGAGCTATAAAGAAACAAATGAGTGCAAGCAAAATGTCAAGAGTAAAATTTTATGACGAAATTATAGACAAAAATAAAGATGAAGGAAATGTTATTCTGGGACAGTTAAACTTGTTAAAACGTGAAAAATACCTACTCTATTGTTAAAAGAAAATGAATTTTTGAAAAAATTAACCCATATCGAAAAGGCTTCAAATGTTGAAATTATGCACAATAATATAAAGAACGGCAATATTCCGTTTGACGCTTAGAAAGATTTATTTTTCGAATTTGACGGTGAAGCTAGTTTTATCAACTACTTAAAAATATTCAATCGGTGTTCAACATAGATGATCACAAACTACGTACTTTACGATGTACAAGGCGACGGCAAATCGGAGTTGCGTTCCAAAGATAATGTTTTAACTCCAGGTGCCAACTCTTTGCTGCATGAGATGCGGTTAAGTTAAAACAAAAGAAAAAAAACTGCTACTAGGGGGTAAATTGAAGCGCGGAAATGGCAAAAGAAGGAAAAATTTCCCGTTTATTACAAACAAAAAACAGCTGCGCACAAGTCACGAAAGAAACTTTTCTGAAAGCCATGTCGCAGGTAGAGTTAAAGCGTCCGATAAACACTGGTACAAATGACGGAACAGCAAAAATTTCAGAAATGGCGTCAGTACGATGCTATAATTGCAACTGTGTGGGACATTATGCGTCGGATTGTCACAAACCCAAGCGTGAACCTGGATCAAGCTACGCATGTGGTAGTTCTCAACATGTAGCAGCCGATTGCGAACGGAACAGGAAGAAGTACAGCCGAGGTATCAAATAGGAGAATGATGTAGAATTTCTAAAGTTAAATATAATAAATTATAATAACAAAGAAATATTTATACAATTCCTCATATATTCGGGATACGATACAAGCATTATTAAAAAATCAATACTTCCTGATATGGTTGAATTTAATCCGATTTACATTAAATCAGTTTGCTATTATTCAAAAAGGGCCACAGAAGTGGAGTCTAAATTTCGCATTGTGAGTTAGAAACGCTTGGAATAATCTACGATTAACGCTTTCGTTTTTACTTTCAAAAACGTAACTGATTGTAACTCGTTGACCTATGAACAAAAAGGACACACACCCGAGAATAGCAAAACTATGATTATACCTTAGAACACAGATCTGGTACTAGAATGCAGCATGTAGACGCTCTTCCCAGAAATACTAATATCTTAGTAATCTAAACCAATACTTCCTCAACCGACATGCGAGGATGCAGGCTGGCATCAAGGCCAGATCTATATGAACGCCTGCGACGATGCGAGATGGACAGAGTTGTATGGGGCTGCCATCTGAAAAGTAGGGGAGGTGTACTCAGCCGCCAAACTGGTAGCGGTCGATAGGTAAGATATTCCATCTCGTCCAGGAGCAAGAGTTTGGATCTCGGCTACACTGGAAGACTCCGACACCATAATGAGAGCGTTCAGGGCAAGTAACCCGGAACTCCCGGTAAGGTTCGTAAAAGTTTAAAGTGGTAGCGGTAAAACAGAAACGGTGAACACGAAACGTGCCACGATGCAGGTGTTGTTGATACTAAATAAAGAAACAGTTGAGTCGTTAGCGAAATGCGATGGCTTAATACGGTATGGATTCGGTAAGGTAAAGGTCAAAGCTTAAAAAGCTGACACCGAAGCCGTTGATTGTCTCGTGTCAACAGCCGATTCGTAAATGAATTACGAGACCGATAACGAGCTAGAAACTATGAATAAGATCGACAGCCACAGGAGCGAGGATATCTTCAGTTACTGAGCTAAGCAGGACCCTAGAAGAATGTACTCGGAGAAGGTGCTGCCAAAGACAATATACTATAAAGACATTACATCGCTCTCTTCACTCAGCGAAATGAGTTAAAAAACCGGGGCTGCCTATTGGACCAAAACCCGAAATGTGCTCGGCAATGCAAAGGCAAAATATGTGGATACACATCTGGTGTTTGCGTTCTATATGAGCGTGTGTGTTTACTCCATGTGCGAATGTTTGTATGCTTGCCTTCATTTTTACAGCATGCATATGTGTGTATGGATATGAATGCAAGAATGTTATTTTTATTTATTTGTTGGAATTGGAATGAAAACGAATTTCAATCATAGTAATCGAAGACGAGGCACTATAACTAATTATCGGAATATTTTTATAATTTATATTGTAAATTAGTAAAAAAAGAAAAAATTGGTGTATAAAATTAATAAATAATAATATGTATTTATTTAATTTATTGTTTTATCCCCAAAAAAGCCACCATCGAATTGCACAGCAAAACTTCATGGCTGCGCCAGAAGGTGTATAGCCCAATAAAATATATTTTTTTTACTTTAATAACACCAATGTGATTAACTTATATGTACATCCATACATACAGATGAATGTATATATGTATGCACATATTTGTCTTCTGATGATTTGTCAGGTAGCGAATTGTGCATTAAAAAGAATGAAATGAAAACAAAGCGCCTTTTTGTCTCGATTGGAGTTTTTGTTGTATGATGTGCGGTGTGGCTTCTTTAAATATAAAGTGAAGCAGAATTAGAATTCAATTTGTCATGAAATTTTGGATATGGGCAAATCCTAGCGTTCGGACGTTACGTTCGGACGCTTTTTTCATGTAATTTGCACAGAAATTGGACATATTTTTTTAAATGCGTTCACTGCTAGATAACTTTACAAATGCAAAATATATATAAAGAAAAATATTAGGGTTCTCAAGTCTTTTCTCAGAGATATTGTATTTAAAAAATTGCGTTCGCCCGTTACAAAAAAAGGAAGTGATTATAGAGGTTTACACAAAGCCTCGTGGTTTTCTGCGAATTTAATGGTTGCATAAAAGAAATGTTTTAGAAGAAATCGTAGAACATCAAACAAGCTTCTGGTCGACCATTTCCAGGATTTGCCCATATGTCAATATTTTCAGTATGGACAAATATCAGCACAATTTACTCTTTCGATCTTATATTTCATATTTTCGCTTTAGCAGCATGTGATCAAACATATTTTGAGTCCATGTTTTGTATCCGAAGAAAGAATAATTATGCACAAGAAAACTATTTTGCTAAAATTAGTGTTAATATTTTAATATTCTTTTGTTCGTCTGTTGCCTATTCCATCAGAAAATGTATCTAAATAATTTTTAGACTAAGTGTACAGTCAACAAAATCAAGGTTTTAAACGTTTTTTTTTTTACTTTGTTAGTTCAGCTTGAAATACTATAACCACATTCTATTAAAAAATTAAACCACTCGTACGTATATGATTCTCCGCATTTACATAGTATATGATGTTCATGTTTGAAGTAAATTTTAAGAAACTTCAATATCTAATATTAAGTGCATATCTTCTTGTTATACATTGATTTACAAAGGTTTGTAAATAAAACCGTATATAAAGCAATAACCTATATATAAACATTTATTTTTTATGGAAAAATGTTGTTCAACCATGATTGTGTTCCAACGCATAATAAACCACTTCATAATCTAAAATTATTATAATCAAAAATCTATAAAAATTTATTTCAAGTATTTAAAAATCCAAGAAATTTTAAATTTATATTAGGATAAATAATGTTTAGTAAAACATATTTTAACATAAGGCTCGACTTTTTGACAATTACATTTGACATTCACTTCCAAAAATGTCTACATGAGGAGTGCAGGGCTTACTCAAGTCGACTTGCTTGCATGTTTTTTCACAAACGCCATTCGAAATACTACAGCCGGCAGCTCAAATGCTTTAACGTGGAGACTTGAGGAAACTAATAAAAATGTGCAAAAACTTCTTACTGCTTCGTGCTTCTTTGAGCGTGTGAACTTGTCTTTGGATGTGTATTCACTTACATACATATAGAAAGTATGTATGTACTTTGAATCAAATAATCTTCTTAATCACTTCTTTTTAGTTTTATTTTTTAATTATTTGCTGTCTAATTTCTTCTATGCAACTGCATGTTTTTTTTATATATTATAATGATATTAATTTAATTATATTAATTTTTATTTTGGACATAATGTATTAATATAAAAGAAATATCAACAATTTTAATACATCTGCAAAATTGTTACTTTTCCTACCATAAGAATAAAATCTAACAATTTACTTAATATAGCATATACGAAAAAACAAAAACTCCCTAAAATTGCACATATTCATTGACGAACGAAATGTTTGATTGGATTAGTTTTGTGAAATTTATGAACTTCTTCAGACGAATTGCGCAAAAGCATCAAAAAACTAACATAAACAAAAGTATTGAAATCGTACAAAACTAACACAGCTTCATGCGCACATGAAGTAATGTATGTGAGTTAAGAAACACCGTTATGACTATTTTTAGAAGATATAAATTTATTTGCTGTAATGATCTGCTATCCGCCCTATGCTCCGACTAGGAGCGATATTTGACTCTTTTATAATTATGTCTTTTAGTTAACTTTGTTAGCATAAGTATAGTTTTATTGTGTCAAATGTCATGGAATTAATAATAATAATGATCTGCTATAGCAGCAGCAATTCAATGTGGTTCAGTAAAATTATTTAATACTGAATAATTTATGCTAAAGTAGAAACTATTCTTAATATTTTTTATAAAAATAATTATTAGTTTGCTTTCAAAAAAAGGAAGAACAATTAAAAAAATAAACACATTTCTCAGCGGACTTGAACCCGGCATCATAAAATTGATAGACCAACCGCTTGCGCTATCGATATTTATAAAAGATCCTGTGCATGCATATTTATTTTATATTGTCAAGTGTTCTAATATGCACGCATTATGCTTCGTCATGACATGGCAAATCTTTCTTATACGCAAAACCACAAATGCTTTGTTTTAAGCCCCACTTTACGTATAAAAAACATTTGCCATATCTTACCCCAGCCACACAGAACAGAAAATAAAAATTTGATTTCAAATTAGTCGCTTCTGCTGTGAGCACACACACACACACACACACATACACACACACACACACACACACTAAATTATCATAGGGCTTAGCTTGGGCTACTGTGGGGGTCAGCAAGGTGACGGATAGCTGAACGGCCTGCAGATATGTAGGTTAGCTGTGAACACTAAATATGCAGTCCCCGACCATAAGCAGCATTTTTTTTATAAAAATGATTATTAATATAAAAAAAATCCGATAAAACACAGCATTTTGCTTGGGCTCGAACCCTAAGCCACAAAAACTTTAGACCAACGCATGCACCATTGAGCTAAAGACACCTATACTATATTTTTTGATTTTGGAGTACATTAGAGAGTCAAAGTATTTGCTGAATTAACTAAAATTTCTATAATTTTGTGCATGACATTCCGCAAAAAATAACTTTTAGTCTTCTGCTGGTGCAGCCATGAAGTTTTGCTGTGCAATTCGATGGTGGCTTTTTTGGGGATAAAACAATAAATTAAATAAATACATATTAGTATCTATTAATTTTATACACCAATTTTTTCTTGTTTTACTAATTTACAATATAAATTTTAAAAATATTCCCATAATTAGTTATAATGACTCGTCTTCGATTGCTATGATTGAAATTCGTTTTCATTCCAATTCCAACAAATAAATAAAAATAACATTCTTGCATTCATATCCATACACACATATGCATGCCGTAAACATGAAAGCAAGCATACAAACATTCGCACATGTAGTAAACACACACGCTCATATAGAACGCAAACACCAAAATGTGTATCTACATGTTTTGCCTTTGCATTGCCGAGCACACTTCGGTTTTGGTCCAATAGGCAGCCACCAAGAATGATAGAGAAATAATATAAAATATCTATAATATAATTTATTTGTTTATTCATTTCCAGGTTTTCAAACGACGGGGACAGGATTGTACTCTTCGCTGATGTTCCTCACATAATAAAATTCCAGAGGAATCATTTTGTGAACCATGGCTTTATAATAAATGGAAAGGTAATTAAAAATGCCATTATTTTAAAGGTCTAGGTCTAGGTCTAGGTTTTACTTCCAGTGAGCTGTCGATAACCCACAAAATTACAGCAAACGTGTACCCACGTGCGTACTTGATATAATAATACGTACATACGAGGTGTGATCAAAAGATAACCGTTATTTTCATCTTTTCGTGAGTTACGTATGTTCGATGTTCGCATTTTATTTTCTGTTATGTTGGTACACATGTATTTTATATATGTTGGCAATACCAACCATTTTGGATTGTCAGTTTGTTTTTGACAGATAAAAAGGTTAGTCGTGTTTTGGTGTGCTCTTCGATTTTGTACTATTCGAAAAAATGGATCAAAGAAACTGTATTCAGTTTTGTGTAAAAAATTAAATTAAATGCGCAAGGACATTTGAAATGTTGACTGTGGCCTTTGGCGAGTCTACTATGAGCAGAACACAAGTTCAATTGTAGTATAACCGGTTTAAGGAAGGCCGAGAAGATGTCAATGACGATACTCGTCCTGGTCACCCGAGCACGTCAACAACCGATGAAAACATTGACGCAGTGAAGAAAATGATTTTGGATAATCGTCGAATCACTATCAGAGAGGTTGCTGATGATGTTGGCATATCGTTCGGCTCATGCCAAGCAATTTTTACGGATGTTTTAGGCATGAAACGTGCGGCAGCGAAGATTGTTCCAAAATTGCTAAATTTTGAGCAAAAACAACGTCGCATGGACATCGCTCAGGAGCTGTTTTTGGCAAAAACAAAACCGTTATCATGCCTCAACCACCGTATTCACCGGACTTGGCCCCGCTAACTTTTTCCTCTTTCCAAAACTGAAGACACCGATGAAAGGAAAGCGTTTTGCTACGATTGAGGAGATAAAAGAAAAATCGAAACAGGAGCTGTTGGCGATACCAAAAAAGCGTTTCAGAAGTGTTTCGAGGATTGGAAAAAACGCTGGCATAAGTGTATTATATTTGAGGGGAATTACTTTGAAGGGGACAAGATAGTTGTTGATGAATAAATAAATACTTTATTTTTTGATCACAAAATAACGGTTCTTTTTTGATCATACCTCGTATATTATTAACATACCTATGTTTCAGAGCTCCACTTGTTTATCGCACTATTTTCCTTATGACGCTCATAATTCCATTGATCCTTTCTTGGGCCTCTAGGATGACGGCTTATAATTCAAAAAAATTCCACGGTTTTTTAACTCATTTCGCTGAGTGAAGAGAACGATGTAATGTCTTTATAGTATATTGTCTTTGCTTGTGATTAATGAGATCAAACCTAACGTTTATTGTGGAAACATGGCTTCAAGCGAGAGTGAATGCGAGATCGGTGAGAAAAATGAAAATAATAATAATGACGATTTAAATTCGTTTTTAGTTGAAAAGCTACAAGAAAATAAACTATTATTACAAAAAAGTCAACTGCCAACTTATAAAAATAAAAAAAAAGATATAATAAAAAGCATAATAAAAGAATATGAAAAAAACCGGCACTGAATTAAGTGCAAAAAATGTTATTAAAAAAATTTCAAATATGAAATGTCGCCTAAAATCAAAAACATACAGAATAAAACTGGCAACAGAAAAATAATATTAAAAAATTGAGAAACTGAACTAGCAAATTTACTTTTTTCTGACTCTAATCCCTCAATAAACAAAATACCATGTAAGTATTCCGTTACCAAATTCAAATTTTGTTGTTGTCGCTCTTGGTTAAATTTTTACAGTTCATCTCTCGCTTGGAGCATGTGAAGAGAGTTCGACGCTTGACGTGTTAGAAAAAACACCAACCACAACAAATACAGAAACAACAGTCACAGCAACGACACCAGTAGCAAAACAGCAAAGAAAGCGACGTTCAAATGATAGTGACGATCAACCTGTACTTTTTATTACATGTTTATTGATTTTGTTTTTTTTTAAATCTTTTTTTTGTTTCAAGGTTAACAAGAGGTCAACAGCAATACTGCATCGGTATGAAACCAAAGAAACCAACGATTTAAATTTTCATAATCTGCAAAGGCTTGTTTTGTTAAAGCAAAACAAAGTTCTTTCTGCCAAATTAGAACTATTAACTGATCGACTTGCCGAAAGAGAAATGCAGTTTTCTGAATTTTAAAACTTTAATTTTGAAATAAATCACAAATGAAATTATTAATATCATTATTATTTCATTATTATTATTATTATTATTATTATTATTATTATTATTATTATTATTACTATTTTTGTTATTATTTATTAAAAAAATTATTATTATTATTATTATTTTTATAAAGCAAATTACATCAATATTATTTGAATAATAAATTAATTTGACAACAAATTTGCGATCGCGTCTCTTTTATTTTTTCCAGCTTCTGATATTCTTGTTGTGTATGGTTGGCAGTCCGTTTCTAAATGCCATATATCATTGTTATTCTCATAATCGATTTGGCATATATAATCGTCTTTTAAAAATTTAGCGATGTTATGTAAAATGAAACAACTGGCTATTACGTGTGGCACTAATTCTGTGGGCACACGAATTTTGTGTTGTAATATCGAAAATCTTTGCTTCAGTTGCCCAAAACAACGTTCTATAATCATACGTTCCCTTGTAAATATAATGTTGAATGATTTTTCTATGTCAGTCGTTGGTTTTCGGAATGGTGTCATGAGCCACGGGCAAATTCCATATCCCTCATCCTCAAGAAGTAATGCATCGTTCGCTGCATTCTCCATTATGGTATATTGTCACATCTACATCGTGTGACCTAGCCATAAGAAACCACTCTCATATGAGATGATAAGACATGTTAAAAGAGCTTAAAAGCTAATAGCTTTATCAGATGTAAAACTTATGAAAAATAAATATGAAGGGCAGTTCGTAAGAAACCATTAAAGAAGGTGTTTCCTTAGTAGAACGTAACTGGCGCCCGAGCATAAAAGCAACGTGGAGAAAGATTTTACCGCGTGTTTTTTTTTTTTTTTTAAACAACTAGTTTAAGGTTTGAGCTAAATTGAAGAAGAAATAATGATAATGAATTGAAATAAAAATATGAAAATATAAAGAAATGAATAAAAAAAAAAAAAAATTAAAAAAAAAAAAAACAATTCACTATTAGCAGCCTAAGTAAACGGGCATAAATTAAAAAGAGAAAATTATCAATCTACAGTACTTTCAAAAATAATTAAATCATAATTTGCGCTTAAAAATCCATGCAAAAAAATCAACTAGAAGAAGACGAACAATAAAGAAGAACAACAATATGAATCCATCAAGTACAAAAACAGAGGACTAACAGTTTATTTGGATACCTGTCAACATGCACTACAAAAACGATTGCTGATACCTGCTGTGTGGAAACTTATCTCATATTTTATGAGCACCTGTAACAAAAACTTTTTTTCCAAATTGCGAAGAGAGAACATCCAAGTCAACAACCAAATTAATAATAATTCAAAAATTTATATCGTAACTGTGGCGAGTACAATAACGTTAAGCTAATCTCAAAACCAACAAAAAATTACTATTGCGTTATATTACTGTTTAATTGTTATACAAAAATTTTCGAAATTTAACCCTTTATTGCTTTCAGTTTTCAGAAATTTATTATTTTATTTTTACTGTATACTTTTGTTTCATATTAAATTGAAAAATGGAAGATAATTTAATTCCTACATTCAACCTAATCTTAAATTGTATAAAAAATATCGAAAAGTTTGATGGGACCGATATAAATCAGCTCCCAGATTTTTTTTTACAAGTTGAAAACTTATTGCCAAGTCTAGAAACATTTAACGAAAATAATAAAAAAATTTTATTTGACTATATTAAAAATAAGTGCGTTGGTGATGCCCGCCAAATTTTACATAGATATCAAGCTCCAACAAATTGGTATGAATTAAAAACCATACTTAAAAGTGGCTTTGGTGAAACACAATCTTGCTCTGAACAAATGGTTCAGCTAAAAACAACAAAATTAAATTCCACAATAGAAAACTATTATTTCCAGCTGAATGAATTAAGGAATAGAATTTGCAACCGTAAACTTACTTATGAGGACGATAGTTTTACTTATAACGAATTAAATTCAATCATTTTAAGCACATTTAAGGAAAACTTACCAGAACCGACAAGAACGTTAATTTTCAGTAGAAATCATCATTCGATAGAAGATGCATACGCAATTATACTCGAGGCAAGGCATCAATCTTACATATACCGTGGTCCACCTCTCCTTAATACTAGTTATCCAAGAACCCTAACTCGTGAGAACTTTGGTAACAGTGCTAGATACAACTCTACATTCAATAACGGTCAATATGTTCCAAGACCAAATAATTTTGCTCATCACTCCTCACCTTTCTATAACCAAAGTGGCCCAAATAAATTTCGAAATTATAATCAAAACAATAGAAGATCTTATAACTTACACCCTCAACCTACTAACAATAACTATGCCAACGCGAATTTTACTGGCAATTATAGGTTTAACAACAATAATAATTCAAATAACAATTCAATAATAATTAATCGTAATTCTGTGCCTCCTTATTCAGATCAAACCAATAACAATAATATTGGACACAATTATAATTCAGAATCCAATGGCTATAATAGCTATAACTCAAACACACCTAGGAATTTCAACCAAAACCAACAATTACTTCATCAAAATTCAAGAAATCCTAGCTATGGCGTTAAAACTCGTAACTCAAATTACACAATGTCAGCACAATCTCGTAATTCTGGACCAATTCCTATGGCAATAGGAAATTAGAACTTGGATTTTCCCGAGGAAGACTCCAGAAATTACCATACATAAAAATTAGAAGCAATAAAAGCACCCTATACTTTTTAATTGACACGGGAGCAGAGTTTAGTCTCATAAAAAAAGATATCTGCAACCCAAAGTGGAAAAGAAGTGTTGAGGTAAATGTAAAAACCCTAGGAAATATTATTCCCATTCATAATATCTGCAGATTTCCATTGTTTGCGGAATTTAATTTGAAGGATCAATTCTGTGAGTTCTTAGAATGTGACTTGCAAAATGATTTTCATGGTATCATTGGAAACAATATCTTAGAGATCCTTGAGTGCACTATCGACTATTCAAAAAAATTATTATTAACAAAAAAATCTGCTATCAAATTGTACCTAAGCGAACAAGATGAATTTCGTGGAGAAAAGGATATAAAAATTGCTAGTAATGATTTAAAAGATATATTTAGCTCTATAAAAAAGGATCACTTAAATCCCCAGCAGTTAAAGAAACTTGAATCGATCCTTTTACAAAATTACAATGTCTTTCATAATGAAAATGATCACAAATTCACTTTTACCAACGAGATCAAACATAGAATCGTTACGAAACATGATATTCCAATCCACTCAAAAGCCTACAGATTCCCTCAATTACACAAAAATGAGATTGATAAGCAAATCCGAGAAATGTTACAACAGGGTATTATTCAAGAATCCAATAGTCCTTAAAATAGCCCCATATGGGTCGTACCAAAGAAATTGGACCAAAGTAATTTGCAAAAATGGCGTATTGTAATCGATTACAGAAAATTGAATAATATCACAATTGAAGATAGGTTTCCAATCCCAAATATGGACGACATATTCGATAAATTAGGAAACTCCCAATATTTCTCAACCCTTGATTTGGCGAACGGTTTTCATCAAATTGAAATGCATCCAGACGATATTTACAAAACTGCATTCTCTACAGAAAATGGACATTACGAGTTTTTACGTATGCCATTTGGACTCCGTAATGCTCCATCTACATTTCAACGATTGATGAACCGGGTTTTGCAAAAATTTATTGGAAAAATCTGCCTTGTTTATTTAGACGACATTCTAATTTTTTCATCGACACTTGAAGAACATTTTGAATCGCTAAATAAAATTCTTAATTGCTTAAATAACTATAATCTCAAAGTTCAACTAAAAAAATGTGCATTCATCGCTAAAGAAACTGAATTTTTGGGGCACATAATAACGGCTAACGGTATTAAACCAAATTCTAAGAGAATTGAAGCCATTGATCAAATCGAGTTACCAAAAACTCAAAAAGAAATACGATCATTTTTAGGAATAACAGGTTTTTTTAGACGATATATCAAAGATTACTCTAAAGTGGCACATCCCCTTATAAAGTACTTGAAAAATAAAACAAAGGTTAACGTAAAAGACCCAGAAACGCTTTTAATAAACTGAAAATCCTTCTGAAAAGTGACCCTGTTCTAACCCCACCAGATTTCGGTTTGCCTTTTACTTTAATTACTGATGCAAGTAACTTTGCTCAAGGTGCAGTTTTAATGCAAAAGAATAAAGTTGTGTGTTACGCTAGCCGTAAACTTAAAACCCATGAACAAAACTATAGTACCATAGAGAGAGAACTCTTGGCTATTGTTTGGTCTGTTAAATACTTCCGCCCTTACTTATTTGGTAGACGGTTTTCCATTAAAACAGATCATAGACCACTCATTTGGCTTAATAGTTTAAAAGAGCCAAACTCTAAATTGCAGAGGTGGAAAATCGACCTCAATGAATATGATTTTGAAATATCCTATATTAAAGGCAAAGAAAATGTAGTTGCGGACAGTTTGAGCAGAAACGTGAAAGAAAGGAATGTTGATGAAGTTCTTATTAATTTGAACGAAATTTTCGATGATACTGTTCATAGCGCTGAAATAGATAGCTGCGATTTCATAAGAGCATCAGAAAAGCCCTTAAATGTATTTAAAACCCAACTTCACTTACAAAATTCAAAAAAAGAATACTAAGAACCAAAATTTTATATAAGAAAAAAGTAAGAATAATAGTAGGGGTTGCACCCAATAGCGATTTGTTGCAAATATTGCGAGACAAATTACCTGATAAAGGCTTAATAGCGGTATTTTGCGAAGATAGTATCTTATTTCAGCGTTTTCAAGCATTATATCGAAGATATTTTGCCATACATATAAATTTAAGAGTTTTGAAAAAGAAAACGTTGCTAGAAGACATTGTTGATAGAGATAAATTATTAAATATAATAGAGGAAGAACACAAAAAAAATAATCATAGAGGCATTAGCGAAGTCTTTTTAGAAATTAAAAACAAGTTTTACTACCCGAACGTTCAAAAAGAAGTCCAAAAGTTCATAAATAACTGCGATATCTGTAATTTAGGAAAATATGACAGGCAACCCCTTAAACACAATCTTAATATTACTGAAACGCCCGAAACTCACAACGAGATCGTGCATTTTGACATTTGGTATCCCCAAAGGAACTTAATGTTTCTAACTAGCATTGATAGGCTTACAAAATACGCGACAGCCCATTTTCTGGCAGATCGGACTTGGATTTCGCTGATAGAAGCAATTAAAGCTAGAGTACAATACCTAGGAAAGCCAAAACTTCTGATAACGGATAATGAATTAGACACAGGAGCGATCAAAGCATTTTTGAAAGACAACAACATTTCATTCCGTTTTACAAGACCATATCTCAAAACAGGAAATAGTGATATAGAAAGACTACACCTTACATTAAACGAACACATTAGATTACTTAACGCTGACCCTAGTAACAAGGACGATATTAAAGAAAAAGTTTTCCAATCAATAGTCGCTTACAATAATACCATACACTCTACCACCAAATTTAAGCCCATAGACCTCCTAAATAACATGTTGTCTAAGGAAGATATTTCAAATCTTTCCAAAACAATGCATGAAAACAAAATAAAAAAGATAGAAAGGCTAAACACAATTAAAAAAAATGTTAATGCAGACAATTTCAATAATTTTGTAGACAACAACAGAGCAAATAAAACCCAGCCAAAATACAAAAAAATAAGTAACTTCCGTAAAGAAGAAAATTATATTTTGTCAAACGAGAATAAATTTAAAAAAATTTACAAAACGCAAGTAAAACGCAAAAATAAGTACCAAAATAATGTCAATAGTAATAATGAAGAAACGACTTAAGATATCGATAAGTAAAAATGTAAATAGTATTTATGTTATAGCATTTATGGGCATAACGTTCGACAGGGACTGTCGAATCTAGGGGTGGGGGTGTCACATCTACATAGTGTGACCTAGCCATAAGAAACCACTCTCATATGAGATGATAAGACATGTTAAAAGAGCTCAAAAGCTAATAGCTTTATCAAATGTAAAACTTATGAAAAATAAATATGAAGGGCAGTTCGTAAGAAACCATTAAAGAAGGTGTTTCCTTAGTAGAACGTAACTATATACACTGCTGTTTCTTAAGATGCGTGAGTCGTGCACTGATCCAGGCCAGGATATATCTACGCTTGTAAACAATTCGCGTGCGTCACAAGTTGCCTGTACATTTATAGAGTGGAGTCCTTTTCTGCAAATATACTCATCGCTTTGAGTTGTGGGCTTTTTTATCTTGATATGGGTGCAATCAATCACTTCGATTGAAAATGGAAAGCAGTACTTTTCCTGCCACTTCATTTGTGCAGCCTTCATATCATCTGCAGTCGTCGGGTATTTTATCCACTCGCTTGCTTTTGCAGATATAATTTTCGCAACTTCGGCAATAGTTCGCGAGACAGTTGATTGGTGAACTCCAATATCTGTGGCTATACCATTCTGAAATCCGGGATCTGCACAAAATCTTAAATATAATCGCATTTTCTCAATGTTGCGAGGGCACCACCACGCGTTTCTTCCGTCTCTTCGAAAATGTAACTAGCCAACCAGCAGATGCTGCTATTTTCAAATCTACGTATTGAACATATATTTACTTAAAAAACATCTGAATAATTTGTGCAAACAAACCTGTATAGTTTTTTATCTTCAGTTAATAAATTTGTTTTTCGCTTTTGATAGCACTTAGTCCTTTTTTCTGGCACAAAATATTCAGCCATGCTATCTTGTTAATATACGAGTCAACTATAGGGCAGCCTCAACAAAATGTAAGCATTAGCTCACAAAAGAAAGCAAATAGTTGTTTTTATGCATACGAAAATGAGCTTAAACTCCCATTCTAACATGTAACCAAAGACAATATACTATAAAGACATTACATCGCTCTCTTCACTCAGCGATATGAGTTAAAAAACCGTGGCTGCCTATGGGACCAAAACCCGAAGTGTGCTCGGCAATGCAAAGGCAAAACATGTAGAGACACATTCTGGTGTTTGCGTTCTATATGAGCGTGTGTGTTTACTACATGTGCGAATGTTTGTATGCTTGCTTTCATGTTTACGGCATGCATATGTGTGTATGGATATGAATGCAAGAATGTTATTTTTATTTATTTGTTGGAATTGGAATGAAAACGAATTTGTGCGTGTGAAGTTGTCTTTGGATGTGTATCCACTTATGTATGTATATAGGAAATAATTTGAATGAAATTATCTCTTTTGATCTACATTCGTGAATAATATTTGGGACTACTTTTTATTCTATTTTTTAATTATTTTCTGTCTAAGTTCTATGCAACTGCATGTTTTTTTTATTTTTTATAATAATATACATTTAATTATATTAATTTAAGTTAATTTTTATTTTGTAAATAATGGATCATAAAATAAATATAAAAAATTTTAATTCATCTGCAAAATTCTTCCTTTTCCTATCATAACAATAAAATCCAATCAAACAATTTATTTAATATACATACATAGCATATACGGAGAAACAAAAACTACCTAAAATTGCACATATTCATTGACGAACGAAATGTTTGATTTGATTAGATTTTGTGAAATTTATGACCTTCTTCAGACGAATTGCGCAGAAGCATCAAAATACCAACATAAACAAAATTATTGAAATCGTACAAAACTAACACAGTTTCATGCGCACATGAATTAATGTAGTATGTACATATGTGAGTTCAGAAACACCGTTATGACTATTTTTAGAAGATATAAATTTCTTTGCTGTAATGATCTGCTATAGCAGCAGCAATTCAATGTGGTTTAGTAAAATTATTTAATACTGGATAATTTATGCTAAAATAGAAACTATTCTTAATATTTTTCATAAAAATAATTATTTTCATAAAAATATATATTAATATGAAAATAAACATGTTTCTCAGCGGACTTGAACAAGGCATCATAAAATTGATAGACCAACGCTTAACCACTTGCGCTTCGATCTTTATAAAAGATGCTATGCATGCATATTTATTTTATATTGTCAAGTGTTCTAATAAGCACGCATTATGCTTCGTTATGACATGGCAAATCTTTCTTATACGCAAAACCACAAATGCTTTGTTTTAAGCCCCACTTTACGTATAAAAAACATTTGCCATATATTACCCCAGCCACACAGAACAGAAAATAAAAATTTGATTTCAAATTAGTCGCTTCTGCTGTGAGCACACACACACACACACACACACACACACACACACACACACATACACACACACACACGTCCCACAAGGCTCGGTGTTAGGACCAACATTGTGGAATGTTATGTATAATGGCGTTCTGACGATGGATCTCCCAAACGATACGACGATGGTTGGCTATGCAGATGACGTCGCACTGGTGGTAGTGGCGAAGGATATTGTCACACTAGAGATGCGGTGCGGTGTCAAAAGTCACGAGGTGGCTGGAGTGTGCAGACCTTGAATTGGCAGCGCAAAAAACGGAGACGGTCCTCCTGACCACACGGAAAAAACTGGAGACTTTCTCGTTCATGGTTGGTCACCACGAGATAGTATCACGGCCATATCTGCGGTATCTCGGCGTGCTTATTGATGCACGGATGTCTTTCAAGGAGCATCTGCTAGCGGTCAGTGAAAAGGCCGCTAAGTTAAACGGCGCGCTCTCACGCATCATGTCGAACATCGCAGGACCACGCTACAGCAGAAGGAAACTTTTAGCAAGGGTCACGAGCTCCATACTGCTGTATGCTGCACCAGTATGGGCAGACGCGACGGAGAAGGCGTCATATTTCGCTGGCATCCGGGCAACGTATCGCTGCAGTGCATTGAGAGTGGCTAGTGCATTCCGCACGGTTTCGGATGATGCTATCCTAGTGATTGCTGCTATGCCACCAGTGGACATCCTGACCTCTGAATGCCAACGCACGTTTACTGCAGGCGCACATGCATCTAAGGTCGATGCACGTCATCGGAGCATCATGATCTGGCAGCGACGCTGGGAGAGAGCCGATAAGGGAAGATGGACATTCGCCATGATCCCAAATATCACCGCCTGGATAAGTCGCAAACATGGAGAGGTGGACTTTTACACCACCCAGTTGCTTAGCGGACATGGCTGCTTCAAGCAATACCTCCACCGCTTCAAGTATGAGGAGGACCCGTTTTGTCCCAATTGTCCACACGAAATCGAAGACGCGCGGCATGTCCTAATGCACTGTCCCCGTTTTTGCCACGTACGAGCTGAGGTGACGGAAGCCTTTGGAGAGGTTCCAACCGTGGATAACATTGTAGCACACATTTGTGAGACACCATCCAAATGGCGAGCCTTTCAAGATGCAGCGGCGAAGATCATGATTGAGCTTCGCCGCATTGAGCGAGGGAGAAACGCTGACCGCGCAAGCGTGCGCGATGCGATCGTGAACAGTAGCGAAACCTCTGCAACAAGGACGGATGGTTGACTAAGACCAACGACTGACGGTTGAGCAATTATGCTCTGACGGCCTCCCGACGGAATACCTGACGGTGGGCTCCGGGGGGATCCACCCGTACGTTTGAGGAGATATTTAGTGGGTTAGAGTCTCACACTGACTCCGGCTTTCGACGCTTTTACTCCTCGTTAAAAAAAAAAAAAAAAAAAAAAAAAAAAACACACACACACACACACACTAAATTATCATAGGGCTTAGCTTGGGCTACTGTGGGGGTCAGCAAGGTGACGGATAGCTGAACGGCCTGCAGATATCAGGGGGGATAACCTTAAGGCAAAGCTCCTGACAGCCACTCACTAGGGAGTGGCCAGGACGATCCTTACAGATAATTCCCTCAAGAAGACTCACTGCCTCCACGTGGCGACCCTGGGCAATGGTGTGCCAGCACCCGCTGGACACTAGCTGAAGTGAGTAACGAACCAGTCAGCGATGACCCCGATGGGGCGGTTGGCTGGGCAACGTGGGACACAGATCTACGAGGGACCGACGTGGGACATCGTGGGACGCCGCGGCACCAACGTGGGACACCGACGGATCGTCGTGGCATTGCGAAAAACCCAAGAGTGGCAGACCCATGACGGGCCCCATATCTTGGTCAGCGGTACCCCACGACTTGAGGACTGCTGCGAATTTTGGTGGAGGGCAAGTACGGCCCATTAAGGCCGAGACCGGTAAGGCCTTAATTACGATATACCGGGAAATGTGAGGACTTTGATGCTGCGGGCTGACGATAGTGGTATGCTGTCACTTCAGTATGCAAGGGTGAAACGTTGCAGAAATGGCTGGCAGCTTAATGCCACTGTCGCCCCCGTCCCGTTAAAACCATGGCAGGTCTCGGGGAGCGCTCTATGTCTCGTCACCATTAAGTTGGCAGTGCAGGTTCGGATGTCACATTCCCGATTAACGCTGGTCTGGCACTGAACGTAAGTACTCATGAGGTCTTACGTCAACCCTTGCATGGCCTCCCTGCTGCGGCAACGATCATAGATAGCGGCCACGAGCGGGGACCACATTAAAACAAAATGTACAACATACAAACACAACAGGGAAAGAAAAATGATGCGGAGAAGGATCCCTTCAGTAAGAGATCCGCTCTTCCAAGGAGTCCGGAATGGACGAAGGATGTGGTGCGGAGAAATTCACTGGCAGACCCCAGTGAGCTCCGACCTACATCGGCTACGAAAACCGATGCAATGGCGCTTCATCCCCCAGACGAAGTCGTTGCTAAAGGCAAGATGGCGGTGTTGGAGTGGCACGTCGAGGCTTTAATTGCCTTCGTGGGGCCACGGCATAATATCCACGCGGATATCAAGCGGAAGACGGCCAAAATCCGGGACATTTGCCTCCAGATCCATCATGAGCAGGACGTGGTGATGATTGAAAAGCCATCACAATCGGAGCGAGTCGGTAAGGGGACCCAGACTGACAACAAAATGTTGAACAAAGAGGTTCAGGCGGGTAGTCACCTGGTGGACAAGAAGGTCCAAGTTGGTGCGCCACCACGGGAAACTCCTGCCCTGGTGAAGAGCTTCGCGGCCACGGTGGCAACGCCGAAGCGGCCCCGCGAGATGGGGGAGGTGGAACCAGCGAGTCCTAACAGCCTGGTGGTAACCAAAAAGCGGAAAGGAGAGGAGCGGAAGGCGACGACAGAAACAGCGGTAGCCCGGCCGAAGCCAAAGTCCAAGGCGATTAAACCCAAATCGGACAAACCAGAGGTGGCAAAAGCGGGGTGGATCACGGTCGGTACTCGCGCCCGTGCCAAGCCTAAGGACCTGAAGCCCAGGCAAGTGCGCCCAGATGCTATAGTGATAAAGGAAACTGGGATGGCGAATTATGCGGAAATCCTCCGGAAGCTCAAGACGGATCCGCAGCTCTCTGAACTGGGGGAGAGAGCGTGCGGCGAATTCGCAAAACGGCAAAAGGTGAATTGCTGCTGGAGCTGAGCGCAGCGCCAGATCCAAAGACCCTGCAGTACAGTAAGGCAGTGGTGAATGTCCTAGGATCCAGTGCGGAGGTGCGTAAACTCACGCAGGAGACGCTGGTGGAGGTAAAGGATCTAGATGAGGTTACCACGGTTGAAGATGTTCATGAGGCGCTATGTAAACAGCTGAATGTCTCAGAGAGACCTCCCGTGGGTGCAGTCAGATCCCTCCGCAAAGCATATGGGGGAACGCAGACGGCGACCATCAGCTTACCGCCCCAGGTAGCCGCAACCCTTGTAAAAATCGGCAGGCTTAGAGTTGGATGGACTTCTTGCCGTGTGCGTGAGAAGGTGACACCAGTGCGCTGCTACAAGTGTATGTCGTTTGGTCACATCTCACAGAAGTGCACTAGCAAAGAGGACTGGCGCCACAATTGCTACAGATGTGGTGGAGAAGGACACAGCGCCCGTGAGTGCGACAGGACGCCTGCGTGCGCACTCTGCATAGCCAAGGGTCATAAGGACGTGGAGCACCCGACAGGATGCAGCTCATGCCCGTCCTACAAACAAGCCGCGGGAAAATCCAGACGTAGGAGATGAGGTTGCTTCAGCTCAATCTCAACCACTGCGAGGCTGCTCAGGATCTCTTGGAGCAGACAGTAAGGGAACAAAAGGCTGATGTTGCGGTGCTTAGCGAGCCATACCGGCGCAAGCACCAAGGAGTTTGGGCCGAGGACAATACTGGCGGAGCCGCACTGTGGGTGTGTGGAGCCACAGCCTTACAACTGAGCAACAAACATAGTAGCGACGGCTACGTCAGAGCGACCATAGGAGGTACTACGGTCTACAGTTGCTACCTTCCACCAAGCCTCACTACGAATGAGTTCGAGTCAGTGGTGGACAGACTTACCCTGGATGCGCAAGGCAGGCACCCCGTAGTGATTGCTGGCGACTTCAACGCATGGGCAAATGAATGGGGCTGCGCCCGAACAACGCCAAAAGGTCATATCCTCATGGACGCGTTCACGGCACTTGACGTAGTTCTCATGAACACGGGAGAGGCGACATTCGCCAGAGGAGGAGCCAGGTCCGTGATCGACCTTACGTTCCTGAGCAGCAGACTGGTGAGAGGAGCTAAGTGGATTGTGAGTCCCATATATACTCACAGCGATCACAATGCCATTACGATCGATCTAAGGTTACCGGGGAGAAGGCCAAAGATAGGATTAAGAGGCTGGAGGGCGGATGAACTCGATGACGGCACCCTTAAAGTCATGTTGGAGGACATGAAGTTGGAAGGTGGTGCGGACGAAATGGCAAGTCAGCTAGCAAGCCAGCTAGAGAGTGCATGCGTTGCGGCGATGCCCAGAAGGGCCTATGGCGGATGCCAAAAATCAGTCTACTGGTGGACAGATGAGATCGCTGGCCTGCGTAAGGAATCTCATGCCGCAAGACGAAGACACCAGCGGGCAATATGCAAGCCAGAGTGTCTGCAGCTACGCCAGGTATACAAGGAGGCCAAGAGGAGGCTAAAAAAGGCCATAAAGTCAAGCAAGCGCAGGAGTTTCATCGAACTATGTGCACAGGTTGAAGAAAACCCATGGGGCACAGCATATAAGCTTGTGATGAAAAAGCTCCCTTGCCATAGGCAACCAGCCCCACGCTGCCCCGACTTGCTCAGACGTATTGTGGGAGAGCTCTTCCCAGCACAGGACTACGTGCCTGGCCAATTCCCCCTCGAGTTACACGAAGAATTACCCAGTGTGACCACTGACGAGGTGATGCGGGCTGTTGGAGGATTTGGGGACCAGAAGGCACCTGGCCCGGATGGAATACCCAACCAAGTGCTCAAAACGGCAGCTGCGCTACACCCAGAGGCACTGAGGTCTCTTTACGAGGCCTGTTTTAGACAAGGTGTCTTCCCAAAACGGTGGAAAAGGCAGCGGCTGGTCCTGATGCCAAAAGCTGATAAGCCAACGGAAGACCCATCAGCCTATCGTCCCCTGTGCATGCTAGATACGGCAGGGAAGGTCCTGGAGCGGATTATTTGCAACCGGATTGCCGAGGCTCTAGTGGAGGCTGGAGGACTGGCGCGACGCCAATATGGATTCCGGAAAACAAGATCGACAGTGGACGCCATTGACGACGTCATCCGAATGGCGAAGGGGGCGATACAAGGACGAAGATGGAAGGGGGGTTCCAAGAGGTATTGCCTTGTGGTCACCCTTGATGTCAAGAATGCCTTTAACTCGGCGAGCTAGGCGCGCATAGCGAGTTCGCTGGAAGAATTTGGAGTGCCCGTCTACCTAAGACGGATGATTGCCGACTACTTTAACGACAGGATGCTGCTATACGAGTCCGAGCGAGGTATGGAAATGCATAAGGTCACCGGAGGGGTTCCCCAGGGGTCTGTACTGGGTCCACTACTCTGGAATGTTATGTATGATGGCATTCTCCGCATACAGGTGCCCCATGATGTAAAAATCATCGGATATACGGACGACATAGCGTTAGTGATCGCGGCGAAACATCTGGAAGTGGTAGTAGCGGATCGCACAGTGGCCGTTGTCGGGAGATGGCTGGCGAATGCAGGACTTAGACTGGCGGAGCAGAAAACGGAGGCCATCCTTATTTCGAGTCGAAAGGTACAGGAGGTCGTGGAGATAAGAGTTGGAAACTGCACCATTACCACGATCCCACACCTGAAGTACCTAGGCGTCTGGATAGACTCCAGATTAACATTCAAGGAACACTTGAGGCGTGTAGGCGAAAAGGCGGCTCGGATCTGCTCTTCGCTTTGCCGGATAATGCCGAACCTTGGAGGACCGCGGCAGCGGAAGAGACAGCTCATATCAGGAGTTGTCAAATCCGTAATCCTGTATGGGGCGCCCATATGGGCTGATAAGGCGAATGTCAGGGCATACGTTCGCACCATAGAGGCAGCCTATAGGAGAAGTGCACTTCGAACGATCTGTGGCCATCGCACTGTGTCCACAGACGCCGCTCTGGTGATTGCTGGTATGATCCCTGTGGACCTGCTGGCCAAGGAGTCCTGGAGGCTATACTACGGCAGAAGTACGCGCGAGTCCAGTGCAGAAGATCGCGTAGTAGCCACCAGACAGCGCACCATACGGGAGTGGCAAGCCCGATGGGATGCGTCTGAGAAGGGCCGTTGGACGTGGAGACTGATTCCTGACCTCCAACGTTGGATGAACAGGTCGCATGGCGACATGAACTACCACGTCACACAAATGTTGACCGGGCACGGAGGTTTCCGCGCATATTTGCACAGATTCCGGCTAGATGAATCCCCCTGTTGTGGAAACTGTGGAGGCACGGAGCCACAGGACGCGGAGCATGTCCTTTTCGCATGCCCGCGGTACAGCGGTGCCAGAGCGGTGCTTCAGAGAGTTTGCGGAGAGCCCGTGACCCCTGACAATATCGTGCACCATATGCTCGAGTGCTCCAAGAAATGGGAAGTGGTCTGTGACGCTTCGGCAGAAATAATGCGAGACCTCCGCCACTTGGAGTGGCGACGACGTTCAGGGAATCCATAGGAGGGGTCCTTTGACCATTCCCCTCCCCGAATGAAGTATTGCTTAGCGGTTATGTACCGTCGGGGAGGCGTCCGTGGGGGTGGTTTTAGTGGGTAAGAGCCCCACACTACTGGCGCGTCGTCCAGTGTCTGGTTGCAGATTTCCACCTCCAATACACAAAAAAAAAAAAAAAAAAAAAAAAAACATACACACACACACACACACACTAAATTATCATAGGGCTTAGCTGGGGCTACTGTGGGGGTCAGCAAGGTGACGGATAGCTGAACGGCCTGCAGATATGTAGGTTAGCTGTGAACACAAAATATGCAGTCCCCGACCATAAGCGGCAGGAATGGAGGGCGGAAACTTAAAAGTCTACATGTTCCCGGCGAAGTACCTGTGACGGGGCGAGTCGACACCGTTCATCAATTAAGTGTCCAACGAATGAAAATCCCAATAGCGTCTGGCTCATACTGAGCGGCTTATTGGTCAGCGTCTGTCTTCAGGTTAGGAGCGGCTGAATCGACACCTGTTAGTAGGTCTAAAATAATATGGGTAGAATCCCAGAATAACAAAACAATGGCAAATACAAAGGAAAATATGAAAGTTACGGTGCAGGGTGTAAAAAGCCCAGTGCCGGCGGTTTTGGGGGGTGAGCAAGCAGGCTCCCGGCCGTCGATATACAATGACTGCAATGATGCAGTGGTGGCGCACTTGGCCAACGTATCAGATAATGCTACAAGCGAATGTGAAGCAATAGATCCCTTCAAACGAGCAGCAAAGGTAGCTCGCTCTCCAGAGAAGGCGTCTTCTGCGTTAAGATCTGCACGATCAACGTCGTCGCCGCCCTCTTTACAGCAGGAAAAGACGCCACCATTGAAAACCGCACCAACGGAGCGAAATTATATGGCTGATCTAGGAGAAAATATAAATAAGCTGATAAACTTGCTGCGTCTCCCTCAACGATCAATAAATAATAACATGACGGATCTCCTTAGCACTATTTCAAAACTGCATGCCCGTGCACAGCAGGAGAATCTTAAGAAAGTCAGCAAAAGCTCTCCTCTGATTAAAGTGGCTACAGAGGCAACACCAAAAAGGCCACGTGATTATATTCAAAAGAATCGAAAAACGCCGCCAAAGAAAAGCAAGACTTTTCATGAGGCAGCGACGAGAAAGGATTGCGAGATAAGCGATAGGAGTGCCACCAGAACAGGAAGGACGGTATCGCCAAGAGACGAAAACTGGATAACGGTTAAGTACAAAGCGCAAAAAAACAAGAACAAGAAGACAAACGCCAAGCCTACCCCAAGACCGGATGCCCTGATAATTTGAAAATCTGGAGACATGTCCTCTAGTGATATATTGAGAGCGGTGAAAAAAGATGGAAACCTCCAACAGCTTGGCGACAATGTCTCGCGTATAAAGAAGACAGCTAAAGGAGAGATCTTGTTAGAGTTAAAGAGGGCTCAAACAGGAAGCACAAAGAAATTCAAAGAAGAGATTGGGAAGGCTCTTGGAAACCAGGCGGAAATAAGGGCGCTAACACAGGAGTTAGTGATAGAAGTACGGGACCTGGATGAGATTACCACAAAGGATGATGTAGTCGAGGCTATCCGATCCCAAATTAAAGACCTTAACCTTTTTTGTGAAAACTCCATCAAAAGTATTAAAAAGGCGTATGCTGGTACACAAACAGCAGTCATAAGTCTTCCAGAACGAGAGGCACGGAAATTATTAGATGCTGATAAGATTAAGATTGGCTGGGTTGTTTGCAGAATTCGAGAAATGCTACTTCTCAAAAAATGCTTTAGGTGCTTGGAATATGGCCATGTGGCAAGGGTCTGTACTAACCCGGAAAACAGGAGTAAATGTTGCATGAAGTGTGGAGAACAAGGACACTACGCAAAAGATTGTGATAAGAAACCATTCTGCGTTGCATGCAAAAACAGTGGAAAGTCGAATCCAAATCATCAAATAGGTAGCCGCAAATGCCCAATTTACCTAGCAGCAGCAAAATCAGCCAAAAATTAAGTTTCTTCAAATAAATTTGAACCATTGCGAAGCGGCACAGGAAATTCTAACGCAAACGGTGTATGAAAACAAAATAGATGTCGCGATAATCTGTGAGCAATATAAGAAGTCAAATGCTGGATCGTGGGTCTCAGATGCAACAAACAAACAAGGTGGCAATATGGGCCTGCGGTGACAAAACGGTGCAAGATAAGCCATTAATATGTAAATCTTACTACGCTAGAGCAAAAATTGGTGGATTCTATATCTACAGTTGTTACGTGCCACCAAGTCTCACACAAGTAGAATATGAAAAAATTCTCGACGAATTGGTTGGAGATGCTATGACAACAACACCAAATATAATAGCAGGAGATTTTAATGCATGGGCCATAGAATGGGGAAGCAGAAGTACAAATCAACGAGGAAATGCGTTGCTCAAAGCGTTCTCCTTATTTGACGTTGTGCTGCTGAATACAGGGAGAAGGAATACCTTTGAAAAAAATGGTTATGGCTCGATCATTGAAAATGGCACGGGCCAAAGGGTGGAAGGATGAAACCATGGATGAAGAGCTGTTCAAACTTATGCTGGACACAAACATAACCAGATCGAATGATACAAACGAGCAAGCAAAGTTTTTGCTTGCTCATATTAGCAAAGCTTGCGACGCTTCTATGATCAAGAAGAAACGCAACTGTCTTCGAAAACCAGCATATTGGTGGAACAGCGATATCGAAGAGCTGAGAAATAGCTGCCAGAAAGCAAGGCGAAAATTCCAAAGAAGTAGAGGTACAGTGGAAAACGGAAATTTTCGTGAAGTTTTTAAAAAGAAACGTAAGGAGCTCGAAATGGCAATTAAAAGGAGTAAATGCTTCTGCTTCAAAGAACTTTGCGACAAAGCTGACGAAAACCCATGGGGAGGAGCGTATAAGGTGGTGATGTCTAAGATTAGACGTGGCAAAGGACAAGCACCAACCTGCCCCATACTCCTACAAAGTGTGGTGGGTACCCTCTTTCCCCTACAACCAACACTAATGGAGGAGAAACTGTTATCTGATGAGCCGGAGTTTATAGATACACCACCTATTACTGACACAGAAGTAATAGAGGCTGCTGCACGGTTTGGTGACTCCAAAGCGCCAGGATTGGATGGTATTCCAAACCGGGCTCTAAAGATTGCCCTCAAACACAACATAGCACCTTTCACGGAGATGTATACAAGGTGTTTGCGAGAGGGTGTTTTCCCAAACATTTGGAAAAACCAGCGTCTGGTTCTATTGCCGAAACCAAACAAACCGCCGGGCGAACCAAGCTCATACCGACCGCTCTGTATGATTGATACGATTGGCAAAATCTTGGAGCGGTTAATCTGCGATCGCTTGGAAAAACACCTTGAAGAAGAAGTAGAGGCTTGTCTGACAACCAATACGGATTCCGCAGGAGGCGATCGACTATAGATGCGATCAAAAGACTTGCCGAAATAGCAGATACAGCAATTGAAGGTACCAGGTGGATGCATGGTACCAAAGAATATTGTGCAGTAGTAACATTCGATGTGAAAAATGCGTTTAACTCGGCATGCTGGCCTAACATAATTCAAGCATTAGAGACATTTAAAACACCGGTGTACCTGCTGCGTATCATAAAAAGCTATCTGTCCGATAGACTATTGCTGTATGATACGGATGAGGGAGTGAAGCGACATCAAGTAACTGGTGGAGTGCCGCAAGGCACCGTACTGGGCCCACTCTTATGGAATGTACTTTACGACGGAGTCCTTCGTCTACCTATGCCCAAAGAAGTACAAATAATCGGTTATGCGGATGATATTGCAGTAACAATAGTGGCAAAAGAATTCTGCCAAATTGAGAGCATTTGCAGAAGTACATCACAAAGAATAAAAAAATGGCTAACGTCATCGAAACTCCAACTGGCAGGCCAAAAAACTGAAGCAGTCTTAATTACAAGCAGGAAAAAAATGGAAGCCATTACGCTAAATATAGACGGAACGCAGCCATCGTTAAAATACTTAGGAGTGATGATAGACGCGAGACTTAACTATAAAATAAACATTGAGCAGGCCTGTCAAAAAGCTGCGCGAGTAAACACGGCCCTATTTCGAATGACGGCCAATATAGGCGGCCCAAATCAAAGCAGAAGGTTACTTCTGGCCAAAGTTACCCAATCCATAGTAATGTATGCGGCACCTGTATAGGGACAAGCATTAAAGCAGAAAACATACGCCAAGATTGCAAAATCGTTATTCAGACTAAGTGCCACTAGAGTTGCTAGTGCATTTCGCACAGTGTCTCACGATGCAGTGTCATATCTAGCATAATGCCACCAGATATAATGGCTTTTGAGCTTAAGAGAGTCATGACAAGAGCAAAAAAATCGGCAGGCCTTTAATAGCAGAAGAGCGAAAACAAGAAAGGCAAAAGAGCTTGAATGTATGGCAAGAATGCTGGAATACAGCGACCAAAGGACGATGGACGCACAGACTCATCAAAAATGTGCAGACTTGGGTTGAAAGAAAACACGAAGATGTTGATTTCTATATGACGCAGTTCTTGAGTGGACATGGCTGTTTTAGAGAGTACCTGTACAAGTATGGACATGATGACGGAGAAATCTGTTATTCTTGTGGGAGGGGTAATGGAAATGCAGAGCATATATTCTTCTACTGTTCGAAATTCGATACAGAACGTAAGTTTTTAGAGAACCAAATAGGAGACAGAGTAACACCAGAAAACATAGTGCCGCACATGCTGCAATCAAGGCAGATTTGGCAAATTGTGAAAGAGTTAACCGCTAGGGTTCTACAAGAACTAAGAAGAATGGAACGGTTGCGAAGCAGCGAGACTAGATCCATGAATGTAGTATAAACCCTTTGAGATTTTCTAGCCAATAGGCTAAGCTAGCTCTGCGATGTATTACCTAACGGTCGGGCCGCAGGGCAATTCTAAAGGTGAAGTAATTCGAGATGTTTTTTAGTGGGTTAAAGTTCCACACTATTGTTGTGGGGGCAACAGTGTCTTTTGAAGATTTTTCATTTCAACAAAAAAACAAAAAAAAAAACACACACTAAATTATTCATACGAATGTGCGAACAACAATAGCCATGTGTGTGACTGCCGATGAACACATATTCACGACTGCTTCGTGAAATTGCCGATCTGAATTCCAAGCTAATAAACTAATAGTAAATAATTGAATACTAAATGTGAATTGAATACCAATAGAATCAATAACGGCTTACAACCTTTTTGACATAGACGCAATAAGTTTTTGTATATCGTGTTATTCGGGCACATTTTCCCATTCCATCCTCCGTTATTGATGCTAATGGTAGTCACACTAAGTATTAAAATATTTACTGTTAATTTATTAGATGATTTGTAAGTTCCATGAATTTTGCAAAGAATTATTTGACACCATGAAATGGCTATTGTTTTTTCTTTTGCCTCAGAAACGGTTCTATTTGTAATTATTTAATAATTTTTTTCATGTTTTCTGTTGAGGAAGATTGGGTGGTGCGTGGCTTTTGTTTGAACAGAGCAAAGCTTCTGATTGCCTTCAACTTGGTGATGGCCAGAGCGATCTCTGTCTCATTTATTAGCAAGTTGACACACAGCCTCCACGTGGCGCCACCTGGGTAGCTATCTCGGCATCCGCTGAATAGTGAGCTAATGTGTGCAGCGCGTCTTCCTCGACGTTAACGGGTTGTGCGCAGGGTTTGGGACCCGCCACGGAAGAAAAAAAACTCCAATGAAAAACAAAAAGCCAGCCTCGGATGATAACCCCCACTACGTTGACGACCACCGCGAACGAAAAACGGACAATGATTTACGGATATGCACCTGGAATGTCCGGACCCTCTATAGGGAAGGTGCCTCTATCCAACTGGCGGAAGCCCTCGGAAAAATTAAGGCTGATATCACCGCCATACAGGAGATGCGATGGAAGGGACAAGGATGCTCAAAACGAGCAGACTGCGACATCTACTACAGCTGCCGTGCGGAGAAGCCTGAACTTGGATGCGGATTCGTGGTAAGCCGAAGACTACCCCACCTTATCTCCCGGTTCACACCGGTGAGTGAAAGGTTGGCTACGATCCGCATCAGGGCTAAGTTCTTCAGCATTAGCCTGATTTGCGCGCACGCCCCGACGGAGGAGAAGGACGATGCAGCCAAGGATGCTTTTTACGCGAGTCTAGAGGACGTGTACGATCGTTGTCCGGCCCACGACGTAAAAATAGTTCTCGGCGACTTTAACGTGAAGATCGGAAGAGAAGGCATCTTTGGCTCCACAGTCGGACAGTTCAGTCTCTATGACACCACCTCGAACAACGGTCTGAGACTGATCGACTTCGCCGCGGCGCGAAACATGGTGGTTAGTTGCACCAGATTTCCACACCTCGACATCCACAAGGCCACCTGGCTGCCCCCGGTTCAAAAAACACGAAACCAAATTGATCACGTTGTGATCGACGGAAGGCACGCTTCCAGTGTGCTTGATGTGCGTACATTTCGGGGAGTCAATATTGATTCCGACCATTATCTTGTTGCAGCCAAGATCCGCATGCGGCTGTGCAATGCGAAGAATGCACGCACAGGCATACAACGAAAGCTGGATGTCGCTAAGCTGCAATCACAACGGACGGCCGAGTCCTATTCCGCTCAACTCTTGGCTAAGCTCAACCAGCCAACCTCTGGACCCGACGACGCCGGTGGACTATGGGCGCACATTTCCCACTCCATGCACGCTACCGCGGAGGAAGTCATTGGTTTCCGGCGCCCGCAACCCCGAAATCAATGGTACGACCAGGAGTGTCGCGATGCAACTGAAGCAAAAAACGCCGCATATAAAAAAACTCTGCAGTTTGTTGCACCGCGAGCCGTGCGAGAAACTTACCGCGAAAATAAGAATAAAACCCGTGCACGTCGCTCAAAAACAACTGAGAATATTGCTGCTATAGCCCAAAGTGTTAGAGAAATCCCAAGTTTGTCCATTCCTCGTCGTTCTTTGGAATTGGGCATTCCACAAACGTCATTACACCGTATTTTGCATAAAGACTTGGGTCTTAAGGCTTTTAAAGTTCAGTTAACACAAGAACTCAGGCCGGCCGATCATCAACAACGTCGTGTCTTTGCTGATTGGGTCCTTGAAATGCATGAAAATGATCCGGAATTCCATCGAAAAATCATCTTAACTGATGAGGCCCATTTCCACCACGGTGGCTACGTCAACAAGCAAAATTGTCGCATCTGGGGCTCGGAAAACCCAAGAGTTATTGTTGAGAAGCCTCTCCATCCTCAACGTGTGACTGTTTGATGCGGTTTATGGTCCGGCGGGGTCATTGGACCTTACTTTTTCGAAAATGAGGTTGGATCAACAGTTACGGTGAATGGATTGCGCTATCGAGAGGTGACTAATGATTTTTTATGGTCGGAGTTGGATGGTATTTATCTGGACAACGTTTACTTTCAACAAGACGGCGCTACGTGCCACACAAGTAACGAAACCATTGCTCTTTTACGGGAAAAGTTTCCGGACTGTGTTATCTCTCGAAGAGGTGATCACAATTGGCCACCGAGATCTTGTGATTTAACACCTTGCGACTTCTTCCTTTGGGGCCACGTGAAAGATATGGTCTACACTATCAGCCCAACGTCGATTCAATACCTAAAAGATATAGTTCGTGAGGCTATCGAGGACATAGGGCAGCCACTTTGCGATTTGGTTATGGAAAATTTCATGAAAAGGATATGGTCCTGTAAGCGTGGTCGTGGTGGCCATTTGGGTGATGTTGTTTTCCATTATTAACGGCATACCATCCTCTTTATTATGAAATAAATATCCGAAAATTTATCGCAAAAAATGGCATTTTTCTTTGAATACCAAAATAACACCTCTTATTGGAAAACCCTTTATTATTCACGAATGTAGGTCAAGACAGATTCAAAGTATTTTCTATATATTGGAAGTGAATGTCAAATGTAATTGGCAAAAAGAAGCACCTTATATTACAAATTATTTTACTAAGCATTATTTATCCTAATATAAATTTAAAATTTCGTGGATTTTTAAATACTTGAAATAATTTTTTATAGATTTTTGTTTATAATAATTTTCGATCATGAAGTGGTAAAATGCATTGGAACACAATCATGGCTGAACTACATTTTTCCATAGGAAATAAATGTTTATATATAGGTTATTGCATTATATATGGTTTTATTTACAAAACTTTGTCAATTAATGTATAACAATAACATATGCACTTAATACTAGATATTGAAGTTCATAAAATTTACTTCAAACATGAACATCATATACTATGTAAATGCGGAGAATCAGTGTTCATAGATATGTACATACGAGTACATATGTACTACTTCAGGTGCGTACGAATGGTTTAATTTTTAATAGAATGTGGTTATAGTATTTCAAGCTGATCTGACAAAGAAAAAAAAAAGATTTCAAACCTTGATTTTTTTGACTGTACCCTTAATCTAAAAATTACTTAGATAAAGTTTCTGATGGAATACGCAACAGACGAACATAAGAATATTCAAATATTAACACTAATTTTATCAAAATTGGTTTTTTGTGCATAATTATTCTTTCTTCGGATAGACTCAAAATATGTTTGATCACATGCTGCTAAAGCGAAAATATGAAATATAAGATCGAAAGAGTAAATTGTGCTGATATTTGTCCATACTGAAAATATTCACATATCCAAAATTTCATGACAAATTGAATTCTAATTCTGCTTCACTTTATATTTAAAGAAGCCACACCGCACATCATACAACAAAAACTCCAATCGAGACAAAAAGGCGCTTTATTTTCATTTCATTTCATTCTTTTTAATGCACAATTTGCTACCTGACAATTGATCAGAAGACAAATATGTGCATACATATGTACATTCATCTGTATGCATGGATGTACATATAAGTAAATCACATTGGTGTTATTAAAGTAAAAAAATATTTTTTATTGGTGCTATGCACCTTCTGGTGCAGCCATGAAGTTTTGCTGTGCAATTCGATGGTGGCTTTTTTGGGGATAAAACAATAAATTAAATAAATACATATTATTTTCTATTAATTTTATACACCAATTTTTTCTTTTTTTACTAAATTACAATATAAATTTGAAAAATATTCCCATAATTAGTTGTAGTGCCTCGTCTTCGATTGCTATGATTGAAATTCGTTTTCATTCCAATTCCAACAAATAAATAAATAACATTCTTACATTCATATCCATACACATATATGCATGCCGTAAACATGAAAGCAGGCATACAAACAATCGCACATGTAGTAAACACACACGCTCATATAGAACGCAAACATCAGAATGTGTCTCTACATGTTTTGCCTTTGCATTGCCGAGCACACTTCGGGTTTTGGTCCAATAGGCAGCCACGGTTTTTTAACTCATATCGCTGAGTGAAAAGAACGATGTAATGTCTTTATAGTATATTGTCTTTGCATACGCCAAGCACTTTTTACTTGAAAAATCAAGTCGGAGCTCAAACTCTCGTTTTATGTATGAGGCCCAATATTTTCATGATTCATAATTACAGTAATGAAGACCATGCGTTGGTTAGTTTGGCAACAAACGGATGGTAATGGCCAAGGGCCATTACCATCGGACATGCTAATGAAGCGAATAGCGAGGCTTCCGGAGTGTGTCTTATACTTCCGGAGTGGGTCTTATACTGGGAGGTGATGACCACCATACGGTATCGGGCAACTCCGACATCAATAAACGGGGTGAGTTGCTTTTCAATTATATTAATAGTAGAAAGTTGGTACTTTGTAACAGGGGGAAATGAACCCACGTTTATCACGCGCAATCGTCAAGAAGTGCTAGATATTAGGTTGGTATCTGATGTATTATTCGAGAAGGTGGTACAATGGAATGTTCTATCGGAACACCCATTCTCAGACCTTGAGGTCGTCTTCCAAGAGGAAACTTCCCTTCCAATTACATATAGGAATCATAGAAAAACTAACTGGCAGAGTTATTATCTAATGCTAGAGAAAAAACTTCCTATGCATCCACCACAAATTCCTCCCTAGATAATCTTGTCAGCTCTTTCACCAACACATGCATGAAGACACTAAAAAAGCGTGTCTTAGAAGCTATAATTGACGTAAAAGGCAACCCCTCTGGTGATCCACAGGACTCTAGAGACCATTTCAATAAAACGTTCCTTTCGGAACGAAAGCGACTGGAACTGTTATAGCGATAAGCTAAAGAAATATGAAAAGGAATTGAGAAAAGCGAAAAGAAGCTCTTGGTGGTCCTTCTGTGGTGATATTGAGGGCATCACAGAGGCATCTCGATTACGCAAAATTCTCTCAACGTCCACTCCAACAATTGGTTACTTCCAAAAACCCGACAAGAGCTGCTGAGAATTAAGTGAGGAGTCTCTAAATATGTTATTAGATACGCCCTTTCCTGATAACCTTACAACGGGTATAATGGAAATTGCACATAACACTAGGGCAAAGTCCGAAATTCTAAATATCAGCTCGGAGGCTAGTATCACGGTGGCCGTAAAAACCTTTAAACCCTTTTAGCCGCCGGGACCGGACGGGATCTTCGCAGCTCAACTGCATAATTTCGTAAACTATATTATGGAATGGTTAATAACAATTTTCAGAAGTGCGTTGCTTTTAAATCATTTCCCCTCACTATGGTATTTATCCCAAAAGCGAGGAAAAACTCGATTTCAGGCCTATCAGTCTCTCTTCTTTTTTATTGAAAACTCTAGAGAGATTAATAGAAACATACATCAGGGAAAATGATTACCTCATCTCAAATGGCGATTTGACAACACGCGTACTGTAAAGATAAATCTACAGAAACAGCTTTGAATTCGCTAGTGAGAGTAATTGAGAAATCAATAGAAGACAAATAATACACATTGGTATCTTTCCTAGACATTGAGGGCGCTTTTAATAATATCCTACCCAAAGCAATAACTGGTGCACTGATGGAGTTGGGTGTCCCCGGGGTGCTTGTTGTCTTTAGCAAACAAATGCTCACATGCAGGTTTGGGTGCCTCGAGGATGCGTAGATCCGCCAACAGGGGCACACCTCAAGACGGCATGCTGCCTCCTCTCCTTTGGGTACTGACAATGAAAAACTGTTAAAGAGCTCAGAGGAGGGAAGAATGCACGTTGTTACCTATGCGGACGATATTGCCATCTCGGTTGAAGGTAAATTCCCCAATATGCTTTGCGCTAAATCGATGATTAGAATCTTGTGGTTTAGCCGTAAACGCCACCAAAACAGAACTGGTACTATTTAGTAGGAAACATACAGTTACAGAAGTAAGGACCCCTAAAATAAATGGAATCACTTTGTCTTTTAATGATAAAGCTCGCTACCTGGAACTGACTTTCGACAGGAAGTTTAATTGGAAAATAAATGTAGAGGATAGAGTAAGAAAAACATCAATTGCACTCTATTCGTGTAGGAAGACAGTAGGACTAAAATGGTACACGACCCCGAATAGTACATTGGTTATACATAGCAGTGGTTAGACCGTTTTTGTTGTACGGCATACTAGTATGGTGGCCGGCACTTCATAAAAGCTATGTTGTGAAAACTTAGAGCGTATTCAGAGACCAACTAGTTTATGTATGTATAAGCGGAGCTCTCAAAACGACTTCCGCTGCAGCTTAGAACATTATGCTGGACCTTTTGCCGATTGCTTTGCATGGAAAGCAACTGGCAATCAATTCGGCTCTTGGACTGAGGGAACTCTCCCTTTTAACTACAAGTAGCAGAGGTCATACGACCATAATAGAAAAATTTCCTATTATTCCCGATACTACAGAATACTGTAACTCATTACAACGGAATTTAAGAAAATTCTTTAACACCATATTCACCTCAAACGAGGATTGGTATTGTTCGCGCCGGAGCCCTCCTGTCAACGGCTGCTGCCTGCTCACCGTCACCATGCGACTCTGCGCGGGGCTCAGTGCGGAGAGAATTCGCCTCATTGGGTCCCGCCAAAGTCGTGTAGCAGGCCGCAGCCATCTTTATTTTGAGGAGAGTGCTGACGCAAGCAGCGGAGGAGAGCTGGTCGGCAATACTGCGTGCCGAACCAGTTGATGTCCGGCAGTCAATCACGAAACGTGTGACAGACGTTAAAGAAAGCATTTAAGTGTGAGAAGTATAAGTTCTAAGGAAAACTGTAATTTCGGCAAATAAAGTTTAAGTATAAGTTCTAAGAAAAACTGTAATTTCGGCAAATAAAGTTTAAGTATAAGTTCTAAGAAAAACTGTAATTTAGGCAAATAAATTTTAAGTGATCTGTAATTTTTACCCTTTAAAAGAAAAGGATCTTTGCATTGCCACTTTTCTCAGACACTAAAATTAAAAGTGAAAATTTAAAGGTAACAAAAAATTAATTTATTTAAACAATTTAAAATGGAATTGGAAAGCGTGTCCACACAGCGCAACATGGTCCTTCGAGCCGGATTACAGCTGCGTCCGGTAAGTGCTTAATATTTATTTTTATGTAATATATTATTAAACCATTTCTGTAATTGCAATATTGAACACATATTTTTTTTTGATTCGCTATTCTTTATCGCGTCATTCGCGTTTGGGTACGGTCGTCGCGGCAAACGGTACATTTCCGTATCGTCACTTGTGTGAGTGTGTGCGTGTGTGTGGATTCGGCACAGCAGCAGGTACTGGAATTTACATTTGTTAAATTCTCAGCACGGCCGCTGCGTAATTCGGTTCGCAGTCTGCAGCTCAAAGCGCTGCCGACGCCGGTTACGATAAGCTGTGTACAACTGCTTGTGTGCAGATTTTCGCACAGCCGCTGTGCATGCTATTGCCATTGCCGCTATCCGCTGCTCCGTTGTGCAGTCAATGCCCTACTTTTGAGTGTTGCTTTGTTCGTTGAAACGAATTAAGGCGGGTGTCACACTCACAACTCTTGTGGGTCAGCTGTTCGGGTTATCCGTATTGCGTGCGTGTATCGCCGCGGTGAAGTCGCTTCGTGGTGCCAGTAAGCGGTGGGAGCATATTGTTCTTGCTTCTGCATTGGCGGGGGAGTCTACAGCTCACTGCGCTGCCCAGAGCCTGGTTACTGTACGTTGTGTACCGTTGCTGATAACCGGTAACTTATCCCGTTGCCGGTAGGTTTTTCGGACTAACGGGTCAACAACCGTTAACGTGGTGGAGGATCGACACTTTCGACACGAGTGCGGTGTAATTAGGTTCGCAGTCCGCAGCTCACAGCGCTGCCGACGCCTTTTTACAGCAAACCGTGTGCCAGCGGTGCTTAAACATCCCCATATTACGGCGCTGAAACATACGTGCACTCGTTGCTCTCCGTACGTCATAGTTTCGCAGCTCGCAGCGCTGCCAACTTGTACTGTCTCTTTGTCATTTTATAACCCTGTATCAGTGAACCCACGAGCGACGCAAGGTCCGGGTCACATACAGCAGCTCATAGCGCTGCGTTGGGTATCTCAAGTTGGGGTTATACTTCAATTTCTTTGCTTTTCAATTGTGGTTGCTCAGTGCTGTCGTCATTGCCTAGGCTTCACGTAGTTCATTCCTACTGGGGAGTGTCTTTTGCGTTGTGTGGTCTCTTTGGTGAAAATAAGGCGGGTGTTACACCGGTCACGTTAGCAGGCCAGCTGGGTACACATATAGCTGGGTAACTGGGTGTGTCGACGTGAAGGTGTAGTGTTTTCCTGGGTTTTGCTTGCGTTTTGCCATCATTGAGCTGCGTTCTCAGGTCAAGCGGTCTGCAACTATGCTGACTCCGCTGATAGACGCGGCTGATAGCCTGACCGCGTTCGTTCTTGAGTTCGAGCGGAACTCTTCCGCCCCTCAAAATCTCGACTATCTTCGCCTTGATCTAACTGAATTGGCAGACTTATGGCAGGCGTTGAAGGAGGCGAAGGCTGCAGCGGTCATTGAAGCAAATTTAGACGAGAAATGCGTAGCCATTAAAGAGTCTATACGGCAACGATTCGCAGCAAGTTTTGCCATGTACAAACAGGGTCATGCTCGGATCGGTGGACTAATACAATCCCTGACCGTCTCTCCAACAGTGCCTTCCGAAGCGTCGGCTGAGCTGTCTTCTCAATCCCACACTATTCCGGTGCCTCCTTGTGATATTGAGATTTTCGGGGGGGAGTACTCCAAATGGATCACCTTCCGTGATATGTTCACGGCGCTGTTCCTACGGAACGCCCGGTTATCTAACATCGAGCGGTTGTATCACCTGAGAGCAAAGACTAGGGGGGAGGCGCGAGAAATCGTGGACCAATGCCAACTAACCAATAGCGGTTTTGAACAGGCGTGGGCGGGGCTTACGGCACGATACGAAAATCGGCGGAAACTCATTAATTGTCAGCTGAAGTCCCTATTCACAATGCGTACCATAGGCAGAGAAAATGGGTCGGAGCTAAAAAGGCTGCAGCGGGAAATGAGCAACTGCATTATGGCATTGAAGGAGCTGTCGGTGGATGTAAGCAGTTGGGATCCAATTTTTATATACTGGAGTTCCATTCGGTTGCCGGAGAGGACCCTTTCTCTCTGGGAGCAGTCCCTTGCAGATCATGCGGATATCCCGACTTGGGTGGCGATGGAGGAATTCCTCTCGAAACGATTCCAAACTTTGGAAGCGGTCTCTGATGTCTGCCAGACGGAGCATGCGCGGGAGCCTGGGGGGAGCCACTCAACACCACTCCGCAATAGCCGCGTGCAGGCTCATCAGGCGTTGGTCAGTCCGGAAGGGTGTAAGATATGCACACTACCAGGCCATCGGGTCTCTCACTGCTCTACTTTCATCGACGCTGATGTATCAGAGCGATGGGGATGGGTGAATCGCTTCCACTTGTGCGTGAATTGTTTGAAGGGGGATCATCGTGTGTCCAATTGCACGAGTAAATACCGATGTTTTACGTGTCAAGAGCGGCACCATACTCTGCTACACCGTGAGCCGCTCCCGAACCGGAGCATAAGAGGCCCACCACACGCGACGCCGCCTCGAGGCAGACGATCATCCAACGGACGCAACGCGGCCACCACGTTGGCTCAACCTGCTACACCTTCCTTCGCCCACGCTGCACAAGTGGTACCTGCTACGGTCCAGGGACGATCCGGTCCATATCGAGCTCGAGGTCGGCTACCCAAACGTGTGCTACTAGGTACCGCCATCATTCACGTATGGTATCAGGGAGTCAATTACATGGCCCGTGCATTGATCGACCCTGGGTCGGAAGGGTCTTTCATCTCTGATCAGCTCCAACGACGCCTGCGACTCCCTACGCGTACCGTGCATGCCCAAGTGTCCGGGGTGAGCAATGTGGTGGCAGCTAACGTGACAAAAGCGTGCGATTTAATGTTGGGATCACCTCTTGACAGTGCTGTGCGGCTCCCGGTGTCAGCACTAGTACTGCCCACCTTGACCAGCGAATTACCCCGACTAGGGGTATCAGCGCACCAATATGCCCAATTGGCCGGCTTACGACTGGCTGATCCAAGCCTTTCAAACTCTTCACAAGTTGACATTTTGATAGGGGGCGATTTATACCCGATGGTGATGCTTGATGGGTTGAAACGTGACGTTATTGGGTCATTAATTGCACAGGAAACTGTATTTGGGTGGATCCTCACAGGACCCATACCTGAGAACTCGACACAGACATTCTGTGCTAGAGTACAAGTTACGACCGGCCACCCGGTTGAAGAGCTCTTGCAGAGATTCTGGGAGGTGGAGGAACCACCTAGGGAGAAACGGTTGTCACCCGGTGACCAGGCTTGCCTGGATTTGTATTCCCGGACCACTTACAGAGAGTCTTCTGGGCGGTATGTAGTGGAACTACCGTTCAAACCAAAGCATCTGCCTGAGGAGTCGCTTGGCGCTTCTCGGCACATTGCGTTAAAGCAGTTCGAGCGCAATGAAGGTAGGTTACTTCGTAACCCTGAGCAGAAAGACCAATACGACTCCGTGGTACAGGAGTACTTGACTCTTGATCATATGGTCAAGGTCCCGCCTCCACCTTCGGGCGCTCTTGCTCATTATTATTTGCCTCATCATGCGGTAATGAAACCCGAGAGTACATCCACCAAGTTGCGAGTGGTGTTCAATGCGTCTCAAGCAACCACCAGCACCCTCAGTTTGAATGATGTCTTATATACGGGTCCCACCTTGCAGGCTGACTTGACACAACTTATCGTGCGATGGCGAATGTTTCAGTTCGTCTTTAATGGGGATCTGCAAAAGATGTATCGGCAGATTAGAGTAGCTCCAAAGCACACCCCTTACCAGCGAATTGTCTTTAGGGCCTCTCCTGCAGCGTCAGTCTCCGATTACGAGCTACAAACGGTTACCTTCGGAGTCAACTGTGCACCGTACTTAGCGATTAGGACATTGGAACAGCTCGCGACGGATGTCGAGGAGGACTTACCCTTAGCAGCCCGGGTACTGCGTGAATGTATGTACGTGGACGACGCCTTGGTCGGCACACATGATGTAAACGCAGCAATACAGACTCGAGACGAGTTGATCCGTGCACTCGACTCTGCCGGCTTCTCCATGCGAAAGTGGACAGCTAATACGGAAGCCATTCTCTCCTCTTTGCCTCCGGACCACTTACTCCGAGAGGATTTTTTGAAGCTGGATGAAGCGAGTTTAACTAAGACACTAGGAATTCGGTGGAATGCAAAGACTGATCATTTCTACTTTCATCTCCAGCCCATTTGCTTTGACCCACGAGCCACCAAACGCAAGGTGCTATCGATTATAGCTCAACTGTTTGATCCAGCCGGATGGCTGGCACCTGTTGTGATCGTGGCCAAGATTTTGATGCAACAAATTTGGGGGGACAAAACTGACTGGGACGAATCGCTGACCCTCGCGTCATCCAATCGTTGGAAGGAATTTTTAGGGGCTTATGACGACATCTCACAGATTCGAATTCCTCGATGGGTGGGGTCTGCACCGGATGTAGATATCCAGTTCCATGCATTTTGTGATGCTTCGCAAGCGGCATACGCCGCCGCGCTGTATGTGCGGTGCCAGTACGACGATATTGTCACATCCCACTTATTAGTGGCTAAGTCGCGGGTCGCGCCTCTTAAGACGTTATCCTTACCTCGCTTAGAACTCTGTGGCGCGGTATTGTTATCCGAGCTGGTGGCGGCACTCCGGACAAGGGTGGGGGTCACCTCCAATAACTTGTTTTGTTGGACGGATTCGACCATAGTTTTGGCTTGGCTCCAGAAGTCCCCGCACATGTGGAAAACCTTCGTAGCTAATCGGGTTACCACCATTTCCAGTAAAGTAGGTGTAGAATGTTGGAGACATGTCAGGTCTGCAGACAATCCGGCTGATCTTGCCAGTCGGGGGGTAACTCCAGCAGCCCTTCTTCATAGTCATTTATGGTGGAATGGTCCGGGATGGCTTATCCACGACTCAAATTCCTGGCCTCAGCCTTCGAAAATCGCTAACCCGGACGCCCTGGAAGAACAACGCAACGTTGCTACACATACCATCCAGGTCAAACAGCACGATGACTTGATGCTGCGTTTCTCATCGTTGCCGCGAGCACTGCGGGTTGTGTGCTATATCCAGCGCTTTTTTAGATACGCTATACGAAAACGACGTGACCACGCCCCACCCCCGGGATCGCCTATCACGACTGCAGAGATTGTTGCCGCTACACTGCTCGTGACGACCATAACGCAGCAGATGTATTACCCCGAGGAGTATGAACGCCTGCAGAACGGGCAACCCATTTCCAACTCGAGTTCTCTGCTCACCTTGAACCCCTTCCTTCATTCCGATGGGTCGATTCGAGTGAATGGACGCCTAGCGCATTCCACTCAGATCCCGTTCTCCGAACGGCACCCACAAATTTTGCCGTACCACGGACAATTTACACGACTGCTCGTTGAGTTCATTCACCAAATTTCTTTGCATGGGGGAAACCAGTTTATGCTTCGGCTCCTTCGAACTCAATACTGGGTTCCACGCGCAAAGGTTCTAGTCAAGGGTACCATTTTACGATGTAAAACTTGCCTGGTAGAAAAGAAACGTAGATTGAGCCAGATCATGGCGCCTTTGCCCCCTGAACGCACCACCCTGTCTCGTCCTTTCGCCACCGCGGGGGTTGACTTTGCGGGCCCTTTTGAAATTAAAACATTTCAAGGGCGGGGGTGTAAAATGACGAAAGGCTACGTGTGCATCTTTGTGTGTTTTGCCACCAAGGCCGCCCATTTAGAAGCTACCACGGATTTAACTACCCAGGCCTTTTTAGCCGCCCTGTCTAGATTCATTGGGCGACGGGGGTGCCCACATAACATTTATTCCGACAATGGAAAGAATTTTGTGGGAGCAGAAAAGGTAGTGCGCATGGAGTTCGCACGTGTGATTCGAGAAGCTAAGGACCAGGCGACCACGCAGCATTGGTTTCACCAATTGAAATGGCATTTTATTCCTCCAAACGCTCCCCATATGGGAGGACTGTGGGAAGCCGCAGTAAAGAGCTTCAAACACCATTTCAAACGAGTGGGTGGGCAGATCCGGTACACGTATGAGGAGTTAGCAACGGTACTAGCCCGCGTAGAGGCATGCCTGAATTCTCGACCAATTAGCGCACTCAGTGACGATCCCGACGACCTCCAACCACTTACACCAGGGCACTTTCTAGTAGGGGGACCACTTCTTGCACCAGCCGTCTCGGAGGAGTCCACCCCTTTTCTTTCTATTCTTAATCGATGGCGTAGGCTTCAAGTTCTCTCCCAGCAGTTCTCAATACGTTGGAAACATGAGTATCTTCTGGAGTGCCAGCGCAGGACAAAGTGGAAGACTATCCAAGATAATGCAGCTAACGGAGATCTGGTGGTACTCCAGGATGACCACGTTCCCCCAAACGAATGGCGATTGGGAAGGATCACTGAGGTTCACCCGGGCTCAGACGGCAGAGTGCGAGTCGCGAAAGTGCGGACAGCACGCGGAACCGTTACGAGACCCGTCAACAAGATGGTTCTACTCCCTCGAGCGGGAGTGCAGGCTGAGTAATCCCGGCATACGGGCTTTTGGTCGTTTCCGTAGCTAGTCCCATCCTTTGTAGCCTCTAGTTTGTAGCCTTTCCTGTTGTATGTATACCTCGGTTCTTCCATGGAATCACTAGCCTTTCTCGTAAAACGGTAGCAGTAGATCTCGCCTGGCTATGCCACGGGATAGAATGTAGTCTTGAAAAAGTTATATTTCCTACCAGTAGTATCCTAACCTTTAATACTAGCCTTCTCGTAAGCACATGCCTAATTACAAATTTGATTTTCCACAGAACTTCCCATCGTGCAGAGCTGACTGGCGTGGAACACGCTACATCGGGCCGTGCCGTACCTGTGCTCCGCGGGTACAGTTGGTGTTCCCAGCCCCCGTGATGCTACAAGGGTCTGCAACATACCGCCCTCCGGGAGCAGTGGCGCCGGCTCGCGCCCACGATGACCATCTTGAGGCCACCACTACAGCGGCAGTGTCGCCATCGCGTCCCCGAGCCCGGTCTGCATCATCTGCCACGCGTTCGCTACCGACGGGGCCGATGAGCGTCCGCCGCCTTCCCAACCGGGGGTCCACGCCAGGGGGCGTTGCACCACGGACGCCCCATCCGATGTCCCGCGCCGCAGTGGAGGCTGCGACATCGCGCGCCCCACTGGTGGCTGCAACCGCCCAAACAGCAGCGGTAGCCGTACACCCGACGGCGGCTCCCCAACGCCCGTGCGAGATGTGCAAGCGCTGGGGGCACACCATCGCAGTGTGCAAGGAGTTCCTGTCCTTGTCCTCGCGGCGCAGGAGAGATGCGGTCGGAAACCGGAAGCTGTGTTTCGTGTGCCTGGGGGTGAAACACTTCACCCACAGCTGCGAACAGCCGGGGTGCTCCCGGTGCCACCGGCGGCATCATCGCCTCTTACATTGAGGGGTGCACCAGGATGGGAGCCGGCGGGAATAGGTCGTCATCTCTTTTGCAATACTGCAAGGGGGGCGGCATGTTCGCGCCGGAGCCCTCCTGTCAACGGCTGCTGCCTGCTCACCGTCACCATGCGACTCTGCGCGGGGCTCAGTGCGGAGAGAATTCGCCTCATTGGGTCCCGCCAAAGTCGTGTAGCAGGCCGCAGCCATCTTTATTTTGAGGAGAGTGCTGACGCAAGCAGCGGAGGAGAGCTGGTCGGCAATACTGCGTGCCGAACCAGTTGATGTCCGGCAGTCAATCACGAAACGTGTGACAGACGTTAAAGAAAGCATTTAAGTGTGAGAAGTATAAGTTCTAAGGAAAACTGTAATTTCGGCAAATAAAGTTTAAGTATAAGTTCTAAGAAAAACTGTAATTTCGGCAAATAAAGTTTAAGTATAAGTTCTAAGAAAAACTGTAATTTAGGCAAATAAATTTTAAGTGATCTGTAATTTTTACCCTTTAAAAGAAAAGGATCTTTGCATTGCCACTTTTCTCAGACACTAAAATTAAAAGTGAAAATTTAAAGGTAACAAAAAATTAATTTATTTAAACAATTTAAAATGGAATTGGAAAGCGTGTCCACACAGCGCAACAGGTATAATGGAATCATGATCAATAAGAACGAAATTAGCATTTACACTGACAGTTCAAAACTCAATGATCAGTCAGTCAGTTTATCCTTCCGCTTGCCGGAGCATTGTAGTGTGTTCCAAGCAGAAGTAATAGCAATATAAGAGAGGGTACGCTACATATAAAGAATAATCCTGTATCCACGAGAGATATATCTACTCGGATAGCCAAGCAGCCATATAATCGCTGGAGGCAGTAAGATAATCGTCGAAAATCGTAAAGTATTAATCGAATTGTCCATTGGGCCATATTGATACTGAGGGCAATTGCAGGGCTGATGAGCTGGCTAGGGAGGAGACAACATTAACTATCTTTACGGATAAAGTTCCATTACCAATGCCTTTAGGAACATCCAAATTGCTTATAGATACATACACTGTCGAAGTGGCAAATGTTAGATGTGGACAGTTATCATCCTGCCTAAAAAGTAGATAAACTTAGCCGGAATGGAATTGCGGCCGTTCAAAACTGCTGTTTTTTAGGAAGGATATTAAATTTGTGAGTTACTGACAGGTTACTTTTTGTTTGGTAGACATGCAAATAGACTGGCGGTACCCCACTATGAATTTTGTAGGAGCTGTCAAGATGTCGAGGAAGAGGAAACAGTGGAACACCTCCTCTGCAGGTGCATAGCTCTATATAGAAAAAGGTTCTCCACTCTTGGAGTTACATTTCTTGACAGCATTGAGGAGATTTCCCAGATGAAGCTAACGAAAGTGGCTAATTTTATCAAATCTACAGGATGGTTTAAGGAGGATCCGGAGGTGTAGGAGAAAAAGCTCTAGTGGCGACAAGGGGCCTTGAACAGGTATAAGCGTGTCTTAGGACAGCTATATAACCTACCAACCTACCTAAAGGAAACTTACCATTCGAAGTATTACACATACATATATCATTATGGTACAATTGACAGTCGCAAAGCAGAAAGCATTTTATGTAAATTTTTGATTGGGACACGTATACGTTATGCTAATATTGAAAATATGTAGTTCTAACAATAAAATAAAAGTATATTTTTTTCGATTTCTTATTAGTTAAGTAGCTGAAGGTTTAATGCAATACTTGAGGCAATGGACTTTGTTGTGGAAAACAGGTGGAAAGGCAAATCTATTTGTGTCTGCAGTGACAGCCAAGCTGCGCTCATGGCCTTGGATGGTCCTACCACCACTTCCACGATAGTCAGGTCCTGCAAATCCAGGCTAAATTATGTTGGAAAACATAATAGTCTGACGCTGAGTTGGGTACCGGGACACGCTAGCATTGCGGGTAACGAGACTTCTGACTCTTTGGCCATGGCACTGAGGCTGTTTTTATTGGCCCTGAGCCTGTTCTGCCACTCCCTTCTGCTGTCATCAAAGCCACTGCAAACAAGTGGGTTGTTTCGACCCATAAGCGAGTATGGCGGGCTGAGAGAGGCTGCGGGTGGACGAAAATTATGCTACTTGCTATCTCTGACCGATGGTCGCTTCGATGGTTCCTTCTATCTTTAGGTAGGAGGGACTGCAGGCTGTTGGTTGGCGTGATGACGGGGCACTTTCTATGGGCTAGGCACATGGAAAGGATTGGCATATCAGACAGTGCGCTGTGCCCAGCCTGTGGAGAAGACGAGACGGCGGACCATTTCCTTTGCGTCTGCCTTGACTTTGCTCGAATCAGGTTTGGTCATTTTTGGCACTGATGTGCTGAGGAGTAACCAACTTGGCTCCTTGGCACCACAGGATCTACTTCTATTTCTTAGGAGGTCGGGTATATTTAAAGCAGAGTAAAAGGGAACCTTAAGTGCAGTACAATGGATATATACTATGTCTGAGTGCTGCGCTTACTACTATTGTCATTTTTTTCTAAAACCAAAATTAATTTCGTTTGAGATATTTGTCAAAAAAAATTCAAGCATAGTTTTTCATTAAAACGACATTTGAGAAGAGAACATAATCGTGATAATCTACAATGTTTATTTTGTATCCAAAAATTTAACATCCAAAGTGAAATTTTACTTGTTTGCTAAATATATGTTGGTGAAAGATGAAGTGGAGAGCTGTAAGCACATTAAGCCAAAATGACAATAATAAAATCATCCACAGAAATATATGACATTTGAAAACTTTATTCAGATCAATGCGATGTGCTATTAAAAAAACAAGTGAATTTCAAGAGCATGCTAGCGGTTAATTGAAGTATCACATCTTGATAAACGTATAGAAACCGATAAAAGATTCGCAATACATATGTTTCCCACCATCCATGTTGAAAACACATGCGAGTATTAATATAAAAAGTTCGGATGAATATTGCTTCAAATGGGCTATAATATCAACATTATATCCGGTCTCAAATCATTCAAATAAATAGTATACAATCACCGTTATCAGTTCAGATATTATATATCTGGAAATTAACACCCCTTTAAATTATATAAATTTAAATTTTCCACTCTCGGTTAACAAAATTAAAGACTTTGTGTTAAAGAATCTACAAATTAGTGTAAACGTCTTTGGTTTAGATAACAATACCATTGTTGGACCATACTATTTTACACTACAAGAAAAAATCCATCACATCAATTTGTTGTTGTTGGAAGATAATGAAAGATCACATTATGTATGGATTAAAAATATTTCAAGGTAAGTTAATACATAAATATATTTGTAAAAAAAGAAAACACAAATTAAGAACTTTTTTATATAATTGCAGATTAATCACAAGTCAAAGAACAAACATACATGTCCAATAGATGCTTAATATTTTTTAACAAGGAGGATGCATTTATTCAACATCGACAGGATTGTAATAAAATGATCACAAAAATGCCTACAGAAAATGATAAGGTGTTATCATTCAAGAATTTTAAAAAGCAATTGGATGTACCTTTTGTTGTGAACGCTGATTTTGAATGTATTTTGGAATCAGTAAAAATTCAAAATTCAACAAAGTAAAATCAGTGCAAAAGCCTACTCCTTTCGCTTATAGTTATTATATAAAATGTAATTACGATTCTAGTTTAGATATATTTAGAATATATAGTGGAGAAGATTCATCAAAGCATTTTAGTTAAGGATAGTTTAGACATTTATAATAATTATTTAAGTCAAGTCAAACCAATGAATTCCATAACTCCTACTCAACAGAAACGACAACAGGAAGATAAAATATGTCATATATGTGGAAATCATTTGTCTTTTGAAGTTAGAGTAGCCGACCATTGTCATTTAACTGGTGAATAGTGAGGACCTGCACACAACCAGTGAAATTTAGAGTATCAGACTGCAAAGGTCATTCCAATATTTTTTTTATAATTTTTCGCCCTACGATTGTTATTAGTTTGTAAACGAGGTTTCATCTTTTGAAGGTGACATAAACATTATTCCATTAAATAATGTGTCTTTGTCTAAGAAAATTTATGTAAATGATAAAGATACAATTGAACTTCGGTTTCTCGACTCATATAGGTTAGCAGGACTTAGTAGGTTATGTAACCGATATAGATTTGATTGTTGTAAAATCGGTTTATAATAATCAGAGAAGATATATGCTTGAAAATGCATATTGCATATGCATTCTGAATATTTGGCACGTTCACGCATATATGGGAATATATTGACAGAAAAAAGGAAAAAAATTCTTTTGAGAACTTGAAGAACCATCTGATAATTTATTGTAACAGTAAAAACGATGAGAATTTGAATTAAATAAAAAAACTCTCTATTACACGTATTTGAAAAACTTTTATGTTGCATATTTTAGATGCGTATTTTTCAGTTTTAAGGGCAAATTTCAAGCGCTTTTTTTGGGCTTTTTTCGTGCTTGAAAATATCTTCTTTGATAATGAATTTAATTTAATGAAACGTAAGGGCCGATTCGATAGGGCGTCTCAAGGAATTACCTCATCCTTCGATTTTCTTCAATAAACTAAGTAATAATTCGTGAAGTGTAGCTGACTATGAGCATGCGCAAAAAGTATGGAATTCATTCAAATGTAAAAGTTTATTAGCCTATTTATTATTATATTTGCAAGTAGATGCCTTATTACTATGTGCTGTTTTTAGAAAGTTATGATGAAATATTTATCAGTTAGATCCTTGTCAATATTATACTACATCTGGTGTATCTTGGGATGCAATGTCGAAAACAACTGAAATAAATTTGGAATTATTAACAGATATTAGCATGTATAATTTTATTAAGAGTGGAATTAGAAGAGGTATTGTTCAATGTAGCAAACGTCATTCCATTGCTAAAACAGAATCAAATTATATAATTTATCTAGAAATTAACAATTTATATGGTTATGGTATGTCACAATTTCTTCCATATGGTGGATTTGAGTTGGTTGAAGATTTTGAAAATTCTGATTTAAATAAAGTTAAAGATAATCACCAGTTGGTTATATACTAGAAGTTGATTTGCCACTTTGTTCGAAAAACAAGAAAAAAGGAAATATGAAACAATTTAAGCTAATAACAGATTTAAATAATAAAGAGAGATATATAATTTATTATAGAACTCTTCAACAATGTCTAGTCTTAGTCATGGCTTAGTTTTGAAAAATATCATAAAATTCTTAAATTTAATCAATCAGATTGGTTGAAAAAACACATTGATTAATCATCAGAGAACATTAGCAAAAACTGATTTTGTAAAAAATTTTTTTTTGTGAAAACTACGGAAAACGTAGATAAGAGGAAAAATGTTAAATTACTATGTGAATGGGAATGTCGAGGTAAAAGATTAGGTGCTAGAGCTCTCATAGCAAAGTTTAATTATCATACTGCACTCAAGTTTTCTGACGTCATGATGGCAATTCAAATGAATAAATTTAGCTCTATTTACAATAAACCAATTTATGTTGGTTTTGTAGTTTTACAGTTGTCAAAATGGAAAATGTATAAATTTCATTATGATTACATGAAACCTAAGTATCAACACAATAGCAACCTAAACTACTTGGATACTGATTCAGTTATTTATGATATTAAGACAAATGATGATATTCGGGATGATATTTATTCACATTTTGATAAGTCTGCATATCCAGTACAAAATGTTTTTAATTTTCCATTGGTGAACAAAAAGTTTTAGGTGTGCAAAAATGTATTCTTGTAAAATTGATGAGGATGAAATAGAAATTCAAAAAATCAAAGGTGGAAAACAATCTGTTACAAATAAACTTACTAGTGATGATTTAGAAAGTCCTTGTTAGAAAATAAATTATATTTTGATTCCATGTACATTTTTAGATCTAAGTTACATCAAGTATACACACAACATATTTGTAACCATATTTGTAGTATTCAGTTTTTTAGATGATAAGAGATTTGTAAGAGAAAATGGAGTTGAGACCTTCGCATGGGGTCACTATAAAATAAATAAACAGTGAAATAATAAACAATTTTTCAATATGTTTTAAATTATATTTTTTTAAATAGAAATTTTAAACATAAATGTCCACAATTGAAAGTGTTGATTTTTTTTGTTTTTGTTTGTAATTATATTCAATAGGTGTTTTAAAAATATTACTCGAAAATGTATTGTATTAATATTTCAGACAGCAATGAAGTAAAGAATTCAAAAGGTGTGAAGAAATGAGTTTTATCGAAACTGAATATAATCGATTATAAACAATTTTTACTTCAGTTAAAGGCAAATATAAACAAATAATAAGGAAATTATTAAGAGAAAAAAAATCATTGTTAACTAAGGCATGATGGTTCTTATGAGATTAAATACACAGAATCCTATTTACACATATTGGGACGATCCAAATTATCTAGTTGATCGATTGCGGCTGTTAATGTAATCTCAATCAGCGGGTCACAACAATCATAATAATGAAATAGTTTCAATTGTTGAAGAATTGAAAGAAGCCAACATAATTATATAAATATATATAGTACACAAAATATCAATTTTTCAATCTGATAATGACCGCTGATAAGTGTGGACACTATTCTAAGTAAAAGCATAATGTATATGATCTGTAAAGAAAATTTATTTCAAAAATATTTGGATTCAGTTTCGATAAAGGTATGAACTTGAACCTTGATTGGAAACGAATTAGACATGTCGGGCAACAGATAGAAGAAGACGATACTGCAACAAAACCATTGGTACAACTCAAAGTCCTTCAACTATCTCAAGATTCAAACAAGGATATATTAAATAAAGTTTCTGCTAAATGTGAAGTCATTGAAGATGTTTCTAAGCTCGTTGGATCTTTCCGATTCCATTCTCCGGTTTTCTTTCCTATATGAATTAAAAATTTGCTGGGAATATGGCTCCCTTTGCCACTTTCGTCGTTTAAATAAGAAAACTGCCAAAACACTCCAAAAACGCTTTACAAGGGAAATTTCTTTATTCTTTTTAATTCTTTTCACTAATGTGCACTACTCGAGTTTGTATTAGCAAAGTATGTTTTATAAAGTATTGTGAATTATGTTTTATGAAATACTACGAATTATGTTTTATGAAATACTGCGAATTATGCAAAACAAATGACCTCCTTGGTTGACTGCTCAAATCAAATTGCGGTCGGCACGCAGTATTGCCGACCGGCTCTCCTCCGCTGCCTGCGTCAGCACTTTCATCAAAATAAAGATGGCTGCGGCCTGCTACACAACTTTGGCGGGACCCAATGAGGGGAATTCTCTCCGCACTGAGCCCCGCGCAGAGTCGCATGGTGACGGTGCGCAGGCAGCAGCCGTTTTCAGGAGGGCTCCGGCGCGAACATGCCGCCCCCCTTGCAGTATTGCAAGAGAGATGACGACCTATTCCCGCCGGCTCCCATCCTGGTGCACCCCTCAATGTAAGAGGTGATGATGCCGCCGGTGGCACCGGGAGCACCCCGGCTGTTCGCAGCTGTGGGTGAAGTGTTTCACCCCCAGGCACACGAAACACAGCTTTCGGTTTCCGACCGCATCTCTCCTGCGCCGCGATGACAAGGACAGGAACGCCCGGCACACTGCGATGGTGTGCCCCCAACGCTTGCACATCTCGCACGGGCGTTGTGGAGCCGCTGCCGGGTGCACGACTGCCGCTGCTGTTCGGGCTGTCGCGGCCACCAGTGGGGCGCAAGATGTCGCAGCCACCACTGGGCCGCGAGATGGTGCAGCCTCCACTGCGGCGCGGGACATCGGATGTGGCGTCCGTGGTGCCCCGCTCCCTGGCGTGGACCCCTGATTGGGAAGGCGGCGGACGCTCGTTGGCCCCGTTGGTAGCGAACGCGCGGCATGTGGTGCAGACCGGGCTCGGGGCCGCGATGGCGTAACTGCCGCTTTAGCGGTGGATTCGGTCAGTATATCGTGGGCGCGAGACGGCGCCACTGCCCCCGAAGTGTGGTAGGTTGCAGACCCCTGGTATGTTGCAGACCCCTGTAGCATCACGGGGGCTGGGAACACCAACTGTACCCTCGGAGCACAGGTCAGGCACGGCCCGATGTAGCGTCTTCCACGCCAGTCAGCTGGGCACGATGGGAAGGTCTGTGGAAAATCAAATTTTAGAATTAGGCATGTGCTTACGAGAAGTCTAATAATAAAAGTTAGGATGGTATTAGTAGGAGAAATAACGTCCTCAAGACTACGTAGAGTACTACAATTCTATCCCGTAGCATAGCCAGGCGAGATCTACTGCTTCCGTCTTACGAGGAAGGCTAAAGATTCCATGGAAGAACCGAGGTATATATACAAACAGGAAAGGCTACAAACTAGAGGCTACAAAGAATGGGACTAGCTACGGAAACGGTCAAAAGACCGGATGCCGGGATTACTCAGCCTGCACTCCCGCTCGAGGGAGTAGAACCATCTTGGTGACGGGCCTTGTAACGATTCTGCGTGCTGTCCGCACTTTCGCGACTCGCACTCTACCGTCTGAGTCTGGGTGAACCTCAGTGATCCTTCCCAATCGCCATTCGTTGGGTAGAACGTGGTCATCCTGCAGTACCACCAGATCTCCGTTAGCTGCATTATCTTGGATAGTCTTCCACTTTGTCCTGCGCTGGCACTCCAGAAGATACTCATGTTTCCAACGTACTGAGAACTGCTGGGAGAGAACTTGAATCCTACGCCATCGATTAAGAATAGAAAGAAAAGGGGTGGTCTCCTCCAAGACGGCTGGTGCAAGAAGTGGTCCCCCTACTAGGAAGTGCCCTGGTGTAAGTGGTTGGAGGTCGTCGGGATCGTCACTGAGTGCGCTAATAGGTCGAGAATTCAGACATGCCTCGACGCGGGCTAATACCGTTGCTAACTCCTCATACGTATACCGGATCTGCCCACCCATTCGTTTGAAATGGTGTTTGAAGCTCTTTACGGCTGCTTCCCACAGTCCTCCCATATGGGGAGCGTTTGGAGGAATAAAATGCCATTTCAATTGGTGAAACCAATGCTGCGTGGTTGCCTGGTCCTTAGCTTCTCGAATCACACGTGCGAACTCCATGCGCACTACCTTTTCTACTCCCACAAAATTATTTCCATTGTCGGAGTAAATGTTAGCTGGGCACCCCCGTCGCCCAATGAATCTAGACAGGGCGGCTAAAAAGGCCTGGGTAGTTAAATCCGTGGTAGCTTCTAAATGGGCGGCCTTGGTGGCGAAACACACAAAGATGCACACGTAGCCTTTTGTCATTTTATACCCCCGCCCTTGAAACGATTTAATTTCAAAAGGACCCGCAAAATCAACCCCCGCGGTGGCGAAAGGACGAGACACGGTGGTGCGTTCAGGGGGCAAAGGCGCCATGATCTGGCTCAATCTACGTTTCTTTTCTACCAGGCATGTTTTACACCGTAAAATGGTACCCTTGACTAAAACCTTTGCGCGTGGAACCCAATATTGAGTTCGAAGGAGCCGAAGCATAAGCTGATTTCCCCCATGCAACGAGATTTGATGGGTGAACTCAACCAGCAGTCGTGTAAACTGTCCGTGGTACGGCAAAATTTGTGGGTGTCGTTCGGAGAACGGGATCTGAGTGGAATGCGCTAGGCGTCCGTTCACTCGAATCGACCCATCGGAATGAAGGAAGAAGTTCAAGGTGAGCAGAGAACTCGAATTGGAAATGGGTTGCCCGTTCTGCAAGCATCCATACTCCTTGGGGTAGTACATCTGCTGCGTTATGAGGCAGGATATAGCACACAACCCGCAGTGCTCGCGGCAATGATGAGAAACGCAGCATCAAGTCATCATGTTGTTTGACCTGGATTGTATGCGTAGCAACGTTGCGCCGTTCCTCCAGGGCGTCCGGACTAGCGATTTTCGAAGGCTGAGGCCAGGAATTTGAGTCGTGGGTAAGCCATCCCGGACCGTTCCACCATAAATGACTATGAACAAGTGCTGCTGGAGTTACCCACCGACTGGCAAGATCAGCCGGATTGTCTGCAGACCTGACATGTCTCCAACATTCTACACCTACTCTACTGGAAATGGTGGTAACCCGATTAGCTACGAAGGTTTTCCATATATGCGGGGACTTCTGGAGCCAAGCCAAAACTATGGTCGAATCCGTCCAACAAAACAAGTTACTGGAGGTGACCCCCACCCTTGTCCGAAGTGCCGCCACCAACTCGGATAATAATACCGCGCCACAAAGTTCTAAGCGAGGTAAGGACAACGTCTTAAGAGGTGCGACCCGCGACTTAGCCACTAATAAGTGGGATGTGACAGTATCGCCGCACTGGCATCGCACATACAGCGCGGCGGCGTATGCCGCTTGCGAAGCATCGCAAAACGCATGGAACTGGATATCTACATCCGGTGCAGACCCCACCCAACGCGGAATTCGAATCTGCGAGATGTCGTCATATGCCCCTAAAAATTCCCTCCAACGACTGGATGAAGCGAGGGTCAGCGATTCGTCCCAGTCAGTCTTGTCCCCCCAAATCTGTTGCATCAAGATCTTGGCCACGATCACAACAGGTGCCAGCCATCCGGCTGGATCAAACAGTTGAGCTATAATCGATAGCACCTCGCGTTTGGTGGCTCGTGGGTCGAAGCAAATGGGCTGAAGATGAAAGTAGAAATGATCAGTCTTTGCGTTCCACCGGATTCCTAATGTCTTAGTCAAGCTAGCTTCATCCAGCTTCAGAAAGTCCTCTCGGAGCAAGTGGTCCGGAGGCAAAGAGGAGAGAATGGCTTCCGTATTGGCTGTCCACTTTCGCATGGAAAAGCCGGCAGAGTCGAGTGCACGGATCAACTCATATCGAGTCTGTATCGCTACGTTCACATCATGTGTGCCGACCAAGGCGTCGTCCACATACATACATTCACGCAATACCCGGGCTGCTAGGGGTAGGTCCTCCTCGACATCCGTCGCGAGCTGTTCCAATGTCCTAATGTTGGGGTCCTCGAGTCCTTGCTTGTCGGCGAGAGAGACGTCCTGTCCCGTTTTCAGGCGCGTGGCTGAAAAAATCAAGAGCCCTAACGTAGAATTTAAACACTACCACTTTTCGGTTTCAAAACACAAGAGAGATTTATTCTTAAAATACTAGTTCTTATATACTATTTGTAAATGAGCATTACCGCCTACGTCTTGACTTTTCTGGTGTTCCAGTTTCGCAGATGTTATTTGGTGTCAGTGGCTCAAGCCCACTGACCTACTGCAAGCAAAAGTGTCGTCGGTGCATTCTAAATGCCCCTCGTCAGCTTGACTGCGGAACTGTGACACCCTAAAAGTTTACATCATAATTAATGAATAATCACTATTCATTTAAAATATTTGCACCCTAAAAATATGTGCGTTCTTAATGAATTTAATAAGAGCCGGTGCTGTGAGTCAACTACGCTTAGGTAGCTTGATTCTAACTCACAACATCCCTCCCCTCTTTCTAAAAGAAGTTAGTGCAACTAACTTCCTTAAAATCTCTACAATATTTTTCTTGCACTGTAAACAATTATGTGCATCTATTTAACTCTATAGTACATATATATACAATTTGTTTTATTTTTTCCATGAAATCGCCTTGTTTGGGTTCTATCACGGTTTTTTTTTCTTCCTTTTTTATTCTTTTCTTTTCCATATATTTTTTTTTTCTCTAGCTTTTATTTTCTTTTGTAGTTTTCTTTCTTTTATCTTTCTTTTTTCTTTACTTTGTTTTTTTTTTGTGTCTTTTTTTCCTATTTTTATCCATCATTATTATTTTTATATTCCCCTTTTTATAATTTGGTCTTTCATTGACTCTTTTCTCAATGGCGTATATACAAATATCTAAACAATAATACAATTCTATTCTATACATAAAACCTTATATTATACTGCGCCCTCTGCTATCTGCTGGTCCAGTTGACGACTGCCGTTGTCGGGGTGGTTGTTGTGCTGCGCCGTTGGTGTGGTTGATTCGAGTCTTTGAAGGGCCGCTACTATCCTGCACCATTTCCTCGAAATGAGCGTCGTCACCATCACTACCACCAGGACGAGGCCAGCTATACTGACTACCCCTCCCTTCATCCAGGTGTGCATTATCTCACAGGAATTGGTGAGGTGTGACACCCTTTCCACATCTTCTGCCTCCTTTACCAACTCGTTAATTGCTCTGCTGTTTGTTGTAAGAGTTTTCCGTAGATCGTTGAAATGCAAGAATGAGACTGTGTTCGATGTTGCGAGTGTATGGCCGGAGTCATTTCGTTTGCGATTTTCCAGCAGCTCCTGTAGTTTCGTCCTTAAACGGTTTGTTCCCATGACTGACGTTGAGAATTTATACCGTGACTCTTCCTGATTTTTATGGACCAATATTATTCCTTTGCCAACCACTCTGCAACCAGATTCAATAGTCATAAAACCGGTGTTTATTAATTCCAACCGTGTGGTTTCGTCTGAACATACCGCCGTGAAAATCGCCTGGTCGTCAAAATGGTAGAGCCATCTGTTTATGGTTCGGGTGGCCACCAGAATTCCTCCCGTGGCTGGAATGGCTACGTGATCGCATTGGTCTTGCTCATGCTTCAATACTTCTATCTTGCAGTAATCGCTTGCTCGCGTAATTAATTTTCCGGGATGGTAGCATAAACGTTTTGTTGTGCCCACCTCTCGACATTTCCCCTCGTCCTCTATTGATAGGCCAATGTAGTCTTCTTGAGCCTGGCTTGCCGCTATGTAGTCATATCTTGTCTTCGGCAGCACGCACCAATCTGGGTTTAGTCTCTTGGGTATTGCGTACACCTTGTGCATTGTAAATACCTCCAATAGCGGCACAGGAATCTTTATGACTACTTTTAACCCGTTCTCCGCCTCTTCTGTGCGGACCTCGGCTAGTTCATAGAACCGCTCCGGTGCCTCTCTGTACCATGAAATTCCTTTCATTGACATTGGTGCCGCCTTGAGCAATTCATCAGACGTCAGGAACAACGGGTGCAGCTTGCCATGTAATAAATCATCGAGCACCACTATCTCCGTTTGCTGTTGATCCTGGAACCTCATCATTTCTTCATAAACAACTTTTCCCAAAATGAAAGATTCCGCCAAGTTCACCTCTGCTTCCTCTTGTCTCTTTCCAATGCCTTCCAACGCCAAGTGCATTTCTCCCAGCTCTTGGAAAGTCTTATTCACTGCTTCGTGAAGGCCCTGGTAACCTGCTCTCATCACAGTCCCCTCTTTTCCCAGTAATGACAACGTTTTTGACTGCTTCCTCTCAAGGTCCTGTAAGTGACCATAAATCCGATCTGAATCTTGGTGATCCATCGTACCGATTGCCCATTTGAGCACTTCACCGCCAACATCTATCAGGGACCGGCGTTTCCTTCCTTTCAGAGACAATGTCTTCTCCTTTTCCAAGAATCTTTTTGTTATAGCTTCTATCTCCAAAATAGAAGAGTCGCATCTTCGTTTCAGCTCGGTCCCGCTGGCCACCACATGTCTCTCACACAACCTTCTGGTTGTCTCCTGTATTCTTTTGAACTGCTCAACAATCATTTTCAACTCCGTTCGTGGAAACTCTGTTACAACCACCCAAAAATCCTTGGCGAACCATACATCCCCTGTTTTCTCCATTAATACATCTGTCTCCGGTAGGTTATCCAACCGCACCCCCGCATGTATCCTGTTGCTAACCGCCATCAACAGCACTAACATAATTTATAAAATGATAAAATTTTACACTAACTAACATATCTCAGCCTAAAAATACAATATTCTCTTCATAAATTGCTTAACCTACAATTGAATGCTACATCATTCAATTCTCCGTCCACTCGTCTTCTCCCCTTACATTCTCGGATTTGCTACCGCATCCCAGAGGAAAAAAGGACTGGACTATTTTACATTATTGCCATATAGTTCATTAGTTCCGTTTTGACTAATTTTCCATGCTCTTCTCACTACGTGAGGTAACACTTACTATAGTATCGAACCAAAATATTGATCCTCTGACAAAATCAGATTATACAAAATAATCCCATTTGCGTCAAAACTTTGTCCATTGCATGACTATACCTTTCATCGCATACAATTACTTTTTATTTAAATTTACTTCTAGCTTGATATGTATATATCCATTAACGATCGTCTCTTCCTAGATCGTAACTGGCTACATACATACATTCAAGGCACTTTAAATTACCTAGAATTAATTGCTCATTTTCCTAGTCAAATTATCATTCATTTTTTTTTTTAAATTTCCATACGCTAATTTCCTACGTGATACCCCCAAAAACACATTTACATGACGTCTGATGCAATATGCAGATTTCCAATTTTCCAAGGCATAACTCTATATACTTACTTTTATTCCTTTCCCAATATACGTTAATATATATATTCATATCCAACCGTATCATCCGCTTATATCGACCGAAAAACGGAAGTAGCGCAACTTTAAAAAAAAAAAAAACTCGTCAGCATTCATTTGATGCCGAATGGCCTGATTACTGTATCGCCGGTTGAAATGGTCAACACTTTCCTCTTGTTTCGACACTTATTGCGTAAATTTGCCTTGTCAGATACCCCATACTACTCAATGCTTTTCCCTGTGTTGGCACAATCTTGGTAAAAAGTTCTGATCGTTGTGCTATAAAACCACGCTTTCGTAGCGTATACTTACAGTAAACCGTATCAGTACAACATGGTAGGAACAAATAACAACATTCTAAACGCCATTGCCAAGTTAGGGCGCTGTGCTCTTAGCCACACCCAGGTGTTGCGAACACTAACAGAAGAGGCGTCACCTTTATTGCACCCAGCAGCGATGGCCCTGGAGCAGCATGAGCTGCAACAACTTATGGAAAGATCTTGGGACAACGAATCACAATGGGTTAAGGACCTGATGAACTGCCTCCAAGAGGTGTCCACCCAGTGGGACTATCCTATGTAGGTCCTACTGGCTTGGAGATTAGCTTTTACGATGATGGTAAGACCGGAGAACTCTGCCGTTGAGCAGGCACTAGGACGCTTGTCTGTGCTGCTCCATCGCCTCCATGAGTTTACGGTGCCGGGGTTTCCCACTGTAAACCCCAAACTTGTAATTAAGTATTATTGAGAGAAAAAAAAATAAAAAAAAGCTATATTATAAAAAGAAAATCCTGAGTTATTCTTTATAAAATTTTTCAGTCACATCGTAAGTATCCCCGATATTAATGCTAATCCTCTCAAGGATTCCTTTCTCTAATGCATCTCCTTCAACCTCCATGTATGACCTTTCTCCTAACCCATACCCCTTCTTTTCCTCATACACTAATTGTTATTATTTTTCTTTCACTTCATATATTATTAATTAATCTTTCTTCATATTCCACTACGGTGGAGTTACAAACAAATATACGTTAGCACATCCATTCTGTACACTATACACCTATATACGTATATACTCACCTTACCGACAGTGTTACTGTTTTCATTTCATTAACCGCCGTATGTATGTACATATCTGAAGTTAAGTTTTATATTACTTACCCACGACTGTCTTATTATTTTATTTCATTTTTTTAATTACGTGCAATATTTACCATTTAATATTTAAAAAATATTTTCCCTACTGTACTTCGTTCGGCCATAGTGCATAATAAGCATTTTTATTACGTCAACTTTACTTGCTCGAGTTTAATTGGCACACTACTGCTGGCCTTGACTTTGAAAACCGGAGCCGTGTGTGTTATTCGATACACACACGTACATTTTTACGTTGTTATTTTTGTGTTGACACTTGTAAAACACTGCTAACACATGTTTTTATTTGTGTGGTCTAATGTGGAATAATTTCAACAAATTATTATGTAGCTTTTTATTTTTTCCCTTAATCGTTACGACTGTTGTAACTGGGCTTCGGATCTCTGCTACTACATACGGACCTATCCAAAAAACGGAGAGAGATTGTCGAATCGAAGAGGAGCTTTAAACTTTTCGGTCGGAAATATTTTTAAAAATCTACTAAGGTAGACTTTAAATCAGTGCGGAAATCGTGGAAAGGGTAGCTAAAGAGCATACCCCGGTCCGGTGAAAGTGTGAAGTGAAATTGTGGACGCGTTCGAGGAAAATAAGGCATTTTAATTGTCTGTTTCTGCTAGTGATTTGCGGCAGTTTTGGTTCTGCGTCGGTTTATCCGCACGGCAGAGCGAAAACAGCAGCGATCTCTGCCTGCATAGCGCCCAGTTGAGCAGTGGCTTGGTCCGAAAGTACCAGACCCCTGAACGGCGAAGCTTAGGCAGGTGGAACACTGCAGATACGGCGAGTTTTGTGCCTAGGCAAATATAAGTTTATTTATTTAAACTTATTAAATTTGCCTTCGCGTCGCTAAGCAGTTTCTGCAATTTCCCGCCTCTCAATCGGATTATCCGAAATTTGAGAGAGCGCTGGAAATTGTGCACTTGGTGTGTGTGTGTGTGGTGCACTAAAGCCGAAAAGCAGAAAGAGAGAGAGACTCCAAAAAATTAAAAAAAAAAGTGTTGCCAACGCGCCAAACACAGATAAGTATCGCTTTTAGTGTGTTTTACTTTTTGCTTTTTTTTCCCCCCTTTTTTCCCTTTTCCCCCTTTTTTTCCCTTTTCCACCCTTTTTTTTCTCTTTTTAGCAATTTACAGAGTGGAAACAACGTTTAAAAGAAATTGCAAAATTCTGGATTTATCTCATAGTAACGAACGGATTATGAGTGTCCAGCGTTCGCCTGATTCGGGGCAAAAAAATCAGGAGGTAGGTACGAAAGTACTTGAAAAGCAGACAGTTCTCGAAGACCCATTCGGAAAGAACTCCAGAATGGCTCGCTCACCGGAGAGATTGGTGCCTGACGCGGGGCAAGAGCGTTCAAGCTCGTCACCCCCATGCATGGAGCATGTACCAACGATGAGTAAGGCGAGCACGGGCGATCCGTTCACCTTATTGGGCCAGAATCTTGAAAAGCTGGCTTCGATGATGGGTGGCAACCCGCCCCGCAGATCCATTCACCAGCCTATGAGGAGCCTGGTCGAAACATTACAAGATCTGTACAAGAAAGCAGAGAGGCAGTGGCAGTGCAGAGGTAACGCTGTACAGGAGACCAGCGGAGGTACGCAACCTTCTCTGTGGACAAAGTGTGCGCAATCCGCGAAGCGCCTGCGGGAGGATAACAATAGTCCCAAGGCGACGGAGGGGCAAGGCATCGCTGTAATTGCTCCCGCGGCCAAAAAGAGCCGTGGACCAATGCAGCAGCAGGGACTAAAGCTGAAAACGAAGTTGACGGAATCAGGGTCAAAATCACCAACAGCAAAACAGGTGCCGACGGGAAAAACACAGGCTACGGCAGTGCCTCGACCCAGCACTAGTGCAGAGTGGATAAAGGTGCAGAAATCGCAGAAGAAATTGCAGTCTACGGCTAGGACCATTAGACCAAAAACAGATGCGATAATTATAAGTGCGAAAAATGAAGCGATGTCATACGCCAACATCTTACGGAGCGTAAAGGAATGTGAGCAGCTGAAGTCACTGAATGACGCTGTGAAGACTATCCGCCGAACGCAAAAAGGGGAACTGCTCATAGAGCTGAAGAGAGCCAAAGAAGTGAACGCGGCCACATACCAGACGGCCATTGAAAGCGTGGTAAAGGACGCAGCCACAGTGAACGTACGCACGCACATGGTGACGCTACAGTGTAAGGGACTCGTCGCGGATATCTCTTCGAAAGAAGAGATCTGCGATGCACTGCGAGACCAGGCGAACATACGGCGCCCAGATGTGGAAGCAATTAAAAGCTTGATAAGAGGCTATGGTGGTGCACAGACGGCCTTTTTAAGCCTACCGGCGGAGGATGCCAAGAAGGCACTGGGATTGAAACATCTGCGGGTAGGATGGGCGAGCTGCCGACTAACAGAAGTCGTAACGCCACAACGCTGCTATAAGTGCTGGGGCTATGGGCACAAGGCGGCTGGATGCAAAGAGCCGGATCGAACTGGACTCTGCCGAAAGTGTGGCGAGACTGGCCACATGGCTGCGAATTGCCAAAATGAAGCAAAGTGCGCTTTGTGCAAGGGGGCGCATCCAGCGGGCAGCATGAAATGTCCACGACACCAGGAGGCATTGGAAAAGAAGAAGGTATGAGAGTACTTCAGCTCAACCTAAATCATTGTGAAGCTGCACAGGATCTTCTGATGCAATATAAAAATGAAGTGAAGGCAGATGTGGCGCTACTTTCGGAACCATATGCAAGGAAGGATTCCCCAAACTGGGCCGCGGATGAAACAGGCAGAGCAGCCATCTGGTCCATTGGGGAGACCACTCCTCACACTCAACGCAACGATTAAGTGCGCTTAGACTCACCTGCGCCTACCGAACGGTCTCCGACGACGCAATTTCCGTCCTTGCTGCAAAAATGCCCCTGGACTTACGAGCGTTGGAGCTGCAGCGACTGTACGACCGACAGGGCGTAAGGCCTACAGCCGAACGAAGGCTAGAGGAGCGACGGCGATGCACCGAAGAGTGGCAAAAAAGATGGGAGCAGTCCGAGAAGGGACGATGGACATTCCAGCTCATTCCCAGGGTGTCCCAATGGGTGAACAGGAAGCATGGTAGTCTAAACTACTACATGACGCAGTTACTCAGCGGTCATGGATGCTTCAATGCATATTTCTACCGCTTCAAAATAACAGAAGACCCCTATTGTCCAAAATGCACGGGCGAATTCGAGAGCGCTAGGCACGTGATGCTTTACTGCTCACGCTTCAGGACCTGGAGAGAGGAGCTGGGATCTGCCTTGGGCAGACCACCGACCACAGCAAATATAGTGGCTGCAATGCTGGAGTCACCCGCTAAATGGAACGCGGTATCGACCTTCGCTGAACAAGTAATGGTGGCGCTACGCAAGGAGGAGCGGGAACGACAGCGGCTACTGCGTCAACAGCAGGTAGCAAATGTAGCAGAAATTTCGCCAAGGAGCGACAACCAGCAGCGGACTGGTTTTAGACTGACAATTACAGACGATTGAGCAATAATGCTCATGACGGCCTCCCGACGTAATCACATTATGCGGTCCCGGGAGGGTTCCCCGCCACGACAGTGAGGAGGTTTTAGTGGGTTGATGTCCCACACTGACTAATTGGCTTAAAGCTTTCCCACTCGATAAAAAAAAAAAAAAAAAAAAAAAAAAAAAAACACAGGTGAGAATTTGTTTTTCCTAGCCTGATTCTTCATTAGTACCTGGTCACCCACATGAAAAACTACTGGGTTTAGTACCTTGTTATAGGCTTCCCTGGCCACTCGTTTAGCACATTCCTGGTTTTCTCTGACCAATTCGTGCGCTCGCTGTAACTGATACTTTTGCACTTTATTCGGGTCATCAGCATTGTATACAGGCGCACATTTGCTCTACAAATTCGCTGGCATGTTGAAGTCAAACCCGTAGAGTGTTCTAAACGGAGTTTGCTTCGTTGATACATGTACCGTATTATTGTGTACATGCATTGCAGTAGTTAACCATTGATCCCAATTCGAGCCGTCCTCTTTGGCAAAACTGCGCAAGTACTCGGCCAAAGGTCGATGACTACGTTCCAATGAGCCATTCGCCTGTGGATGATATGGTGTTAAGTGCAACTTCTTGATTCCCAGCATTTTACACGTTTCTGAGAATAGTTTTGATACGAAATTTGAACCATTGTCGGTTATCAAAACCTTAGGTATGTTGTAACGTGCTATAATTTCATCAAAGAATGCTTTGGCTACCGTACCTGCTTCCGCATCAGGTATAGCCACGCACGCCATATACTTTGAGAAATCATCTTGGAATGTCAATATGTATTTATTCCCCGAAACAGTCTCAGGTAAAATACCTACAATATCCATATGAACTTTATCAAATGGCTGTTTAGGTGTGTCAGTTAACACCATTGGCATCTTTGTCAGCCTTGAACTTTTGTTGGCCTGACATTTTGGACAACTCTTTATATATTTCTTAATGTCCTTGAGCATACCCTTCCATTCGTATACTCGCCTAATTCTGTCATGGGTTTTCCAGAATCCCTGGTGTCCACCTAGAGGTGAATCATGGAAACCCTTTAACACAGCCTGGATATCCTTTATATCCTCCAGCCATTCCACATTACTGGATGCTTGTTCATTGGCATCGAAACCCGCATTGCTAACATCTCTTGTAGCATCAATTTTGTCTCTTTGCATTCTCTCGGCCTTCTCCTTATCTGACCGTGCTTTGGCCCTCGTTTGCACTACTGATACTTTCTGTGCCTGCGGTACTCTGCTGAGTGCATCGGCATTCAGATTCTTTTTCCCAGGTTTGTATATGATTTCAAAATCATACTCAGACAATTTGTGTCTGAACCTGGCTAGCCTAGACGTTTGGTCTTTCAAATTGGCTATGCCTCTCAACGACTGGTGATCAGTGTATATCTTGAATGGGCGTCCTAGCAGATATGCCCTAAAATTCTTTGTAGCCCATACTATGGCTAGAAATTCCTTTTCTATTGTGGAGTATCTCTTCTCCGTGTCGCTAAGCGCTCTGTTTGCGAATGCTATTGGTCGGTCATTACCGACTTCCCCTTGTGACAATACTGCCCCTAATGCTTCATTGCTAGCATCAGTGGTCAACAAAAAAGTTTGCTCAAAGTCGGGGTATGCCAAAATTGGTGGCGAACTAATTATTTCCTTTAGCCTCTCGAATGCTTGCTGACATCTCTCTGTCCATTCGAACTTTTCCTCTTTTCGTAGCAACTTGTTAATTGGCAACGCAATTCCGGCTAGTCCTTCCACGAACTTTCTATAATAGTTCACTAGTCCTAGGAATGCTTGCACTTCTTTTCTGTTTCTTGGAACCGCTAAATTTCTAACGCATTCCACCTTGTGCGGGTCAGGCAGGGCTCCTGCTTCTGATCAACGATGGCCTAAATAAACCACCTCTCTCCGCAAAAATTGACACTTCTTCGTGTTCAATTTCAAGTTGTGTTCTCGCAATTTCTGGAGCACCTTGCGCAAGCGTTGCGAATGCTGCTGCAAGTTCTTCCCATAAATTACAGTACCATCGAGATACACAAAACAATCTAACCCTTGTTATGAACCTGTTAGCACATGGTTCATTAGCCGTTGGAAGGTAGCCGGTGCTCCTGTTAATCCAAACGGCATTCTATTGAACTCATAATGGCCTAAACCGGTGCTGAACGCGGTTTTCTGCTTATCTTGGGTATCCACCAGAACCTGGTGGTAGCCACTCGCTAAATCAAGTGTAGAAAAATATCTACTGTGTCCCAATTGATCCAGAATCTCTTCTATCCTTGGTATCGGGAACACCTGCTTGATAGTGGCATCGTTCAATTTCCTAAAATCAACGACCATTCTCCACTTCTTCTGACCGTGAGCACCTCCCTTCTTTGGCACCAAAATTATTGGTGAATTCCAAGGCGAGATACTCGGCGAAATAATGTTATCCTTTAACATTCCTTCCACTTGCCTATTCACCTCATCTTTGTGAGCCTGTGGCAACCTGTATTGCTTCTGGTTAATCGGTGCTTGATCCACCCTAGTAGGTATTTCATGCTCTACCTCTGGTGTATACGTTAACTGGTCTCCTTCCAGCAAAAATATGTCATGGAATGACATACAAATGGCTTCTATTGATGCCTTCTCTTCTGAATTTACGCTTGGGTCAAACTTTAATGATTCTAGCACTCTCTCCATTCTTTTCCTTACATCTATCTGCTTAATCTGATTAACCGTTCCATAATTCGGTTCCTTAAAATTATCGTAACTAGTGAACTTAGGTCTAAAATCCTCATCCATCAGGTAGTCCCTTTCTGATGCGTTGAGTACGCAAGCGTACACTCTACCCTTATTAACGTGCGTTATGGTCTCTCCCATATATACGCCGTCCGCTAGTTGCTGCTTGTGCAAAACAACAGTCCTAAGTTTCGTGTTTACACGAATAGAAACTACTCTGGTTGACCTTGCGTTCACTACATCTATACAATTCTTAACCCTATTCACGGTTCCTTCCTGCCATGACTTTAATGGGAGAGTAAGGATTCTATTCTTATTATCATCATAAAATGATAACTGTTTCTCTAGCGCATCCAGTATGGTGCGGCCCCAGAGATTATCGCGGCCAACTATCCCATCGGCCGGGATACCTTCCCTATCCAATTCAACTGCGTGCACTCTAAAACTCATTTCCTTAACTTCGCTGTGCCCTATTTTAAGTGACCCCAGTGTTCTGATGCAACCTCCGAACGCTCCATTAAGCGTTCTTACATCTTTTGGGTTAATAACTAGTCCTTTCCGTAAAACACTAGATTTTACGAGGCTAGTATCCGCCCCTGAATCTACCAAAAGCACTAGCTTTCCACTAACTGCCTCCTTGCAGGGTATCTCGATGAAAGCATCTCCTACCCTGCTCACAACGAAACAACGCCCTTTTGACTCCAAAATGGACGCGTATCTACTTCCTAACTCTTCCAATTTTCTCCTCCATGCACCACAGTTATGCCTTACAATCCTATACTCCCTCAAAATCACCCCTAAAACCTTAACTATACATCCTCGTACCACGTACGCGGCGATTGGTCTATACTCTCTAATTTTGTTAAAACTTAATCTAAGTGCTAGAATCATCACAGTTGCCCAAATCAATACGCAATCAAAAATTTTCCCCCGGAGAGACTCTTGCTCCTCCGTAATTTGAACCATTGTGCTTACGTTACTTGGTACGTGGTATTGGAGAGCCTCTTGCTCCTCCTTTTCCTGAACTGTACTTCCTACATTACCAGTCACACGTACCTTCGGCCTAACTGTTGTTTCCTTTCTTTTGGCTTTCCAGTCTATTGGCCTCGACTGGGCCGCTGGAAGTTTCCCTGGTTCCTCTGTTGAAACTGCCTATCCCTGCACTCCGCAGCTCGATGGCCCATCCGACCACATGAAAAGCATTTCAACCCCTGTTGGGTGTTGCCTAATCTTTGTCCCCCTCTAGTGTTCCAATTTGGCCGCTGTTGACCATTCCCAGTGCTGAAAGGATTTCTTCCTTGGTTGTTCCCTTCTGTTGAATTGACTCTAGGGCTATTGCCCCTGCTGTCCCTTAAGGGTGAGTCCGGGCGCCTCGTAGCTGGTTGCCTTCCACTTTGATCCCATTTATTGTCTAATTGGCACTGTCTACCTGCCTCATGACCATATGTTTGGCACTCCATACAATAGGGCGTATTCTTGCGTGTAATGCATTCATCTCTTGTATGGCCTGGCCTATGGCAGAACGAACATGTGGGAGCCCTCTGTACACCCTCCCTGTGCGGTTTTCTCTGATACGTGGCTCTGCTGTCGGAGACACCGGGATTATACGCTCGTCTGTACACGTTTGGGACGGAATTAATTCCTTCTCTATCCATGACAGCGGCAGTTAAACTGTCCTGTCTATTTTCAAACATATGTATCTCCCCCAAACCGGTCGTACTCCGTTCCACAAGGACTTGCGCTCGAATTGCTTCTTCTACCAATTCCTCCAGATTTCCTGTTTTGCTATTCAGCATATGAATTTTTAGAGCGGAATTGCGGAGCCCCACTACGAAAGTCGTTAACACTGACTTGTCAATTTCGTACAATAACGCGGTATCACCAACGCCATCGTACTTATTTTTGACTACTTCTTGGGCCAATATCCGAAGTGACTCCAAACGCCTGACAAAGGCGCGAATGTCTTCCCCTGCCAGTTGTTTCCCGATTCTAATCTCCTGGGATATGTCTTCCAGAGTTCTCTCCTTAAGATAGGTTTTCTTCAGAAGGCCATAAAGCTCATTCACACTGGCGAATTCTTTTGGCAGCACAAGGTTGTACGCATCTCCAAATAACCTTTGCTTTATACAGTCGAAGAAATCCTGTAACTCATCAGGGCTTATGCTCCGCTTTGCAAGGTCACAACCTTGAATGAACCTACTGAGTTCTGACCTTAAATCTGCTGAAGCAGAACCAGTAAACACAGGTACTAGCCTGGACACGGTCTTGGAGATATCCTCGATACCCATTTTACATATTCCTGTATTACTTCTTACCGGTAAAATTTGAGAGTTATCCTTTTGGGTGGTTTCCAAATTCACTCCCCTTGGATCTGAAATGTATTCGACTAGCGACGGACTCAAACTTATGAGTCTTCGACCGTTTGCCCGTACAGGCGAAATATCGTCCACTGTATTGGGACTTTGCTGCACCGTTACTGCTTCTGGCTCGTTTGGCGGATATACCTGATTTTTATTATTTATCGGACTTTCCGGAGAAAATGGCTCGACACCGATTTCCGATGCGTCAAATAAAAACTCCGCTTCACTCTCTCCAGTCGATATTAATCTAGGCTTTACCACACGACCTATCCCTTCCGGAGTTAAATACTCCGGCCAGCGAACTTCTGGTGGCAGAGCTAGTACTGTCTGCGTTTGTATTTGAGAGGTTGAAGCCGCTCTCAATCTTGCTGGCTTAGTAGTTGCCCCGATTCTTTTGAGCTCCAAGTTTTCCTTCTCCAGATGCGATGCGGCTTCCTCAGTTTCCCGGAGTTGCCTTGAAAGTACTCTAGTTTTATTCTCCAGGAATTCCGTATTTATCTTCAATTCCTCAGTATCTTTGAAGACTTGGAAAAATTTTTCTTCCGTCCGACTCTGAATAGTACCTAACGCTTGGTCTGCTGCTTCCAGAGTTGACAGGTTTCCACTGTCTCTCGCTAATCTCCAGAGTACCTGGGCTTCACTTTTGCTGGTTGCCGCTTCCAATTGTTCAAACAATTTTTCTGCGAATAATTTCACCTCAGTTTGCAGGGACCTAAGCTTGTCCCGAGCCCTGTCCTCCTGCGAACTAGGACTATCCTCCTGTGCTTCCAGCTCTTCTAAATCCAACTTGAATTTAGTCAACCAGTCTCGTGTCAAACCGTTGACGTGTAACGCGTAATCCTTGGTGAAGTATTCCTTGTCACCACAACAGTCCTTAAATTTTAACAACTCCTCGTTGTTGCTATTGAATATATTCAACAAGCCTTCCAACTCCGTTATGCGCTTACGGTAATACGCGCTGTTCTTCCTCGCTTTGCTATCCTTCCTACAATTTCTGATCCTCTTCTGAATTGCCTCGCTCTGTAGCTTTTGAGCTTCTAGCAATTGTATCGCTTCACTTGGCGTTTCCATAGACCGAACAAATTTTTATCTATGAAGCCGTAATAATTGGTACAATCTAGTTTTCTTTCTCTTTATATTCACAAATTTTATTAATAAACAATTTTCTCTTTTTCCCTTTTTTAACAACGAAAATAAACAAGTAAACGTAATTAAACTAACAAGTTATGTATAACAAAGATATTGTTCTTATTGCGTTCCACGTCTCCTGCATTGTCGTTTCTCCAATCCGCATACCTCTTGCCACAATCTATTGGCTTGCTCCCACGGCATAGGGACCTCCACTGTTTGCTGTTCCTCCAGTATTTTCCTCAAATACGCCAGCCGCTTCCGTTCCCGAGTTTGCTCTCCTCCTCTTTTCCTAGTCCCAAACCGCTTTCCGTCCTTCAACAACGACGTTATGTCCTTGAGTTGTCGTTCAGTTCTTCCAGTTTCATTCCCAACTTTTGTTTTCTTAAAATTAAAGAGGAAAATAAAGCAATATTGAGTGCTTAAACTTTCACTCAACAAAATTTTGTTTCCATTTTTCCCTAGTGTAATACCGCGGAAATAAACTATATTTCGATATAATACTTATTCTAGTACAAAAATTATACTATCATTAGCATAACAATTATACACACAAAAAAATTTTGTTCTAAAATATTTCTCCTAATTCCGGAAAAATTTTGTGGTCTCGCAAAATTATTTCCAAAAATATTTATACCCAAAGAAAGAAATTTTACTGTAGAATCATACGCATTTTCATTATCGCACAACGATATGCTTGTATGCTTCGTATTTCCAGTACGTAAAATTATTTTAACGTCGCTACGCAAATTGTAGTTTCCGAACTACTTAAACTCGATGCACAACACGTGTTGTAAACATTTCTTGAATTATCTCCACCTAATACCCTAAGCTCAAAATGCCAAATATTAAAATCAAATTTTATATGTTCGTTTTCAAACATCATAAATTCACAAAATCTAAATTTAAAATTATTTAATTATTTCCAAAATAGATGGCATGGCTCAATAGACAATACAAATGTCCCTCACGACAAACAAACTCAAAACCCCTACCGAAAAATTCCTCACAGCTAGGATGAACATACATAGACCGTCCGATCATACTGACGGTTTATGGTTGCCATACAAAGCTGCGTGCAACAGCGCAAACGCGCCTATAGGTTGCGACTTCTTTGACCAGCGCTACGGCGCCTTCAGGGTCGCAGAAGTATCTACTTATTCTACGCTACTATACACTCTACTCACCATAATTTTTCCTGATGACATCTTTATTCCACAGTGTCCTTAAATGAGATCCTTCAAATTCGTTGCAGGATGCCTCTCTGCTTCAGGGTTCCTTGCCCTGGGATTACTCCAATAGGTCCTTAAGACCGGCTGCGCCAAAATGTTGGGGTCCTCGAGTCCTTGCTTGTCGGCGAGAGAGACGTCCTGTCCCGTTTTCAGCCACGCGTCTGAAAACGGCGACAGGACGTCTCTCACCCGCCAAGCAAGGACTCGAGGACCCCAACACTAATCGCTAAGTAAGGTGCACAGTTGACTCCGAAGGTAACCGTTTGTAGCTCGTAATCGGAGACTGGCGCTGCAGGAGAGGCCCTAAAAACAATTCGCTGGTACGGGGTGTGCTTTGGAGCTACTCTAATCTGCCGATACATCTTTTGCAGATCCCCATTAAAAACGAACTGAAACATTCGCCATCGCACGATAAGTTGAGTCAAGTCAGCCTGCAAGGTGGGACCCGTGTATAAAACATCATTCAAGCTGAAGGTGCTGGTGGTTGCTTGGGACGCATTGAACACCACTCGCAGCTTGGTGGACGTACTCTCGGGTTTCATTACCGCATGATGAGGCAAATAGTAGTGAGCAAGAGCGCCTGAATGTGGAGGCGGGACTTTGACCATATGATCAAGAGTCAAGTACTCCTGTACCACGGAGTCATATTGGTCTTTCTGCTCAGGGTTACGGAGTAACCTGCCTTCATTGCGCTCGAATTGCTTTAACGCAATGTGCCGAGAAGCCCCAAGCGACTCCTCAGGCAGGTGCCTTGATTTGAACTGTAGTTCTGCTACATACCGCCCAGAAGACTCTCTGTAAGTGGTCCGGGCATACAAATCCAGGCAAGCCTGGTCACCGGGCGATAACCGTTTCTCCCTAGGTGGTTCCTCCACCTCCCAGAATCTCTGCAAGAGCTCTACGACCGGGTGGCCGGTCTCAACTTGTACTCTGGCACAGAATGTCTGTGTCGAGTTCTCAGGCATGGGTCCTGTGAGGATCCACCCAAAAACAGTTTACTGTGCAATTAATGACCCAATAACGTCACGTTTCAACCCATCAAGCATCACCATCGGGTATAAATCACCCCCTATCAAAATGTCCACTTGTGAAGAGTTTGAAAGGCTTGGATCAGCCAGTCGTAAGCCGGCCAATTGGGCATATTGTTGCGTTGATACCCCTAGTCGGGGTAATTCGCTGGTCAAGGTGTCGAGAGGTGACCCTAACATTAAATCGCACACTTTTGTCACGTTAGCTGCCACCACATTGCTCACCCCGGACACTTGGGCATGCACGGTACGCGTAGGGAGTCGCAGGCGTCGTTGGAGCTGATCTGAGATAAAAGACCCTTCCGACCCAGGGTCGATCAATGCACGGGCCATGTAATTGACTCCCTGATACCATACGTGAATAATGGCGGTACCTAAAAGCACACGTTTGGGTGGCCGACCTCGAGCTCGATATGGACCGGATCGTCCCTGGACTATAGCAGGTACCACCTGTGCAGCGTGGGCGAAGGAAGGTGTAGCAGGTTGAGCCAACGTGGTGGCCGCGTTGCGTCCGTTGGATGATCGTCTGCCTTGAGGCGGCGTCGTGCGTGGTGGGCCTCTTATGCTCCGGTTCGGGAGCGGCTCACGGTGTAGCAGAGTATGGTGCCGCTTTTGACACGTAAAACATCGGTATTTACTCGTGCAATTTGACACACGATGATCCCCCTTCAAACAATTCACGCACAAGTGGAAGCGATTCACCCATCCCCATCGTTCTGATACATCAGCGTTGATGAAAGTAGAGCAGTGGGAGACCCGATGGCCTGGTAGTGTACATATCTTACACCCTTCCGGATTGACCCTCGCCTGATGAGCCTGCACGTGGCTATTACGGAGTGGTGTTGAGCGGCTCCCCCCAGGCTCCCGCGCGTGATCCGTCTGGCAGACATCAGAGACCGCCTCCAAAGTTTGGAACCGTTTCGAGAGGAATTCCTCCATCGCCACCCAAGTCGGTATATCCGCATGATCTGCAAGGGACTGCTCCCAAAGAGAAAGGGTCCTCTCCGGCAACCGAATGGAACTCCAGTATATAAAAATTGGATCCCAACTGCCTACATCCACCGACAGCTCCTTCAACGCCATAATGCAGTTGCTAACTTCCCGCTGCAGCCTTTTTAGCTCCGACCTACTTTCTTTACCTATGGTACGCATTGTGAATAGGGACTTCAGCTGACAATAAATGAGCTTGCGCCGATTTTTGTACCGAGCAGTAAGCCTCGCCCACGCCTGATCAAAACCGCTATTGGTCAGTTGGCATTGGTCCACGATTTCTCGCGCCTCCCCCCTAGTCTTTGCCCTCAGGTGATACAACCGCTCGATGTTAGATAACCGAGCGTTCCGAAGGAACAGCGCCGTGAACATATCACGGAAGGTGATCCACTTGGAGTACTCCCCCCGAAAATCTCAATATCACAGGGAGGCACCGGAATAGTATGGGATTGAGAAGACAGCTCAGCCGACGCCTCGGAAGGCACCGCTGGAGAGACGGTCAGGGATTGCATTAGACCACTGATCCGAGCATGACCCTGTTTATATATGGCAAAACTTGCTGCGAATCGTTGCCGTATAGACTCTTTAATGGCTACGCATTTCTCGTCTAATTTCGCTTCAATGACCGCTGCAGCCTTCGCCTCCTTCAACGCCTGCCATAAGTCTGCCAATTCAGTCAGATCAAGGCGAAGATATTCAAGATTTTGGGAGGCGGAAGAGTTCCGCTCGAACTCAATAACAAACGCGGTCAGGCTATCAGCCGCATCTATCAGCGGAGTCAGCATAGTTGCAGACCGCTTGACCTGAGAACGCAGCTCAATGATGGCAAAACGCAAGCAGAACAAGGAAAAACACTACACCTTCACGTCGATTACCCAGCTATATGTGTACACAATTGTCCCGCTGACGTGACCGATATAACACCCGCCTTATTATCACTGAAGAGTCCACACAACGTAAAAGACAATCCCAGTAGAAATGAACTACGCGAAGCCCAGGCAATGACGACACCACTGAGCAACTACAATCAAAAACACAAATAAGTAGAACCCCAACTTGAAATACCCAACGCAGCGCTATGAGCTGATGTATGTGACCCGGACCTTGCGTCGCTCGTGGGTACACCGATACAGGGTAATATCAAAACAAAAGAAAGAAAACGTTGGCAGCGCTGTGAGCTGCGAAAACCGTGACGTACGGAGATCAACGAGTATACGTATTTTTCAACGTAGTAATGGGGATGCTCAAGCACCGCTGGCACACGGTTTGCTATAAAAAGGCGTCGGCAGCGCTGTGAGCTGCGGACTGCGAACCTAATTACACCGCACTCGTGTCGAAAAGTGTCGATCCTCCCCCACGTTAACAGTTGTTGACCCTTGGTACGGAAAACTACCGGCAACGGTGTAAGTTACCGGATCATCAACAACGGTACACAACGTACAGTAAACAGGCTCTGGGCAGCGCAGTGAGCTGTAGACCCCCACGCCAATGTAGAAGCAAAAACAATATGTTCCCACCGCTTACTTGCAACACGGTACGACTTCGACGCGGCGATATACGCACGCAACACAGATAGCCCGAACAGCTGACCCACGAGAGTTGTGAGTGTGACACCCGCCTTAATTCGTATCAACGAACAAAGCAACACTCAAAACTAGGGCACCGAATGCACAACGGAACAGCGGATAGCGGCAATGGCAATAGCATGCACAGCGGCTGTGGAAAAATCTGTGCACAAGCAGCTGTACACAGCTTATGGTAACCGGCGTCGGCAGCGCTTTGAGCTGCAGACTGCGAACTGAATTACTCAGCGGCCGTGCTGAGAATTTATTTAAAAATGTAAATTCCAGTACCTGCTGCTGTGCAAGAATCCACACACACACACACTCACACAAGTGACGATACGGAAATGTACCGTTTACCGCGACGACCGTACCCAAACGCGAATTACGCGATAAAAAACATAAATCAAAAAATGAATATGCAATATGAAATGATTTAATAATATATTAAATAAATAACTATTAAACACTTACCGGACGCAGTTGTAATCCGGCTCGAAGGACCATGATTCTAAGCTCGTTGGATCTTTCCGATTCCATTCTCCGGTTTTCTTTCCTATATGAATTGAAAATTTGCTGGGAATATGGCTCCCTTTGCCACTTTCGTCGTTTAAATAAGAAAACTGCCAAAACACTCCAAAAACGCTTTACAAGGGAAATTTCTTTATTCTTTTTAATTCTTTTCACTAATGTGCACTACTCGAGTTTGTATTAGCAAAGTATGTTTTATAAAGTATTGTGAATTATGTTTTATGAAATACTACGAATTATGTTTTATGAAATACTGCGAATTATGCAAAACAAATGACCTCCTTGGTTGACTGCTTAATTCAAACTGCGGTCAGCACGCAGTATTGCCGACCGGCTCTCCTCCGCTGTCTGCGTCAGCACTTTCATCAAAATAAAGATGGCTGCGGCCTGCTTCACGACTTTGGCGGAACCCAATGAGGGGAATTCTCTCCGCACTGAGCCCCGCGTAGAGTCGCATGGTGACGGTGCGCAGGCAGCAGCCGTTTTCAGGAGGGCTTCGGCGCGAACAGAAGATATGAATGTTAAAACAGAAACTTCTCTAAAATTATATATGGATAATGTTTTAGGTTCCTAAAGAAAATATATGGAACAGAGGCTTAGTACAATTCAGAATTATATTTTTGTGTACATAATAAAAGATAAAAAAATACCATCTAAAATAGTTCCAATAATAAGAGGATTAGTTCAAGACGATGAGTACGAAAAATTTTGTAAATAACTGCAAAAACAGACTCTTAAAAACGACGATGAGTAATAACAATACCGCTTGATATGTGGCAAGCGGTATTCGAGAGTAAAATTCCTCGCAAAATCTTCGGTCCTGTTTTGTCGGCAATGACTACCGATTCCGATGAACACCTAACTGTACACGCTCTACGCTGAAATTGACTTAGTCAACATCTGCGCCTCGACATGCCGTCCGTTTGGTCAACGAAGCTCCAGCAAAAAAGGTGTTAATAGCGAATGTCGCTGAACGATGTCGTAGAGGACAACCATGCCTCTGTTGGGGTCCTTATCTGCTTGTCGGCGAGAGACGTCCTCTGGAATGTCCTGTCGTGGGAACCTGTAAACCTACACCACTTTGTTAAATGAGCACTGCACTATTTTGGGTTTAAAACAACAAGAAGTTTATTCTTAAAATACTAGTTCTTATATACTATTTACAAATGAACATTACCGTCTACGTCTTGACTTTTCTGGTGTTCCAGTTACGCAATTGTTATTTGGTGTCAGTTGCTCAAGCCAACTGACCTACTAAAAGTAAAAGTGTCGTCGGTGCATTCTAAATGCCCCTCGTCAGCTTGACTGCGGAACTGTGACACCCTAAAAGTTTACATCATAATTAATGAATAAATACTATTCATTTACAATATTTGCACCCTAAAAATATGTGCGTTCTTAATGAATTTAATAAGAGCCGGTGCTGTGAGTCAACTACGCGTGGGTAGCTAGATTCTAACTCACAACATCCCTCCCCTCTTTCTAAAAGAAGTTAGTGCAACTTGCACTGCAAACAAATATGTGCATCGATTTAACTCTATATTACATACATATAATTTGTTTTTATTTATTTATTTTTTTTTAAATCGCCTTATTTGGGTTCTATCACGGTTTTTATTCTTTTCTTTTCCATATTTTTTTTCCAGCTTTTATTTTCTTTTGTAGTTTTTTTTTCTTTACTTTGTTTTTGTTTTTTCTTATTTTTATGTATCATTTTTTTTTATATTCCCCTTTTTATAATTTGGTCTTTAATTGACTCTTTTCTCATTGGCGTATATACAAATATCTAAACAATAACACAATTCTATTCTATACATAAAACCTTATATTATACTGCGCCCTCTGCTATCTGCTGGTCCAGTTGACGACCGTCGTTGTCAGAGTGAAGTCCCTCGATGAACTCTGCATACCCCTCCCTTCTTTCTGGACAGGTACGTAAAAAGATGATGCAAGCTTGCGCGACTAGATGCGCTTCTGACGAAGTCAAAATCAATATTCGCTTAGTAAGTGACAGTGTATATTTACGTAGTTGGAGAAATCGTTACGAAGTTTAGCCGATAAAGCTTGGCTATGTTATATTCGATCTTTTCGTGGTTAAAACGATTTTTTTGCCCCAGGAGATTATTCTGCGAAGCTATTTGAACGATGGTAGTTGTGGCTGTTATTGTTGTTGTAGCCGTTTCTCGGTAATATTACGGAGTAACTTCGGGTTTTGGCTAAAATTACCTCTTCTTCTTTCTAGACAATAATACAATATACATACTTACATATGTAATAATGGCAGACACGTTGGATTTTTTTATCCGGACAACGTATATGTTAGTGTTTTTCATGCCATTTCGTCAATTATGCAATAAAACTCAAGTATTATTAGACTTTTACTTGTCAGATAGAGACTATTGTATTCAGCCGATACCATCTCCATTTTTTCATAAGCTTAAATCATAGTCATCTCACACATGGGAAGTTGGAAGCTCTTCCACTCTTTCATATAAAAATGAATTCTCACTAATTTCGTTTTCATTTTCTTCCAACCAAAAATTATCTCTGGACATCATCGTTGCAAATTTCGTATTATCATTTTGCTGCTTACTGATTACCATTCTTCCACGTCTTCTCACTTCTTCTTATTCAGTCAGATTTTTGTTCGCTGCTCTTGCATTTCATCTACCGGTCTCCTGTATGTTGGTTAACATCTTACTCAGTCTTCGACGCTGCAGGAAGTCCCTTCCAGGTTCATGCTGCACCATATTGAACCAACCAGATGTCCTTGTTTGTTCACCAACGCTTGAATATCTAAAACCAATACGCTTAACTTATCGGACTTGCCGAGTTTTAATTATTCTTACTGGCTATTACCTTTATTTCATTTTTAATGTTCTTGCTAACGAAAATAGTAAATTTTATGTATTATTTTTATATTATTATTCTTCTTTCTAGACAATAATACAATATACATACTTACATATGTAATAATGGCAGACACGTTGGATTTTTTTATCCGGACAACGTACATGTTAGTGTTTTTCATGCCATTTCGTCAATTATGCAATAAAACTCAAGTATTATTAGACTTTTACTTGTCAGATAGAGACTATTGTATTCAGCCGATACCATCTCCATTTTTTCATAAGCTTAAATCATAGTCATCTCGCACATGGGAAGTTGGAAGCTCTTCCACTCTTTCATATAAAAATGAATTCTCACTAATTTCGTTTTCATTTTCTTCCAACCAAAAATTATCTCTGGACATCATCGTTGCAAATTTCGTATTATCATTTTGCTGCTTACTGATTACCATTCTTCCACGTCTTCTCACTTCTTCTTATTCAGTCAGATTTTTGTTCGCTGCTCTTGCATTTCATCTACCGGTCTCCTGTATGTTGGTTAACATCTTACTCAGTCTTCGACGCTGCAGGAAGTCCCTTCCAGGTTCATGCTGCACCATATTGAACCAACCAGATGTCCTTGTTTGTTCACCAACGCTTGAACATCTAAAACCAATACGCTTAACTTATCGGACTTGCCGAGTTTTAATTATTCTTACTGGCTATTACCTTTATTTCATTTTTAATCTTCTTGCTAACGAAAATAGTAAATTTTATGTATTATTTAAGTTTATATATCGTATATCTAATACGTCTTAATAACCAAACTATAAATAAGTAATAAAAACAGTTTTCTTTACAAATATTATTAATTATTTATGATACTATTTTCTTTAAATTGTTAGCGGCATTAAAACTTTAAATCCTTCTCAAATATATACATTTTACAACAATTTGCTTCATACATAACAATTATTTTCTAATTAAATTATATGCCGCCCAAAAAAATTTTTTTTATATCAATTCTTGGCAAAACTAGTGCCTCTTACATAAGCGAGTACATAAAAGATAAATTTATTATTTATATTTTCTTTTCTTTAGACAATTCATTATTCCTTTCATATCATTTCTCTTTTTATATATCTTTTTAAATTTTTCAATTCTGAGCAAATTCTATTGCCCCCTGACATAAACCAGAACATTTAAGATAAACCCGTTTATGTGAAAACATTGTCCATTGCATGACTATATCTTTCATCGCATACAATTGACTTTTTATTTAAATTTACTTCTAGTCTGATATGTATATATTCATTAACGATTTTATTTTCCATCCTGTAATTAGCTCGTATATGGCTAAATACATACATTCGAGGCGCTTTAAATTTCCTAGAATTAATTACTAACGTTATGTTCCCAATTAACTATATATTTTTTTGTTTTTAAATTTCCATACGCTAATTTCCTACGTGATAACCCCAAAAATATATTTACATGTCGTCTGCTGTAGTATGTAAATTTCTGCAGATTTCCAATTTTCCAAGGCATAACCCTATATACTTACTTTTTTTTGTTTCCCAATATACGTTAATATATATATCCATATCTAACCGTATCATCCGCTTATAGCGACCGAAAAGTGGAAGTAGCGTAACTTTGATAAAAACCATCGTCAGTAGTCATGTGCTACCGAATGGCCTGATTATTGTATCGCCGGTTGAAATGATCAGCACTTTTCTTTTATTTCGATACTTGTTGCGTAAATTCGCCTTGTCAGACAACCCACATTACTCAATACTTTTCCTTGTGTCAGCACAATCTCGGTAGTAAATTCTGATCGTTGTGCTATAAAACCACGCTTTCGTAGCGTATTCCTTACAGTAAACAATTGCAGAAACAACTATCAACATGCTGAATGCCAACGCAAAATTAGGACGCTGCGCGCTTAGCCACACCCAGGTGTTGCGCACAGCGATGGCCCTGGAGCAGCACGAAATCCAAAAATTAATGGAAATGTCCTGGGACGCAGAACAACAACTGGTGAAGGATCTGCGGACATGCCTTCAAGAGGTGTCCACTCAGTGGGATTACCCCATGGAAGTCCTACTGGCCTGGCGGTTGGCTTTTACCATGCTGGTAAGACCTGAGGACCCTGAAGTTGAGCAGGCGCTAGGGCGCCTGTCGGTGCTGCTCCACAGGATTCATGAGTTTACGGTGCCGGGGTTCCCAATTGTGAACCCCAAACTCGTCCTGAAATACTACTGAAAACTAATAATAAAAATAGAAATAAAAACTAAATTTAAAAAAAAAATAGAAATTCCTTTGTTATCCTTTATTACATTTTTCAGCCCACCGTAAGTATCCCCGGTTTTAATGCTGCTTCTCTCAAGGATTCCTTCCTTTATTGCATCTCCTACAACCTCCATGAATGACCTTGCTCCTAACCCATACCCCCTTTTTATTTATACACTAATTAATTTTTTTTTTAATCTCATATAGTATTCTTTTATTATTCTTTCTTCACATTTCCATTACGGCGGAGTTACGAACAAATATACGTTAGTACATCCATTCTGTATACTATACACATATATACGTATATACTCACTTCACCAACAGTGTTACTGCTTATGCGTTATATCGCACTTCACCAACAGCCGTATATATGTGTGTATATAATCTATGTTTAGTTTAATTATGTGTATATTTTAAGTCAAGTTTTATATTGCTTACTCATGATTGTCTTATTTTTTATTTTATTTTTTTAATTGAGTTCAATGTTTTTCATTTAATATGTAAAAAAAAATTTTTTTTCCTACTGTGCTTCGTTTGGTCATAGTGCATAATAAGCATTTTTTTTTTCTTTACGTTGAAAACCGGAGCTGTGTGTGTTATTTTATACACACACGAACATGTTTACGTGGTTATTCTTGTGTTTACACTTGTGAAACACTGCTACACATGTCTTTATTTGTGTGGTCTAATGTGGAATAATTTCAACAAATTATTATGTAGCTTTTAGCACAATCCTGGAACGCGGCTTTCTGCTTATCTTGGGTATCCACCAGAACTTGGTGGTAGCCACTCGCTAAATCAAGTGTAGAAAAATATCTACTGTGTCCCAATTGATCCAGTATCTCTTCTATCCTTGGTATTGGGAACACCTGCTTGATAGTGGCGTCGTTCAATTTCCTAAAATCGACGACCATTCTCCACTTCTTCTGACCCTGAGCACCTCCCTTCTTTGGCACCAAAATTATTGGTGAGTTCCAAGGCGAGATACTCGGTGAAATTATGTTATCTTTTAACATCCCTTCCACTTGCCTGTTTACCTCATCTTTGTGAGCTTGCGGCAATCTGTATTGCTTCTGGTTAATTGGTGCTTTATCCACTCTAGTAGGTATTTCATGCTCTACCTCTGGTGTATATGTTAACTGGTCTCCTTCCAGCAAAAATATGTCATGGAATGACGTACAAATGGCCTCTATTGATGCCTTTTCTTCTAAATTTACGCTTGGGTCTAACCTCAATGATTCTAGCACTCTCTCCATCCTTTTCCTTATATCTACCTGCTTAATCTGATTAACCGCTCTATAATTCGGTTCCTTAAAATTATCATAACTAGTGAACTTAGGTCTAAAATCTTCATCCATCAGGTAGTCCTTTTCTGATGCGTTGAGTACACAAGCGTACACTTTACCCTTGTTAACGTGCGTTATGGTCTCTCCCATATATACGCCGTCCGCTAGCTGCTGCTTGTGCAACACAAGAGTCCTAAGTTTCGTGTCTACACGCATAGTAACTACTCTGGTTGACCTTGCGTTCACTACATCTATACAATTCTTAACCCTATTCACGGTTCCTTCCTGCCATGACTTTAATGGGAGAGTAAGGATTCTATTCTTATTATCATCATAAAATGATAACTGTTTTTCTAGCGCATCCAGTATGGTGCGGCCCCAGAGGTTATCGCGGCCAATTATCCCATCGGCCGGGATACCTTCCCTATCCAATTCGACTGCGTGCACTCTAAACCTCATGCCCTTAACTTTACTGTGCCCTATTTTGAGTGACCCTAGTGTTCTGATGCAACCTCCGAACGCTCCATTAAGCGTTCTTACATCTTTTGGGTTAACAACTAGTCCTTTCCGTAAAACACTAGATTTTACGAGGCTAGTATCCGCCCCTGAATCTACCAAAAGCCCTAGCTTTCCACTAGCTGCCTCCTTGCAGGGTATCTCGATAAAAGCATCACCTATCCTGCTTACAACGAAGCAACGATCTTTTGATTCCAAAATGGACGCGTATCTATTTCCTAACTCTTCAAATTTTCTCCTCCATGCACCACAGTTATCCCTTACGATCCTATACTCCCTCAAAATTACCGTGAATATCTTAGCTATACATCCTCGTACCATGTACGCGGCGATTGGCCTATACTCTCTAACTTTATTAAAATTTAATCTAAGTGCTAGAATCATCACAGTTACCCAAATCAATACGCAATCAAAAATTTTCTCCCGGAGAAACTCTTGCTCCTCCTTTTCCTGGACTGTACATCCTACATTACCAGTCACACGTACCTCCGGCCTAACTGTTGCTTCCTTTCTTTTGGCTTTTCAGTCTATTGGCCTAGACTGCTCGAAGTTTCCCTGGTTCCTCTGTTGGAACTGCCTATCCCTGCACTCCGCAGCTCGATGTCCCATCCGACCACATGAGAAGCATTTCAACCCCTGTTGGGTATTGCCTATCCTTTGTTCATCTCTAGAATTCCAATTGGTCGTTGCTGACCAATCCCAGTGTTGAAAGGATTTCTTCCTTGGTTAATCCCTTCCGTTGAATTAACTCGTGGACTACTACCCCTGTCGCCCCTCAAGGGTGGATCCGGGCGCCTCGACGCTGGCTGCCTTCTATTCTGATTCCATTCAGGGTGTACTTGGCACTGTCTACTTGCCTCATGACCATATGTTTGGCACTCCATACAATAGGGCGTATTCTTGCGTGTAATACATTCATCCCTTGTATGACCTGGCTTATGGCAGAGCGAACATGTGGGAGCCCTCTGTATAACCTCCCTGTGACGTTTTCTCTGATACGCGGCTCTGCTGTCGGAGACACCAGGATTATACGCTCCTCTGTATACGTTTGGGACGGAATTAATTCCTTCTCTATCCATGACGGCGGCAGTTAAACTGTCCTGTCTATTTTCAAACATATGTATCTCCCCCAAACCGGTCGTACTCCGTTCCACAAGGACTTGCGCTCGAATTGCTTCTTCTACCAATTCCTCCAGATTTCCTGTTTTGCTATTCAGCATATGAATTTTTAGAGCGGAATTGCGGAGCCCCACTACGAAAGTCGTTAACACTGACTTGTCAATTTCGTACAATAACGCGGTATCACCAACGCCATCGTACTTATTTTTGACTACTTCTTGGGCCAATATCCGAAGTGACTCCAAACGCCTGGCAAAGGCGCGTATGTCTTCCCCTGCCAGTTGTTTCCCGATTCTAATCTCTTGGGATATGTCTTCCAGAGTTCTCTCCTTTAGATAAGTTCTCTTCAGAAGGCCATAAAGCTCATTCACACTGGCGAATTGTTTTGGCAGCACAAGGTTGTACGCATCTCCAAATAACCTTTGCTTAACACAGTCAAAGAAGTCCTGCAACTCATCAGGGCCTATGCTTCGCTTTGCAAGTTCACAACCTTGAATGAACCTACTGAGTTCTGACCTTAAATCTTCTGAAGCAGCACCAGTAAACACAGGTACTAGCCTGGACACGGTCTTGGAGATATCCTCGATACCCATTTTACGTATTTCTGTATTACTTATGACCGGTAAAATTTGAGAGTTATCCTTTTGGGTGTTTTGCAAATTCACTCCCCTTGGATCTGAAATGTATTCGACTAGCGACGGACTCAAACTTATGAGTCTTCGACCGTTTGCCCGTACAGGCGAAATATCGTCCACTGTATTGGGACTTTGCTGCACCGTTACTGCTTCTGGCTCGTTTGGCGGATATACCTGATTTTTATTATTTATCGGACTTTCCGGAGAAAATGGCTCGACACCGATTTCCGATGCGTCAAATAAAAACTCCGCTTCACTCTCTCCAGTCGATATTAATCTAGGCTTTACCACACGACCTATCCCTTCCGGAGTTAAATACTCCGGCCAGCGAACTTCTGGTGGCAGAGCTAGTACTGTCTGCGTTTGTATTTGAGAGGTTGAAGCCGCTCTCAATCTTGCTGGCTTAGTAGTTGCCCCGATTCTTTTGAGCTCCAAGTTTTCCTTCTCCAGATGCGATGCGGCTTCCTCAGTTTCCCGGAGTTGCCTTGAAAGTACTCTAGTTTTATTCTCCAGGAATTCCGTATTTATCTTCAATTCCTCAGTATCTTTGAAGACTTGGAAAAATTTTTCTTCCGTCCGACTCTGAATAGTACCTAACGCTTGGTCTGCTGCTTCCAGAGTTGACAGGTTTCCACTGTCTCTCGCTAATCTCCAGAGTACCTGGGCTTCACTTTTGCTGGTTGCCGCTTCCAATTGTTCAAACAATTTTTCTGCGAATAATTTCACCTCAGTTTGCAGAGACCTAAGCTTGTCCCGAGCCCTGTCCTCCTGCGAACTAGGACTATCCTCCTGTGCTTCCAGCTCTTCTAAATCCAACTTGAATTTAGTCAACCAGTCTCGTGTCAAACCGTTGACGTGTAACGCGTAATCCTTGGTGAAGTACTCCTTGTAACCACAACAGTCCTTAAACTTTAACAACTCCTCGTTGTTGCTATTGAACACATTCAACAAGGCTTCTAACTCCGTTCCTTGCTTTGCTATCCTTCCTACAATTTCTGATTCTCTTCTGAATTGCCTCGCTCTGTAGCTTTTGAGCTTCCAGCAATCTTATCGCTTCTCTTGGCGTTTCCATAGACCGAACAAATTCTTATCTATGACGCCGCAATAAATGGTACAAACTAGTTTTCTTTCTTTTTATATAAATTTAATTAATAAACAATTTTTTTTTTCTAAAAACAAGTTAAGATAATTAAACTAACAAGTGAAGTTAAACTATGATATTATTCATATAGCATTCCACGTCTCCTGCATTGTTGCTCCTCCAATCGGCATACCTCTTGCCACAATCTATTAGCTTGCTCCCACGGCATAGGGACCTCCACAGTTTGCTGTTCCTCCAGTATTTTCCTCAAACACGCCGGTCGCTTCCGTTCCCGCTTTTGCTCTCCTCCTCTTTTTCTAATCCCAAACCGCTTTCCGTCCTTCAGTTGTCGCTCAGTGCTTCCAGGTTCATTCCCAACTTTTGTTTTCTTTAAAAGCAAAGAGAAAAATAAAACAATTGTGAGTGCTTAAATTTTCATTCAACACGATTTCGTTTCCATTTTTCCCTAGTGTAGTGCCGCGGAAATAAACTATATTCTAGTACAAAAAAATTATACTTTCACTAGCATAAAAATTATACTTATATTAATAATAATAAAAAAAATACACTTAATTTAATACGTAACCACCGTTGGTATTTATGGATTTTTTTTTTAAATATTTCTCCTAATTCCGAGGAAGTTTTTTGGTTTCACAAAATTGTTTCCAAAAATATTCATACCCAAAGAAAGAAATTTTACCGTAGAATCATACGCATTTTCATTTCAAGTGAAAGTAAAAGTGTCGTCGGTGCATTCTAAATGCCCCTCGTCAGCTTGACTGCGGAACTGTCATAATTAATGAATAAATTCTATTCATTTACAATATTTGCACCCTAAAAATATGTGCGTTCTTAATGAATTTAATAAGAGCCGGTGCTGTGAGTCAACTACGCGTGGGTAGCTTGATTCTAACTCACAACACCTCCGATGGAAGGACCAAGTCTAGGAAACCATAACCACAGTTCAGTTCAGTTTTCGTTGAAGCGTAAGTTTCGTTGCAACGTAAATTTTCGCAGGATGGGAATATGCGATTACAGTTCTAGGAACATTATCCTCTATTCCATCTAGACCGATAGTGCGTGGCGAAGAGTCACATCCTGCCCGAGGGAACCCTGCTATTTATAAATGAACACTACGGATATAGACTGAGGAGTCAATAAACCTCCCCGGATACAGGGTGTGGAGGAGCAAACCTCTATAAAAAAACCTCTGGGTTGGAGTAAGATGTCATACGACCCGTGTCGATGCTCAGCCTGGCTGGGGACCCAGGTCAAAAAATAGCCCAGTCTCTAACGGAGTGCTCCGGATACTTGGCGTCCTCCGGTTCTATCTAGCCTTACTCACGCACAAGGACCTCTGCGCGAGCGGACCTTTCTTGTCCGATACTCGTGGGACCACATATGTCTTTAAATTTAAAACCAAATCCAAAACCAAAGGAGGGCGGTCCTCCCAAAAAACTGACAGAGGCGATCCTGTCTACCGCTAATATAAGGGTGGCAGACAGATCGATAGCAGCAGGAGGCAGAAGGGGCTTAAGCGTTAGGGCTGGTCCCAGCCCGAGTGCTGGTAGTAGGGGACGGGGAGGCTTGGGAAAACCGGTCTCTCGTCTCTTTCAGAGGGGTGCTGAAGGATGAAACCCGGAGGAGGTGGTAAAAACCCAAACGCTGACTTCGGTCAGGGGGCGGGGAGCTACCCCGGGGATCTTTCGGCAGCAGATAGTAGAGGGGCCCAGCAGCTCAAAGAAGGTTGCTGGGGTAGGCCAGGGGGGGTCGTTTAAACCCGTCCGTCCGTCTAAGCAGGCCTATTATGATAGGAAGGCGGCCATGAGGGTCATGGCCAAACATGAGGCTCTACCCACAGACCAGCTCACTAAGGAGCAGGCCAAATTGGTAGAGTGGGCAAGGGGGGTGCTATCCGGCTTGGGCAAACCGGCGGGTACAGCCCCATAGAGACAACGCTCGGCTGAAGAGGCGGGTGAGGTCGCTAAAAGACAAAAAGTCGGCGGCCAGAAATACCCATCCTACAGCGACGTTGTCAAAGGGGGGGGGGGGGGGTGAGATGCTGGCCATCATTGACCGGAAGGAGGAGGAAGGGGTCATACCCAAAGAGAAGTGGAGGTGGGTGGAGCAAGCGATTGCCGAAGTCTACCTCCAAGTCTTAGAGGAAAACCCTGGACCCCCCCTTTCTGTCATGATGCGGGCTGGTATCAGGGCAGGGCCAAACTTATCGCATGCGATGACAGCAAGTCAGCCAATCTTTACAAGATCGCGGTAAGCAAGGTTGGCGAGATCTGGCCGGGAGCCAAGCTAGAAGCCGTCAGCAGGGAAGAAGTTCCCAGCAGCCCCAGAGCCCGGGTCTGGATCCCGGCTAAGCCAGCTGAACCGGAGAGAATAGAGGCGATCTTTAGATCGTGCAACAGGGAGCTGGCAACCCATAACTGGAAGGTAGCGAAGCTCGAGGAGCCATTGGAAGGAAGGAGGCAGGTGTTGCCCGGGGTCGGGCAGCTCTTTCAGGAGGACGACCTTCTTGACTACACCGAAGAAGAGGAGGACGCGGACGTTACGATGGTGGAGGCAAGAAGGACAGATTCTTATGAAGCTGATCCAAATCAACCTCCACCATTGTAAACTCGCCTCTGCGAACTTGATGGTCCGCCTGGGTTCCGGTGGTTTTGACGTGGCCCTCATCCAAGAGCCGTGGATATGCGGCAACAAAATCTGCGGTTTGAAGATGAGAGGCTTCAAGATGATAGCCGCTCAGAGCACAGGTAAGCCTCGTGCTTGTATAGTTGTAAAGGATAACATTAACATCTTATTGCTCCCACAGTTAAGTAATGGCGATACGGTGGCGGCAAGCATTGAGCTGCAAAATAGCATTCTCTGGGTAGCCTCCGCATATATGCCTCACGACAAGGACGCTCCACCAGAGGAGGTTCGGACATTGGTCATGGAGGCAGCCGCAGCCAAAAGGAACTTGGTTGTCTCCAGTGACGTAAACGCACACAACACTTTGTGGGGAAGTTCAAACACTAACGCAAGAGGTGAGTCAGTTTTAGACTTCATTATAGAGAATAAGCTTAGTGTGATAAATTTAGGCTCAGAGTCGACGTTTATAACACAAAATAGAAGGGAAGTGTTAGATATTACCCTGACCTTCGATAACTTCGCTAACAATATAAAAAGATGGAGAGTGTCGAATGAAAATTCCTACTATGACCATCGCTATATAGAATACGAAGTGAACTTCCCACGAGCTCCAGCTAAGACCTTTAGAAATATACGGAGAACGGACTGGGGGAAGTATAGGAAAACTCTCAGGGCCTCGCTGCCAATAAATCCCCCGTCTGATCCCACAGACCATGTGGAATTAGACGGGCTGATCAATCAGGTAACCACGGCCCTGCATAGTTCACTGACAGCCGGGTGCCCGGTTGTAAAACTGAGAGGCAAGGACAAACCACCTTGGTGGTCAATGGATCTAGGCCTTCTCCGGAAGTCCAACAGGCGGCTATTTAACAGGGCTAAAACTTCGGGTCTGCCCGCGGACTGGGAAGCCTACAAGGCTGAGCTAAAAATATACAAGAAAGCAATCAGAATTGCGCAGCGACAGTCCTGGCAAAACTATTGTAGGGATGTGGAAGAAACATCGGAAGCAGCTAGACTAAGAAGAATCCTAGCGAGGACACCACACAACCTGGGCTACCTTAAAGGTCCGGGTGATGTGTGGAGTGAATCGAGCGAGGAATCTTTGGCTCTTCTGTTAGATACGCATTTTCCAGGCAGTAGCACAGTGGAGAGTGATAACCCGACACCTAGGGGCAGGCAGTCTGAGATAGGGAATGCGATAGTTACAGTCGAGAAAGTTCAGTGGGCCATTAACACCTTTGGTCCATATTTATCTAAGGGTCCGGATGGAATCTATCCAGCTGAACTGCAACAATTATGGGACATAATTACGCCCTGGGTAGTGACTGCAATTAGAAGCTGTCTTAACATGGGCTATATTCCGCTGAGATGGAGAGAAACGAAGGTTTCCTTCATACCCAAGGTAGGCAGCTCCTCTCATGTAAATCCTAAAGACTTCAGACCAATCAGTCTCACGTATTTCCTCCTAAAAACACTAGAGAGATTGATGGATGCACACTTACGGGAAGCTATACCAACTGGTAGAATCTCCTCAGCACAACATGCATACACGAAGGGCAAATCGACAGAGACGGCGTTACACGTACTTATTGGTATAGTGGAAAAAGCCATCCAGCAGAAAAATTTCGCACTAGCGGCGTTCGTTGACATAGAAGGCGCTTTCAACAACATAAATGCGAACGCCATTACGGGAGCGTTAGAAGCTCTGGGCGTCGATCCTAACATGGTAGCGATGGTAGAAATGATACTCGTCAGTAGAAGGGTAACTGCCAGCTTAGGTTCCCACACCTTAAGCAGACAGGTCTGCAGAGGCACTCGTCAGGAGGAGTCCTCTCCCCCCTGCTCTGGAATTTGGCGGTAAATTCATTACTGCTAGCCTTAGAGAGGGAGGGTTGCCATGTCGTCGCCTACGCTGATGACTTGGCAATTGTGATCAGAGGGAAATATCCAAACACTCTTATGGATATTTTGCGCTCTAGCATGGCCACGCTTACTGGTTGGACGGGAAGAAAGGGATTAGGGTTAAACCCTGAGAAAATGGAAGTAATCTCTATTCCGTCTAGAAGAGAGTAGCAAACACCAATGCCATGGAGAAGGGGGGAACTTAATTTCTACACTGACGGATCCAAACTTGACGATAGAGTCGGTTTTGGAGGTTTCTCAGAAGAATTGGGACTGAAACTTTCTTTCCGTCTCCCCGACCACTGCAGTGTTTATCAAGCAGATGTCCTAGCCATAAAGGAGGTAGCCGTCTACTTAAATAGACATGCCGTAACAAGAAATATTATAAATATATACTCGGATAGCCAGGCGGCCATCTTGTCAATGAATTCGGTGGCACTGAAATCAAAGGTTGCTCAGGACTGCCGAGCAGCCCTAAATGATATCAGTACCGTTTTCAAGGTACGCCTTATATGGGTTCCGTGGCGTAGAGATATTGCGGGAAACTGTAGGGCTGATGACTTAGCCAGACGGGGTACAAACCTTCCTTTAGGCACGGACAGATGTGAGATTGGAATACCAATTGCCACCTGTAAACTGATGCTGAAGGATAGGGTCGTGCGTGAGACCAATGGGTCTTGGGCACAAGAGGGCACTTGCTTAACGACTAGGCTAATGTGGCCGGAACTTAATAGTAGGAAAACTAGAGACTTGCTTGTCCTGCCGAGAGAGAATATCTCTAAGGTCGTGGCATGTATAACTGGTCACTGGCTTTTCGGCAGACATGCTCTCAGGCTGGGAGTATTCTCTCATGAATACTGCAGAAGCTGTGGGGATGAGGAGGAGGAGGAGACTGTGGAACATCTGTAGTTGCCCCGCTCTGGCTAGAAGCAGAGCGGGCTCTTCAGGCCAATACGCTTTTAGCTCGCTTACAGAGGTGTCTAGCGCGAAGATCAAACAAATCCTGCGCTTTATTAGGGCTTCAAAATGGTTCGACGAGTGAATCGAAGGTGCGTTGTGGCGCGGTGGTATCACAATGGACCCATGGTGGTCTGAGTGAGCTGGTCCTTGAACTGGCTGCCACATTAACCTTACCTAACCTAACCTAACCACTTTTGGAATAACTGATTGGAGATGCGGCTGGCGAGCGGTGTTAAGTTAAGGCCGTAAACCGATAGCAAGTTGTCCTCGCAGATTTTGTGATTAGGCCACATAAGTATGTAAGTAATTTACAGTTTTGCGGCTGCGCAACGAACACAATTCAAACCGATTTTTCAGGATAAAAACATTTATAACGGCACATTAGCTACTATTTTTATTTCCAAAAACAAAATTTAGAATGAGAATATTTACTTAAAGTAAAATTTTAAACTAGCTTCGTTGTAGAAGTCAGAAATTGAGTCTTAGCACTGACACACCCCAGTACTGCTACACATTGTGTGCGGTTCAGGCACTACCAGTGCCGTTCGCATTCGGGTGAAGCAGTAATATTAGATTTGTGTTGGATCTTGACAGCCCCAACACACATTGTAATTATATTATTACAGAAATTAATTGAGTTCGAATCACTGAATTATGTCAAGTAAAACAAATACCTTTGTTTATTATTTAGCTTTATTTAAAGTAGTTTAAATTAACAGCAATCCAATTAATAAATATTTGACACAACTTATCATCTTAATTTATAGTTTTATATCGCTTTCACATCTATACGTCAATTAATAAATTACTAACGGGATAGCAACATTATTTAGCCTCGTAGTAGGACATCACTAATTGTTTTAATGACTTTGTATTATCCGTCCGAGGGTTGACTTTGAACACAGTCCGTCCATTCATTGTGAGTTGGAAAATCACACCCAATCATCGCCTGTATACTGATTCTGCTTTCTACGCATACCGCTATCATGCAGAACTGGTGTGGTTCAATAACTTTGGCATTGAGTTTGGATCTCTATTATCGATGTGATTCTTTACAACTATGGATTTGGTCTTTCTTGTTAGGCTTCTTCACATCCTTTCTCCGAAAATCTCCAGTATCCTCTGCACAAATTGGCTTCAAAAATAAGGTACGATTTTACCACACTGCTCCTCGAAAACTTATTTGATTCTTTCGTTTTCAGTACACAACGGTATCACGACGTGGTTGTTTTTTAAACTCCTTACAGGAAATCTCCAGTATCCTCTGCACAAATTGACTTCAAAAATAAGGTACGATTTTACCACACTGCTCCTCGAAAACTTATTTGATTCTTTCGTTTTCAGTACACAACGGTATCACGACGTGGTTGTTTTTTAAACTCCTTACAGGAAGTCTAGTGTTGATCCGTATATTAGGATGAAGTCAGCCCCAATAATTATCTCGTCCACAATATCAGAAGCTAGGAACTCATATTTCACTTTAGTGGCTTCAATCATCAATGTCATCAAATTATCTTCTGATTATTGCACCCGTACCAAATTGCAGTATACGAGCACTTGACTCCATCGCCCTTATGATCTACATCTAATTTATGCACGGAGTGACCATGGTCGGAAACGAGTACTTAGAACAGTTCTTAAGAGATGCACAGAAATTGGAATGTGTGGAAAGTGAACAAATATTTTAGAGAGATGGCAGTTTTTACAAACCACAGATTCCACAAATGAGAATATTCACTCTCGACCACAAAAGAAATATTAGTGCAATGGTAACTAGTTCAATCACAGAAAGTCATTCTTAGAATAAATTACTCAGGAACAAAAAAGATTAATAATACAATCTTTATAAAAAACAAATGTAATTATGTAAAAAGAGAGTGCCACCTAATAGGAATTTGAAACTAAACAAGAAAAGTATATAGGGGCAGAGAACTGAAACTAGTTATTCTACATAGAACAAATCAAATACTATTCCAACATCAATATAGTTTCTGTCATAGTATAAAGTATATCATTGATAGAATAATACTATGAATGCATATCGAATATTGTGAATGCGAAGATTCGTAATGAGAGCAAATATGTTTTATTTATTCAGTAATTAATGTCGTTGATTGTACTGGTAAATACGGGTTTTGGTTTGTGCTGGCCCATAGTTCATACTCTATTATGAATAGGTAAATGAGGATTATGATTACCATAAAATTATGCATTACTAATAAACTAATATACATGTACATGCAAAGGGCCAACCAAAATAGACGAGACGAGACATAACGGGTAAATTCAAACATATGTGTACCAATGTTAATAACCAAAATGGTCGTACGTATTTTATCGAAACTGAACGAAACATTTAGACATGACGTTTTGCTCCATAAAAACAGAACTGCAAACGTCTGCTACTCGTCCCAACAGCTGCTCGGTTGATGCGCTTGTTATTTTCACACAAAAAAAATTAAAATGACGGAGTAGTGCTACGATTTAATCGCCGCTGTGAGGGATAAGCTCGCAATTTATGTAAAAAGCCATCCATCGATGCGTTTGATAGCGTCACATTTGGGGTTAAATGTCAAAATCGACGTAACGAGTGCAGACGTTCGTCCAATCGCTATCGTTCCGTCTCGTCTATTTTGGTTGTACCTAAAGTCCTTTTTCCAACTACGAGAACCAGAAGATAAAATCATCAATTTGAAATCCTGGCTCAAAAGTAGAGTGTCAAAAACAAGACTAAAATACGTCCAGAGTTATAAGTTTTGCGTGCTTGATGTACCTGTATCTAAGTCTTATTTGTAGTAGTAAAAACAAGACTTAGATTGAGATACAAAATGTAACTTACAATAAATAGCAAACGTTTGCATAAGTAATATAACCGCATTGCCTAATTAGCTCATAGTAGCACACAACAGATTCTATTGTATTCCATGATGCCCTGCTAAAGTATTTAGTTGTTTGTGATTTTCACTGCCGGTGGAACCCCCTGAAGAGCACTCAGCACTTATTCAAACAATATGAATGCACATCACAAATAAAAGCAGAGTATGTCATCATGACCCGATTTCAAATCTGGAACATGAAGTGTTGACAGGCTTTCGTCAGTGCTTTTGTTGCAAATGTCATATCTGTAACATTGCAATTGAGGGCTGCACAACAATAGTGGATGTGACTGCCGGAAACTAGTGACGCGAAATAACAAACAAACCATTTCTTGTATTTGGGTTGCCTCTGGCGAAAAGTTATGTCGGTGGCAGCGCTCTCACAAGTGAAACAAAAGAAAGTGTTTGTGCTTTTCGAGAAAATTCTCATACAAAAAAACAAATCTACATATTCATATATGTACACATTTGTTGAGCAGGACAAAAGAACAAGAGGAACAACATTGACTAAAACGAGAATTATTATTAGATATTAAAGGAAGACTACTGATTTAATGTTATCTCAGCTCATTATGGCCATTCAACCGTATTAGCTTGTGTTCTTTGGTTAAAAGAGAGAAAAAGAAGCATACTCTGGTTCTAATACTAGATAGAAGAAAGGCCACATTGACGTTTGCTGCACTGATGTAAAATATTATCATACGCTAAATTATTTCGGTAGGAAATATGTTTAAGTGCAAACATAGTCACAACAACAAATCATTTCAGAAAAGATGAAACCAGATTTATCCCATTATTTAATCCTCAAGAATCAAATTTTTTTTTTTTTAACGAATCTTCCATACACAGAAACGTTTTATAATTGCACCTAGTAAATACAGGTAATAAATTAAACAAATTAAAAGAAAAGTGTTAAGTATTTTATGTACATGCTAACATATAACATATAAATAAAATATCGGCTACTCGAGTTCCATTAGGACTGACACTGGTCTCCGTTTTAGTCATCAGAAGTAAACTGGATGCTGCAACGTTGACATGCGATTTCAGTCGCTGTTTGTGAGAAATGGCAAATTTTTTTGTCACATCAGTGACAGTTGGCATGCCAAGATCACGATGGAGATCGCTATTTCTAACATAGTATGGTGCATTAACAATACATCGCAGCACTTTATTTTGAAAACGTTGGATAGTGGCAATTTCACTAGCACATCCCCGCAATTTGGCGTCTAGTGTAACACCAAGGTATTTGGCTTAACCCATCCATGAAAATCGGTTTGTAAGGTGTATTTTTCAGTGAAAAAACTATAGGCGTTGATTTGGTTTTGTTTAACTTAATGCGCCATTTCTTAGCCCATGAAGCAATACAATTAAGAGCCTCTTGTAGCTTAGCCGTCGCGTCTTCGATAGTGTTACCTGTTGCCAGAACACGAGTATCGTCCGCAAATGTTGCGGTTACTTGCTGATTTGCTTTTGGTAGGTCGTATGTATACAGGAGGTACAGCAGAGGTCCCAGGATGCTCCCTTGCGGTACACCAGCACTAATTTTTTTCAAAGAAGAATGGGAGTTTTCGTACTTAACACTAAAGTACCTATCATCAAGGTATGATGAAAGCACCTCGCAATATTGCATTGGCAACAATGTCCGCAGCTTTTGTAATATACCTGCATACGACTAGGAAGACGGTGGAACACACCTTTTTCCCTTCCAACGCAGTTCCGACCATATTCACAACTCTGTGGATTTGATCAGTTGTCGAATGATTTTTCCTAAAACCAAACTGGTGAGAGGGAATCAAGTTTTTATTCTCAATTATTGGCATTAACCGCGTTAAAAGCAATTTTTTAAATAGTTTTGACAATGCTGGCAGTAAGGATATTGGTCTATACGATGATACGTCGTTGAGTGATTTCCCAGGCTTGGGTACCATGATTACCTCTGCGAATTTCCAATATATAGGAACATGACTCATCCTGAAGCACATATTAATTAAATCAGACAGATAAGATACCCAATTATTGGGCAGTTTACGAAGAACTTCCGTCATTTTTAATTCAAATCTTGGCGCTTTTTATACCCTTTACCTTTAAAAAAGGTAAATAGGGTATATTAATTTTGTGCTTTTGAGAGGGGTTGCAATTTCGAGAAGGATGCTTGGTAGGTATGGACATGTATATAGTCATATAATAATATAACTATAAGAGCTGGCCACCCTTAGTTAATAAACATACAAACTGGTCACTCTAATTTTCTCCACATTCTATCCAATAATATTTGCCGTGTCAGCGGAACAGCTACATTGTATCGTCTTCATAGACGAAGCTTCTCCGCTGCCACTGCTATTGAAATATAAACAATGCATGCCCAAGCTGCTGCGCGAATATGAACCGCGACCGCTTCTGCAGTGATAAGCATATTGTAATGTACATACATACATACATAGAGCTGAGAACCAGCCAATCTCAAAACTCCTTCTCCTACATTTTTGCAGCATCAGCAAATAGTTTTAAGATAAACAAATGCTATGTTAGAATAAAGTATAAAAGTAAGCTCATTCTCATTTATATGTTAGTTCTTAAGAGAGAATTCAAAATAAAGTTTTAACACTTAACTGGCGCAGTCGGGAAACTCGGAGGAAAATTAGGAAAGATCCTAATATAATCCTGAAGAAGAATACTGAAGAAACATCCTAATATAATCCTGAAGAAGAATACTGTAGAAAGTTCCTAATAAAATCCTGAAGAAGAATACTGAAGAAAGATCCTGAAGAAGAATACTGAAGAAAGATCCTAATATAATCCTGAAGAAGAATACTGAAGAAAGGTCCTAATATAATCCTGAAGAAGATTACTGAAGAAGAATACTGAAGAGGAATACTGAAGCAGAATACCGAAGAAGAATACTGAAGAAGAATACTGAAGAAAAATCCTGAAGAATCCTGAAGCCCTAGAAGAAGAGATCCAGATTACCAACAAGGATCATAAAAAGATCCTGACCTATACATAGCGAGTTGCGCTTAAACAATTCAATAGCCTTTGCGGCTTATACAAAGCGAGTTGCGCTTAAACAATTCAACAGCCTTTTCGGCTTATACAAAGCGAATTGCGCTTAAACAATAAAACAGCCTTTGCGGCTTATACAAAGCGAGTTGCGCTTAAACAACACACCAAGAGCGGCCTGTAACGGCCTAAGATACATAGCGAGTTACGCTTAAAATTAACAAATCGACAAATGACTAGTCGTAGGGAAATTGACGAATTATTCAAAAAATTCGAAGCTATCGTGGCCAAAGATAATCAAAATCGTATCAGAGAGGAAATCCCAAAGTACGTGCCAACACCAATCCCAAGACCACAACCCTTAACTATAGAACAATACCGTCAAAGACAGGAAGATCGTCGACAAGAAAGGAAAAAATTCGAAGCTGCCAACCGCAAACCAGAAGAAAAAAAGCGAAGGACGAGAGCCGGAAAAGCGGTTAGAAATCGACGAGAAATAAGGGAAGTGTACCGGATGATCCACCTGACAAAGGGTGTGGAACGCGAGCAGTACATAAAAACTCTCAAAACTTTACAAAGTAAGAAAAAAATAGAACTTAAGTATAATAGATTTATAATAAATAATGATGAGAAGAAAATAAATAATTACAAAGAACCTCTGGCAAGAAATTGGTATCACAGATGAACCAAAAATAGAGAATTTTGATTTTGATTAGATTAAAATAAGATATTTAAGGCTAAGTGAAATATTAAAACAGAGTGAAAAATTAGGATTATACACATGTGCTACATATATGAATAAATATTAAAAGAAAATAATAATAATAAAATAAATTTTTTATTCTTCGTTCCTTGCTCAGAAAATTAATAAAATGGAACAGACAAAAATTCAATACTTCAGACTAGCACTTGACATGGTCAAGGGAATCACAGAATTCAACGGGGAAAATATAACCCAACTCCCTGATTTCATGCAACAAGTCGAAAATTTGTCACCAATACTAGAAACATTTGACCCCACAAACACACAAATACTGTTCACATACATAAAAAATAAATATACAGGAAAATGCAGAGAGGCACTGCATAAAGAAAGCCCAATCCAAAATTGGACAGATATTAAACGGGTATTAAAGAAGCATTTTAGCGAAAAAAAGAACATTAACGATTTAATGGATGAACTAAAAACCTTAACTTTAAACGGAACCATAGAAAACTACTATTATAAACTAAGCAAACTTGTAAATAGAATAAACAATAGAAGACTAACTCATGACGAAACTTTATACAGCGTTACAGAAATAAACAGAATAAGTCTTAGAACATTCAGGGACAATCTACCAGAACCAACTAAGACCATGATCTTTGCTAGGAACCCTGAAAACATAGAAAAAGCCTTTGAGCTAATTCTTGATGCAAGACATCAACACCTTACAAAATTTGGTCTGCCTTCAAATAATACAAATTTTTCACGAACTCAATCAAGAACGAATTTCAGTAATAACAGAAATTACAGAAATCAAAGACCAATTCTAAACAACTATAGTTCACAAAACGACAACCAGCAAAGATATAACAATTTGAGTAATAACAGAAATCAACCTAGTTATTACAACAATGCAAATACTAGCATTCCAAGATACAATAACAGACAACAAACATATAACAACTACCAAACGCAACAAACAAATAGTAACTTTAATAGAAACAACACAAAAAATACTTTCACGCGTACACCATCACAGAATACACGACAACAAACCAATTATAACTATAATGGTGCTAATAACACATATAATGACAATAATAGAACATCTTCACAAAACACCAGACGTACTAACAACTCTAGGCAAGACGTACAACCCATGGACATAAGCCGAAGCGGTTCGGATTTTCACAGGCCAGCCTCAAGAAATTACCTTACATAAAACTTGTTAGGGACAATAGACCGTACTATTTATTAATAGACACTGGAGCAGAATTTAGCATCATCAATGAAGGTATTTTAAATCCTCAATCAAAGAAAATGACAAATGCAAAAATAAGAGCTTTTGGACAGGTTTATAAAGTTCACTGCTTGTATGAAGTACCAATCTTTAAAGAATTTCAAAGAAAAAACCTAAGCGTTGAATTCTTGGAATTCAATTTACATAATAATTTCGACGGACTAATCGGAAACAATATTCTCACCAAGTTAAAATGTATTATAGATTACAACCAGAGACTACTTATTACGTCTACCGCAAAGATACCCTTCTTCCTAACGAAAGAAGAGGAAATCTACAGCGAAATGGCATTTGAAAGTGGTCACATTGAAGTTGAAGATTGTATTGATTCAGAGCATGAAAATAGTAAACAAAGCAAGAAAAAAAAAATAAAAACCAAGCGTCGAACTGGGAAAAACAAAAGATCGACCAACTGAAACGAAAATACAAAAATGTGTTTTATAGCAAGGACTTAGACCTATCTTTTGCAAATGACGTTAAGCATCGAATAAGAACTACAGACGATATACCAATATATTCAAAATTATATAGATACCCACAAATTCACAAGTAAGAAGTCAATAAACAAATTAATGACATGCTTCAACAAGGTATCATACGACAATCTAAAAGTCCTTATAATAGTCCAATCTGGGTGGTACCCAAAAAGTCAGATAACACGGGTGAACAAAAATGGCGCATAGTTATCGATTACAGAAAACTTAACGAGGTAACAATTGATGACCGTTTCCCAATTCCAAATATAGAAGACATATTCGACAAACTGGGAAAGTGTCAATACTTTACAACTTTGGACGTCGCTAGGGGGTTTCATCAGATTGAAATGCACCCTGACCACATTCACAAAACAGCATTTTCTTTGGCAAATGGCCACTACGAATTCCTGCGAATGCCATTCGGTCTAAAGAATGCACCAGCGACATTCCAGAGAATGATAAACAATATTCTCCATGACTACATTGGAAAAATCTGTCTAGTATACCTCGATGACATTCTGATCTTCTCAACAAGCATAGAAGAACATATAGATTCAATAAATAAAATTTTCACTAGACTTAGAGAAGCAAACCTCAAAGTCCAATGTGACAAGTGCACATTCATGGCCAAAGAAACAGAGTTCTTAGGACATATTGTCACCCCGGACGGAATCAAAACAAACCCAAAGAAGGTAGACGCAATACAAAAAATTCTTATTCCAAAAACGCAAAAAGAAATAAAATCTTTCTTAGGAATAACAGGCTATTATCGTCGTTTCATTAAAGACTACTCAAAGATAGCACACCACATGGTAAAATACTTAAAGAAAAACACAAGAATTAACATTAGTGACAGAGACTATGTAGATTCGTTCCAAAAACTTAAAATATTATTGCAAAATGATCCAATTCTAGTTCATCCGGACTTTAACAAACATTTCATGTTGACAACAGACGCAAGCAACTTTGCGCTGGGTGCAGTTTTAATGCAAGGGCAAGGTACTGTGGCGTATGCCAGTAGAACCCTCAATGATCACGAGAAAAACTATAGCACAATAGAAAAGGAACTGTTAGCAATAGTTTGGGCAACAAAATACTTTCGACCCTATATTTTCGGCAGGAAGTTTACCATACGTACCGACCATAGACCTTTGATATGGTTAAATAATCTGAAGGAACCCAACAGCAAACTACAGCGCTGGAAAATAAAATTAAATGAGTTTGATTTCAAAATTGAATACATTAAAGTGAAAGAAAATGTCGTTGCGGACAGTCTTAGCAGACTAGACATACCGGCAGAAATTCAAGCGAACGCAAACGAACTCTACGAAGAAGTAGAAGACGTAGGAGTAAACTCAAACCATGATGTAAATAATAGTAACGAACATGATGACGACATGGAAACAGCCCACAGTGCAGATACTGATGGTACTGATTTCATTAGAATTACGGAAAAACCCCTGAACGTATTCAAATCACAAATTGTAATAGACGTAGGACGAATAGAAAAAAAGACAACAAAAATAATATTTAAAAATAAAGTAAGACAACAAATAATTGTAACAGAATCAAGTAATCTATTGGAGATTATGAGAACAATATTACCAACTAAAGGATTAGTTGCAGTTTTCATCCCAAATACCAACTTGTTTTTACAATTTCAAGAACTATATATTGCATACTTTGCCACAAACAAATATTTTAAAATACTAAGGTCCACCATATTATTACAAGACATAACAAACAAAGAAATACTTTTGGAACATATAGAAAAAGAACATTTAAACAATAATCATAGAGGAATAAACGAAGTTTGTGAGGAATTAAAGAAAACGATTTATTCTACCAACTTACAAAGAGAGGTACAGAAATATATTAATAACTGCGAAATTTGTAATACAGCCAAATTTGACAGACAACCTATTCAACACCATTTAAATATCACAGAAACACCCAAAACACATAACGAGATAGTACACTTTGATATTTGGTACCCTATGAGAAATATTATGTATCTGACTAGCATAGACAAGCTAACTAAATACGCCACTGCACTTATTCTCAAAGATAGGACGTGGATTTCCATTATTGAGGCAATAAAATATAGAATTCAATATTTAGGAAAACCAAAATTGATAATAACGGACAACGAATTAGACGTTATCACAATTAAACAATTTCTGAAAGAAAATAATATAAACATCCATTACACAACTACCTATAATAAAACAGGGAATTCAGACGTTGAAAGACTACATTCTACATTGAACGAACACATTAGGATCCTTAATGCAGACCCAAATAAATCCAAATTAGAACTAAGTGAAAGTAAAGTAGTAAGAAGTAAAGTGATAGTAAATAAAAAGAAGTAAAGTGATAGTAAATAAAAAAGAATCAATCACACAACTTGAAAACAATATGATAATAACAAAAAATTTTCCAACAACAGATGTAACACAGAATTGTAATGACGAAATTTTTGCAATTGAGGGAAACAACGTAATTGCTTTCCACTTATGTAAAATAACAATCAATAATTTAGAATCAATATGAATACCACAAAAATGTTCAAAAACTCTACTCTAGAAATTCTAAAATTAAAAGCTATTGAAAACCGGACAATGATTGAGCATGTAGAATTTAATCATAAGTACCACAGCACTGCTACTTACTCTATAAGTGTAATCATATTAGTAATTTTTTGTATAATTGGAATTATTTTATGCTTAAAAAATAGAAAATCAAAAAATTAAATTGTTACAAACATAGAATTACGTGAAACAAACCAAAAGGAATCACCAGACTCTATAAGTGTAATCATATTAAATAATCTGTATAAATACAAAAAGTAATGTAAAATTTTGCAGAGACCGCAAAAACTTAAGGAGGGAGGAGTCATATAATAATATAACTATAAGAGCTGGCCACCCTTAGTTAATAAACATACAAACTGGTCACTCTAATTTTCTCCACATTCTATCCAATAATATTTGCCGTGTCAGCGGAACAGCTACATTGTATCGTCTTCATAGACGAAGCTTCTCCGCTGCCACTGCTATTGAATATGAACCGCGAATATGAACCGCGACCGCTTCTGCAGTGATAAGCATGTTGTAATGTACATACATACATACATAGAGCTGAGAACCAGCCAATCTCAAAACTCCTTCTCCTACATTTTTGCAGCATCAGCAAATAGTTTTAAGATAAACAAATGCTATGTTAGAATTAGGTATAAAAGTAAGCTCATTCTCATTTATATGTTAGTTCTTAAGAGAGAATTCAAAATAAAGTTTTAACACTTAACTATATACGGATATGATCAGAATCACTTTCTAAGCAATTTTTATTTTGTCCGTCCGTCTGTCCGTCTGTGGCCACTTTTCTTCTACACCGTTAGAGCTGTCTTAATGAAATTTTGCAAAAGTGTAGCCTGCACAAAGATACAGAACCAGATTGCTATATGGACCGATTTGGACAAAGACCACGCCTACCTCCCTTTTTTCACCTTTTTTAAAATGACTATAACTTCGGTCCAATTGACGGAATCATGACATTATTTTGCAGTTAAGGAGATGTGGGGTAGATGTATACACTGGGTCTGTACTAGCATGCGTTCCAAATATGAGCAGATTATTACTACTGCCGGGCCCACAATTAGCCAAAAACCATTACTGTGTTCCTATTAAAGATTTATCAACGAAATTTCACAGGAAGGTTGCAGGTACTAATAATAAACACCACACAAAAAATGGGCGTGTTATTTCTATAGCCACGCCCACTATTCACATATTATTATAACTTACGACCTATACAATATTCTTGGACGAAATTATATATTATTAGTACGTATATGGACCCTGCAAAGCCATATAGAAGATTCGGGGTCGATCAGATGAAGTATTCGCCTCCCTCCCATATAATGAATTTTGGGGACCCCACTAAAAGACAATTACCCTATCTATGCTTCTAGTAATGATATATGAAAATCAATTGGTAGATGTATACAATGGGTCTGTACTAACATGCATTCCAAATATGGGCATATTATTACTACTGCCACGCCCACAATTAACCAAAAATCGTTACTAGGTTCCTATTCAAGATTTATCAACGAAATTTCACAGGAATGTTGCGGGTACTAACATTAAACACCACACAAAAAATGGGCATGTTATTTCTACAGCCACGCTGGGATCCAAGCACGTGCTCTAGGTCTATTAAGGATCAGCTCCCTAAGTACGACTTCGAGCCATGCTTCACCTATCCTGGAGATCGCAATCGTATTTGATCCGCGCAGGCAATCGGCTTCACGTGGCCCTGATGCCATCCGCTGTCTCGAAAAGAGGGAAAACCACCTGCGAATTGCTTCATAAGCTGGAGGTAGAGCCTTGAAAGGCTGACTTCCACCTTCTTGCAGCCCTCAGGAGAGATACTGCCATCCGGGTCATTACGATCTATGACCGCCATGACCTGGTGTCCTTTCAGCACTTCGCTGAAGGACTTCGTGATGCCTTCGCGCTTTTTGAATTTCTTTGGGTAAGGGTGTGTGGTCTCCGCTAGGGACCGTTGACGTTTAGAAGCCTGCTGTGTTGGACCGATAGAAGCCTTCTGCTTCACCGTCCTCCCCTTCTCTGGAATCCGCGACAAGCGTTCCAACGTCCAGAGAGCAGCCCTTTTCTCTTTGTAGAACCTCTTGGTTCTCAGATTTGCAACACAATCGCTGCACATGGCATTGCTCGTCGTCCTTAGCTGCAATAGCCACCGCAGAGTGTGCGCGGGACTTTGGATTTTCATCCGAATTAGCGTTTTAAGAGAGCTCGTCAGTTTCTTTCTTTTTTGTTCTATCCATCTGGTTCGTACGGCCACCTACTCGAAAGGATCAAGCTAAGGCAGCCAAAAATTTTAAAGGGGAAGGGGTTGGTCAACTGTGGCAGTGCCCCGTACCAATTTCTAGGCCACCGTATCTGAGGCGGCCTGGTATCAGGAGGGTGAGCTCCGATCAAATACAGCCTAATTTACCTCCTGGCTGCAAAATAACATCCAATGGGCACGATCCCAAGAGCACTCTGGATTAGGAGCGAGACAGTTCTTAGTTGGATTACTCCGCAGTAGTCAGTCCGGATAGGGTAATCCCATATGAGCCGAAACTCCGTCATTGTAATCATTTAAGCCTTCGTACCCCGACAAGGTGACTGCTCTTCACGAAGGTATTAAGTGCCAGCCACCAGAACAGTGCTTTGTATGAAAGTATCGGGCGAACTATTGTCGTGAATATCCAAAACACCCTGACCGGTTGGAATCCCTACATCTTGCTGCAAGAGAATAATGCTAATGATGCATATTTTTCTCGCTACTGTAACTTCGACTTCCAATCTATCTTAGTGTCTATTATAATCCCGAGATACTTAGCTTTTTAGAAAGTCCGAGCTCCTGGCCGTTAAGTCTCGGTAATCAGTGGGATGGTATCTTATACTTTTTTGGGAACAGTAACAATTCGGTGTTGTCGAGATTAACAGCAAGCTCATGTCGAGTGGTCTATCTACTAAAAACCCCGAGTTCCCTTTCCATGGTTTCACTCATCACTTCGAGGTATGTTTTGTGTTATTATTATCGTTATATCGCCTGCGTACGCTACCTTCTTAACACCACCCTGGTTGAGTTTGTTAAAATTTAATGTGATGAGCTACAATAGTACCTCTCCCTGAGGTGTTCCTCTCCTAACATATCGCGTCGTGTGGTATTCACCGAATTCCGAGTGCTACTCAGCAGAGCTGTTATCTAGGAATCGATGCATCTTATTATTAAAGGCGCCCTTAGTATCTACGCTCAAGTGTTTTCAAAAGAAACGACGTTCGATTGAAAGTCCTAATGAAAATGCTCCCATCTGTCCGCTTTTGGAATAACAGCACATGGTTTAGCGATGTGCAGCTCATGAAGATATATCGGCGACAGTTAACAATTTCCACCCCCCATTCGCTGAAGCATTATTGGGAGTATACGGTCTGGTGCAGTACGGGGAAATTTGTGGACGTAAGGAGTAGTAAAAGTGACTCCATTACTGAGGCTGTATCCGTTTCATCCAAACTATTCACAAGCATCCGGGCCGAGTTCCCTTTGGGGAACAACTTACTAAGACTGCCAGTCCGTCGGACATGCTCAATCGATAAACAGAAAATCACCCAAGACTTCCTCTTATTGCATCGAATTGCGTGCTTGTATCTTCATAGGCATTCTCTGCATGGTTTCCATACCTTGATCAAGTAACAATCGTTATAGATTCTTACAGTCTCCTTTCTGAACTCAGAGAGGATTACACCATTAAGGGATTGCTTTCCTCCCATGTCGGACGGACAGGGCATTTCGAAATCTTTAACTACTGTCTTTTGGAACCTGTCGGTTTTCTTTTCCAATTTGTTTCAAGAATTCCGTTACACGAACGTCTCATTTATTGTGACTTTGTCAGTAAATGAGAGGTTATCCTCGTCTTAGAGCGGTTCCGAAACTGGGTCGGTAAAAGTGGACGTAATCATTATCGCCCGTTTTGCATGACATGGAAAATGCTGCGGGTCTGAGGTTATTGAAATGCGAAAAAACTTTGGCATGACAGAACCTCCTCCTTCATGAAAAGTCTTCACACTACGCCGATTCGACCTGGTATCGAGAAAGCTCCGTTTAAATAGAACCTTGCAAATCACCATCAGTAAACGAGTCGCATAATAACCAGAGTTTAGAAGAAAGTTTATTGACATCCCGGTGAAGATTCGCATTAATCAGCTTGGGGATCCGCTAGTGCGTCTACTCTTTCTATAGCAGGTTGCGGTTACGCACCACACTTTGACAGTCCTTCTCACGGTAGAGGCTAATCGCATAACCGGACCCTGTGGCTACCCACATCTCAAATCTCAGCTGAACACTTAATACCCAGTTTACTCCGACTACAGTCGATTACACATATATGTTCCCGCCGAATCTCAGTGCTCAGGTGTATTCCGCCTGGAACCTAAAGTGCCATGTTTTCGGCCTCTCTTTGAACTCCATCGTACGGTACGGTGCGAAAATCCGTGTTATATGGTGGAGTGCGGGGGAGCGAACGATGCATGTACATAAGGTACCAGCGCGGAAGCCATCATGAAATTGTTGGTTTTGGCACGGACTAACAGCATAAACAAGTTCGCCACTATTAAACGGGAGCTGCTGGCTTCTTTGGCCGTGAACTATCCATCAATCGTGGAGTGAGATTCTAGCTTTGGGAGTGAGAGTGCAAACATCTACATTAAACCATAGAGTAAAGAAATAAGAGTCACAATCTCGAACAAAAAACATTTTGTATGGTGGCGCTGCTAATAGCGCCACTTCGACTCAATGTCTCTCATTTTCATATCGCAGCGCCACAACTCATTTGCCATGACCAAGAAGAGCGTGGGAGAGAACATTTTAAGCTGCGTGCGATTGAATGATGGTAGATCAAATAGTTGCAGCGCTTGTGTGGCGCTAGATCAAATACAATACAAGCTTTATTTTGATGTATACATACATATGTATGTATATAAATTTTTTGATTTATTTTATATATGTACATGTTTTTAATTTATTTTATTTTGTCCATCTGATTTTTTCTAATGCCCATGAAGAACGAGTACTATAAAATCAAGCAGTTGTTTTTTATGGCTGCTAAATTCATCAGCGAACCATTCAGGTGTTGATAGCAGACATGCCTTTGTTATCAATTCCTTGATGTAATCAGCTTGAGGCTCTGAATTAAATTGTGTCCTCAAAATTGACACATGTTTGGTGCAAACATCAAAGAAAGTAAATCCCATTATTGGCATCGAATACTTCATCTGCCAGTTGCAGGACAGCGTTCAAAGATATTTTCATGCCGAAAACTTTGTCAATATTCTTGAGCAGTGGCCAATGCAACTTCGCTTGAACTGCATCTAAACCCCCCCTTTGCAGAACTGTTCGTATAGCCGCTTTCACTGTCCTGCTGAAAAGCTGTGTCGCATTTTATCGAAATGTGTCGGCTCAATGTGCTGTCTTGTTAGTTTTGGGCAAAGTTTAGTGGTTGCATTTTTTCCCTTTGCCACAACTCAAGCAAGACCTTGAAGCTTACTACACCGTCTGATGCACTAATGTCACTCTTAAGCAGACCATTTCTCAGAGATTTTATTAAATGGGAGAAATCAAAAATACAATATATTTTTTGCCCATTGAATAAGAAATAGGGGTTTTTACATTAAAATTTGAAAACATCTTTCTGTTAGCTGAGCCTTGGTCGCATGTAATTGCACAAACCGTAACTCCGATTTCTTTTAACATTCGAAAAGAGACCTTTTATCATAAACAGATAGAGTTGATTTCCTATTTCCTTTGTTTTAAAAAACCCCATGTTTCAAAAGCCATCAATTTAGCGCCATTTCGTCCAAAATCATAACTGCAAAATTTTTGTCACTCTGCATCAATGTGTTGCATTTTTTTTTTTTAACTTTCTAATCCAGAATTTCTAATCCACAATTGGGGTCCAGTTGCTTACTGTATTTTCGTGAAGCAAATTGAACTTTAATCTGTTTCGCAAAAATATATACATATGTGGATCGGGAAACAAGACAAAGATTTTGCGCTAAGAACCTTGCTTCTTCGTCGTATTCTTTTTGTCGCGATAAAAGCAACATTTTACAAAATGATTGCGATTCTTTGCTAACATTTTGGACAGAATCGATGGCCTCTATAATGCTCTTGTTTTTCTTTTTCGTCTTCTCTACTTTCAGCAGTTTTATTTCTTTACGCAGCCGTTCATTTTCTTTCAACGCGTTGACATATTTTTTCCTATACACCGCAGCGCACTTGGTTTCCTTTTCACAATTATGGTAAAAAGACTCCAGAACTTCTTCTGTTTGTTTGTAATTGGACAAGTTTTGAAGTTCTTTTAAATTATCTTGTGCTTCATCACATCCGAGATTATAAATAGGATAAACGCCTCGTTTTCAAAATTATTTGCCTATGTCGGAGGGATCAAAGTGTTTGTCGCAAATTTTCAATTTTTTTCCATAGTCTTCTAAACGAATCGAACACTTTTCTCGCCAAATTTGACCTGACGCATTGGCGGCATCTGGAAACCGAAACAATTTTATGTTTGGTTCGTATCGGCGTGATCGATGGCATGAAGAAAAACAACAAATATCTCCGCTATGTTTTCGCAGGTTCATGGCTTTATAGATCACTCAAAACTTTATAGATCACTAAAATACAACTTTTATTCCTACGCACGGTCGCAGGCAGTTTCGGCAACATGCCCCACCGATCCTTGCATACAATATTAAGTTTCCCTTCAACTGTCTGCCTTAGGCATAAACATTTTCTACATATGTATAATTCAATATTAAGAATCAAAGATCGCAGCCAAAGGTCTTAGAGGCTTGTGCTGGTTTTTTTTTTGGCTCTTTACTATTACTACTAATAACTACTACTTTTTATAATAAAAATATAATGATAATAGTAATAATAATTTTTATAACATAATAAGAACAGATTTAGTATAATGTTGTGCAATAATAAAATTTAAAAAGTAATGTCTCCGTTTATGAAGGCAACAATTGTAGTCATAAAGAAAAATGTGCTAGAAGCCCAATAGTAAATGCAAAATGTGCACTGTCAAGCTATCTAGGCAAACAGCGTAAACGTGCCGTACATGGATGCATGTGTATTTCTGCATACATACTGGCATACATATTGTATATACAAATAATAAGGAAAAAGGTCGCTTAGAGCGATAAAATTGAGTTCTCTGCGCTGTCTCTCTCAGCTTTCGTAGAATTACGCCCGACCGATCTCTTCTAAGTCGAAAAATGAGTGACATTTCAGATTGCGACTCTTATTTCTTTACTCTATGATTAAACACATAAGAACAGCAGACAATTTTAGATTTAATTGCTGATTTTTCATAGGCTTATCCTGATATAAGAAATTTGTTCTGTGAAACCAGTACTTCAAAATTTGATTTATATATATATATATATATATATATATATATATATGTATATATATATAAATATATATATATATATATATATATATATATATATATATACATATATATATATATATATATATATATATATATATATATATATATGTATATATATATATATATATATATATATATATATATATATATATATATATATATATATATATGTATATATATATATATATATATATATATATATATATATATATATATATATATATATATATAAGTTAACACCCCATCCATTATTTCATTATTTTCCACATATCGTTCCACCGTGAACGAAATATTTATTACTTTATTTAAAAGTGCTTAATTGCATTTATCATTTTATTATTTAAAGGTGTTTAATTACACATTCCTTTCCCACCAAAATTTGTCAACGACAACTGTCTGCTTGCGCTACACGCGCAACTCAATTTTGTTGAACAAGCAAATGTGCAGGTGAACGAAAGCTTTATTCAGAAACAAATTAGTTTTAAGCTTCAGTCTAAATCAGAACTGGTAGAAGCACATAGTGCTGTAATAAAGGCTCTTAAAAAAGGAAATAAATCTTTGTATTTTTATTTGGCGCCCGAGCAAAAAACGTGAACCTTGAAAAAAAAAATTAAATCTAATAATAATACTGTGAAAATATTTAATCAAAAAAGAAATATCAGAAAAATATCCAATTTTTTAAAATTGAAAATTAAATTCAGTTGAAAAAAAATTAAATCTAATAATAATACTGTGAAAATATTTAATCAAAAAAGAAATATCAGAAAAATATCCAATTTTTTAAAATTGAAAATTAAATTCAGTTGAAGAAAAATTTAATTCAAATTTTATTCCAAACATTGTGGAAACCATTGTTTTAAAAGGAAAACTGTGCAAAACATTTAATAAAAAAAGCCAGGAAAAATTGAAAATTTTAAAACTAAATACGATTAAAGGAGAAGTAACTGTAAATTTAATTCAGAATACTGAAAAAAAAAAAAAAATAATTTTTGAACTCAGAAAAAGCAAAGACAAAGTAAACCAACAACGAAAACCAACAACGAAAACCAACATTTTATCAACACAAGCACCATAAGGAGCAACCAGAACAAATATCGTTATCAAGCCTTGACATTGGTTCCTTAGTAAAACTCTTGAAAGGGGGCGTACGTATGGTCGCAGCCAGTCAAGCCCGGCGAAACGGAATTTTCAACATGTTCCAGGCGAGCAGAATATTAATGTAAGATTATTTCATGCTTAAAATTTAAATATCCTATTGAATATAAGATAAAACAAAAAATATTTTTTTTTTTTAAATATTAATAAGAGAATATTAATTAATTAAAATTTTGAATTACCTAAAAAAAAAAAAAAAGTATTTACGAATATTTAAGAAAATGACAGAAAGTGAGCAACTATCTGCGACTTTGGCAAAATTAAACTTAGGAGCTTCTATGAGTACTAACCTCACATCCTCATTCACTAACAATCAAAAAAAGGAACTTGTGAGTCTGATCGCAGACACAGTCTCTTCCATCCTTAACCCTAGGACAGAAGAAGATGAGGAATTGACAATAGACTTTTCCATAAACAATGACTCATCAGAAAGGGTACCTGATGTGGTCAAGTGCCTTAGGGAATTCTCCGGGAAACCGGGCGAATTCAATTCATGGCGAAAATCAGTAGATAGGATCCTTCTAATGCACGGACAAAATAAAAAAACTCCAAAATATTTTGCAATTCTACATACTATAAGGCATAAAATAATCGGCGAGGCCGATGCAGCCTTAGAATCTTATAGAACCCCACTGGAATGGAGACAAATTAAGAAATGCCTAATGTTACATTACGCCGATAAAAGAGACGTCGGAACTCTTGAGTACCAAATGACTACTCTTGCCCAGCGTGGAAGTTCTATTGAAGAATTTTACCAACAGGTCTACCAATACCTTTCTCTCATATTGGACAAAATAGACTGTCTTGAGTTAGGAGAAGAAGCGTTATCAGCAATGACGGCAGCCTACAGGGGGAAAGCCCTGGATACCTTCGTGCGGGGATTGAATGGTAATTTACCAAGTCTTTTAAGCGTAAAAGAACCAAGCAGCTTACCGCAAGCTCTCCATATGTGCCTGAAATTAAGTAATATGAATTATAGGACAAATCATGCCAACAGCATGGTAAGGGTACAGTCAAATATTAAACCTGTGGGCCAATACCGACCAAACCAAATTAAACGTCCTTTTTATCCAGAGCTTACCAACCCACATGGACAATTTCCCAGGTCAAATGATTTCTATCCATATAGGCAAACCCAATTTGGCACAAACCATTCCAACTTCCCAATACAAAATAACGCCAAACCTCCCTTACCACCTAAACCACCAGTACCCATGGAAGTTGACAGATCAATTCAAACAAGACAAGTCAATTATGAAAATCGACCTCAAAATCAACAAACTCAAAATTTTGGACGGCCAATTTGGCAAAATCCCACTAACAGATTCCCTCAAAATAACTATAACCAAGCTAATAAGCGCCCACCCTCACAAAATACCCAACAACCCAGTAAGGTTCAACGAGTTTTTAATACGGAAGCTGCAGAAGTTATTCCGCCAGATTACAGCAACGATACTGAAGGGTACCCTATAGAATATTATGTGGACTCCCAAAGCCATCAATCTGGATATGACACAGAAAACTATGAATTTGAACAGGTAGAACCCACTAATGACGACATTAATTTTTTAGACTAAACTCCTCATTGCCATATTTTCTTTTCAAAATGAAAAATGGCAATGAGTTAAAATTTCTTTTAGATACCGGTTCTAACAAAAACTACGTAAGTTCAACTTATATTCGAAATCCCATTCCAAACAAACCTTTCTTTGCAAACTCAGTTGGTGGACTAGTTAAAATTTCTCAACATGCAAACATTGATATTTTTAACAACGAAATAGGTAAATTTAAATTTTATATTCTACCCAATTTAAAAACCTTTGATGCCATAATAGGCAATGATACCTTGAAAAATTTAAATACAGTGATTTTTACTAAGGAAAACTATTTTACATTACTGAATAAATATAGTTTTCCTATGCACCAGTTACAAATAAATTCTATAGCACATACCACACTGAGACTAGATCATCTTTGCCCCAACGATAATGAAAAGCTAAAACAAATTTTTAACCTTTATCCAACTTTATTCTCCGAGCCTGACAAAGCCCTCACCTATGTCACAAATGTAAAAGCAGAAATTAGAACAAAGAGCGATCGACCAATATATTCCAAAACGTATCCATACCCTATGCCACTAAAAAAAGAAATTGACAAACAAATCGAGGAGTTATTAAAAGATGGCATTATTCGCCCATCGAAATCCCCATACAATTCACCGGTGTGGATCGTACCGAAAAAACAAGATGCTTCTGGAGAAAAGAAGTTTCGTATGGTTATCGATTACCGTAAATTAAACGAGGATACCATACCAGACAAGTACCCTATTCCGGATATTACTACTATCTTAGCCAATTTAGGATCAAATAAGTATTTTTCAACAATTGATCTTAAAAGCGGTTTTCATCAAATTGCTCTCAACGCAGCTGATATTGAGAAGACAGCCTTTTCCGTAGCTAATGGTAAGTTTGAGTTCACTCGACTTCCATTTGGCCTAAGAAACGCGCCCGCTATTTTCCAGCGCACTTTAGACGATGTGCTAAGAGAACACATAGGAGTCCGATGTTATATTTATATCGACGATATAATTATTTTCAGCAAAACCAAAGAGGAACATTTTAATAACCTTAATATTGTCTTCGATACACTGGAAAAAGCGCATTTAAAGGTCCAATTTGATAAATGTGAATTTATCAAAGATGAAACGGAATTCCTTGGTATCATAGTCGGTCAAAATGGCATTCGCACTACATCTCGCACTAAATAAAAGCAATAATAAATTTTCCACAACCAAAAAATGTTCATGACTTACGTTCCTTCTTGGGAATGACGGGGCACTACCGAAGATTTATAGAAGCATACGCGCAAATAGCAAAACCACTCACTGAAATACTTAGAGGAGAGTTCGGAAGAATTCCAAAGAACTTGTCCAAAAGGACATTGCTAAATTTAACAGCGGAACAAATAGAAGCGTTTAATCAATTGAAAAATTGTTTGATCTCAGATGATGTAATGCTTCATTATCCCAATTTCGAAAAAGCCTTCGAGCTAACTACAGATGCTTCTAATTACGCCTTAGGAGCCGTACTCTCGCAAGATGGAAAACCGACCAGTTTCCTTTCCAGAACGTTAAGCAGAGCAGAAGAAAGCTTTGCAGTAAACGAAAAAGAAATGCTGGCAATAATTTGGGCCTTACAGTCACTCAAATGTTTCCTATACGGATCAAAAAAGGTAAAAATTTACACTGATCACCAGCCCCTGACATTCGCTCTAAGCAACAAGAATACGAATGCGAAAATGAAAAGATAGAAAGCGCAATTAGAGGAATATAATCATGAGCTAATTTACAAACCAGGCAATACGAACATAGTTGCGGACTTCCTTTCTAGACCCCCTATACCAAATATAAATTCGATTACAGTTCATAGCAGTGATAGCTCTTCTGAAAATCTGATACCGTCTGTAGAAATACCAGTCAATGTCTTTAAAAACCAACTTCTTATCTCAGAAGATTTTAATAGTTCATATCAATTTAAAATTATTTTCCCCACTTACCATAGACATCTTATAACCGAGAAAACGTTCTCAGAAGAATCATTGAAATCACTTCTCAGGAAATACCTGAACCCGGCAGTAATAAATGGTATTAAAACAACAGAGCCAATAATGCTAAAAATCCAAGGCATTTATCCAACATACTTCAGCAATTATAAAATTCGGTTTACTCAACAAATGGTCGACGACGTTACCAATACAGAAGACCAAACTAGAATTATAATCGAAACACATAATCGTGCTCACAGAAATGAAAAATAAAATAGATTGCAGATATTAGAGAAATACTATTTTCCCGCTATGGCGAAAAAAATTGGAAACATAATAAAAATATGCAAAATCTGTAAGGAATGTAAATATGACCGACACCCAAATAATCCAAAATTAGGTGCTACACCCCTACCTGAATATCCAGGTCACACTATCCATATTGACATTTTTTCAACGGACAAACACAAAGTACTCACCTCAATTGATAAATTTTCAAAGCTAGCTGTTGTCAAAATGGTAGACGGTAAAAGTATAGAAAGTATAAAAAACCCACTAAGGGAAATAATATTTTACTTTGGAGTTCCAAAGGCAATAGTTTTTGACAACGAAAAAACGTTTTGTTCCCAACCGATAAAATTTATGCTCGAAAACGAATTCAATATTCAAATATTTACGGCACCACCCTATAAAAGTACTGTGAACGGACAAATCGAAAGATTTCATTCGACCCTAGGGGGAATTATGAGAGGCCTAAAACTAGAACACCCTGGGAAAAATTTCGAAGAATTATTAGAATGGTCTGTCAACGAGTACAATCACTCCGTTCATTCGGTAATAGGGAAAAAGCCCGTGGACATATTTTTTGGCAGACCCACTTCAGTTAACCCCGATAATATAAAAGAAATAAGGAATGAAATTTGTGAAAAACTAAAGGCAAAACAAGACAAGGACCTACAATATCACAATAAAAATAGACAAGAAATAGCAAATTATGAAATAGGGCAAAGAATTTTCGTTAAACAAAACAAAAGATTAGGCACCAAACTCTCAAAAAGATACAAGGAGGAAGTAGTGAAAGAAAACAAACATTCTACAGTTACAACAGAATCAGGAAGAATAGTTCATAAAGACCGCATAAGAAACTAATACAATTGCAATTTTTTTTTAGATTACTGCTTTCCCTAAAACTTGTTTGTTGTTTCGGATCGGTCGAAATACTTGACTATACGCAGTCCGAAATAGTTACCATCGAAGATGGCACAGGAAAAATCCAGAGTGGGACATACAGGATCCTACACATGATCAATTTGACGGAATATTCCATAGCAATAAGAGACCTACAGGAAAACTTTGGCAAAAACATACCCTCATCCCATCCCCTACATCCATTCATAACTGATGAAATTAACAACATAATTATTTCCATTAGCAACATCCTCCCGAAAAATAAAATCAAACGATAAATAAATGTCTTGGGTTCAGCAATAAAATGGGTTGCTGGAAATCCCGACCATGATGATCTGATCGCCATAAACAAAAAATTCGAGGAACTAGTGGAAAATAATAACCAGCAAATAGTCATTAACAAAAACATTTTTGACAGAATTAACAACATTACCCAAATAAGCAACTCAATAATTAAAACGGTACACAACAGTAATGAATTTCAAACTGCACTAATTCTCCAATTTAAATTCAAAATAGACATAATAAAAGAAGAAATAGGAAACATTAATAATGCAATTCACCTAACAAAAGCCGATATCATTAACACATAATATCAAATCAGGAAGCTCAAAGAATTAATAAAATTTTTATAGAAGAAAATATGCCATTCGATTCTTTAGAAGAATCATTAAATTTTGCCGACATTCAAATTGCTATAAGAGAAAATATTGTCATTTATATTATAAAAATTCCAAAAACAGGGAAAGAAATTTGTAATTCATTTATAATTAAACCATTAAGTAGAAATAATACTATTTTAAAAATTAATTTTGAAAAAATTTTGAAATGTAGTGATAATTATTATGGCATAGAAAAGCATTGTAAATCAATAAATAAGATAAAAATTTGCAAACAAGATCAGATTGTAAACTTGGAAAATGAAAATTGTACAAAGAACTTATTAGAAAACAAACCGTATAATTGCATTGTATCAAACTCAGACCATATTAAAAAACTCGAAATCCTTGATAATGGGCTAATATTGTTAAATAATTTTGATGGAAACATTTGTATAAAAAATTACACAAGAAATATAAATGGATCATTTTTGATAAAATTTTTTAACGAAACTATTAAAATTAATAATTTAAGTTTTACAGCTTTCGAAATGCACAGCTTGAGACCACTACCTGCACTCATAAAACACTCAAATTCTCGTTCAGAATATGAAGAAGTGTTATCATTAAGATTGATGAAGGATCTAAATATTAAAAATATAAAGAAAATTAGTTCCTTAAACTTGCTGGTTAAGTCTAGCTTGTTTACTCATTTCGGGCTAATAGTCTTCATAGTAATCCTAATTTTGATTTTCAAATTTCATAAACGCAATACAGCGGAAATTATTATTCAAAACAATGAATCTTTCCAGTTGCCAATTAAAACAGTTTCAAGGCACAAGAGTCTAAACGACATTCCATACTTTTAAACCAATCGGGGACGATTGGAATTTCGGAGGGAGGAGTTAACACCCCATCCATTATTTCATTATTTTCCACATTTCGTTCCACCGTGAACGAAATATTTATTACTTTATTTAAAAGTGCTTAATTGCATTTATCATTTTATTATTTAAAGGTGTTTAATTACACATTCCTTTCCCACCAAAATTTGTCAACGACAACTGTCTGCTTGCGCTACACGCGCAACTCAATTTTGATGAACAAGCAAATGTGCAGGTGAACGAAAGCTTTATTCAGAAACAAATTAGTTTTAAGCTTCAGTCTAAATCAGAACTGGTAGAAGCACATAGTGCTGTAATAAAGGCTCTTAAAAAAGGAAATAAATCTTTGTATTTTTATTTTATATATATATATATATAAACAAAAAAACAAAAGCAACGGCGGGGCAACCTCAGCAATAGACAGTCGACTATCGAATGAAACATTGGTCCTTCGACCCGGATAAGACCCATATTTATTTATAATATAAAATAATTATAAAATAGATAAAAATAATATAAAATAAAGTCCATTTTGTGACTGTGTGAGCTATCGCTGAACGAACCCACACAGGCAAATACGCCTGAAGAACACCGCTTCCAGGTAGGCAATCGTCTGAGAATTTAGATTTAAATAATAATATTAATATATAAATTATATAATATATATATATATATAATATAATAATATTTAATATTTCAGGGAGTACTACCACCGCGACCCGAGAGGACCCATTGTGCTAATCCCTATGACCTTAGGCTTTTTATAAATTGGAGAACTTTGGAAAGTTGAAATTTCCAAAGTGTAGGAGGGTCTATCAAGAACTCCCTCAAAAATTTTAATCTCTTACGTTTGATCGTTCACAGTTGTGTCCACAGAATCTGCAGTCAGAAATGGCTGACAGGCTTATCTTGTTAAAGTGATACCTTAGGCAACAGTGTCCTGGTGGTCACCTCACTAGAGTCCAAGTCATTTGCAGTTCAGGGCTAGTATCGTTTCGGAGTGTCTTTGGCCAGAAGCGTGCTGTCATTAAGTAGCTTCCCTATTTCCTAAGTACGTCTGCAGAGTGGCATGTAGGTACACCGCAGAAAGATTCAGGGCCAATAAATGGACGGATTGCCACCCTGTTTGTGAGGCAATCCGCCCATTCATTCCCAGCGTGGCCCTTGTATCCAGGCACCCAACAAAGTGTGACTTTGTGATCTTCGCCTAGTTCATACAGGATTTTATTACATTTGTCAGCCATTCGGGACGTATAGTAGTACGATCCCAGTGCCTTAAGGGCAGCCAGGCTATCTGACATCATGTATGAGTTTGCCGTTTAGTCTTCTACGAAGACATCCTCGGATACATGCTTCGATGGCGAAGACTTCCACTTGAAATATTGTGGGAGTCTAAACCATAGGGATGCCGGTAGAAAATCCTTCGACTGAACCCTCCCCGAGGGTACCGGCTGGTAATAGGTCTACAATGGCGTTACTTGTCTGATGGTGCTGGATCTAGCTAAGGTCAGGATGTAGCGCTCAGTGTTTGATACTCCTTAATAGTACAGCATTGAGAAATACTCTTTGACTATGGTTCGAAGGTGAAGGCCGGATCAAGGTGTCACGCGACCCGTGCTGATGATCTGTCGGGCTAGAGGCCCTGTTAAATAGTATAGTCATGAACGGAGCCCCAAATAAAAGGCACCCTTCGGTGGTACTATTACCAGCCTAGCTAGGATATTGCGGATCTCTGTCCAAGTGGTCTTTGTCCAAGTGAACCTGCCTTGACGCATTTTGTTGTCAGGATCTGGTTGCGGCAGAGATTAGTTTTAAGAGTATGCACGGATGGTCGAGGTTCGTGATTGCATCTGCTTACTTTCCTTACGATGCTTTGGAGGCGCCACCACCTGGGAAAGTCGCCACTCTCGCCGAAGACTCGTGCTCGGACCACAGATACATTGAGTTTTAGTGTGGCGAGCGGGCGCAGATGCCATTGCCCACCAGAAACCCAAGAAAAACAGACTGGCCAAAGTTCAGGAAGGCACTGCGTAGCAATTACGTGACGCCACTGAAGCTTCGCAAGGAGCAGAACATTGCGGCGGCTGTTGAACATCTCAACACCGCTCTAACAAACAGCTTCGAGCTAGCCTGTACAACTAGACCTCCTCTTAGCCGGACTCCTGTTCCATGGTGGAATCGAGAGCTTCAGGTGCTGAGGCGTGAGTCTAGAAAACTCCTCAACCGGGCCCTCAAGATTAATTTGATGAGGACTCTGAACGATATCGACGTGTTCAGAGGGACTCGAAAAGGACTTCTTTTAGAGACTTCTGCAGTGATATCGAATCCCTGAGTGACACAGCAAAACTGGTGAAAGTCCTGAAAAAGGACCAAATCGCTAAGCTGGTGTCGCTCAGGAAACCTGATGGCTCCTATACGGAGAGGCAAAGTGAGACACTCAGCTTGCTGTTGGAGTCACACTTTCCAGGAAATCAGGTAAGCATAGCCCGTCAACAACCACCTTTGGTGGGAACTGTTGTCAGGGCAGCTACACCCTCTCGACATGATTGGTATGTCGCCAGAACTGTGGCGAATGAGGCTGCTATTAGATTCTCTATCAAATCCTTTGACAGCTTCAAATCGCCCGGACTGGATGGCATGTATCCCATTGTATTGAAGGAAGGCATTGAGTTAGTGTTGGCAGCACTGAAGAAGATCTTCACTGCATGTCTCGCACTGGCCTATGTACCACGCTCTTGGAGGATGGTGAGGGTTGCTTTCATTCCTAAGGTTGGAAGAGACGACTACACCAATCCCAAGAGCTTCAGACCTATTAGTATGACCTCGTTCATGCTAAAGAGTTTAGAACGGCTGGTGGAGCTTGTCATGCGTAGGGAGTCTCTGAAGACGCATCCACTCTCTCCATTTCAGCATGCCTATCAAAGCGGAAAATCCTGCGAGACGGCTCTGCAAAACCTTGTTGGAAGGATAGAGCGAGCCATCGATAGGAAAGAATACGCAATAGGCGTCTTTGTGGACATAGAGGGTGCGTTTGACAATGCTACTTTCGACAGTATGTGCGGCTCTGCTAGGCGGCATGGCGTAGACCGGGTCCTAGTAAATTGGATACGTTCAATGCTGGCCCAGAGAATTATAACGGTGCGGGCGGAGGAAGATTTGCTGGTGTCGTCTGGGGTTAATAGAGGCTGTCCCCAAGGTGGCGTACTGTCTCCATTGCTCTGGTGCATGGTAATCGATCCCCTGCTTAACGCCATTAATGACTCGGGTGTATACGCTCAGGCATATGCGGATGATGTTGGCTGTCTTGTGACAGGTCCATCCCTTATGACTGTCTGCAGAAGGGTGCAGAGAACTCTGGATACGATTGACACTTGGTGCAGTGCAAATGGGCTATCGGCAAATCCTGTCAAGACTGGTATTGTCCTCTTTACCAGAAGAAGAAAGCTTGATGGACTTATTCTGCCTACACTAAAAGGAGTCACTATCCAGCTATCCAAGGAAATCAAATATCTTGGAGTCATCCTTTATAACAAACTTCTTTGGAAAACACATGTCGAACTGAAGACATCTGTCAGTTTTCTGGCAGTGTAAGGATGTTTTTGGTAAGACCGACCCCATGTCTTACCAAAAATAGTAAGTAAGGTCCTATGGATCTATACAGCGATGGTAAGACCTATTATCATCTATGCATCGATGGTTTGGATGAGCAGACTCTCTCTTGTAGGGGTCAAAAAAGCTCTATCAAAACTACAACGTGCTGTGGCCATATGTTGTACCGGAGCATTTCCGACTACTCCAGGCCCGGTACTTGATGCTTTGGTGAATCTCCCGCCACTAAATGTCTTCATCCGCGGAAAGGCCGTTAAGGCCATCTGCAGAGTAAAACATAGTGGCCACTGGTATGGGGTGTACTTGATATTGGACGACGGCGCAGGCACTGACATCGATTCTGCAATCCTGTCTATGCCCCCGGACTCCATGTCGTTAACCGTCATACTAGAAAAGCGGTACAATGTGTTGCTGCCAGAGGCTCGTTCATAGTTAGATCCCGAGAACGAGCCCGGCAAACACTGCTGCCGTATTTTCACTGATGGCTCCAGGACTGAAGAAGGTTCAGGTTCTGGTGTCTTCGTGGAATCTTGTGGGACCCGTCGGTTCTTTGCCCTTGGTCTGCATGCGTCTGTGTTTCAGGCGGAGGTGTATGCGATACTTGAGGCGATGGACTTTGTTGTGGAAAACAGGTGGAAAGGCAAATCTATTTGTGTCTGCAGTGACAGCCAAGCTGCGCTCATAGCCTTGGATAGTCCGACCACTACTTCCACGATAGTCAGGTCCTGCAAATCCAGACTAAATTGTGTTGGAAAACATAATAGTCTGACGCTGACTTGGGTCCCGCGACACGCTGGCATTGCGGGTAACGAGACCTCAGACTCTTTGGCTAGGATGGGCTCCGAGGCTGTTTTTATAGGCCCTGAGCCTGTTCTGCCACTCCCTTCTGCTGCCATCAAAGCCACTGCAAACAAGTGGGTTGTTTCGACCCACAAGCGAGCATGGCGGGCTGAGAGAGGCTGCGGATGGACGAAAATTATGTTACCTGCTATCTCTGACCGATGGTCGCGGTTCCTTCTATCTTTAGGTAGGAGGGACTGCAGGCTGTTGGTTGGCGTGATGACAGGGCACTTTCTATGGGCTAGGCACATGGAAAGGATTGGCATATCAAACAGTGCGCTGTGCCCAGCCTTTGGAGAAGAAGACGAGACGGCGGACCATTTTCTTTGCGTCTGCCCTGCCTTTGCTCGAATCAGGTTTGGGATTTTTGGCACTGATGTGCTGAGGAGTAACCAACTTGGCTCCTTGGCACCACAGGATCCACTTCTATTTCTTAGGAGGTCGGGTATATTTAAAGCAGAGTAAAAGGGAACCTTAAGTGCAGTACAATGGATATATACTCTGTCTGAGTGCTGCGCTTACTAGATTGTTCCGACAAAAAAAAAAAAAAGTGGTATTTATATTCTCCACAAAAAATTCCGCGGGGCATCACCGCAATTCAAGTGGCAAATCAGATGGAGCAAGGAATTCTTAATGAGCCAATGTTTAGTGGGGCAAGACCACCCTCTAAGCCCAAATCAAATGCTGCTGCGTTAAATGAACGGAGATCTTCATCTATGACCAAAGCAGTGGGAGGACCTATAGGACCCTCAATGGCAGTAGGCGGGATGGGTGGTGCAGGAATTCGGAGACTTTCTTCCGATAATGTGCCATCCACTTCTGCTACTGCCAGGGCAAAACTAGGACCAACTCAACAAATTCCCATCTTCACTAAGGAGAGACTGTTGATACTGGAAGTAAAACTGGGAGGCAAAAGGAGTAATCCATCCCGACCTACCAGCTCGGAGAACACCTCCAGGATGGCCAACAAAAGAATCCCTGTTCCTGATCGTGGTCAACCTGGGGGTTTGGATAACCCGAGAAGATAGGAGCTAAGTGGAGCTGGAGACAGATGGTATCTCACCTACCTATCTCAAGGTTTGCAATCTGGTGATGCTGTTGCCAAGAAGCAAATGAAGACAGGGTTGTAAAGAATTCGGCAGGCACAACACACAGCCGAACGTGAACAAGAACCTGAAGAAGAGGGTACGACACCCCTTTTCTCCAAATCCTGACCCAGCCAAGAAGAGGAAGATGAAAACACCGCCAGGCCCACCTAGTCCTGGAGGGTCCAAGGCAGCAGGTAGTTTCGCTAGGGTGGCATCCGTTAGCAAGGTGGCTGTTGTTGCTGCGGACTATCCGAACACCATCCTGACTAGCAAGGAGCTGACAAGTATTGAGCAGATGTTGCTGGTTGAAGAGTGGACCACAGAATTCTCCTTCGATGGTATCCAATTCATACCTGGCTTCCTGAACATCGACTGCTGTTCGACGGACCCAGTGGAATGGCTTAAAGGGGTCGTGGACACTTCTTTCTGTGAGAGAGGGCGTCAGTTTGGTCGCCAGAGTGGCAGCCAACATCCCAATATCACACACAGTCTTCCTCTTCCTCCCTCGTAGTAGTGGACAAGAAATAGCTGTGTCACTTAAGTTTATCTCCAGCCATAATATTGGACTAAACACCAATTTCTGGAGAGTATGGAGTTGCAAGGACGAGGGAACGGACAGTTGTTGTCTGTGGAAATAGATGATGGGTCCATCCAACTAATCAAGGGCTCGGGGTATGCATTGAACTACCAATTTGGCAACTACAAGGTCGGTTGTTCCAAATGTATTCCAGAAAATCCCCAGGCAGAGGAAATAGGGGAGACAAACATCCCACCTCTGTCAGAGGTAATTACGAGCGGAAGCCTTTCGCCAGGTGAGGCTGAAGACTGTGGCCCCGGAATTCTCTTCCAGGGCCGCCAGTGTTGAGATAGGGGCTGAGGCCGCATACTGCCCTTCACTGGTGCACAGTCTGGAGGATGCCTCTGAATGATATCCCGTAAGAAGTGCTTAAGCTGTCGATGTATTGCCTATCCAAAAGGATTCCAAGGCTGTGACTCCGACTCACACAATACCATGTGGGACAGCAGTGACAACAATAAACGGGGTGAGTCGTTAGAAATTCGGTCTAGAATTTTTAATATCACTTTATTTATATATATTGAATGTTAAAATAAATTTTAGAAATGTTATTAAGGAGGAAGTTCTTGATCTTTCTTTCTCTAGTCCAGGGCTATTGTTAGCAATTGGAAGGTTGCGGTCGAACCCTCTCTGTCGGATCACAGTATAATTGAGTTCTGTATAGGGGTGTGATCACAAAAACGGTAGATTTTAGATATCCTAGGTATACTAACTGGGAATTCTTCTATAGTTCGGTGCATTCATTACTCTCATCCTCAAACATCCAAAGAATTTATAAAATCCAGTAGAGCTAGAGGAGGGTGAAATTGTTTCCGAATCCTATGTTGTATCTTGTCCTCTAAGAACAAATAAAAACAGCTGGAATGTACCTTGGTGGAAGTCTAGTCTGTCTACTAGACGTACTAAGGTGCTATTCAATTTAGCTAAGCTTACGGGGGACTGGGAAGAATATAAAAAAGAGTTGACGATCTATAACAACGAGATCAGACAACCCAAAAGAACTAGCTTTAGATCATTTTGTGAAAGTGCAGAATCGACTCCTGAAGTAGCAGGACTCTATAGAGCTCTTGCGAACAGAGTCGACTTAAAGATGGCATCATAGCGATCATGGCGAATGAAGAGGATCGTACTCTCCTTTTGCTGTATGTGCACTTTCCTAGCAGCTCGATCCAGATACCGCCTTCTGCGCAGATGGATGCTCTTCCTAGAGAGGCAAGCATGATTGACTGGAAGGTGGCCAAAGAGAGGTTGAGATGGGCGATCAGCTCTTTTCAGCAATATAAATCAACAGGTGTGGATGGTATGTTCCCAATCCTTCTCCAAAGGAGCGGTGAGGTTCTGATTCCGCGCCTGATAAATATCACTAGGGCAAGTCTTGCTTTGGGTATATACCGGAAGCATGGCGCACAGCTGAAGTGGTATTTATCCCCAAGATAGGCAAGAAGGATATTGCCCATCCCAAATCCTTCAGGCCTATCAGTGTGACATCCTTTGTACTAAAAGCAATGGAGAAAATAGTTAATATGCATCTCCTTGAGACCGTATTGAAATGGGAGCCTTTACATCCTTGTCAGTTTACATATATTGCGGGAAAATCCACTGAAACTGCACTATACCATTTGACTGATTTTATTCAGGCAGCACTGGATAAAAAAGAAATAGCACTTTGTGTTATTTTCGATATTGAGGGGATTTTGACAACACTCCTCATGAATATATGATTAGGGCTCTTAACAATAGAGGAATAGATAATACCACTTCCAGTTGGATACGAGCTTTACTCAACAGTAGACTGACTGAAGCTGAAGCAGGTGACAAAACTGTTAAAGTCAAAGTCAATAAAGGATGTCCACAGGGTGGGGTATTATCACCCATTTTGTGGAGCATATTAGTTGATGATCTTCTGGTAAAACTCACAAATCTAGGCATATCATGTCAAGGATATGCGGACGATATTGTGATAAAAGCTAGAGGAAAATCTGAATCCACCCTTTGTGATATTATCCAGAGCGGCTTATTAGCAGCTAGTGATTGGTGCAGGGGAACAGGATTGAAAATCAATGCCTCAAAGATCACCATTGTGCCGTTTTATGCCAAGAAAATTCAATTTTGCACACAAATACATTACAATGATTAGTTGCAAAAAAGAATGGAAAGGTCTAACTGAGAAGTATAAAATTAGAGAAAACTCCCTCTTATGTTATTCTGTCGGTTTTAAAACAATGGACGGATCTGGAGCAGGATTATTTGCGCCTAGAACCAGCTACTGGGGGTGGGTTCTAGTGGGTTCTCTCCCAAACATTTTTCAAGTGGAGATTCATGCTATTGAAAGATGTGCCCAGATCAACACTGACAGAAAATATCAGGGAAAAAACATCGTGATACTATCTGATAGTCAAGCAGCACTCAAGAGTTTGAGCTCACCCTTGGTGAGGTCAAAACTTGTATGGGTCTGTATTGGGAAGCTAAACTCCCTAGGCAGTATAAACAAGTTATCTCTAATGTGGGTAACAGGCCACATAGGAGCAGAGGGAAATGAGAAGGCTGATAGCTTAGCAAGAAAGGCTGCTTATGACGCTGAACCCTTCTGTGGACTATCTTCCAATACCATTGGAAGTCTGCTGAAGAAGTGTACAGACGCAAAAAGAAGTCAAGCATGGAAAACTCTTTCGGGATTAAGACAGTCCAAAAAACAAAAGCGCATATGGTAAGGATGTGGCTTCTTTACAAATGCAAAAAAGTATTAGATACCCAGAGTCCAGACTTGAACACTATTGAAAATTTAAGAGCCCTTAAAAAAAAGTGGCCTGGAGGCATCCAAAATGTCGAGCAAACCACAAAGCTGCAATACTGGGGGAATAGAAGAAAATACCAGGCGAATATATAATGCAGAGTTTGATTTATTCCATGCGGAAAAGACTGCAAGATGTGGTAGATGGGAATGGGTACAAAGTCTAAACACAAAACTGAAAAACTATTAATAATAAAAAAACAATAAATGCGTATTATACTTAAGAATCGGTTTCTGTCAACAGTTGACCAAACGAGTGCTTTAAGAGTGGTCACTTCCTCAAAAGGTTTAGGGAATTCTGACATCATATTGTCTATAAAAACAATTTTCAAAGCACAAGCATTAATATAAATAGTGTTAATGGTCCGATTATTGTCGCTCCAATATACTGTGCCCCTTCATGCACCGTGAAGAAAATTGAGTTTCTAGGCCTCTTTCAAAACCTGGATGAAAAATGTATTGCAATAGGAAAATTCAATGCAAAACATACCATCTGGGGAGCGAGACTCCTCACCTCCACGAGTAGAGAAATGTATAAAGCAATTCATGAATATAACTATCATACGTGTTTATCGGTGAGCCAAGATAATGGCTCTCAGATAAGAATAAGTTGCGAAACTTGATTGATTTGCTGTGTTAAAAGTAATTCACCCTTGAGACATGAATGCAACTTCATGATTTGATCTTTTCTCAGATTATTCCGTAATCTTATTAACATTGAAGTATAAAACTAAGTCAACAAACACATTTCCCAGTTTCCATAATAAGAAAACTATCTGGTCAAAATTCAAAGATCAAGTTACCGAATTCCTGCCGCTAAATATGTCATTTAAAAATGATGAAGATATAGAAAAATGTGTAGAATTATTTACAAAAATTGTTCAAAAGCAACGTGGTCTTCAACATCAAACAAAATCCCTAAAAATGCAAAAGCTATGCTGACCAATAAAATGAAAGGAAAACTGAAAGACAACCGCAAACTCAGCAGAAAATGGCAGTCTACCAGACAACCAGATGACAAAGGAAATTAAATGCAGCAACAAAGCTAGTTAACCAACTCCTGAAAGATGTCAGGAATCAGGAAATCCGAGAATACTTGAAAGGCTTAACTGCCAGTGCTATAATGGTGACAGATGTATGAAATAAAGGGAAATAAAACAAAAATAAAGGGAAATAAAACAAAAAAAAAGAGTAAGTGCTTCCCAAATTAGGTGAGACGATCCGATTTGGGCAGATGTTACGTTACAGAAGCGTTGAATATATACGGGGTGAGATGAAAATTTTAATCGAACCTATCTACATCAGAAAGTGTTGTTATAATGAAGGATCATAAATTCGGCTGCAAAATGAACGAAAAAATAATATTATAATAAATTATTGAATTGTGCTAAGCTCCATTTATTTATTCCAACACTATAAAAAATTAAATATCGTTGTACTCGTAGTAGTAAGCAAGTAATGTGAATAAATTTGCTGGAGTATGATTGTCATTCAGCTTTTGCAGAAGATATCAGTAAAGACCACCTTACATACAAAGTATATCATTGCAAACACGCTTTTAGCCTACAGTTATATAGCAATTGTTACCAGATTTCATTTCGTATTTATAGTATATGTCTCCAAACTGGTATTTGGCATGTTATTTTCATTTCGTTTTGCATGCAGCTCTTTTATATGTATTTACATTATTTAGTTACTCCTGGCTTTAACTTTTTCTCGAGCTACTGATCGGCCCAACTCCACTTTAGCTTATAAATTTTGCAGGTTGTAAACCTATATGAACTTTTCTGAAGGCAATGTGCCACTGAAATTATTTTCCATATGCATACTTATGTGATCACATCCCATTTCACATTGTATATATTCTATGCCATTCTCTTTTCCTTTCGATAATGAAAATATTTCTTGGAGCTAAATATTATTGAATGTGTCTGCTATTGCAATAAATGATTAATTGTTCAAATATGTAAACATTTTAATATTTTATTAAGTAAACAGACCCATCACATTCTAAACATATACTTTTGAACATATTTTCTATTATACAGAAAATAAATACCCGTATAGCAAAACTAATAAAAATCTAAAATAATTTTAATGGAGCCTTTTAACTACTTCACGTATTTTACGCCTATAAAAGCAAGAAAAGCAAACAGAACATACTCTTCGCAATTCCTTTGCTTAGCAATTTCTTAACATTTTCGCTATCCAAAGCTTTTATGCCGTGACAACAGCTGCATTTTGAAATATGACTCCTTTTATCCTTGTGAATACTCAGCTTAGCACTGCGTGCCGTAAAGACTGTGTCTCCAAAGGGCACTGAACTAAAGGACATTGTATCAAATTTCTTTGAAAAGCTCATTTATACAAAGTAATAACATGTGAAATAGAGCACACAGACTGAAAAACAGTGAATATGGAAAGCCCTTTGCAGAATCACAGTTTATGTGGAATGGGAGCAAATGTAATGATAGTTCAAAATATTGTAATACGGTCCAATTTTTCCAACAAATAAACAGTCACCTGATGAATATAAATTTATTATTTGACTGATGAATTACACAGGCTGTTTTAATCATTTCTGTTTTAATTATTTAAGTTGCAATGATCTCGTACCGTATTGGGTCACTGCAAGTTCATCACTTAAAATTTAAAAGTTATATTAGCTTAGTACAATCATTTCTTAATGCTGTCGTATGCGTTTCAATACCCGAGTGCATTTCATAATGTCCATCCGTTCGGATTCAGAGTTCCCTAAAACCAATGTCCACATCGTTGTAATATCATTAAAAAGAATGGAAATTGATAAAATCATAGATTAGAATAGCTATCGTATCGACTTGGTATATAAACAGTATTGGAGAATATCCACTCCCACTTCCCATATTTACAACTGCCAAAAATATTTCGGTAAGTAGGCAAATGGTGTTATATTAATATATAACTTTACATCAATAAAAGGTTTATTACAAAACTTGACATAATGATACCGAAATGAAGCATCACCATTTGCCAACAAACTACGACGACCATTGTTATAAGACAACCACTTTATGAGTAGAAAGATTTACAGAAAAATTACTGTTCCGATCTACAATTATGACCCCAATTTCATAGCTTGATTATTAAAAAGAAGGTGAATCACAATAGGCCCGAGAAGTACTATATGCATAATTGATTGCATCTTCTCACACGAATGGCAATGTATGGTTCGGTCATAATTATGATTGAAAAGCTTACACACCCGATGTTGATGAAGAAGCACAATGAGAAGACTGTGGGAATTTCCGTTGAATTTGACTAGCTTAGAATGCTTAAACAGGCCCTCATCATATTTAAGTCAAGTTAGTATAAAAGATAAATGCAGATCTAATTGCGCAAACTCAAAATAGAGTCATCCTAGCATTTATAGCCAGATATTTATGTCATATGTACGAGTATAAAAATATGTATTTTCTTTATTAATATACTCTCAAACATGCTTCAATTTTGCCGTAACATAAAACAAATGTGTTTGCCACATAAAATCTCCATTTATGCACAGGTGTCAATATTTAACTGTAAATGAATGAATGCATACGGCTGGCAACTTAACGGATTTTGGCGTAGTGTAATTGAATATAATATTCTGAAGTCTGGACGTATTAAAATTTAGCAGTCAATCAATATATAGAACAATTCCAACACTGTTGGAGCAGGAAAACTCCTTATTAGTGAAGTAGTAGAATGTATTCCCAGGAATTATGTACTATTCTAAATTTAACATTAACTACCGATTGAATCGACGTTGTATACATCTAACAATTAATCTTTATTGTTTCAATTTAAACTGTCACTAATTGAATGTCATTGTTTCTTGTTTTTGGGTATTAATACCGCTAGCTATCTTCTTTGCATTTGTTTTCCTTTCCGAATACATTTCTTATCTTCTACGGCTTTAATAAAGTATGTTACTCTAGAAATTGTTCAGATGAGTACTTGTGTATTGTATTTGCTGCTCAGTGTTAGCCGTGCAACATGTGCTGAATTAAAATCTTCGCCAACAAACAAAGTGCAGCAACCTTTTCCAGACATGCCAACGGACTTTACTTGCGCTTTCGTTCGGTTGTGTCTGCTAACCAAAACCCTGCATGGCCACATTAAAAGCATTAAGAATTAAAGGTAGCAGTTACAATAAATTCTAAAGAAGCGAGAACATTTGATATACGTTAGTTATCATGAATTAATCAAACACATATAAATTCGGTTGCGAATTTCCACGAATGAAACATATATTATTGTGGGAAAATAGTCCTAGAATCAAAGATAAAAAGATTTAGAAAGTATCATTTCAGGACCATTGTATGGAAAGGCACCACAAGGAGGCCGTCGAAACTCGAAAATATTATCCTTTCACCTAATCTTTTATTATATTCTTTATTTTCTCTCTTTTTCTGCCAAGAATCATTTCAAGAAAAAAAGGAAGAAAAAATTTAAATATAATTTAAATTAAAAAAGGAGGGAAAATAATCCACATTTTAAAATAAAATAAAATAATAAGATTCAAATACTGAGGTATGGATGATGAACCTCCTCCTGGTGGTGGTCAGTCACATGACGGAAATTACGCAATAAGGTTGCTTAACCAAAAACTTACAAAAATGGAGTCAATCAAACAGGAAACAGTATATTTAAAAGTTGAAAATATTATTTTAAAAAACTCGAACGAGGGTAAGTCAAATAATATCCAACCCATCCAACTTCAAAGCAATGTATGCTATGAAACTGATGAAGAGGAGCTTTCAAGTGAAACCGATTGTATCCTGAAAGCGAGAAGGCCAAATAAAAAGAGACGAGCCTAATCGTCTCTCGAACTCATCCAGACTTCCTTAACTTCGTCCAATATTCAAAATGTTAGTAAAAAAGTAGAGCATAATAACATTAGGAAGACAAAACGACCTCCACCTATTATGATAACAGGAGATCACGAGTATCAAACTCTATACAATTTAATAAAAACATATTCTAAAGAAGAATTTTTTATTAAACTGCTAAACAATGGAGTCTTTAAAATTACTAAATTTGATATTAACGACTACAGGACTATCACAAAAGTACTCTCAAGTACAGAAATCTCCTGGCACAGTTTGGAGAATAAACAAATTCGAGCAATCAAGATTATTGCGAAAAATTTTCACCACTCATATGATCCCAAAAACATTGTTTCCAACCTGAAGAGCCAAGGATTCAAATCGTTGAATGTCATCAATAAACTACAATTTAAAACGACGAAACCTCTTGATTTGTTTCCAATAAGCTTTGAATCAACTGATGATATTCAAAAGATATACCTAATTAAAACTATACTGAATTGTATAGTCACGACCGAGCCAGTACGCCACTCAGAACTCATACCACAATGTTTAACATGCCAATCCTTTGGCCACACAAAAAACGACTGTGGCGAAACACCTAGATGCGTGAAATGCGCAGGAAAGCACAAAACAATTGAGTGCAAAAAAACTGAGCAACAACAACCAAAATGTTGTAACTGTGGCGAAGCTCACCCAGCCAACTATTGAGGTTGCGTCGATGCAAAAGAGCTCGAAAAGGTAAGTAAGAAAAAATTGGTCAACACCTCAACATCGAAACAGTTAGAAATAAGTCTACTGAAATAAAATTGCAAACAACCAATAGCAATAAATCTAAAGAAGATCCAAATAGTAGATTAACCTATGCTCAAACAGTGAAAAATAATAATAATAAAATTGAAAGCGAAAGTGAAATACTTTCTCAAATACTGAATAAACTGAATAGCCAGGAAAAGTTGTATGTTTCACTAGAGAAGCGACTTACAAAATTAGAGCATTCAATAAATTCAGCAAAACATGCCTAAACACTTAAGGATTATGCGTTGGATCGCAAATGGGCTACTCCACTACCATAGGGAACTAGAACTCATATTGAAGCACAGAAATATTGATGTGTGTCTGTTATCTGAAACCCACTACACAAATCATTCATATTTAAAATTTAATAATTACCATTCATATCATACTATACATCCAAGCAATTGTGCACGAGGGGTACTGCTATTTTAATAAAAAAAAAACTCTCAAACATTTGAAAAAGAAAAAACTTGCAGAAAAGCATTCCAGGCAACTACTGTCACCATTGAAGATGGATTAGAACTTAGTTCTTATCATTTCTGTGTATCTTACCTTCAGCGAGAAGATTATTGAGATAGAAAAACCACATTTTTTGTCAAACAAAACAAAGATCTGGGAATATTTCCAAAAACTCCTGGAAGATCAAGTCGACACATCAGTTGAGTTGAATAGCGACTTAACTCTTGAAAACGAAGCCCTTCAGTTAACTAAAATAATTCAAGAGGCAACATGGAATTGCACACCACCATATAACAGAATTGTAAAAGGACACAGATATTCTAAATTTACAAGAGATCTAATCCAAGAAAAACGAAAAATTCGTCGAAGGTGGCACCAGACGAGGTCCCCTTCTGATAAAGCAACTTTAAATAAAAAAACCAAAGAACTGAGTTTGGTAATAACACAAACAAAGAATGATAAATTCAACAGATATATAAGTCAATTATCTAACGAAAGTAGCTCAAACTATTCCGTGTGGAAATGTACAAGATACAAAGAACAAATGGTCCAGACATGATGCGGAAATCTGAAGTATTCGCTGATCACCTTGCAAGTGTATTTACAATAAACGCAGAACTAAGTGACACCTTCATCAAGCACAAAGAATGGGCTGACCTAGAGACAGAAATCCCATGTACTCGTACATGTGACGAGGAAGTTTCCAAAATCATTAGCAAGGGCCAAAAATCAAAAAAATCCCTTGGCTTTGATTTAATAAATACAGAATTGCTGACACAGATCCAAAAAAAATGTACTCTCAAGATTATGCAAATAATAAACACCGTATTTAATTTAAATACATCCCTTTTATATGGAGAGTATCAGAATTTGTAAAGATCCTCAAACCAGGCAAACCGACAAGTAATGTAGCCTCATACCGACCAATATCTCTGCTGCAGATGATCTCAAAGGCTTTTGACAAACTGTTAATTTAACGTTTAATGCCTATAATTGAACAAAAATGTATTATTCCTAAACACCAGTTTGGGTTCAGGACAAACCACTCAACAATTGACCAAGTCCATCGCATTACAAACGAAATTGAAAAAGCGTTGGAAGAAAAGAATGTATACTCTGCGATTTTATTAGATGTATCGCAAGCATTTGATAAAGTAAGGCACGCTGGCCTTCTATACAAAATCAGAATGTTCCTACAATACGAATACTTTGAAATCCTTAAATCATACTTGAGTAATAGATACTTCAGAATAAAAGTTAATAATACTACCTTACGAAACTACATGAAATCAAAGCAGGGGTCCCGCAAGGAGGTGTGCTCGGCCCTTTAGTATACCTAATTTTCACTAGTGACCTACCAACTGCAACGTTTGCAGATGATACTGCCCTACTGGCAACATAACAGAGAAGGAGTACGCTGTGATATAGCCAGCAGAAATAAATAACGTCGTAAGATGGACTAACAAATGAAAAGTTGAACTAAACAACACTAAATCGGTCCACATAAAATTAACAAACAAGAACACCCAATATATTCCTATCTATATCGATGATATACAGATCCCATATATGAATACTGCCAAGTCTGGCACTCGACGCTAAGCTTCGCAGGAAAGCACACATTAAAAAAAAAAAGGGAAGAGTTGGACCTGAAATATAACTCGATGGATCATAGGACGTAAATCCGTTCTATCACTCAAAAATAAAATTTGCATATACAAGCAACTGTTGAAACCAGTGTGCTCTGGGGCTGCGCTAGTCAGAACAACATAACTATCATTCAGCGATTTCAAAACAAAGTCTTGAGATGTATTACCAATGCCCCTTGGTAGATCAGAAATTGTGACCTCCACCGTGACCTTGAAGTGGGAACAGTGAGGGACGAAGTAAAACGGTTTGCTGAAGCTCAAGCAGTGAGACTAAGTTATCATGTTAACGAAGAAGCATTTAACCTGCTAATTACTAATAGTATAGAACGCAGATTAAAACGCACTAAACCTAGTGGCCTGATAAACCAAACCTAACATATTAGGGAGTGGTCAATAAATACATTTCTAAAAGAATTGTTAATTTTAAGATAACTAGTTGCAGTAATATACGCATTTTATAATATAAGAATTAATTTTATAAACTTATAAATAAATAATTTTTAGTGAAATGAAGAGTTAATTCGTGACTACAATTACTGGATACCAAAAATGTTATTTCATATCAATAAAATATTCTGTTAGGATCTCAGTCATTTTGAATAAAAAGAATTGTTTGACAATTAGGTTTTTGTAGCTTATGTGGATTAAGGTAAGATGCAGGTGGATGTAACACACAGGACACACGAGTTACGTTAATAAAACGCGGAGAGAACTTCGGTTCAACGTTGCTTTTATTACGGAGTTTATCTTAAAACTAAACTAACAATTTTAAGTTACTTATGCCGAAACCTTATAGTAACTTACTTACATCGATTATTTGTTATCTCTGCTGTAGGCACAAAAGTATTTTCCAAAATTATGTAGGAGGGTAGAAAGAGAGGTAAACGTCTATAACAACCAAGAAGCAGAGTGCAAAGCCGTAGCTGAACAAGTGCTAATGCACTGAGAATTGCAGACGTTGCATTTAGGGATTGTTTATGTCATTGCACTTCAGTTAATTTATGTCATTGTACTGATCGTACTGACTTTGCTTTTTGGATTGTTTATGTCATTGCACTTCAGCTGATTTATGTCATTGTACTGATCGTACTGACTTTGCTCTTTGGGAGGTTTGTGTCGTTGCAGTTGAGAATGGTCTCGAAATATGAAAGGGAATTGGAAAATGCATAAACGACTTTGGTGGTCATTTGTGAGATTCATACTTGATAAGAATGATATCTCAGCTGACGTTTGGTGTTAGATTTAGGGTTCGCAGCAACTGCTGGCGTAACTCCTCCCCCCTTAGTTTGAGGACACTCCTGAGGCATCATATTTTTTATCTTTACTTGCAGGTTTTTGTGCTTACAGGTCAACGTTACAATAAATATTATAATGACAATTATAATTATTACTAAAGTGCTTCCAAATGCATATTTTTCGTGCTTGGAATATTTAATTTCACTGATTTCTGTCAGATTTTGAATTTTTTCTAGAATTAAGTTGTCAAATGTTATCTTTTTATTTGAATCTTTAATGCTTTCCAAATAATTTGGTATCGTGAAACTTTGTTTAAACTGTCTCTCTGCATTTTATATTTTATTATTATTTATAATGATTGAACAGTTGTTAAAGTTAAATAAATAATTTCCATTTAAAATTAATTTACGTTCGTCACAAGTATTTGAGAAATTTGCTAAATGTTGGTTTTTTGCTAGTATAATTCCAGTATTTAATTCTATAATTTCGGAAATGTTATTAAATATGTGCATGCAGTTCTTTTTCATTATACAGTTATTACATCTTCTTAAATTTTTAATATATCTGTCTCCAACATAATTGTATATCTCTTTTTCATATTTGACAATTTCTTGCGGTTCAAACATATATTCTAAATTATGGTTATCTGCTATTGGGTACAGTAATATTCTTTGTAGAATAACAGTATCTTTTGGTATTCTTATAAAAAATATAATATTTTTATTTTGGTCTAGAATTGTGCTTAGTTTTATATTTTGTAACTTATCTAGGTCGATTTTGTATTCCTCTATTTCCTCGTTTGTTAGTAAATTGCTATGAATAGTGCCAAGTCTAGCAGATGCAATGTTGTCCTGTATATGGTCTAAGTTATCTTGTAAAATTTTTATCTTTAATATGTAGTCTATATATAGTGTTTGTCTGTATAGTGTACTTGATTGACCACTAATGTCATTAAGTTTGTTCTGTATTAGTATTCTGTCTTTATCGATTGCGTTTTTCAATATGGAGAAGGTTTCGTTGAAGTTTTTGTTAATTTTTATCTGACTGTTAAGGTTTTAGCATTGTGATTGTTTGTATCAATTACGTTAAGGTGTCCTTCTATTTCTTGTCTTACTTCATCATTCATTGTTCCATAAAGCCATTTTTGTGCAGTACCCATGAAATTAAATAGTCCACGTTTTTCTCTGTGTGGAATTAATGTATAAATTTCGTTTCGGGTGTTATTTAATTGTATTTCTAAAGCAATCGATTTTTCTTGTAGGTTTGATTTTCTTATATTATTTTATAAGTTGTCGACTATATCTAAGATTTCGTATGGATTTATAAAGTCTAGTATTGTATCGTAGTTTTTAACGAGAGCGACGTTGTCTATTGTTAGTTCGGTGTAGCCCAGGTTGGTTTCTATCTTCTCCATTAGCAGATGGGTGTGGCCTACGTTCGGTGTCCACAGTATCAGGAATAATATTAACATCCATTTTACCTGCAAATATAGTTTCTCTTTTAATATTGGATGTATGTATATTTCCTAGTGCTTTCTTAGTATATTTTGGTTCTTCCTTATGGCTCACACTTTTATAATTTTGATGTAGCCTTCTGATCTATTTTCTGAATAGTGTTCTCTGTTTGTGTTGTGTTTAATTATGTACCTAGTTTTTTCTTTAATGCAATTTGTATAAATCTGACTTTTGTCACACTTCCCTTGTTGTACATTAATTGGTTTTTCCTTTATTGTTGAGTGGTAACTATTATAATACCATTCTATTGCCCTACACATTTTCTGTTTTATGCTAAGTTGCTTGTTTTCGATATTTAGAATTCTTATTCTCTCTGCTAATGTATTGTGTAGCCGTTCGATATCAGAGTTTCCTGTGTGGTTGTTTGCTTTTACTAAATGAAGTTCTATGTTCTCGTTTCGTAAGTAGTCTTTTACGTTCATACTTTTAAATTCATTATCTGTGATTAGTTTCTTAAAATGACCCTTTTGTGATCTGAGATCTCTTAGTTTTTCAATAATCGTTCTGTGATTTCTATCTTCAAGGTAATATGCGGTGGCGAACTTAGAGAATCTATTGATAAATGTCAAAAAATTAGCTTTTGAGTTTGTGTATACGTCCATATGTACTATTTGGTTAATGTCTGTTGGAGTCTCTGTCATTTTAAAATTTTCCTTGATAGGATTTCTATCATATTTTACGGGGTTGCAAGTATCGCAATTGTTTATATATTTCTAAATCATATTTTTTAGGTTAGGGAAATATATATATTTTTTGAGGCCTTCATAATTTTCATTAATTCCAGTATGTCCTGTTTCGTATTTGTGGTATTTTTGTATTTGTTTGTAGGATTCATCTTCATTGTCCATATCTTTTGCATAGTAAGCACATCTTACGAATTTTAAGTTATTTTCGGAAAGCTCTTTTGCTTTATGAGCAAATGTTTTAAAATCGTTGTCAGTTAACTCTTAGTAAACTCCTATTTTTCCATTTCCTGTGTGGTGCTTTAAAATATGAGATATGTTACGTTGTAGGTCAGCTCCGCTTAAAAAAATTTATTATTGCTATGTTTGATACTAAAGTCCTGTGTTTCGTCATTTGTAAGTATGGTTTGTGTTTTAAATCTATTCACTACAGTATCTAATGTTGGTATACGGTTGTTAGGGTATTGTGTATCTGGATGTTCAATACCAGGTTCTTGACTGTGAACTTCTTTTGTGTTGATTTCGTTTGTGTCTGCATTAATTCGGCTTAAAAAATCTGCTACTTTATTATCGCCTCCTTTGATGTAATCCATGTTTATATTGTATTCTCCTAGTTTTAAAAGCCATCTTTGCAATCGAGGTTTAAAGTCTTTGCCTTTTGTTTTAGCATGTAACCATTTTAAGGTTTGGTGGTTTGTTGCCAGTTCCAAATTTACTCCATAAATGTATGGTCTGAAGTAATTGGTAGCCCACACGATTGCTAGTAATTCCTTTTCTGTGGTTGAGTAGTTTCGTTCATGATCGTTTAATGTTCTGCTAGCGTAGCAAATAGGGTGATTATTCTGCAGCTCCCATAGCGAACATGCTAGCATCGGTAACTACTTTAAATTTTTTGTTAAAGTCAGGATATTTTAATATGGGTGCTTCCGTCAATATTAGTTTTACTTTTTCAAAGGCATTTATATAGTTTGAGTCGTTTATGTTTATTTTGCTGTTTTTGTTTGAGGTATTGAGTCATTGGTTGAGCTATTTTGGAATAATCTCGTATGAATTTGCGATAGTAGCCAGTTATTCCCAAAAATGATTTTATTTGTTTTGTTGTTCGAGGCAATCTAAGGTTTAAAATAGTTTCGATTTTCCTTGGATGAGGTTTGACGCCCTCGGGTGTCAGAACGTGTCCCAAATATTCGGTCTCTTTTGAAAAGAATTTGCATTTATCAAATTGAATTTTTAGGTTATGCGAACGTAATTTCTCGAATATTTTCCTAATACTACTTACATGTTCGCCTATGGTTGTGCTAAACACCAATATGTCGTCCATATATACTACGCAGATCTTGTTTATGAATTCCTGTAATACCGAATTCATAAGGCGTTGAAAAGTTGATGGGGCATTTTTCAGACCAAACGGCATTCGTACGTACTCATAATGTCCGAAAGGCGTGGAAAGAGCAGTTTTCTTCCTCTCCTCCTCTTTTACTAAAATTTGGTGGAAGCCTTTTGCCAAGTCAAGGGATGTGAAATACTTAGCCCTGCCTAATTTATCCAAAATGTGGTCAATGTTGGGAATAGGAAACTTGTCATCGGTTGTTATTTCGTTCAGTTTCCTACAGTCGATCACTATGCACCATTTTTTCTTTTCAGAGTAGTCAGTCTACTTAGGTACAATCCATAGGGGACTATTATAAGGTGAATTACTTTCCGTTATAATACCTTGTTGGAGCATATCTGCAATTTGAGTAGATATCTCTTGCTCGTGGATTTGCGGGTACCTATATATTTTTGAATATATTGGCTGCTCATTTTTCGTGTTAATTTCGTGTTCGATTCCAGTAGTGTTTGTTAGATAGTCACCGTCTTTATAAAATAGGTCATTATAAGAGTTTATTAACTTCTTCAAATGCCTTGATTCTTCAGAATTCAAAGATTTGGTAAGTTGTGACATATCTTCGTCTCCGAAGCTGTTAGAATCTAATTGATGTATTTCTTCAAATTGAAATGGGCAAGCACTTATAAATTTTATTTTGTTGTTATTGATTAACAGCACTTCCTCTCTCATATCCACAACTGCTCCTAATGGTCTCAGTAGATTTTGGCCTAATATTGCGTCGAATTGTTTATTAAAAAATTTTGTAATTTTCCAAACCATATTTGCATCTTCATTAAATTCACTAGGTAAAGCAGTTGTAATTTGCGTGTCAATCAGCGTTTGGTTGTTGAGTGAATTGAATTTTATTGATGCTGTGAGTTTTTCCCTCCTATATTGTGGTAATTTTCTGTCATCGAGTAAGGATGTTGATGATCCTGTATCTATTAGACACCTAATTGTGTCGTTGCCTATCGACAAGATTACTATAGGTAAGTACGTTTGTGAGGCGTTGAGGGAAAATTTACTTCATGATCGATGTGGTTTACGTTAGTGAACCTTGATTCTCTCCGATTATTGTAACCCTGTCTAGGATTATTTTGTTGTCTGTTTTGGCCATTATATTGTCTTTCATCGTGCTGTTGCATTTGTCTTTGGTTATTTTGTACTTGGTTGTATTGTCTGTATTGTCCTGGATTATTTTGTCCGTGGTTGTATTGTGTGTATTGTCCTGGATTATTTTGTCCGTGGTTGTATTGTCTGTAGCTAGTGTTACTATGTTTGAAATTATTGTGTACTGTGGAAGTATGACTATTGGCATCCCTAATCATTCTTGAACTTTCTAGCAAGTCGAATGCACTCCGTAAGTTTGTTATATTTTTGTTAAGTATTAGTGTTGCTAAGTTAATGTTAATGTTATTTATAAAGGTTCTTAATATTATGCCCTCATTATTTGCTGGGCTAAATTCTATGGGCTTATTTATGTCGTATTCATACTTTTCATTAAGTTTACTTAAAATATTTCTTAGCTCTAAATACTAGGATCTTACTTGAAAGTTTTTTGTTGCGATAGCTCGCTGGTACACCTGGTGGTACGTTTCCTTCACTCCAAAGTTGGTTATAAGTGCGTCCTTTATGTAGTCCCAAGAGGCGTTAGATCCCAAGGTTCTGACAACATCTAAGGCAGGTCCTTGTATTTTATTTATGACGGTCCTCGAGAAAATGTACGCCTTCATTTGCGGGTTACCGTCCAGTAATGGTAACAACGTATCCACTTCTCGTAGAAATGAAGAAAGTGCATAATGTCCTGTCCCCGTGTACTCGTGTATCCTTTGCGCATCCTTCAGAAGGTCGTTCGGTGCTATGGTTGTTGGCAACGGTGGTGCTGGTCTCACTGCTGGTATTGTTTGTTGCATTGTTTGTACAGATTCCTCCTCCGACATCTCTAATCTGGTGTTGGCCTCTGCTTGTATGTCTTCTTCCTTGGCCGGGAGATCGAATTTTCTGGATCTAGTTTCTATTGGCATCGGTTTTGTTGGGTTTGCTGTGCCTCGGTTTAGCCTTGATGATTCACTTGGTATTGACTTGAGAGTTTTTTATGTTAATTCTTGTTCACTGCACTTTCTTTAATGTAACACGATAATAAATTGATTTTGTGCGTTTGGTCTTAATAGATTTGTTTTTTTTTCTGTTCTACAATATTTCTTAAGAAATGTTTTTCACAGTTAATTTTTTTTTTTTATTTTTGGTTCTTAATTATTTCTTCAGAAATAATTTCCACGACTGCGCCAGTTACGTGAATAAAACGCGGAGAGAACTTCGGTTCAACGTTGCTTTTATTACGGAGTTTATCTTAAAACTAAACTAACAATTTTAAATTACTTATGCCGAAACCTTATAGTAACTTACTTACATCGATTATTTGTTATCTCTGCTGTAGGCACAAAAGTATTTTCCAAAATTATGTAGGAGGGTAGAAAGAGAGGTAAACGTCTATAACAACCAAGAAGCAGAGTGCAAAGCCGTAGCTGAACAAGTGCTAATGCACTGAGAATTGCAGACGTTGCATTTAGGGATTGTTTATGTCATTGCACTTCAGTTAATTTATGTCATTGTACTGATCGTACTGACTTTGCTTTTTGGATTGTTTATGTCATTGCACTTCAGCTGATTTATGTCATTGTACTGATCGTACTGACTTTGCTCTTTGGGAGGTTTGTGTCGTTGCAGTTGAGAATGGTCTCGAAATATGAAAGGGAATTGGAAAATGCATAAACGGCTTTGGTGGTCATTTGTGAGATAAGAATGATATCTCAGCTGACGTTTGGTGTTAGATTTAGGGTTCGCAGCAACTGCTAGCGTAACTCACGCTAACCTCTTACTATTGCTACTGCTAGATATTGTGACAATATATATTTACATCTTCTGAGACTATTTGCATAGCAAAGTTAGGAAATATATTATATATATAATATCAATTAAATCTTCAACAACCTATATTTATAAAAAAATTATATTTTTACTACAATATATGTAAATATTTCAACCTTTCAAGCAACATTACTTTTGCATAAGTACATTTTCTTTTTACATTCTTTAAAGAAATTAACAGCACTATATTTGCACTCTAATACACAATTACAATTACAGTTAATACACCGAACAGTGATATTGTCCGCAACTATATTCAATTCTTGAATAAACAAATCATCGCCGTTCTCTGTACAATAATTCTTCGGTCGTTCAATACTCCAATTCTTCAAACCATTTCACCTGAAGTGCATTTGTCCAGATTGAACAGAATATTGTGCACAAAACAATTGTTGTTTTGAATGGCAATTTTGAAAGAATTGGACTTAAGCTATAAAAGGAAAAACTAACATCGGACTTCATGACACATATTCCGTCTAGAATGGAGTGGGAAACACCCATGCCATGGAGAAGAGGGGAACTGAATTTCTACACCGACGGATCCAAGCTTGACGATAGAGTCGGCTTTGAAGTTTTCTCAAAAGAGCTAGGACTGGAACTTTCGTTGAAAATCATTAAAATCAAATGTCGCCCAGTCGTATGGGTTCCGGAGCATATTGAGTGGAACTGTAAGGCTGATGAGCTAGACAGACGAGGTACCAACTCTGTGTCTTCTTTTGCGTACGGACAGATGCAAGGCTGGAATACCTATTGCCACCTGCAAACTAATGTTGAAGGGTAGCATCATCCGTTAGGCGAATAAGTCTTGAGCCTACGACGGCAGCAATTATTTAACGAATAGGCTCATGTGGCCGGAGCTTGATAGGAACAAATCTAGAGACTTGCTTGGCCTGTCAAGAGAACATATCTCTAAGGTCGTGGCTTGTATAACCGGTCATTGGCTATTCGGCGGGTATGCTCTCAGGCTGGGAGTATTCTCTCATAAATACTACAGAAGCTGTGGGGATGAGAAGGAGACTATGGAACATCTCTTCTGTAGGTGCCAGGTTCTAGCCAGAAGCAGAAAGGGCTCTTTTGGCAAATACGCTTTCAGCTCCCATACGGAGATGTCCAGCGCGAAGGTCAAACAAACAAGTAGAAGAAGAGGTGCGGTGTGACGAGCTTGTAACGCAATGGACCCCATCAGTCTCAATGAGTTGGTCTGTAGACCAGCTGCCACGATAACCTAACCTTACACCGATTGGGAAACCCGCTCATTCACATTACCTGTTTTAACTAATTTAAAACTTAAATTAACTACTTATATACCTCAGCAATAGCGCGGACTTCATTAATTTATTCTTTTATATTGTTACCTGACAATTTATACCAACCCTCAATACTCTAGATTGCGTAGTAATCAAACAATCGCTTATTTAAAATAAAATAATTAACTTTATTTTATCTTAGGTTTAAAGTTTACTTTTAATATAATTTTTGCACTTTATTTTTTTATTCATTTAATCACATTATTACTTTTTAATAATCTTACTGTTACTATTAAAATCATTGTTCAACTGTGTCTCTAGTTTTATTGTTTGGTGGCTTATATAAACTTAAGTGTGCTCTGCCCAATCCACAAGAAGGGTGATCCGGCAATCTGTGCCAACTACCGCGGGATCAGCCTTCTGAACATCGCATATAAGGTCCTGTCGAGCGTACTCTGTGAAAGGCTGAAGCCCATCGCCAATGAACTGATTGGCCTTATCAGTGTGGCTTCAGACTTGGTAAAGGCACCATTGACCAAATGTTCACACTACGCCAAATCCTGGAGAAAACCCTAGAGAAGCAGATCGACATACACCACCTTTTCGTCGATTTCAAAGCCGCATTCGACAGCACCGTAAGGAGTCAACTGTACGCCGCTATGTCTGAATTTGGCGTCCCTGCTAAGCTAATTCGGCTGTGCAAAATGACGCTAAGCACCACCACTGGCTATCGGTAATGACTTGTCCGAGCCGTTTGTTACTGAGCGAGGATTCAGACAAGGTGACTCCTTATCGTGTGTTTTCTTCAATCTAATGTTGGAAAAAATCGTACGCGCAGCAGATCTAAATCGCACAGGCACTATCTTCCACAAGAGTGTCATGTTACTGGCGTACGCTGATGATATTGACATCATTGGCCATAGCAGCCGCGCCGTGAGTGCTGCATTTTCCGGCTTGGAGAGAGAAGCGAGGCGAGTGGGTTTAGCGGTAAACGAAGTACTTGGTGTCATCATACAAACAGTTGCAGCGTCTTGGACACCACGTCACTGTTGGCGACTACAACTTTGAACTTGTGAAGGACTTCGTTTATCTGGGAACCAGCATCAACACCACGAACGATGTCAGCAAGGAGATCAAGCGAAGAATCACTCTTGCCAACAGGTGTTACTTTGGGCTCAGTAGGCAATTGAGAAGCAGAGCTCTCTCTCCACGAAGAAAAATTACGCTCTACAAAGCCCTCATCCTTCCCGTCCTGCTGTATGGTGCCGAAACCTGGAAGATGACAAACAACGATGAGCGAGCTTTGGGGGTGTTCGAGAGAAAAATTCGTCGAAGTATCTATGGTCCTATATGCGTCAACGGAGAGTATCGAATCAGATAGAACAACGAGCTGTATGAGCTGTGCGCCGACATTGATATAGTTCAGCGCATTAAAGCACAGCGGCTGCGCTGGCTGGGACATGTTGTGCGAATGGATGAAAGTTCTCCGGCGAAAAAAGTGTTTGAATCGATGCCGCTGGGTGGCGGACGCAGGAGGGGGAGATCACCACTACGCTGGAAGGACCAGGTTGAAGAGGACCTGGCTGCACTTGGTGTTTCCAATTGGCGCCAGCGTGCGCGAAGCAGGGACGACTGGCGAAGGCTAATAACTCGGCAATGATCAGAAATGGTTGTACGCCAATTATGATGATGATGATGCTTATATAAATCTCGTGTGTTGACCTACAACATTCTAGAAAATTCTCTACACTTCGAAAGAATTTTAAAGAAGAATCTAGAGTATGCTTTTACGTGTAGATTGTGTTGTGGATAAAAACGAATTTAGGGTCTCATTTATACTGCATGATGTTATGCGCTCCTCTAAATCTTGTTTGTCTCGAACAAGGACAGTACAGCAACGTTTATAAGGAGCTACCCTCTTCAGATGAACGACTTTCATTTTGTGTCTGGCATTTCTCTCCAATTTGGTGCGATATACTACATCATTGATCCGCTTTATCAGCTTATACGAACCTTCACAGTGTGTTTGGAGTTTTGGCGATAATCCCTTTTTCTTTTGCGGATTATAAAGCATAACTAGCTACTACTTCAGTACGTACCGAATTTCAGATCTGCAGGTAATTTTATATCGTAACCGAAAATAGCCCTGGCTGATGCTGAAGATGTTGTGTGGTGGGTTGCAGATCAGTATGCCATTAGGAACAGGGATATGTGTTGGTCCCAATCTTTCTGATTTCTGTCCACAAAGTTACTGAGGTGTTCCTCGAGCATACGATTAAATCTTTCCATAATTCCATTGGATTGTGGGTGTAAAGGGATTGTGCGAGCTTTGCCCATTCACTCATTTGCTTGAATATTGCTGACTCGAAATTTATGCCTTGATTTGAGTGCAATTCAAAGAGAGCTCCAATTCTCCAGACCCAATTATTGATAAATCCATATGCAGTGGTCTTAGCCTCTTGATCGGGTATGGGAGAACATATTTGTTGCTGGAATCACTCATTAGAAATGGATCTGCGATACGCTCAAATGGCGCTCCCACGTTGTACAAATGCATTGCATTAAACGCCTGGGTCCCTTGGGTGCTGTACACTTTTCAGAAGCACTGATCCAATCAACAACTGATTGTTGGCAACACACCCAATAAAATCGTGTTTTAACTTTCTGGACTGCATTACTGATTCCCAAATATCATCCGCTAGGCCCACTATGGTATTCCTTGAGAACTTTGCTCATTCTTGCCTTGGGAACTACAATCAAGCTCTTCGTAGTTTTTCCATCTTCGCTCTCCCATAGGCTGAATAAGCACCCATCTTGCAACTTTAACCTATTCCATTGAGCCCAAAATGTTTTAATTATGGGACTTTCGGTCGAGATTTCGTTCCATGCAGGTCGTTTTATTCTCTCTTCCTTGACACGATTTTTCTAGTTCGTTGTTCTTTTATTTTGTTCGTCTGGTAAAACAGCCATTAAGCGCACATCGACTACTTTCATGTCCGTCAATAACTTGCGACAGGACACCTCGAATTCCGAAGCCACTTGCATCTGTGTCCAAATAAATTTTTTCGCCAGCAATTGAATATGGAAGGATCGGGGCTGTTCACAATAGCTCTTTCAGTCTATTGGATGCATTCTCCTGTTCGCTTTTCCACTCGAAAAGACAATTCTTCTTCGTTAATTAATGCAGACAAGCAACCACGAAACTTGGAACAAAGCGTCTGTAATAGGTGCAAAGACCAAAGAAGCTGCGTAGCTCATGCAAACTAGTTGGTCGTGGTCTTTCCCTTACTGAGTCTATCTTATCTGGATATGTGTGTACTCCTTCCGGTTTGACTTTCTATCCAAAATTCTTGACTTCTTTCTTGATTAAAGAGCATTTCTTTGTGCTCAGCTTCAACCCTGAAGCTCCTATTCACATTAATACATCTTCCAAGTGGTCCTCGAAATCCTTTCCCATAGCGAAGATGTCATCCAAGTATACCAGACATGTTTTCCAGTTGAAACTCTTTAGGACATATTTCATTAATCATTCAAATATAGCTGGAGCATTTCACAGTCCGAATGGGATCACCAAAAATTGCCATAGTCCGTCACCGGCACAGAATGCTGTGTTTTCTCTATAATATTCGTCAGCATTGGTAAGTGGCAGCCAACATCCGCTGTGTAAATCCAGCGTTGAGAACCAATTTGAACCATAAAGTTTGTCCAAGGTGTCATCGATGCGACACCTTGGACAGACTTTACCTCATTAAGTTTCCGATCATCATGCACATAAACACTGGAGAACTCCAGGGGCTTGCTGATTGCTCAATGAAGTTGTTCCGTTGCATTTCCTTCAGCAACACATTTACATCTTCTTTTTTCTGAGGTACTATTTTTGACGCTTGACGAATGGGTTTGGCATCACCAGTGTTGATTGTGCGTCTCACCATCTTTGTTCTACCTTCGTTTTTTACCCTTTTCAGCAAATGCTGACCAGTGCCTTGCCAAAAGTTGGCTAGCAGTCTTCCTCTGCTCTGTGGATAAGTCTTTACTCCATTTTTCCGTCAGATCGTTGAGTACATTTTTGTGTCTCGCGGTTGGTTCTCACAATTTCTGATATTGCTTAGCAATTTCCAATTACCTCTCCTTTCTCTATGGTTTTAGCGGTATGTGGAAGATTGACCACTCTTACTAGCACTTTTCTGGTCTGCTATTCTTCTACGAGGGTTTTTCAATTATGATTTTGTCCTATACAACTGCCTCAGAATTCGGTGGGATTTTTGTCCACTGCGATACAATGGCTTGTTTGACACCTCTATACTTATCCTCCGCAATGAATAGCGTTGTTTCGGTGTTCCTATATGTCAACATTCGGCTTTTCAAATCTAGGGTGAATCAAAATTCGTGCAAAATATCTGCTACTAAAAACTCGTGCTGCACTGTTGTGGTGCCGATAGTTATTTTCCGTGTGACTTTTCCAAGTACGGGTGCATCATATTCAGTTGCCTTACGCAATCTGAATCCCCTTCATTTTGTTATTCTTTAAATATAGATGCTGCCCATTAATGTTATATATGCGAGCACTGAAAAATTTGTTGTGGATATTCCTAATGAGCATTCATTTAATTTTCTAATAATGTAGTTTTAACATGTATTGCGGTGTGCACCTCAACGGCTTCGTTTGAAAGTCAGTTGGAAAGTGTGGTTGAAACTTGCAGTCAGCAACGTTTTCAATAAATTCGGTTTCGTAAATACCATGACTGAATTTACTTGAGGACAACAAATATTGAAGTAACTTTCCAAAATTGATCACCTTCATTCATTTCATTTGAAAAAAAATTGTACATATACTATATTTATTGATCTATCCATCTGTTTCCACTTCTTGTAAAAATAACTGTAAAGATTTTTGTAAAATGTGGTCCGCTCCTGTATTTTTGTAAATATATTATTCAAGAAATCGAAATTCTTTGAAAGTTTATTATGCGGTTTGGACAGAAATCCGTGTTCCGAATGAATTTTATGTGAGAATATGTTTTGGTATGCAGCTCGAGAGAGAAAATGATTTATATTTTGTTTGTGTCCTTGAGGAGGACAAGGGATAGATGTAAGAACTAGCATTATTTCCAGTATTATTGTTGCATCTCCATTATTTACATTGTCAATAGAAATTAATGCAAACCTATAAAACTAGTTGATTCCAAAATTATAAAGATTTCATATTCCAGCCCAAAAAAATAGTTTACTATATAAACCATTTATACAACAAGTAAAATTCATTTTACTTTTTACGATACTGCATATCAAACCTAACTGAATTATAACATAAAATGACAGATGTTTGTAATTGTATTTAATTGAATATAAAAATATTCTATTACTGACGTTGGGGTTGAAGGTCAACTTTGCTATGGAAAGTGAAACCAATAAAATTTCTAAGTTTTCACGTTATTTTAAATTCCATAAAAGTTATTTAAGGATAAAAAAGCATACAATTTTTTGTTCGGGTCTCAAGCATAAAATACCAAAAATTTGAGTAAAATACATCAATTATTTATATACTCTACGAGATAACTTTCATTTTAATCCATTGCATTTAAGTCCATTTTCGTTTGGCTGAATGGCCTACACACGTTTAAATCCGCCCCTGGTAAAACCCAAGTATATTCTCCACTTTTATTTGCATTTTCGTATGCACTTCGCGTGTATACCGATTGGGAGATTCCAAATAGACGGACATGGATATTCATACAAATAGCAACGCATAAGCTGTGCACATGCATTTGCAATGAAATTGTTGGACGTCATTTCCTTTTAAAGCGGTTGAATTGCAGAAGTAAACTGTCACAAACACTGTGTGGATTTAATAGGCTTAAGTTGAAAGTAGAATCCTACTAAGTTGCATATCGAGTTCACTTGACGTTTTCTGTAGTCGAGAAATAATATGATATCGAAATAAGTTTCATTGTGATTTGCATCCGTTAAGTTATAAAATTCAAATTGGAATTAAATAAAAAATAGATTATATATAGAAATATTCCCTTATCTAAAAATATGTTCCATTACTTTTTTAATGCATAAAGCGTCCTTTTGTAGAATTGTCCTTTGGCCAAAAAGTGAGCTTTGACAGCAAACTACTTTGGCTTACATTGTACTATTCGAATTTAATACAATGGTCAGTTATCCAAATCCTGCTTTTTAGGATTGTTGGCATAGAAAACCATTGATAAGCCAGCAACAAATTTACAGTTGACTGGATTCTTTTTAAATAAAGCGTATTTTCTAAGAGCATCGCAATTTAAGAAACATATGAAATTATGGAAAAACTCGTCTTTTTTATAGTCTTTTACGACATTTAAGTGTTTAAACAGAGTTTCAGATATATATTAACCGCGGCTACCTCTTACATATTAACAATGAGAGTATACGAAACTTAGATATCATTTTAAACCCACAAATTACGCACGTTTGACATATCTAAAAAACTAAAAAATATTTAGACAAAAAACAAATCCACAAAAAGATAATGCAAAAAATTGTCTTTCACACCCTTTTAAAAAGGAAAAAAATTGTATTCCAAACTTTTGAGGTTGAGCCGTTTTGTCCGTCCGACCATCCCTCTCCGTCCGTTCTATGTAACTGTGAATACCTAACTCGAAATTACTACAAATTTTGCCCGCCTGAAGGATATATTTGGTAGCAACATAGATGTGGATCCTACTAGAATATATGCACCATGTACCTTGTATATACTTGCTGTCACGCCGCTATTAAAACATATTTATAACTTAGGTAGGTAAGGTAGGTAAAGCGGCCAACCGAAGGGCACACTTACGCCATCATTGACGCCACATGAGACACAGGTCCCATCCCTTTCAAAGGTCGAGCTATTTGGAGCTTTTAATGAAGCAGTTGATGGAGATAATCTTTTTGTTTGTAATATCCCCCAAAGAGACCAGAAAGTAGTCGCCTACTGACTGGTCTGCTTAGCTATCTCGTCTAAAGATTTGCGGCAGCTCTTGACGGCTGCTGAGATGATAATAACTGAATCCAGGGAGCGCAAAGCTGTTGGGCAGTACTTGGATCCATCTGTGTAAATGTGAATTCCTTTTGCCATCCTTCCATTCGTCCCTGGAGGGAATGGTGACACTGCCCATGGCATTGAAGGCATAAATTGGTGTGATGTAATCGAAAGAGTCAGGAATACCCCCGAAACCTCTTAAGATAGATGCATGACCGTCGTTCCTGGCATCGCATTGATGCGTAGCTTTTAGCCTTATAACTGAATTTGCAGCTATTTTTCACCCAAAAGCCTAACAGGCAGCAGATTGAGGATAACGTCCAAAGCTGCCGTTGGAGTCGTTCTGATGACACCACTAATGAATACCTCTGCCGTTCTTTGTATCTTTGTTACCAGCCTATTGTATGTGGACTTATTTAGGACTGTCCACCAACCAAGCACCTCATAAAAGAGGTCGGAGGTGGTCGTACCACAGCTGTGTATATCCATTAGGCTACCTTAGGCTGTAGCCCCCATGTTTTACCTACAACTAGGGATGGCACGATTAATCGAAAATTTTCTAATAATCGGTTAATTTCTTGAAATGAACGATTAAATTGAACCGATATTTTTCATTAAATTATTTGACTTATTAACCGATTATTTAGACAATAGTTGGAAATTTTATGTATGTGTATTGCGAGATTTTTTTGTAATTTTGTAAATAGTCTTTTGATTAATTATTTTGACTGGCAATGCCAATCGTGTTTTCAGTCAGCAATGCTTTTTGATCAACCAGCTGATAACACTGTTGACGTTTGTCAAAGTAAACGTGGCAATCAGCGAGTAAAGAAGTGCGTTTTTTAATTGAATTGCAACAGAGCGTAAATTCATTTATTTTCTTGCGAAAACAAGTGCTGATTAAAAGTTTAAAATGGGGCCGATACGAAGCAGCGTATGGAAATATTTCACTAAACAAACTTCTACGACAGTTAAGTGTCAATTATGTATAAAAGTGCTAAAATGCTCCAACAACACTTCAAATATGGTGCAGCATTTAAAGCTAAAGCATCCAAAGGAATCCGATCAATATAAGGTAACTTAAACAGCGCTAAAATGATGTGCAAATGAAACTATGTATTGATTTATAAATTTTATATTAGCAATCAGGATCCAAGCCAAATAATGTATTGGAAGTAATAGAATTGAATTTAACCGAAGGAAGGGAACAACCCAGCACCAGCAAAAATGCAAACTTCGATGAGAAAAGCAGCTTCAGTGAAAAAAAAAATCTCACCGAAGAAACCAGTGAAAGAAAAAAGGAACCTCCAATTATTTCCGCATTCGCTCACGTCCGTAGCTATACATCAGATGGTTCTAAATTTCAAAAGTTAACCACTTCTATTGTAAACCACATTGTCACTGACAACTTGCCATTTCGTTTTGTAGAAGGTAGTTTTCAAATTTATAATAATAGAGCAAATGTTTTTATTTATTTTTGACATACTATATATATAATACATACGAGTACATGTATTGCAGGTAAAGGATTCCTTAACTTTATGAAGCAACATTTTCCGCTGTATAAAGTACCTACAAGAAACACAATTAAATCAAACATTGACAAGATGTATAACATTGAAAGTAAAATATTCAAAAATTGTATACGAGTATCAAGTGTTCAGCATATGTGTTTAACTACCGACATATGGACTGACACAGCAATGAACAGCATGATCGGTGTTACAATTCATGGCTTATTTGAAAATAAGCAATTTAGTGGCACAATTGGTGTGTTTAAAATGCATGAAGCTCATACAGCGGGATACAACTCAGAAGTTTTGCAAAATGCGCTTAAGGAATTTTCTATAAATCAAGAGCAAGTGATGGCGGTAATTACGGACAATGCACCTAGCATAGGCAAGGCAATCCATGATACGTTTGGGAAGAAACGCCAAATTCCTTGTTTTGTGCAAACTTTGAATTTGGTGTGCAATTATTCGTTAAAAAACGCCTGAAGTTAGTGACATAATTACCAAGTGTAGAAAATCGTCGCCTGGTTTAAAAGATCTGTTAGAGCAAATAATGATTTGCGCGAGTTGCAATCTTCTGCTGGTGTATGTGGAGGTAATATGTTGAAACCAATTTTGGACGTTAAAACAAGGTGGAATTCAACGTACTATATGTTGGAACGATTTATAAAATTGATTGAACTTTAGCAATTTTATTTAATTTTTCTCCATTTAAATGCAAGTCAATAATCATTTTTCTCGATTCATTAGAAAGTTCCTTGTTTTTTCGACCCATGTCAAATTTTTAAAGCTATTAAAACAGTATTTGTATATTTTTTGCTTAAATCACACTTTTCTACTTTATTTTTATAATCGCCAAAGAACAAAAGCTATTAAATACCGTTATTTATGCGGTTTGACGTTTGTAAAAAAGATATTGCCATTTTTTCGAATACCTATTTTGCTTAAAATTTTTTATATTTTACCAATTAAAGTGTTATACGTAGAAAATACTGGTATATTTTTTTTCTAAATAGATATATACACAATTCCGAACAAAACTACATCAAAGTTTTGTCAAAAATATTTTTAATTTTCAAAATAATTAAAAAATTTCAAAATTTCGAATACCCATTTTGCATACTGTAAGTCAAATTTTAATTAAACATTCGGATGCACCACCAATGATAACAAGAAATAACAAAGATGAAATGGTGGAAATAGTGTCATTGTCACACTTTTCTACTTTATTTTTATAATCGCCAAAGAACAAAAGCTATTAAATACCGTTATTTATGCGGTTTGACGTTTGTAAAAAAGATATTGCCATTTTTTCGAATACCTATTTTGCTTAAAATTTTTTATATTTTACCAATTAAAGTGTTATACGTAGAAAATACTGGTATATTTTTTTTCTAAATAGATATATACACAATTCCGAACAAAACTACATCAAAGTTTTGTCAAAAATATTTTTAATTTTCAAAATAATTAAAAAATTTCAAAATTTCGAATACCCATTTTGCATACTGTAAGTCAAATTTTAATTAAACATTCGGATGCACCACCAATGATAACAAGAAATAACAAAGATGAAATGGTGGAAATAGTGTCATTGTTAAAACCGTTGGAGGCAATGACAACACAAATTAGTGGTGAAAATTACGCCACATTAAGCCAAATTATACCGCTTCTTTATTGTGAGCATCAACGATTAACAAAAATTCAATGCAAATTTCCAGTGGCGCGTAAATTGAAAGAAGTAATTTTAAACCAGTTCGTCCGTCGCTTTGGTGAAATCGAACACTCATTTCTATTGGCAGCGTCAACGTTACTAGACCCAAGGTTCAAAAGAATCCATTTTCAAGACCCGGTGGCGTTATCAACTGCTCTGAGTCATATACATAAGAGCAGAATTAAAAACTCTTGATGGCACAGATGACAGCACTGAGAGTTTAAGTGACACGTCTTCCAATTTAGAACAAGGATTTGATATATGGCAAGACCACAAAAGCTTAGTTCATAAACGTAGAAGAAGGGACATTGACTCCACAGACCCAAACGATGAACTTAGTTTTTACTTAAATGCCCCAGTACTAGAATTGAATCGGAACGTCATAGACGCATGGGAAGAGATGAAGACCGTATACCACAAATTATACTTACTATCAAAAAAATATTGCTATCTGCTCGGAACATCTGTACCTGCTGAACGCATCTTTTCGAAAGCAGTTGTAACTGCCACTGAAATCCGAAATAGGCTAACAACGAAAAGATTGTCAAAACTTTTATTTCTTAATTCTTTTATGAATAATTGAAAATGAAAACAAACAAAATGTAATAGAAAACAAAAAATAAAATATTACATACAAATTCTACATTTATTAATTTCAATCAATTTTTTAAATTAATCGGTTAAAAGTAAACGATTAATCGCAAACGGTTATTTTATATGTTCGATTAACCGCTAACACGATTAGTCGGTTAATTTAAAAATTTTGCCATCCCAACCTACAACTCTTCTGCAAGAGTGCAGAGCTACTTGAGCCTTCTAAATGCGCTCACTTATATTAGCCTTCCAGTTTAGCTTCCTATCTAGGATCACGCCCAGATATTTAGCCTCCTCGACAAGATTGATATCTACACCCATTAGTTTTGAAGCGATAAATTGAGGAATTTTATACTTCCTAGTGAAGAGCACCAGCTTAGTCTTGGTCGGATTAACCCCCAACCCACAGTCAGTAGTCCATTTAGAGAGAATGTTCAAAATGCGTTGCATCAAGTCTCTCATAGTGGATATATATTTTTCCCCGAGACGCTGATTCCAGCTTCCTCCACATATGCAACCACCTTGCACCTCTCCAGTCGATAGAGCAGCTCATTTACAGACTTTTGGCCGACGCCGTCCCCAGCTGTGAACTGATTATCCTGCCACTGAGCATATTTTCAATCCACTTGCTAATGGCGGGTTCCTCCAAGTCTCGCATCCCATCGATTATTGCATCTGATTTGATGTTGTTGAAAGCTTCCTCAATGTCCAGGAAAGCAACCAGGGAGAACTCCTAGTCATGCTGGGAGAACTCAATACTTGAGACTAAAGAATATAATGCAGTATCTACCGATTTCCCCTTGAAGTAGGCATGCTGAGACACTGACAGCTTCTGTCTGTTTATAGAATTTTAGTCTCTTGGAGTTGTGTGCGAGCTTTTGCCGCCTTATGTATAAAAATTACCCTCACATGCTTCCATGAGTCTGGAATATATGTTAATTCAAGACAGCTTTTGTAGATCTTGAGCAGCCATTAGATTACAAGACTCTCTGACTGCTGAATCTCAATTGGACCTTTATATGGTTTGAAACTATGGATTTCAATTAAATGTTGGCTTCGTGACCGCAAAAGTTTCTCCACGATTCTCTTTGGGTTTAATTCTCTAAGGTTACTTTTGGAGGTTCTAAGTGCTGCTTTGTATAAATCTCAGTCTGCTCTATCTCCAGACTTTTTTGCATTGTTAAAAAGTCTCATACAGTTTTTCCTGAGTCCCCTAATTTCGTCCCCACACCACGTGGGTTTTGTTTCCCCTGGGTCTACTGAGGGGCAAGATACCAATAGAGCTTTATTAAGAGCATCCATAAGAGTCTCCACAGACCTATCAATTTCGTCACACGTGCTTGTGTTTGTTGGGTTCTTAGGTAGTAGTCTAGATACGGCTAACCTGTAGAGGTCCCAGTTTGTCTTCCTCATATTTTTTATAGCCGTAGAACTAGGTAGACTATCTAAAAGATCAAACTGGATTAACCGATGATCCGAAAAAGGGTGTTCCTCTAGAACTCTCCAATTTGAAATCCGGTGAAAAATTGATTCGAAGGCAAGGGTTGTGTCAAGGACTTCTTGCCTATTAGCAGTAATGAAAGTGGGTTCTGACTGCTTATTATATATAAGAAGGTTAGTCGTTACTATATATTCATATAATGACTCACCTCGTGCATTGACATATATGCTCCCCCAGATGTCATGGTGAACATTGGCATCGCATCCAATGATTGTAGCCACCCGTTGAGCCTTTGCATCCACAAGCTTCTGTAGGTTGGCTTCCGGAAGGATCTCAGGGAAATGAGCCATATATGCCGAGACCAGCCAATATCGACTCCTGCAAGTTTCCAGGCAGACGGTCGTCAACTCCTTATTGCTGTAATATGGGACAATAAATTACCTAATATTTTTCCTTCTGAGGATGCAATCCTTCACTTATGGTATACAGCAAGCTCTAATTGTTAGTCCCGAGATCACAGACTAGGTTCTTGGATCAGGTTCTTGGCAGAAGCAGCCTTCGAGTGATGGAGGTTAATCAGCACTATTCGCAGCATCTCTACTTCTTGTAGCGCTGGTCAATGACACAGAGTCACTGCGTTTCGGGTGCTTGGCAGAGTCCACAGCAGAAGTAGGATGAGGAGTTACCCGTATAGGGTAACCATCCTTTTTGTAGACCTAGAAGCTCGTAGATGAGAAGCCATAGCCAACGAACCAATTGGATTCACAACAAGTTCCCTCTTGGTTCCTCTAATTTGGTAATCTTCCAATTTTTCGTCGGGAGCTGCCGGTTTCGCAACGTCAATATCTCCAAGATAGCCTCGGGGTTAGATGGTTCGGCTGGGATCCATGCGCGAGTTACGATGTGTAAATAAAATAACCATTTCACTTCACAATCCGTTTTATAATGACAAATTATTTTAAAGTACATGTATTTATATCATAAGATAAGCTTATTCTAAAGAAATTAATTTAATGAATTTATATTGAATTTGAAATTGGAGATTTTACAAAGAATTTTATGCTGGATGATGTTACAAAGAATTTGATGCTGGATGATTTTGAAGTGAATTTGAATCTGATGTTTTTAATGGGAATATGAATTGGATGATTTTACAGAGAATTTGATGCTGGATGATTTTAAAGTGATTTTGAATCGGATGTTTTTAATGGGAATATGAATTGGATGATTTTACAGAGAATTTGATGCTGATGTAGCTGCTGCTGTTAGTATTGATATTGTTGTTGTTGTTAGTGCGGATGTAGTTCCTCCCCCATTAGAGTAGCGCTATGGCCAGAGAGAGCTTGATGTGGTCGGAGCGATACTAGGTTCTGGTTGGAATATTGTTTCGATTCTGCCCATTTTTAGTTAGTTTAGTTGTAGAGTGAATAGCATTGTTATATGTTATCATTGTTTCAAAAAGTATTTCTTCATGCTCTAATTCTAATTTAGTTTATTTCCTTTTTGTTAGTATGAGCCTGTATATTTCCGTTAGAGTTGAGTGTAATCTTTCTACTGGTGAATTACTGCTGGATTGCTGGAAAGTATTTACATGTGATTCAATGTCATATTGTCTATAAAAGTCTTTGAAAATTACTGGAGAATTCTGAGCCTTGGTCATGAACTATTTTGTTTGGAATTCCGTACTGGCTAATGAAGTTTTTTAGAGCTTTAAGGATTGCAATACTAGTTCTATTTGGAAGGTTTTGAGCTGAAGCAAATTTTGAGAATTTATCAATTATTGTTTATACTTGGTTGTTGTTTATGGTATATATGTCGATGTGTTGTATGTCGAGTGGTTTGAAAGCGGTTTCAGGTTTATTGAATTTTAGTTTTGGGGGCTGTCTATCGTATTTGGGGGTTTGGCATTTTTCACAATTGTTCAAGGTTTGCGTAATTTTATTTTGGAAAGTAATATTTTCTTTTTAACTGCAAAAGAGTTTCATTAATTCCTCTATGGTTGTTGTTTGTATGGTACTCTCGGATACACTTTTCTTGTTCATCATCTTGCGTTATGTCCATAAGTTTTTCTGTGCACCTTAATACTCTGAAAAGATTATTGTGTGAGAAGTGTTTTGAGTAGGTACCTTGAACTATGCGGAACATTTTATCATTAGTGTAAATACCAAACACCCTATTGGGTGGACAGAAGGCTTTGAAAATATCGGTTACGATTTGTTCGTCAAAGTGGGGTCGTCTTATTATTCGTCTTTGTTTATTTTTGAATATTGTTTCTAAAGTCATTGAGGGACCATTTAAGCTCTCTTCAAGTACTATTTGTATATTAAATTCATTTAATGGTTTTTCCGATATGAATATTCCGTCGTTGAGATTTTCGTCTGAGGAGTGTACGGTGGTGCCTTGAGTTCCCTGAATTGAAGTTACGTCGTTAATGTATGCTTCGATTCGTTTGTTGCTCATAGTGGCGTCTATTTTTATTCTGCTTAATGCATCTGTATTAGTATTTATTTTGCCTTTTTTGGAAATTATTTCATAATCGTATTCTTCTAGCCTAAGTCTCCATCGAATGAGTTTTGAGTTGGGTTCTTTTAGGTTCATTAGCCAAGCGAGAGGTCTATGGTCTGTTACGATTTTGAATTTGCGACCGAAAAGGTATGGTCTGAAGTAGGTGGTTGCCCAAACAATAGCTAACAACTCTTTTTCTATGGTACTGTAGTTAGTTTCGTGATTATTAAGAGTACGACTGGCGTAACATATCGGTTTGTCACTACCAATTGTTCCTTGTGATAATACAGCTCCTAGTGCTACGTTGCTAGCATCAGTTTTTAGAATAAAAGGTTTGGAAAAATCTGGGTATTGTAGAATAGGGTCGTTTATTAAGAGGTCTTTACATGTCTCAAATGTTTTTGTGTATGCGGTCGTTAGTTCTACAGTTTCATCTTTTTTCAGGCAGGTTGTGAGTGGCTTGACTATTTTTGCAAAATCTTTTATGAATTTTCTATAGTATCCTAATAGACCTAGGAAGGCTTTGATGTCTCTTTGTGTCTTGGGGATTGGAAAATTTTTAATGGCATGAATTTTGTCGGGGTTGGGTTTTATACCAGTAGTTGAGACTATGTGTCCCAAGAAAGTAATCTCCTTCTTTAGAAATTCTGATATGTCGATTTGTATTTTAAAGTTTGCTTTTTCTAACCTATTGAAAATTTGGTTTAGGTTTTGGATGTGTTCTTCGAGAGAGGTCGAATAGATAATAATGTCGTCCAAGTATACCAGGCATGTTTTTCCCACTAGATCTTTAAGGACATTATCCATAACTCTTTGGAATGTTGATGGGGCTTTTTTAAGCCCAAAAGGCATTCTCACATATTCGTAATGTCCGTTTTCAACTGTGAATGCTGTTTTCTGAATATCATTCGGGTTCATTTCAATTTGGTGGAATCCACTTGCTAAGTCCAATGTCGAGAAATACATGCATTTACCTAATTTATCTAGTATGTCTGCAATATTAGGAATTGGGTATCGATCTGACACAGTTTTCTCATTAAGTTTGCGATAATCAATAACTAAGCGCCACTTTTGTTTACCACTAGCATCCTTCTTTTTTAGTACTATCCAAACCGGAGCACTCCATGGTGAGAAGCTTTGTCTAATTATTCCCTGATCTAACATGTCTCTTATATGTGTGTTTACTTCTGTTTTGTGTACGTATGGGTATCTGTAAGATTTGGTATGTATGGGTATATTGTCTGTTGTGATAATGGTGTGTTTTATATTGTTTGTAAATGTTAATGCTTGGTCTTTTTTGAAGAAAATGTTGTCGTATGTTTTGCAAAGGTTGATGAGTCGAATGCGTTCTTGGTAATTTAGGTGGTTTGTGCGAAGTAGTTCGGAAATATTTTTAGAATTTGTGATTTGGGGTCCCTCTATATTCCAATTGTTGATTTCTATAAAGTCTGATTTTATGTATGGTTCTACTTTAATGGGTTGTTCTAAAAAAAGGGTATGTTCGTTTTCAGAATTGTTTTGTATCTCTAATTCGCTATACCAGTCCTTTGCGATGTATAAGCCGTCGGATATGTGAAGGTAAGGGGTTACCATAGTTGGTTCGACAATAATATCACCATTTCGGAAATCTACTGGTAGCTTGATCAGTGTTTTGGACATGGAAGGGATACTATGTGTACCTGATATGTAATTAGGTTTTAGTCTTAATGGTATTATTGCATTAGTGGTATTTAAGGTCTGTTCAGGAAGATCGATTTTTGCCTTTAGTTGTGTTAGTAGGTCGAGTCCTATTAATCCGTCGAAGTAGTTGTGGAATTTAAAAATTAAAAAGGTCATGTTGCCTGAGTCATTAAATTCGGAGAAGATTGGCAAAGTAATTGTTTTGTCTATTTGGTAACTGTTCAGAATTGTGGTGATTGTAATTGGTTAGCAATTCTTTTGAAACTGTAACTCAATGAATTCAGGGCTGATAAAAGAAGATGATGCGCCTGTATCTATTAAGAATCTTAGGGGACGCCCAAATGGGGATGAGATGTTAATATATGGTAGAGTGTATCCGTGCGTATTTACGTCTAAGTAACCCGTTGATGGTTCGAGGCAGGCATTCGAAAATTTTGACAATCGTCAATGTTGTCATTATTTAGTTCTTCCTCTTCTATTTGTCCCGTCTTAGTTACAAGGTCTTCCTTGCAATTCACATTGTGTAATTCTCCAGTATTAGGCTTTATATAAATCGATCCTGAAGTCTGGTTTGTATTCCTGGACATGGTTGAGTTTTTCATGTTGGTGTATCCAGTACGAGTATCCATGGCTTCGTATTTCCGTTTTTGACTGAAGTTACTGAAGCCAGAATTGGTATCCATTAGTTAGTGTTTCGATTGGTAATTTCTATTAAAAGGGTTTGAATTAAAGGGTCTTTGCTTTTTCATATTATTATTGTGATTTTGCAAATTCGGGTTAAATTGGGGATATTTTGTTCTAGTATAATTTTCGCTGAACCTAATTATATTATGTCTTGGGTATGGTGAATGTTGTGGACTAAAATAGGATCTGCGTGGCTCGGTTTTCTGATAGAAAATATTTTGCTCCTTTATACAAAATACCAGTGCAGTTTCTAGTTTATCTGGTCTCATTGCCCTTATACATGATCCTAAAGGTTCTCTTAATCCCGTTAGAAATGCATTCAAACACATCTCTGTATACAGGTCTTTTTTCGCATTGATCACACTGCTATCAGTTTCGTGTATCAAAATATTGTTGCTAATTATAAAAACTTTCGACCGACAACCTATTCTGATTCAAGTTATGTAAATCGTGTATAAGTGAGGTTTCCGTTCTTTTGTCTGCATAGTTAAGTATCATATTTTTCTTTATTTCATCCCAAATTAAGGGTGTGCCGAATATGTTGAGGATTTCATTCGCTTGACCTTCTACTTTATTCCTAATTGCCCTTAAAAGAACATTGCCATAAGGAGTGTTGTCTGTTCCCTGGATGTATAACAGAATCTCTTCTACATTATTTATGAACTCATATAGAGTTCTAGGGTTGCCATCGAATTTTCGCAAATCTTTGATTGCTTCGGGAATTCTAAGTGAATTGAAAATATCTACTGGATGCATATCATTTCTGGCTGCGTTAGCCGAAGTGCCTGGGTGTGGATTAGTTGTCATTATATTTGTTTGGTCGAGTTCCATTATGTATTCCCAAAGAATTTTTTTTTTTACGGTGATGATGTAGAGTCTTCTGGAATTGAAGTTAGGATTCTGGATTCAAATAAATTTGGGTATACCCAGAATTTTAAATGCTTGTTCTTATAGACAATTATTAATTATGGACCTCTTATTCCTAGTTATTTGAATTAATATATAATATATGAATTTATAGGAATAATATATGAATTAAGGAATTATATAATATATGAATTTATATAATTCCTTTTTATACCAGTATATATACATTCCTTTAACAGATTTTGCTTTTTTTATTTTTTATTGTTTTTTTGTTTTGTATATATATATACTCGTATATGTGCGAATATTTAATTATTTTCATCTTTATAAGCTCTATAGTGAATTGTCTTCTGGCTATGTCGCTGTACCAATATTCTGTCGGTACTCCTGTGGGCTTAACTGAAGTACATCCTGTGTATAGGATGGGCTTAACTGAAGTACAATTTCTTATAATTTCATTTAGTTTTAGCGCACTTGCTATATATATTTTATTTAACGTACTTATGAATCGGGGCGTTCTAACGCGGTCACCAATTAAGTACGTTTTTCATGAATGTGATTTTAATATTCATTATATACTCTTTTAGTTGGTATGGACCAAGCGGACTGGCGAACTTGAGTTGTATTATAGGGGACTAGGGTGTTCTGACACGGTCACTAGTCGAAGTAATATTATTATTTATTTTAATTTATAAATACACTTTCCCGTTACCGGCTAGTTATAGCTCTATAGACTGATTGCTCTTTATTAAAACCACTATGCAGATATTCTGTCTGCCTTCTTAGTAAAAGTCTGCATTCAATTAAGATGCAATTGGTACTCGAGACAAGTTTTAGGCACAGTTAAAGATTTGTAGTATGTTTTGTTTGTATAAATCTGTATTAATTTTTGTTGTAAAAAGGAGTATATATTTCACACAATTTCATTACTCTTCACTTTGTTTAAAACTTTTAAAAATATATTTAGTCAAGCGTTTTAGCTTTATATAATTTATTTCGCTGACACACACCTAATATACATAAGAGCTATCCAATACTTGCTTACCTTGGCCCCAGAAGTAGTTTTACTTTATCAGCAGTTCCCATTAATGATGATATTGCTGTTCCAGGATATTAGGATGTACCTAAGATTTGATGTCAGGATCGAATGTCTGCTTTTGATTTCAGGATCTGTTGTTGGATTTTAATTTCAGGATCTGTTGTTGGATTTTAATTTCAGGATCTGATGACAGGATGTGATGTCAGGATCGAATGTCTGCTTTTGATTTCAGGATCTGTTGTTGGATTTTAATTTCAGGATTTGATGACAGGATGTGATGTCAGGATCGAATGTCTGCTTTTGATTTTAGGATCTGTTGGATTTTAATTTCAGGACCTGTTGTTGGATTTTAATTTCAGGATCTGATGACAGGATGTGATGTTAGGATCTGTTGTCAGGATATATTTTTAATAAGTGAGCTGTGGGAGCGATTGATTCACAGCTGTTTAAAGAGCTGAACCTCTAGGATTCAAAGATAGTTTGAACCACAGTTGACCGAAGACTGCGCCAGTTACGATGTTTAAATAAAATAACCATTCCACCATAGATTACCAATAGATACGCAGCTTGCCGAATCCAACAACAAAATCAATGCAAAATGGATTGCAATAGTATGCGAGAATCTCATTTTTCATCGAGTTCTGTTAGAACAAGTGGTCGGTGAATAAACTACTTATACACCATTTTTACTCCAATTACAAAAGAGTGTTACCGAAGTACATAATTTTGTAGTAGGTTGTATAGTCATATTACTATCTATATACTGAAATATTAATGAAAAAATATAACATGAAATGAACTCAATACTACAATTCAGCTTATTATTTGTCTTTTCTAATCAATTAAAACTACTTTATGGTTGCGAAAGAACTTCCTTGGAAAAAAAAAATTTTAAGAACCTTTTTTGTTATTGTTAATTTATAACTGTATTGAAGGTGTTTGTTTATATTGCGAAATATTAAAAAAATGTTGCAGTTACACTTTTATATCTAATTTAAATTAATTGTAAGAGAAGGATATGTGATTTTATCTCAAATTGACTTTACGTAGCTAAAATGCGTCTTGAGGCAGATAAAATTTAAGATTTTATTATTGTTTTTTTACTACCTCAGACAATAAATAGGAAGCGTTAAGGACGAGTGATAAAGAAATATATTTTAAAATAAAAAACATTTTGTCTCACAGTCCCGACCTCATGCGAAATGCTTCTTTTGTAAATCTTTTTCTCTTTGAGTCGAAGGCCTTAGTTGCTAGTCTTCTTTTAGCTTCATCTATTGCAATATTATCTGAATCACTTTTGAATTCTCGTAAATATAAATAACAGACCACACTATTTCACTAATAATTTTCATTTTAGTTATATTTTATTTAATTCGAAATATAAATACGCTAATAATAATCAGCCTTTCTTCGCCTTTCTTTGGCGCACAGTTAGTTATTTCTCAATGGCGTCTTGCCGAGCAACCCTCTAGCATATATATATTGTGGTATTTTCCATATATATATATATGTATATATATACGAGGTGTGATCAAAAAATAACTATTATTGTGTGATCAAAAAATAATGTATTTATTTATTCATCAACAACTATCTTGTCCCCTTTAAAGTAATTCCCCTCAGATATAATACACTTATGCCAGCGTTTTTTCCAATCCTCGAAACACTTCTGAAACGCTTTTTTGGTATCGCCAACAGCTCCTGCTTCGATTTTTCTTTTATCTCCTCAATCGTAGCAAGACGCTTTCCTTTCATCGATGTCTTCAGTTTTGGAAAGAGGAAAAAGTCAGCGGTGGTCAAGTCCGGTGAATACGGTGGTCGAGGCATGATAACGGTTTTGTTTTTGGCTAAAAACAGCTCCTGAGCGATGTCCATGCGACGTTGTTTTTGCTCAAAATTTAACAATTTTGGAACAATCTTCGCTGCCGTACGTTTCATGCCTAAAACATCCGTAAAAATTGCTTGGCATGAGCCGAACGATATGCCAACATCATCAGCAACCTCTCTGATAGTGATTCGACGATTATCCAAAAACATTTTCTTCACTGCGTCAATGTTTTCATCGGTTGTTGACGTGCTCGGGCGACCAGGACGAGCATCGTCATTGACATCTTCTCGGCCTTCCTTAAACAGGTTATACCACAATTGAACTTGTGTTCTGCTCATAGTAGACTCGCCAAAGGCCACAGTCAACATTTCAAATGTCCTTGCGCATTTAATTTAATTTTTTACACAAAACTGAATACAGTTTCTTTGATCCATTTTTTCGAATAGTACAAAATCGAAGAGCACACCAAAACACGACTAACCTTTTTATCTGTCAAAAACAAACTGACAATCCAAAATGGTTGGTATTGCCAACATATATAACAGACATGTGTACCAATATAACATATAGAAAATGCGAACATCAAACATACGTAACTCACGAAAAGATGAAAATAACGGTTATTTTTTGATCACACATAATATACAGGGTGGCCCAAATAAGACCAGCTGATGTGAAACACAAATAACTTTTTTATTTTTTAACATAATTTATTTTTTCTTTTTGTTGATTATAACTGAACTCTTTAAAATGAATACGTACAGTCCACAACAACGCATTAAAATTATCGAATTTTATTATTCTTCTCAACGATCAATTGTTCTGACGCAGCGAAATTATCGCCGTTTTTTTAACGGAAGATCAGCGCCCACATCTTCCATGATTACAAGTTTACTTCGCCGTTGTGGGGCTCCGAAAATCCAAGGGCAATACATCAGCATCAGTCACACCCAATCAGATGCACTGTTTGGTGCAGTGTTATGGCCACAGATATCATCGGCCCATATTTCTTTGAGAATGAGGATGAAACGCCAGAAACGGTCTCCGGGGCTTCTTACAGAACAATGATCGACAACTTTTTGCGGCCAACGGTGGAGCAACATCCTAATTTGTGGTTTCAACAAGATGGAGCCATTGCGCATACTGCTAGGCAAACTATTGACATGCTGCGTGAAATTTTTGGTGAACGCATAATTTCAAGAAATTCTGATTTCCCTTGGCCTCCTCGTTCACCAGATTTAACTGCGCCCGATTTTTTTTATGGGGATATTTAAAAGACAAAGTGTATGTTAACAAACCACAGACACTTGGACAGCTCAAGCAGAGTATTAATTGTTATATTATATGTTAAGTATTATAAATTAAGTATTATATGTTAAGTATTATAAATGTTATAAAAATCTCATGAGAATATATATACGAGTATATATATTTATATAGTTATATAGTTAATATATATAGTTAATCAATAAATAATAATAATAATAATAATATATATATATATATACATATATATAAAATATATTTATTATATATATAAATATATATATATATATATATATTATATTTATATATATAATAAATATATTTTATATATATGTATATATATATATATATATATATATATATATATATGTATATATATGTATATATATATATTTATATATGTAATAAATATATTTTATATATATGTATATATATATATATATATATATATATATATTATTATTATTATTATTATTATTTATTGATTAACTTATAATTATAAACTATAAGCTAATACAATGAAGCAATAGCATCGAGGCTTTCAGCTTCCTTATTAGTGAGCTTTCAGCTTCCTTATCTTACGGTTTATAAAAAGTAGAAAATTTATATTGGAGAGAATAAAGACTGTTGGAATGGAATTATGGGGAAATTTATATTTATATAGACTTATTAAAAAATGTTGGAGAGATCAGATTAGGTTATATAGGTTACAGGATTTAAGGAAAAATATTTCTTTTTTTATGGATTCTAAATTGCGTTGGGAAAGTAAAACTTGGGGATCGGTTTTGGAGCAGATTTGTTTTCTGTTTTTCGATCTGAGGACATTCAGTTAAAAAGTGATAGATGGTAATTTGAGTTGAAGAGTGGCAGTGCTGACAATGAGGATAGATAGAGTTTTTACCTATGATGTGGGTGTGAGTCAATCTGGTATGCCCAAGTCTGAGGCGCTCAAATTTAACTACATGGAGTCTGTTAATGTCTGTGTGCTGAAACTTTAAAAAGCTGTTTATATTTGATTTGGCTTGATTGAGATCTTGATACCATTTTGAAGTTAGAGGCCACAAAAGTGTTTGTATTGTCCGGAAAACAGATTTGGCATATTTTTTTTATATCATTATAATTATTATTTGAAGAAAGAATAACGGGGAATTTGACAGCAAGTTTTCCAGCTTTATCGGCAAGTTCGTTTCCAGTGAATTGGACATGACCAGGGATCCAGAAAAGTACTATTTTAGGAAAAATTTCTGTTAGTTCATCTCTTATAATTTTAGGATAGTAAGAATTGTTATCAAGGTTGGAAATAGATCCATTGCGGATAGTGAATCAGAACAAATAGCATATTTAGCAGATTTATTTTTTTGGGTAATATCAGCAGTAAAAACTGTAGAATAGTGAGGGAGAAGTAACATTTTTATGATTGAATGTGACGATGTTATGCTAGAACTGGTTGTATTATGGTCTTTTGATCAATCGGTATAGATCATGGTATAGTTCTGTAGTTGGTTTTGAATTTTAAGGAATTTTTGCTTATATACTAATGAAGGGGTTGAAGCTTCATTACATTTGTGGACGGAAGTATTAAGAGTGGTGGAATTGAGAAGCCTTGGTGGATTTTTAGACGGAGTAGTTTTTATCGGTTGAAATGGTAAGTTGGAATTCTTGCATAGGATAATGGTGAGAGTATTTTCGGACCTTTTTTTGATTTGGTTTCTTTAATTATAAGCGGCACCAGTGGAGTGCCTAAACTTGAAATAAATGATTTGCAAAGCTTAATGGTAATGAAGTCTCTTCTGTTTTCAAAAGTTTTTGTGTTTGATTCAAAATGGAGGTTATTAGGGTCGTTATGTAGGCACCGAATGCTATTCGCAATGCTAAGTTCAACATTGTTTTTATTTTATTTGTAACAGATTTAGGAGAGAAGCCGTACATAAAAAGTCCGTAGTCAATTTTTGAAATCAAAAGTGTGTTTATTAATGTTATAAGAGAGACGGTGTTACAGATAAGTTTGTGGCTGGACAAGCATTTGATGATGTTGAATATATTTGATAGTTTTGAATGCAAATAAGTACGTAGTACTGATCCATCTGTATCTGTTATTAAAAATTATCCCGATTATTTTTTGGTTATCCACATTGTCGACTCTGAAGTTGTTGGATTGAATGATACAAGAGCAGCTTAGTTTTCTACAGACGTGCAAGTGTTTGCATTTGGAAGTAGAAAGTTCAGCTCCTGAATAGCTGCACCATGAATATATATCATTGATAAGGTTACTGATATCAAGCGTAATATTTTTTGTTTTATTGAGTTTTTTGACAATATGGAAGTCGTCTGCTTAAGCGCAAAAATAGTATTGTTTGTGCGATGAGATGATGTCACTTAGTTTGTTGTATGCAATAAGGAATAAAATTACAGAGAGAGGTGAGCCCTGTGGTATTCCATTGAAAAAGAAACGTGGTCTGGAATATTGGTTAGAGATTCGAACTTTGAGTTGCCTGTTTTCCATGAAGTTTATTATATAATTTATAATGTGTTGTCCTAAGTTCCATTCCATAAACTGTTCGCTAATGGAGTGAATTCCGATTTTGTCGAATGCATTTGCGAAGTGTTTTTTTTTTTTTGGATAGCGAATCTTTGATCTGATAATCTAGTTACAGATTTGCCTTTCTTGAAACCCATTTGTCGATTATTGATTAGTTTGCCAGTAATGACAAACCACCATAGTCGGTTAGCTATTATTTTGTCTAGAACTTTTGGGCAGCATAAATTGAGAGATGTAGGTCTGTAAGATGAAATCATGGTTTTATCAGAGTTAGGTTTGAGTATGTGTATAACAGTACTGATTTTGTAAATATGTGGTATGCGGTTCTTAAATATGTTATTGTAAAATTCTAAAAGTCTTTGTTTTGTGGATAGTGATACATTTTGGATCATATAGTATCATATAGTATCCTATCTAAGCCGGGGGTCTTACCTTTTAATTTATTATATATATTTAATGTATGTCATTTTCTAAAACCAATGCTTTACTAATTGGAATGTAAGAAAAAATTTTCAGATTTTACATACATATTGTTTTTTTTTTTCCTGGGAAAGATTTGGGAAGTTGTGGTCTGCAGATGCCTCAGACCGGAGTTTGCAAAATTGTTCAGCAACAGCTTCTTTATTTGTTATGAGTAGTTGGCTGGAAGTTTCAATGCAGTGAATGTTATGATAAGTTTCTAGTCCGCAAAATTGTCTTTTATTAGACCATGTCTTTATAGGGTCTGTGTTTGGGTTAATTTCTGAAGTAAATTCATTGTTTGATTCTTTTTTAGATATTTTTATTTGTCGCCGAAGAACGGCTTTTACCTTTTTAAAGTTGAAGATGGTTTCTGTAGAGATGTTTCTTTTAAGTATGTGCCACAATCTGTTTTTTCATGTTTTAGCTCTTCTAATTCTCTGTTCCACCAGGGAACGTGGGGCTTTTTTGTTTGAAAATGAGAGTGGGGTATTGCTTTTGGGGTATTCACTTTGCAGAATAATTTTTGGATATTAGCTGCTTATTTATTGGTGGATGGCGTATTTATATTGTTTTTGGGCGTCACTTCCAAAGAGATTATCTTCTAAATTCCATTCGGATTGGAGTACTGAAATGAGTTGGTAATCCGTTGTTGAGAATTATGTAGTTGGATTGATCTATATATTTTGAGAGAGTATTACCTCTACGGTTGTTGTTGGGAGAATCCCATTTACGATGCCAGCGGTTGAAATCGCCAGTAATAAAACAGGGGAGTGAAGAGTTGCTTAAAGAGAGAACGTTTTGTAGATTCTGGAGTAAGAATTGTTTATTGGGTGAAATGTAGGAATAAAAGACTATGAATTTTATTTTTGAGTGGATTATTGTTGCGATTGAGTCAAAGTCGGTATTGATGTTCATTCTTTGATGTTGAATGGAATTGTGAATAAGTAGTGCAACTCCCCCAAAAAAATTCTGGGATGAGTTGAGCAGATAAATCTTAAAATTGATTGGAATAAGGACATTGGCGATGGAATGGAGATGAGTTTCTTGTAACTCTATAATTTTGGGGTTGTATTTTTTAATAAGTATTTGCAAATGATCATAATTGTTAAAATATCCTTTCATGTTCCATTGTAGTAAAATTATAGTCATTATGAGAGATAAAGTTATATAAGAAGAATATTATATACTTATAAGTGCTTATAAAGTAATCGATATTTTAAGGTAACCTAAAATATATTAATGGCAATTGAATGCTTTCTGCATCCAGTGATCGTCTTCGTCACTGTTAGCGGTTAGGGTTCTGTCAGATGTTGATGAGTTAGTGGAATTGTTTTTAGGTTTGTTGTTTTTTTTTTGCTTTACTTTGGACTTAAGCCGGTTTGAATTATTTTTTGGATAAATTCTTAGTTTTGTTGCTGAAAATTTTTGGGATTGTAAGTCAGTAAGTGAGTCGTGCTGGAGCTGATTGGTGGTGAGTTATTTGTATTGTTGTTGTTTTCTGGCTATATTGCAGTTAGTGACTTGTTCTGTTGAGTTAAAGTTGGTTGATTGTTGTTGGAGGTTGATTGAAGAGCGGAAGAGTACGAACAAACTGCTGGTGTCGTTCTATATATATTTTGTGGGCGGTTTTTGTGTCAGTTTTCTGAAGAGTTTTTATAGCTTGTAGCTCCTTGTGTTTAATGAAAATTGGACAAATGAATTGTGCTGGTTATTGGGTATTTGATTGTCTTTACAATTTAGGCAAGATTTTGTATTTTCACATATATCATTAGTGTGAGGGTTTACGTGTTCTGCATTGACACCGTTGAAGCAAAGATTAATATTTCTGCAAAATTTTGTGATGTGTCCAAAGCGATAACAATTTTTGCATCTTAGGGGGAGGGGGATGTATGGGTGAACCGACATCTTTTGGTAACCGATATTGATTTCCTCGGGAAGATTTAATGATGAAAAAGTTAATATGATAAGACCAGTTTCTTTCTTTTTCCCACTTCTTTTTGAAAAATTTTTTTCACTTCTGTTGTGTTTTGTAGTTTGAGTTCGAATAAGATTTCTTTTTCAGAAATTCCTTTCAATTCGTTGCAATAAATAACACCTTTTGAAAATTTCAGCGAGTTGTGTTCGGTGATTTCGACTTTAATTTGCTAGTTGATCGCAGTGAAATTGATTAGTCAATTTGCTTGGATTAAGTTTTTGGTTTTAAGGAGAATTTTTCCGTCGCGAAGTTTTTTGCAAATTTCAATTTCACCACTACATATGTTGTCAAATACTTTTTTTACTGAAAAAATAGAAACATTGGTTAGGTATCACTGTCTTTGCGGGTCATTATGAGGTATTTAGTACCAGGAGACATAATTTTTTATGATTTTAAATTGCCCATTACAAAAAATGATTGTGCAGAATTAGTCTGCCTACCGACGTCCAGCGGTTCGTGCAATGTTGATAACACTTGTTTACACCGAAAATGCACATTTGATGAGAGGTGACTTTTCTTATGTATTTTCATCTGCTGAATTCGAAAATCAAGGTTACATTTTTTTTCATGGAATAGTTTTTGATATTGCAATTTTTGTATTTTTTGGACCTTTTTTCACGTGACAAATCATATCTCGAGCTAGCAATTGAGTAAATAAATCCAAATCCCAAATCGGTGAATCTACGTCTATTTTGTTGGAGGGCAAAATTGCCACACACGTAACAGAAATTATTTGGATTGTTCACGCACTTAAATTCTCGTTTTCTTTTAGGCATTTTGGAAAATATGGAGTGGATTTATTCACTTAATTGCTTATAACTTTGTCAATTTTCGGTCGATTTTCTTCTAGTTGGTCTTAGTTCTTACGTTAAAGTATCATCTTTACGTACATGAAGAGAAACCAGACGTTTTTTTAACGATTTGTACCTTTCCGCCGGCAGAGAATCACTGTAAAATATAATTTTTTTGAAAATTGCCCTCTTTTCATTGATATATTTTGAACCGCTTTACTAATCCGATTATACACGTTTGTTCGTCATCTCAATACTTGCATTGGGTACCAAGAACGACCCAATCGGACATTTTAAGCTCGAGATATGATTTGTCACGTGAAAAAAGGTCGAAAAAATACAAAAATTACAATATCTCAAAATCTGTTCCATGAAAAAAAATTTAACCTTGATTTTCGAATTCAGCAGATGAAAATACACAAGAAAAGTCACCTCTCCTCAAAGGTACATGAAAAGAATTTTATTTTGTAAACTAGTGTAATTGGTAATGCTGCCAGTAGGGTGTATGTTACCACATGTGTAATTTAAGGGAAACGGTGTGAAACAGTTACTTTTATTATTTTTTTTGTAGAGTATTAAAATTAGTTTTCTTTATTTTTTAAGTATTAATAATTAAATGTGTTTCATTTTTTCTTAGAGCGGCGATGGCGAACGGGTTGGCGATGGTGATCGGGATGCCTGCAGCGATGGCGACGATGTTGAGTCACTCACCTCGAGGTGGGCCGGCTGCAAGCAGTCCGTAGAGTTGGCTTTCTCGACGCCATTCAAGTCGATGATGAAACTCTTGTCGTTGACCCGGCGGATTACCTTGTGGGGGCCCGTATATGGCGGCTCGAGTGGCCTCCGGATTTTGCCAAGCTTGCAGAATACGTGCGTGCAGGTGCGCAATTCTTTTAAGACGAACGGCTTCTGTCTCGAGTGGTTGGACGCTGGTACTGGCTTGATCGCTTTTACCAGCTTGCGCAACTGCTCGACGAAAACCGGTTGGGTGGTAGGGTCGTTCTGTTGTCCGAAGAATTCCCCCGGCTGGCGGAGTTGGGTGCTGAAGAGCATCTCGGCTGGAGTTGCTTTGAGCTCCTCTTTGTACGCCGTCGGCATCCCCAATAGCACTGTTGGCAAGGCGTCTGGCCATGGTGTGTCTGGACTGCATATCAAGGCCGCTTTTAGTGTGCAGTGCAGTCTCTCCACCATGCCGTTTGACTGTGGGTGGTAAGGCGCTGTGTGAACATGGTTAGCACCCGTCATTTTCGCGAGAGCCGTGAATAGCTCCCCCTCGAATTGACCCCCTGGTCGGAGGTGATGGTGAGTGGCGTGCCGAAAGTGCAGACCCAACTGTGGAAGAACGCTCGTGCGACGGTCACAGCTCGAATGTCCGGGAGTGGGACAGCCGTCGACCATCGGGAAAAGCGGTCGATGATGGTCAGGCAGTGCGACAGTCCTCTCACCAGCGGTAGCTTGATCAGGTCAACATGAACGTGGCAGAACCTGTCATCTGTCTCCCCGAAGCTTTGCAATTCGGCGGGATTGTGGCGATGGACCTTTGCGCGTTGGCATGGTTGGCATTCACGGGCCCAGCGGAGCGCGTCCTTGCGCATGCTTGGCCAGAAGTATTTCGCCACCAGACGTTTCGCCGTTGCTCGACTACTCGGGTGGGATGATCCGTGTACGATGCCAAACGCCGCTCGAAGCAGGTTGGGTGGCAAATAGGGCCGTGTCGCCCCATCGGTAACCAGACAGTATATCTCGCTGTCGTTGAAAGCGAGGCGATCCAGTTGGATACGCGGGTTCTCCAGCTAATCGCCACCTTCTTCTTCGTGAGGTTCCTCAGAAGTTCGTTGAGCGGGGCCTGTAGTTCCGCGGCGTGCGGTATACACCTGCGGTAATAATTAAGCATACCCAGGAAACGTCTCAGCTGGGTAGAGTCTGTTGGGTTTGGAAAGGCGTCGATCGCCTCGATCTTTGGGCGCGGGGGCCTAAACCCCTCTTTCGAGACCCGATACCCAGCGAATGTAACCTCCTGAGCACCAAGTTGGCATTTGTCTAGGTTGATCCGTAGATTCACCGCTTTCAGCGTATCCAACAATTGGCTCGAATGGTGCAAGTGTTCGTCATGCGTTTCGGATGCGATGAGCAGGTCGTCTACGTAGCCCCGCACGAAGGGGAGTTTCCTCAGTAGGTGATTAATTACCCGTTGAAGCGTTTGCGCGGAGTTACGCAGGCCTAATGGCATACCCACTAACTCGAAGAGGCCGAAAGGTGTTGTGACTGCAGTTTTTGGGATGTCAGCTTTGGCAACCGCGATTTGGTAGAAGGCTTTCTGCAGATCGATTACAGAGAAGAATTTTCCCTGGCTCTCCTGGATCAGGTCCTCGATGATCGGTAGGGGATATCGGTCTGGCAAGGGCACGCCTTGAGGCGGCGGCAGTCGCCAGTGGCTCGCCAGCTTCCATTCGGCTTTGGTACCATGTGTAGCGGCCTAGCCCATGGGCTCGATGACGGACGTAGCCCTTGTCGAGGAGGTCAGCGAACTCTTCTTTGGCAGTCGTTCACTGTCGAGTCTACAGGGGCGCTCGAAAACGGGAGGGCCCTCCGTGACGATGAAGTGTTGTACCGGCAAGTCTGGTACAGTGGCCATGACCCCAGCTGGAGCGCTGGACGAGCTCTCTATACCGGTCGCCATGTGGTCCCACAGCTGCATCAATGCGAGCCACTGTGGAGATGCCGTAGATTCGAGCCGAGTCCATGCGGCCCGTTGCCGCGATATAGGTAAGGGGGTCGACGATGCGTCGTCCCCTCAAGTCTACCAGGAGTCCATAGTATGCCAGAAAGTCCGCCCCGAGAATGGCGGTTTGCACATCGGCCACAGTGAACGCCCAAGTAAAATCCCGCCGCAGGCGGTGACGAAAAGGAGGCGTGTCCCCCAGGTTCCCCTGCACGGTGTGGCGGCGGGTGTGTCGGTAGCAGCAATGGCGTTGGCATAACCAACTGTGCGTGCGCATGCACGTGCTGTGGTTGTAGCTGCTGGTGCGGAACGTACGTTGCTTGAGTCGGCGGCTGCTCCGGTGGTGTCGGCGGCACCGGTCCTGAGGCCGTTGGCGAGTGGAGCAACATGTGCGTCATGTACTGGTTATATAATATACCCCTCTGTGTGGGGCGAATACGTGTATTACGTCGGGGTCACCAATTTGGCTGCTCGCGTGCTCAACGTAGCGTTGCTAATAAAAAACAGAAATATTTGTTATATCGTATATTTAATATATGATAAAATACGTTCCTGCGAATTTATTTGTTATATCGTATATATATGATATATATAATTTCCAGAGATTGTGTTAAGTCCAGTAATGAATATAAGTTTTAATTGCACAAAACGCTCTATAACACGTCACCACAGCTTCAGCACAGAAAGAGAAAGAGGGTTGAATGTAAGGCCGGAAACACGAAGTGTGTTGTTCAACAGCCAGCACAGGCTAGTTCCGGTTTTTCATAAACAAGCTGTGCGACAGCGACAGCGTGTTAATAGATGGCGCGCGGAACTAGCTGCGTTGGCGTACCCGACAACTGGGTGGGGGTAGTGGTGTCGCCACATATATATATATAATGACTTCGTTTAGTGCAACAAATATTATCAGAGATAATTTCATGCCAGCATTTAAGGTAATCGAAGAAATAATATATACGAGGTGTGATCAAAAGATAACCGTTATTTTCATCTTTTCGTGAGTTACGTATGTTCGATGTTCGCATTTTTTTTTTTTATGTTGGTACACATGTCTGTTATATATGTTGGCAATACCAACCATTTTGGATTGTCAGTTTGTTTTTGACAGATAAAAAGGTTAGTCGTGTTTTGGTGTGCTCTTCGGTTTTGTACTATTCGAAAAAATGGATCAAAGAAACTGTATTCAGTTTTGTGTAAAAAATGAAATTAAATGCGCAAGGACATTTGAAGTGTTGACTGTGGCCTTTGTCGAGTCTACTATGAGCAGAACCCAAGTTCAATTGTGGTATAACCGGTTTAAGGAAAGCCGAGAAGATGTCAATGACGATGCTCGTCCTGGTCGCCCGAGCACGTCAACAACCGATGAAAACATTGACGCAGTGAAGAAAATGATTTTGGATAATCGTCGAATCACTATCAGAGAGGTTTCTGATGATGTTGGCTTATCGTTCGGCTCATGCCAAGCAATTTTTACGGATGTTTTAGGCATGAAACGTACGGCAGCGAAGATTGTTCCAAAATTGCTAAATTTTGAGCAAAAACAACGTCGCATGGACATCGCTCAGGAGCTGTTTTTGGCCAAAAACAAAACCGCTATCATGCGTCAACCACCGTATTCACCGGACTTGGCCCCCGCTGACTTTTTCCTCTTTCCAAAACTGAAGACACCGATGAAAGGAAAGCGTTTTGCTGCGATTGAGGAGATAAAAGAAAAATCGAAACAGGAGCTGTTAGCGATACCAAAAAAAGCGTTTCAGAAGTGTTTCGAGGATTGAAAAAAATGCTGGCATAAGTGTATTATATCTGAGGGGAATTACTTTAAAGGGGACAAGATAGTTGTTGATGAATAAATAAATACTTTATTTTTTGATCGCACAATAACGGTTCTTTTTTGATATATATTATATATATATATATATATATATATATATATATATATGTATATAATGACTTCGTTTGGTGCAACAAATAATATCAGAGATAATTTCATGCCGGCATTTAAGGTAATCGAAGAAATAAACGACAATTACAATGTTTACAAAAATTTTAACTTGACATCTTTCGATATTCTACCTCAGGTGTACCACAGATTCAGATCGTTATTGCCTTTTGTAGATAGTTCTCATCAGTTTTTCCAAATTTATTGAAGATAAATAATTGCTGTCGTACAAGATTATTGTCTTCAGCACAACGAATTGGTGACTTTGTTTAAAATGGCACTGGAAAGAATGCCGTCGTATAATCATAGAATTGTCAAAAGAGCTGTCAAAACGCCCGCTGGACAGCACGCCAGAAGATACAATGTACCAATAAGTAAACAAATATACATTAAGTTGGTCATCCCGTCAACTACTTTGTGAAATTTTTTCTCACAAATGGGTAAAACAAAAACTTTAAAATTCAATTACAGGTGTGGAAATTCCAAATGCAATTGTCAGCGTACAATGAATTATTATGCGTAAAAATTGATGATTCGTCAAATTCAGGATAATCATATTCTGAAATGTCAAAGACTTTTCACCAGAATGGTGTCGACATGTATGCGAAAATCGAGACTGAACATTTGAATTGCATTACGTTCCATCAGAAAAGACTACGCATGAAAAGTAAATACATCTACATGATGCCATTAACAATGATGGCAACCAAACATGTAAATCCAAATGACATTGGCCAACTGACGATATTGCCATCTTCCTACACTGGTAGCCCGCGTCATATGCATGAGTATACACAGGATGCGATGGCATATGTTCATTCTTATCGACCAGACCTGTTTATCACTTTTACTTGTAATCCACAGTGGAGTGAGATTGGAGAATGCTTTTTGCCAGGGCAATCGCCAACAGATCGTCACGACATAATGTCACGTGTTTTTAAACAAAAACTGGAATCATTTATGGTTTCAAAGCGAAGCGCAATTTGGAAGTACTCTGACGAATGGCTAAAAAGAGGATTCCCTCACGCACACATATTTATATGGTTGGGTGACTAATAAGACCGGTTCAAATTCATGACATCATATCTGCGGAAATTCCAGATGAAACCACCGATCCAGAATTTTTTAAAGTGATCACAAAGAACATGATTCATGGTCCGTGAGCTCTCCTTTCATGATTGATCGTTCGAAACGTTATCTCACAGCATTGATTTCAGACACACTTACAGGTAATGACGGATACACGTTATATCGTGGCCAGTCTATAGAGGATAACGGAAAATCAACAACTATCAAAATGAGATATCAATACATTGAACTTGAGAATCGTTGGATCGTACCGTATTCACCGATTTTGTCCAAAACGTACAAAGCCCACATTAGTGTGGAGTATTGTAATTCGGTGAACTCCATAAAGTACATCTGTAAATACGTAAATAAAGGTAACGACATGGCTGTATTTGCTGTACCTGATGTAAATAGAAACGACGAAATCACTTACTTTCAATTAGGGAGTTCTGTCAGCGGAAATGAGATGGTGTGGAGCATATTTACATTCCCAATTAATTAGAGACATCCAACGGTAGTTCATCTGGAACATGGACAACGCGTTTATTTTACCGCTGAAAATGCACAGCAAAGAGCAGCGACACCACCATCCACAACATTAACCGAACTTTTTTAAATTGTGTGCATCAGATAGATTTGCAAGCATGTTATACTCAGAAGTACCTCAATATTGTATTTGGCGCAACCAAGGAAAACCAATCAATGTGTTCTCGACAGATGATTTCGGATGTAATGACACAGTTCACCCCAACAATGCTGAGTGTTTTTATATGCGTTTATTGTTGGTTAAACTTCGTGGTCCAACATAATTTCCAAGATAGTTGATAGACATATTGTGAAGCATTGCTTTTACTGGAAGATGACGCACACTAGGCCTACCCTTGCCGATGCTGAAGGTACATCTACTCCTCACCAAATAAGAACACTATTTGCAATAATTGTATCAACATGGGTCCCATCAAATCCACTTGGACCATGGAGAAATTATCAACATTTCATGATGGAAGATATTTTGAACAGACTTCGTAGTAGTACGTCAAATCCACACTTGCTGCATACACCGAAAATGCATAATGAAGAATTGATCATGATTGAATACATTTACTTAGCAATTGGAAACAAAACATTGACACAACTTGGTATGGTGTCACCAAATCGCTAAATGCATGTTCTGTTTAACCGAGATTTGCAGCATTAACGAGATTACGATTGCTACGTATTCGCTCAAGCAAATGCTCAACAATGATCAAAATCATGCATACGGCATAATTATGCATGTTGTTAACGATGAAAGTGGTGGAATGTACATTTTGGCCGCGCCTGGAGGAACTGGTAAAACATTATTTATTTCGATACGGTCGCAATGTAAAATAGCATTGGCTCTGGCTTCTTCTGGGATTGCTGCTACTTTATTGGATGGCTGTCAAACAGAATACTCTGCACTTAAAGTGCTAACAAAAAATCAATCGAAGCATTGGATAGTACAATGAAAGATCTACGAGGAAATCAAGATTTGTTTGGCGGTACTTCGATACTGTTACCTGGAGACTTTGGATAATCATCATTCATAAATCTACTGCTGCCGATGAAAATAATTCTGTGGAAAAATGTAGGAATACTCACACTAAAGACAAACGTAAGCGTTCAATTGTAAAACCATCCATCAGGAGCTGAATTTTCGTAGCAATTGTTGAAAATTGGGGATGGTGCATTGCCAGTCGACAGGAATACAGGTCTGATAACACTACCAAACGATTTTTGCCGTTTCACTCAATCGAAAGAAGTACTGATTCATAGCATATTCCCAAACATAGGACAACAGTACAAAAATCATGCTTTGTTAAGCGAGCGAGCAATACTGGCGGGAAAGAACAAAGATGTCAATGATCTTAACGAGGCTATTTTAAAAGAAATACCAGGCCCATTATTCACGTTCAAATCAGTGAATCCCATCATGAATCAGGATGAGGTGGTGAATTATCACAAGGAATTTTTAAACGCACTTGATTTGCCAGGAATACCACCACACGAATTGAAGCTAAAAATTGGAGCGCCGATTATTATGCTTCGCAGCATAACATCAACCAACCAAACCTTTGTAATGGCACCAGGCAAGCAACAATTTTGAATGGAATATTCAAAGGCGAAGACGTTTGGATTCCTCGCATCCCAATTATTCCATCTGATGTGCCATTTGAATTTAAGCGTCTTCAATTCCCTGTTCGCCTTGCATTCGCCGTTACCATCAATAAGTCGCAAGGACAATCTTTAGAAATGTGCGGTATAAATTTGGAAATCCAGTCCAACTCCACATTGCATGCTCCCGAGTCGAAAACCCATCTGCACTGGTTGTGAGTTAGAATCAAGCTGCCTGCGCGTAGTGTCTCACATCATCGACTCCTAACAGATGCCACACAGTCTGTGTGATTAGCATGTGTTAAAGTTACTTAAGAAAGCACATATTTTTAGGGTGCGAGTATTTAGAATTAATATTACCTATGTAATATTTATTATGTAAACTTTTAGGGTGCTACAGTTTTGCAGTCGAGCCACCGAAGGGCATTGAAAGTTAGAATGCACCATCAGCATTTCAGAATGGCGTAGGTCAGTTGGCTTGACCAACTGACACCAATTAACAGGTGCAAAACTGGAACACCAGAAAGGTCAGTTTTTGTATTGTAATTGTGAATTGTAAATAGTATATAAGAGTTAGTATTCTAAGAATAAATGGCTTGTGATTTAAAAACTAAAAGTGTAATGTAGTGATTTTTCCAAAGAGTGATTTAGGGTTTTCAGCCACACGCGCACAGCAGAAGGACGTCCCGCGGACCACAAGGACAATACCCCAACATTTTGGCGCAGCCGGTCTTAAGGACCTACAGGAGGAATCCCAGGGCAAGGAACCCTGTAGCAGGGAAGAATCCTGCCACAAAAATCAAAGGACCAAGATGCCATCGGAAAAAATAATGGTGAGTAAAGTGTATTTTAGCGTAATCTAAGTAGATACTTCTGCGACCCTGAAGGCGCCGTAGCGCTGTTCAAAGAAGTTGCAACATACAGGCGCGTTTGCTCTGTTGCACGCAGCTTTGAATGGCAACCATAAACCGTCAGTATGATCGGATGGTCTATGTATGTTCATCCTAGCTGTGAGGATTTTTTTTGTAGGGGTTTAGTGTTTGTTTGTTGTTAGGGATATATTTGGATACACATTCTTTTTCATTTGTTTTTTTTTAAACAATTAAATACCATGAGCTTAGGGAATTAGGAAGAATATAAATGTTTTTATTACATTGCGCATACGGTTCGGGTTTATTTTTTGAATATGGATTCGAGTTTACGGGAAAGAATGTATATAAAGGTAATGTTAATTAATGCCACCTTTGAGAGACATTTAAATTGTTTTTGTAATATTTAAATTCTGATATTCTAAATTTATGTTTTTGTAAACAAACATAAAACATTTGATTTAAATATTTGACATTATAAGCTTAGAGTATTAGGCAAAAATGTTTGCAGACAACACGTGTTGATGCATCAAAGTTTGTGTAGTTCGAAAACTACAATTTGCGTAGCAATGTTGAAGAAAACATTTAAATGCTATTATTACGTGTCGCATACGTGACGGGTTTTTTTTTTGTTAAGTATGGATTCAAATTTCCGGGAATGAATCAAGACATTTTTTGCCTGTAAATCCAATTCCGGTTTTTGCGAATTGGGAGGATTTTTAAGTTTATTCACCGGACTTGGCCCCCGCTGACTTTTTCCTCTTTCCAAAACTGAAGACACCGATGAAAGGAAAGCCAAGTTTTAACAATTATTGGATTTTTATTTGTAATTGGGATACGCCATCTGTTCTGGCATTTGGGATATGACGAAGGAAGCGCAAGGATTACTGCTGAGGCAGGAGCAAATAGGCGAAACTATTGAAAAGCTGGTCCGTAACTTTAAGAAAGACGGCAGGTTACGTAAGGACGACGTGTATTACCGCAAGCGAATAACACAGTTGCAAAATCTGGGGAGAGAGTTCAACAATAATCACGGACTGTTGTTGCCTCACGCAGTTGAGTACGGCAAGGGAAAATATTTTGCGGAAAATTACGCAGACTACAAAATAGTCTGGTCAACGAATGGGCAGATACATTTAGTTCTGAATTAGAGGGACTAGGACAAGAGATTGTGAGTTTGGTTTCGCCAGACGAGGAAATAAGGAACAGATTGAAATCAATACAGTCAGAGGTGAAACTGTTTACTGGGAAAATAGTAGACCAGTTCGAAGCGAGTACAAGCAGGGAAGAAGCTCAGGAATTGTGGAGGCAGGCGAACGCCGGAGGAGCTGTGTCACCATTAGAAGTAGCAAATCAAGCCTTGACGGCAATCCAAAAAAGGACAGAAGAAAAATTGTTCAAATTTCATGAGAAAACAGAAGATTTGAGAGCACAAAAAGAGTATCTCGAGAATAGGGTAAAGGAACTTTCTCGGAGATTGACGGAGACAGAGGAAGCAGCATCGCAGTTGGAAAAGGAGTGTGCGGAATTAAAAAAAGGACGGGCGACCTATAGGTCCTCACTGAATAGGGAGAGATCAAAATCAGCATCGGCTGGATTTATGCAGACGGTATTGACATTGCCACCGGAAGTGCGCTGGCCGGAGTATCTAACACCAGAAGGGATAAACCGCGTGGTAAAGCTCAGATTAGTGAGTGAAGAGAGGGAAGCTGGATTTTTGTTTGGCGCATCTGAAATCGGGGTCGAGCCTTTTTCTCCAGAACGTCCGATAACTAATAAAAATAAGGGATATCCGCCAAAAGAGCCAGAAGCAGTAACGGTACAGGAAAGTCCCAATACTGTGGACAGTATTTCGCCTGTACGAACAAACGATCGAAGACTAATTAGTTTGAGTCCGTCATTGGTCAATTACCTCTCAGATCCGGGAGAAGTGAATCTAGGAACCACCCACAAAGATAGCGCTCAAGTTTTACCGGTCATAAGTAAAACAAAAATACTCAAAATGGGTATAGAGGAGATTTCAAAGACAGTGGCCAGGCTAGTACCTGTGTTTACTGGTGCAGCTCCAGAAGATTTACGGTCAGAAGTTAACAGATTCATTCAAGGTTGTGAGCTTGCAAAGCGAAGCATAAGCCCTGATGAGTTGCAGGACTTCTTCGACTGTGTTAAGCAAAGGTTCTTTGGAGACGCGTACAACCTTGTGTTGCCAAAGCAATTCGCCAGTGTGGACGAGCTTTACAGTTTTATAAGGAGAACTTATTTGAAGGAGAGAACTTTGGAGGACATAACCCAAGAAATAAGAATCGGGAAGCAGCTGGCAAGTGAAGACATACGTGCTTTTGCCAGGCGTTTAGAGCCACTTCAGATGATGGCCCAGGAAATAATCAGGAATAAGTACAATGGCATTGGAGATACAGCGTTATTACACGAAGTTGACGAGTCGGTGTTGACAACTTTCGTGGTGGGGCTCCGCAGCTCCGTTCTAAAGATTCATATGCTGAATAGCAGAACAGGATCTCTGGAGGAATTAGTAGAGGAAGCGATTAGAGCACAAGTTCTCGTGGAACGGAGTACGGCTGGGTTAGGCGAGGTACACATGTTGGAAAATAGACAGGACATGTTCACCGCCGCTGTCGTGAACAGAGATGGAAGTAATTACGTCCCAAACATATACAGAGGAGCATATAATCCCGGTGTCTCCGACAGCAGAGTAGCGAATCCGAGAAATCCGTACAGGGGGTTTGTACAGAGGGCACCCACATGTTCGTTCTGCCGTAAGCAAGGTCATACAAAGGATGAGTGCATTACACGCAAAAATACGCCCTACTGTATGGAGTGCCAAACATATGGTCATGAGGCAAGTAGACAGTGCCAAGGAGGCACGGAATGGAATCAGAATAGAAGGCAGCCAGCTACGAGGCGCCCGGTTCCAACCTTGAGGGACAGCAGGGGTAACTTCAGTAGTCCCCGAGTTAATTCAACGGAAGGAATCAACCAAGGAAGAAATTCTTTCAAAACCGGGAGTGGTCAGCAGCGACCAAATTGGAATTCCAGAAGTGAACAAAGGATAAGCAACACCAAACAGGGGTTAAGATGCTTCTCATGTGGACAGATGGGACATCGGGCAGCGGAATTCAGGGATAGACAATCCCAACAAAGGAACCAGGGAAACTTCCAGCGGCCCAGTCGAGGCCAATAGACTGGAAAGCCAAAAGAAAGGAAGTAATAATAAGGCCGGAAGTACGTGGGACTAGTAATGTAGGAACTACAGTCCAGGAGAAGGAGGAGCAAGAGGCTCTCCAGTATCACGAAGAGTTAGGGAGTGGATGCCCGTCCATATTGGGAACAAAAGGCGATTGCTTCGCTATGAGCAGGATAGGTGATGCCTTCATCGAGATACCCTGCGAGGAGGCAGCGAGTGGAAAGCTAGTGCTATTAGTAGATTCAGGGGCGGACACTAGCCTCGTAAAATCTAGTGTTTTACGGAAGGGGCTAGACATTAATCAAATGGACTTAAGAACGCTTAACGGAGCGTTTGGAGGGTGCATTAGGACATTGGGGTCCTAAGGGTATGAGTTTTAGAGTGCGCGCAGTGGAAGTGGATAGGAAAGGTATCCCGGCTGATGGGATAATTGGCCGCGATAATCATTGGGGCCGCACCATACTGGATGCGCTCGATAAGCAGTTATCATTCTACGATAACAATAAGGATAGAATCCTTACTTTTCCATTAATGACATGGTAGGAAGGAACCGTGAGTAAGGTTAAGAATTGTATGGAGGTAGTGAATGCAAGGTCAACCAGAGTAGTTACTATGCATGTAAACACGAAACTTAGGACTCTTGTTTTGCACAAGCAGCAGCTAGCGGAGGGCGTATATATGGGGGAGACCATAACGCACGTTGACAAGGGTAAGGTGTACGCTTGCGTACTCAACGCATCGGAAAAGGACTACCTGATGGATGAGGATTTTAGGCCCAAGTTCACTAGTTACGATAATTTTAAGGAACCGAATTATAGATCGGTAAATCAGATTAAACAAGTTGATATTAGAAAAAGAATGGAAAGAGTGCTAGAATCACTGAAGTTAGACCCAAGCGTAAATTCAGAAGAGAAGGCATCAATAGAAGCCATTTGTGCGCCATTCCATGACATATTTTTGCTGGAAGGAGACCAGTTAACATATACACCAGAGGTAGAGCATACCTACTAGAGTGGATCAAGCACCAATTAACCAGAAACAGTACAGATTGCCACAAGCTCACAAAGATGAGGTAAATAGGCAAGTGCAGGGAATGTTGAAAGATTACATAATTTCACCGAGAATCTCGCCTTGGAATTCACCAATAATTTTGGTACCAAAGATGGGAGGTACTCAGGGTCAGAAGAAGTGGAGAATGGTCGTCGATTTTAGGAAATTGAACGACGCCACTATCAAGCAAGTGTTCCCGATACCAAGGATAGAAGAGATTCTGGATCAATTGGGGCATAGTAGATATTTTTCTACACTTGATTTAGCGAATGGCTACCACCAAGTTCTGGTGGATACCCAAGATAAGCAGAAAACCGTGTTCAGCACCGGTTTAGGGCATTATGAGTTTAACAGAATGCCGTTTCGATTAGCAGGGGCACCGACTACCTTCCAACGGTTAATGAACCATGTGCTAACAGGCTTACAAGGGTTAGATTGTTTTATTTATCTCGATGATATTGTAATTTATGGGAAGAACTTGCAGCAGCATTCGCAACGCTTGTGCAAGGTGCTCTAGAAATTACGAGAACACAATTTGAAATTGAACACGGAGAAGTGTCAATTTTTGCGAAGGGAGGTGGTTTATTTAGGCCATCGTTGCTCAGAGGCAGGAGCACTGCCTGACCCGCAGAAGGTGGAATGCGTTAAAAATATAGCGGTTCCAAGAAATAGAAAGGAAGTGCAAGCATTCCTAGGACTAGTGAACTATTATAGAAAGTTCGTGGAAGGACTAGCCGGAATTGTGTTGCCAGTGAATAAGTTGCTACGAAAAGAAACAAAGTTCGAATGGACAGAGAGATGTCAGCAAGCATTCAAGAGGCTAAAGGAAATCATTAGCTCTCCACCAATTTTGGCGTACCCCGACTTTGAGCAAACTTTTTTGTTGACCACTGATGCTAGCAATGGGCAGTATTGTCACAAGGGGAAGTCGGTAATGACCGACCAATAGCATTCGCAAGCAGGGCGCTTAGCGATACGGAGAAAAGATACTCCACAATAGAGAAGGAATTCTTAGCCATAGTGTGGGCTACGAAGAATTTTAGGGCATATCTACTAGGACGCCCATTTGAGATATACACTGATCACCAGCCATTGAGAGGCATAGCCAATTTGAAAGACCAAACGTCTAGGCTAGCCAGGTTCAGACACAAATTGTCTGAGTATGATTTTGAAATCATATACAAACCTGGGAAGAAGAATCTGAATGCGGGCGCACTCAGCAGAGTACCGCAGGCACAGAAGGTATCAGTAGTACAAACGAGGGCCAAAGCACGGTCAGATAAGGAGAAGGCCGAGAGAATTCAAAAGGGATAAAATTGGTGCTACAAGAGATGTTAGCAATGCGGGTTTCGATGCTAATGAGCAAACAGCCAGTAGTGTGCAATGGCTGGAGGATAAAAAAGATATCCAGGCTGTGTTAAAGGGTTGTCCATGATTCACCTCTAGGTGGACACCAGGGATTCTGGAAAACCCATGACAGAATTAGGCGAGTATACGCCGGCACCGTTGGTGAAGTAAATATATATGTATGTAACTGTATAGTGTACAGAATGAATGTACGAGGGAATATTTAAAGAAGTAAGTATTCGAGTTATAGGAATGGGTATGGCCATATAAGTAAGTATGTAGGGACATATGATTAGGAATTGGGAATTTGCAGATACTGCAGCAAGCTATATGTAGATATACATAGGTTTTAACTGTTTGTTGATTAGGAAATTAGCATATGGAAATTAGAATAAATGTATATGTTGGGATATAAAAAAAAGATGTATAGTTAATTGGGGAAAATAACGTTAGCAATTAATTCTAGGTAATTTAAAGCGCCTCGAATGTATGTATGTAGCCATATACGAGCTAATTACAGGATGGAAAATAGAATCGTTAATGGATATATACATATCAGGCTAGAAGTAAATTTAAATAAAAAGTAATTGTATGCAATGAAAAGTTCAGTCATGCAATGGACAAATTTTTAACATAAACGGGTTTATCTTCTATAATCTTGTTTTCGTAGGAGGATCAAAGGGATGTGCTCGAAATTTAAATGAGTGACAACTCACATTGGAAAGAAAAGCATGGAAAAATTTTAAACAAAGCAAAACTGATGCCCTATATGGCTATGAAAACACATAGTCCAGTCCTCTTTTCCTCTAGGATACGGTAGCGAATCCGATAATGTAAGGGAAAAGACGAGTGGATGCAAATTGAATGATATAGCATTCAATTATAGAATAAGCATGTTATAAAAATATTGTTTTTTTTAATATATTCAGGAATAGCGTATGTTTAAGAAAAGTTATAAATTAAAAAATTATAATCTGTGCAAAGTTCACATTAGAAACAAAAGTAGTTTAGAAAATAATTAGAGTTACAAAAATTAATTATTTAAAATGTAAATTTATAATGAAATAAGTGTTATAATAAAAAAAAACAAAAATCATACTAAATTGGAAAATTATACTCAAGAGTATATATAGTACATATAGTGTATTTATATAAATATGTATTATATAATTTTGAAATTCATTTATTAAATTGTCTTATGAAATGTTCGACAAAAATTAAACATAGAAGAAATATCAAACTAAAATGTATACTAGAATATTAAGAAAATGATCATAGGTGTTCTCTATATAGCTCTGATGATGTGAAGCGAAGCAGGAAGTTCCGGGAACAGCGGATATCGGAAGACGGTGCGGACTAAAAGACCAACGTAGTATTCGGAAAGATGCGTTTTTGAAAAAGAGGGATTTCTGGCAGCTACCGCAAGGATGCCAATATATTGGATTGGGGATGAATGGTGACGGAGTTATTTTTCTTTGCGAAACGGGATATGGCCGCAGCATTTGAACGCGTTGTGGATGAGTTATTGACAAGCAACGAAAACTAAACAAGTTTCCTTGCGGAGTCATATTTTGCATTGGACAGTTTTATATTACAATGTCCACCCAGTGTATCACAATCTCAACAGAATCGATTTTGGATAAGTTGAAGATGGGTAAAAGCTTAAGGTGGGTGACTGAAACCACCACCAAATACAATAAGCAGAAGAAATTTGGCTCACGGAAGTTAATTGCTTCATTGAAGTATATGTCCAATCTAGAGTATGAACATATGAAATGTGATTTACATATGAAATATGATTTAATACAAGAGGACACAGAGACTGGTATCCGATCAGAGTACACAGATTACCTCGTTAAGAGTGTATCTCAGAGAAATACCGATAGTCTACATATCGAAGGCAACGAAAAAAAATACAATTATGAGAAAGCCAAAGAGTAACACTTCCACCATAAAACGCATTGTTGCAAAGTAAGAAGGAGTATTGTAATCTCTCATGTATTCCAAATGCTTTTTACAAGTTGAATAATATAAGCAGAAGCAGTACCACCTACAGCCGTGGGGCACGCTATATAAATGGAAAGAAGAAGGCCACTAAAAGCAAAATTTTAATGGCAAACCAGATCGCCAACCTATAACATCTTTGTACGTACCGATCCAGAAAGAAGGGAGGGGTATGCAGAGTTCATCGAGGGTCGGTAATATCAAAAAGAATATTCTCGACTTCCGTCGAAGAGGATAGAAGCTTCTAGAAAATACGAGAATAGCGTGGAAGTTTCTACACCAACCATTCGAAAACTATAAAAGCGACAAGACTGTTCAAAGTCGAATGCAGTAGATCAGAGACCGTAAAAGTGTGTACATCAGGCATTTTAATTGAAGCAGCAGTATTAGCAGTATTTGTAATTTTGCAAAGTGATGAAATTACTTATTAAATAAAGTGACTAATGGTTTGTGAAATAAAGTACAAATTGTAATAAAGTAAACTTTAAGCCTAATATTAAATGTGTAAATAGCAATAATTAAATAAAGCTAATTATTTTAATTTAACCAGCGATTGTTTGATTACTACACAATCCAGTGGTACGAGTCCGAGTACAGAGAGTTAGAGAAATTGTCAGGAGGGCAATTTTGTAACAATATGTAGTTAGTTTGTAATTTTGTTTGTATATACGCCAGTGAGAAAAGAGTCGATGAAAGACCAAATATAAAAAGGGGAATATAAAAAAAAGATGGAAATAAAAGAACAAGATAAAACAAAAAAAAAAGAAGAAAAAAAAAATAGAAGTAAAATAACAAAATAAAAAAAAGAGAAAAGAAAAAAACACAAAAGTAAAAAGAACAGAATACAACAATTGAACCCAAATAAGACGAATTTGAAAAAAGAAAAACTATGCATATGTACTATAGGATTAAGAAAATGCACAGATTGTTTAAAGTGCAGAAAAGAGAAAAATACTGTAAAGATTCATTAGAAGTTAGTTGCACTAACTTCTTTTAGAAAGAGGGGAGGGATGTTGTGAGTTAGAATCAAGCTGCCTGCGCGTAGTGTCTCACATCATCGACTCCTAACAGATGCCACACATTCTGTTTGATTAGCATGTGTTAAAGTTACTTAAGAAACCACATATTTTTAGGGTGCGAGTATTTAGAATTAATATTACCTATGTAATATTTATTATGTAAACTTTTAGGGTGCTACAGTTTTGCAGTCGAGCCACCGAAGGGCATTGAAAGTTAGAATGCACCATCAGCATTTCAGAATGGCGTAGGTCAGTTGGCTTGACCGACTGACACCAATTAACAGGTGCAAAACTGGAACACCAGAAAGGTCAGTTTTTGTATTGTAATTGTGAATTGTAAATAGTATATAAGAGTTAGTATTCTAAGAATAAATGGCTTGTGATTTTAAAACTAAAAGTGTAATGTAGTGATTTTTCCAAAGAGTGATTTAGGGTTTTCAGCCACACGCGCACAGCAGAAGGACGTCCCGAGAACAACAAGGACAATACCCCAACACACTATTTGTTTACACGAGCGATGGTAAAAAAAAACCAAGAATGTTGTTTATCTAAAAGCATTGCAATAAATGTTTTAATTTAATTCAAATTGTTGGAAAAAGTTTTTTTTGCCCGGCGAAGCGGGCGGGAGTCCAGTTAGTAAATGTTATAAACACCTCTTGAGAATAAAAATTTTAGGTCGGAATAGGGTCGGAATTGGGACGTACAGGTATACCGGTTGTTCAAATATACAATAAAGGCAATTAACACAACTTTGCTTTCTTAGAGTAATAATAAACACAATACAATGCGAAATACTTTAAAAAGTTAGTAAAAATCACACAAATCAAGTTGCAATTACAAAAAGTTTGTAGTGTCCTTCATTTTTAAACGCCCATGGCCTGTATATGGTATAAGATACTTCCCAAGGTATTCGGATGAGGCCATATTTTGTATGTATCTTCTGCAGTATCTCCTTATTTCTTCTATTATAATGGGTCTGTGAATACTTGGATTTTTTATGTATCAGAAAGACGCCATAATAATCCTTAAACATTTTTCCAATACTGGATGTCATAAGTACATTTGGCTTTAATTAGGGGATTTAATATTCAAGGTCCGATTGAAACTTTTGTTTACAAGAACACACTTGACTTATTTTTAGCTACAGCTGAGTTTTTTTTTTGGCTTTGAGGTGCTGGCGAATGGAAGACCTAAATACTTATATACCAATTTGGTAGGATTTGAACGTCTCTTGTAGTTATTGTAGAGCTTGCATTAGAGCATAATGTACAGTATGTTGAGGTAAAAGTATGACTACTGGTCGGGCATATCTGATGTAAAGAGCAAGTATAGTAAGGGTCTCAGGATACTGTCCTGAGTCAAACCAGAATGAATATCACTTGCCATTTATGAATAATTACAGATTTCCTTTGGAATAAGTAGTTCCTATTTAGACTGTAGCCGTTTTCAGGGATTCGTTTTTGAAGCTTATATAGGAGTTCCAAGTGTGACACTTCATCAAAATTCTGATTTATATTTAGGAAGTCTACTGCGCAATATTCTTTAAGCTTGTAAAGATCTCGTGAGACGCCTCAAAATTTTATTGTGTTGCGCTTTCGCTTGTTTTCTACCCAGCCCTTTTCTGTCATGTTCTTAGCGTTGAAGTCCCAAATTAATACCAAGAGTTGCAAACTTTTGAATCGAAGCAATAAAGCACTGTAGTATTAACTTATTTACCTCCTCTTTAATTCATGTGCTTGTAAGTAGTCTTATTGAATCTAGTTGGAATGTGGTATTTTAGTCCGGTTTTTCTTAGTATGGCGGTGCCTCCATAAGGTTGCCCCTGAAGATAACTGAGTATTTTTAGGAATTGGATTTGTAGGATTTGGTCGATAACGACCATACGGTGATAGTATAAATAGTTCAATCCAATAATATAGCTTGATAGAGTTCTTGGATTGGTTAAAATAGTTTTTTGAAGAATACATTCAGCATCGAGACCTAATCGTAAGGTTCAATGTATGATTAAGTATGCCAATTTCTTGATAATTTGCACCCAGTTCCCTTTGCGGTGCTTCTGGTTGGTTGCTGCTTATTATTCTTCACAGTATATCAATGAAATTTAGAGTTCCAAACTCAAACATTTAAACTAGCCAGCCATGAAATTTAATTTTAAAAAAATTGAAGTTTCTAGTTACGAGTATTTTCAAAACGTTCAAGTATATTCGATATGCCTTCGCGGGGCTACGAATCTGGTGCACCAGAAGTAACGTCGCGTGAGTTCTTTACTTTAGCCACATTTTGTTATGTTAATATTATTAACTACATGGATCGGTTTTGTGTGGCTGGAGTTTTGATCGACATCCAGGAAGATTTTGCGATTGGAGATGATTTGGGTGGACTCCTACAGACCGCATTTGTCATCGCATATATGCTATCGTCAATGATATTTGGATACCTCGGTGATCGTTACCATCGTCGAATGCTACTTATTGCCTCAGTTTTGCTGTGGACTTTGATGACCATTTGCGGTTCCTTGGCAAACTCGTACTCGGCACTTTTATTGTGCAGGGCTCTGGTTGGTGTGGGAGAAGCGGGGTTTTCAACAATCGCACCGACAGTGATATCCGACATTGTTTCTGAAGGTACCCGCAGCATTGTTTTGGCGGTGTTCCACCTTGCCATTCCTGTTGGTGCGGGTATGGGATATGTAGTGAGCTCAAAAATAGCGAAGTGGAGTGGCAACTGGAGGTGGGGACTGGTAGTCACACCTTGCTTTGGAATAGTTGGTGCTTTTCTGCTATATTTTGGTTCTTATCCTGCAAGAGGAGAAAAAGAAGCAGCGACAATGGGTGGACAACCATTGAAAGCAACTGAGTACAAGAAAGATCTCGTCTATTTGGCAAGAAATCGTTCATTTGTACTGTCGACCGGTGCCTTCACTTGTATCAGTTTCATCACCGGCGCATTATCTTGGTGGGCACCGAAATGCTTGTATGAGTCCTTTCAAATGATACCTTCTGATATTGAAATGGATGCCGTGGTATTACGATTAGGAGGAATAACTGTGGTGACGGGAATATTGGGAGTTGTCCTGGGATCAACGCTTTCAAAATGTTTAAGACCTCATTATCCATGGGTAGATCCTATTATATGTGGTATTGGGCTTGCTATATCATATCCGCTGCTAATGGGGGCACTCTGGATTTCGACTTCCCAAGAAGGAGCCACTCTTCTTCTTATATTTATGGGACAAATAATGCTCAATTTGAACTGGGCGATATGTTCTGACATTTTGTTGTATGTCGTGGTACCGACACGTCGCTCTACAGCAGAAGCACTGCGGGTGCTGGTAGGACATTCCTTGGGAGACTGCATTAGTCCGTACATTGCAGGATTATTATCAGAATATTTCAAGAAGACGAGTATTGTTACCAAAAATGGCTGGAAAGAGGTTCATCGAAGTATGGGACAAGATGTGACATTCCACCCATTACAATTGAGTTTACTTAGTGTTACGTTTGTTGAATTAATTGGAAGCATACTATTTTTCATGAATGGTTATTATGTTGTGCAAGATAAACAAAATGCTTTTCAAATGACTATTGGAAACGAGTAAATATACGAGTATGTATTTATTTATGTATGTAGGTATGACCAAACTCTGTGTTTTAACTTAATGGATAAATGTTGTTAAATATTTAGTTTTTAAATGGGTCCACATCTCAATAATGGGCTAACGCTATGAAGAGTTGACTTAACAATCAAAGGAACATTTTTAGCTTGAATACATTTTTTAAGAAATGATGCTGGAGAAAAATGTGTGTTTTGAAAAGTGCGAAGATCTTTATTCGTCCATATACATAATTTGGAACTCTAGAAAGTATGATAAAATCTTCATTGAATGCAAAAACTTCTGAAAATACTTGCCAAAATAGTGTTTTCTCAAGGAAAACCTATCAAGAATGTATATAATCACTCGTAAGCTCTCCAAAAGAATGTATTAGTAACTAGTAATGTGTTAAAAAAATAATATTCTTAAGAATAGAAAGGAATGAATATTTACGCGTCTTTCATCCTATATCGTCAACTTAGATTTTGAAGTAAATAGTAGTGCATTGGTATGGATTATACAACAATCTCTGGGAAGAGGATTTTTTAAGGCGTCTTTAATTTAATTTTTGCGACCAGTGTTTATTGCCGTTCCATTCCATCTAGGGGTGCAGATGCACACAGGTTGATTTTCTGCGTATGGATTGCGATTGGAATTGGTTGCAGTACAGCTTACCAAAAGAGGAGCGCGGCGTATCATACGGATATCGGATTCTTCGAAAAGACCAAAGGGCCATTTTTTCTCTAGAATACAATGTATCCATGCAGTGCTCATCGATCGTAACTTCGGGGAACTTGATTCGCAATTTTTTTCTTTGAATCAGGGCCGAGTGAATCACTGTGTTTTTATTTTCATGATTTACCCAACTAATGTTCGTCAGAAACCAGTTTGCTCCGTTAGGAAAATAATTTAAATTTGCTCTGATCACCTTGGGAAAATAACGTCAGTTGCATGCTCTTCATCTTTTCGATTTCATGGTGCTATTGGAGGTCTCGAGTCTCTTGACACATTTATCTTTCTAATTTTTCTTAATTTCCTAAAATAATATACCTATCCGTCATGCTTAGTCGGTGGGCGTTTCTAAACTTGGTAGCATGTTTGTTTCTCTCTACCACATTGAAGTGGATCTATGTATTTCCAAGCTGATATATAAAAAAAGGCCGTTGTTCATCGTTTTATGGTAAAGAACATGATCTGTGTACTTCAAAACCATGACACTGATCCGCCTGCCGCTGAGAATTTGCTATTAATTAGCGGAATATCATAACTTCTTTACCTCTGAGAAACGATTCTTCCTACTGTTTTTACGTCCTTATTCCTTTTTTCTCCTATTTACCAAAGGTAAGTGTGTATAATGATAGAACAGAAGATTATGCCAATGCTGCTCGTACGAAAATTTCTTCTCTCTGCGCGTATCGTCATATGGCACACACGTCATATCGTACAGCCAAAATGCATACATTTATGTGTGTTTAAAATTAAAAATTGTAATATTTATCGCATTTTATGATTAGCTTAGATTGCTTGAAAACGGCAATAAGTCATTTAGTCACTTCGGCCACTTGTGGACCTATTGTGACAAGCTCTGTAGTTGCAAAACATCCGAGAGATTATAATTCATTAAGAATTCTGAAATATTCTTAAGAAATTTCTCCGCAATTTATGAAGGTTCCTGGTAATAGTTTCCAAAGTAAAGAAGTCTGGTCCAGATTAGACAGTTACATTGACATAACAAATGTTTAGATGTTTCCTCTTCTTCGTTTCATAACCTACATTAGTCATTTGGACTTACCTTCATGTTATATAGGTGTTTTTTTACCCTACAATGCCCAGTTATAAAGTCTGAGACAACGCGAGTACCTGTTCTCGTTAAACCTAGAATTTCTATATTTTTTTTATGAAGATTTCTGCGACTTTTATATATTGCGTTTCCATCCAATATTGATTTGATTTTATCTCTAGCCATTGATTTAGTTATACTTCGTGGAAATCCATGACAGCTCACATAATGGTTCCGGTCAAATAAAGCTGCTGGATCAGATCCATTCTGTTGTTAGTTGCTAGTCTTTTCAGTAGTTGAAGACTATCCCAAAGCAAAACAGAGGCAGAAGCATAAGGTAAACGCAGATGCAATTATTATTGTCACAAGGAGAAAATGCGTCGTATGCTAACATTCTTTGGGCGGTGAAAACTAGTACGGACCTCGACGCGTTGACGGCAATATGACGGACGCAGAAAGCAGAGTTACTCCTAGAGCTCAGCCGTACGAAGGACGCAACCACAGTCTCATTCCAAGCTGCCATTGAGGGAGTCTTCAAGAATTTAGCAATCCTGCAAATGAGAACTCACAAGGTCACGGAAAAAGTCTGGTCACTGAAATCAGCACTAAACAGAAGCAGCTGGACACACTAGAAGAACAGACGAGAATTCGAAGGCCAGATGAAACCGCAATAAGGAGTGTGAGGAACACATTCGGTGGGACACGGACTCCGTATATAACATTTCCAGCCAAGAACGCCAATAGGGTAATGTAATTGAAGCACCTGCGAATCAAATATTTTCGCTACCGTGTGTCGGAGTCCATATCTCAAACTAGATGCTTCAGGTACTTTGGATTTTGCCATGTTGCAGTATCTTCCAAGCAGACAGACCGAACGGCACTGTGCGGAAGGTGTGGTGAAAGTTTTTAATATCACTCCTACAAAAGAAGGTGTAAGAAAATGCACGGGTAATAATAATTTTAAAAGTACCTGTCAAAGAGTTATGCGATCGTTCTAAATCGGGTGTATCGTCGTTTTCTACGTTAGCCCTGGTTGACAAAACTCTTTGATTATACCCCACCAAATATGTACGCAGCCTATATTTGAACTCTTGACGATCGGGATGATTATGCATGCCACCCTTAGCGCAGATTAAACCCTGATTTAGCCGATACGTTGATGTATATCGGTGAATCGGTAGATAAATCGGTGAATAACATTTGTAACGCATTGTTCGATTGCACTCGTTTGTACTCGTTTACTTGCAAGTGCATGTGTTAACTTAAATCTAATCCAAAATAATTAAAATCAATTTAATACACAAATGATAGCTTTGCAAATGCCTTTTTCAAGTCACCAAATATTTTAAAGTAATATTTGACGTCACGGCCGATCAACATGGTTAACGGACATGCACATGGCGTAATTTTCTCTTCTATTAACCTTGGGTTAGTGTCTTAAAACTTAATCGATAATTGCATATTTTGTTTTTTCAGAATGGATTATAGAATTAAATGACACAAAAACGAATGGACGTGCTGCAATCTCTTCAGTTAAATAGCAGCAACTGAAATCAATGAATCAGTTGCAACCAACGTACAGAAAGGAGGTAAAAGCCACCTGGAGAGTACCGCATTGCCTTCGGATTTTGTCCAAACATTAAAAGAGTGGCAGCGAGCGAAGTTAAAAAACAAAAAAAGGGAAATAATTTTAATTTCATACTTGCAATTTGTTTAAACTAGTATTGGGCACTGAACGAACCTATTTTTTAATCTCCTTTTATTTAATTACAATCTGTCCAACTGGACACTCAGTATTACTTATATTCTATTTAATAAGGAACAAGTATAATAATTCTCATTAGCATTACTTTATGTACATATTTAACAAAGTTAAATTTCATATATATTGAAACATGAATGATTGCATACTTTTAGGATATCCTCAATTCGTTGCAGTTCACCACAGGAGAGGTGTATACAAGCTAAGATACAATCTATGCATAAAAGCACAATATAGAACCTTCTTGAAACTTCTTTCGAAGTGTAGAGAATATTCTAGAATCTTCTCGAAACTTATTCGAAGTGTGGAGAATATTCTAGAATCTTCTAGTGCAACACACTAGAGGTATATAAGGCACCACACAATTAACGCAGTTGAACAGCAATCGTAGCAGTGTGTACATCGATAATGTCAAACGAAACAGTAACAGTATTAATAAGTAATAAAGTGATTAAATGAATAATTAAATAAAGCCCCCAATTATATTAAAGTAAACTTTAAGCCCAAGATTAAGTGTGTTGCGGTCGTTCCTTTAGCCGCCACCGTCTGTATGTTCGTTTTGTTTGTTTTGCTTCTCCCCTTCTATTCTTGATTCCACTTGTCCGCTTTTCTAGTGAATGCGCCAGTCAAAAACCTACCTGACGATTCTGAGGTAGAGATGGCGCTGCCTCAGAATAGTCAAAATTCAAAAGTGAGTTGCGCTGAAGCGGTCAATGATGGAATAGCGGAAGAGGCCGAGGAAATAGAAAGGGAACGGATTTAAGGAAAAAAGCGAAAAGACATTTAAGGCGGTGGTAGGGAAAAAACGGTCTCTGTGCAGTTTTGAATTTTTGTCGGATGCGCCCGGTAGCGGGAGTTGTATTAGAAGTGCTGAATAACTTGGTTTATTTGTGTACGGAGTGCGTCCAGACGTTGCGTTTAACTTTTGCGAGGAAAAACATTATTCTTCTTTTGTTTTTTTTGTGTCTTTACTATTAAAATAAACACATAATAACGCAGAAAGTATAAATTAAACAAAAAACAAAAGAAGAATAATGTTTTTCCTCGCAAAAGTTAATCGTAATGTCTGGACGCACTCCGTACACAAATAAACCAAGTTGTTCAACACTTCCAATACAACTCCCGCTACCGGACGCATCCGACAAATTCATTGCGCACGAGCAAAAGCAGAAAGAATTTAAACAACAAATAGAACAAAGGATTCACCTACTACAGAAAGGTTCATTGTCTATACCAGCTTTATCCACAATAAAACTGAAGCCTCCGACCTATGATGCACAAATGGTTGGATGCGAAAAAGCGGCTGCATTGACCGTTTCGTTGAAGGGTGCTGCTGCTGATGTATTTACTTCTTACTGTCTCAGAAAGAGAACGAGACTGTTATGAATGCTTAATGAATGCTGTTCAGCGGAAGAATGGTAGTGAACATCGTAAAGATGTACCAAGTAGAGCTACGAACACGTGTACAGAAGAGTGGTGAATCTCTACAACAGTTTGCAGCGGAAGTGGAACGTTTCGCCCATCTTTCATCTCCAGGCGAGACTACTGAGAGGTGTTTCATGTACATCTTCTTATATGGTATTCCCGATGCGGAGATAAAGCGTTCAGCGATAACAAATCCGAAAGCTACATATATGGTAACAGTAGCTAGCGTTGTGACATCAGAGACAGCAGCATTGGTGTGCCAGCCAGTATACATTGCCCGTCAGGTACAAGTCGAAAGCGGACAAAGTTTCACGGGCAAATTCTTTACCTGCGGAGAGGTCGGACACATGGCTCGTAATTGTCAGACGAGACGCATACGTTCTAGATCACGCTTGCCGGTAAGACCGCCAAAGCAAGTCAAATTCGGAATTAGTGAATCGGAAAATGTTGTTAAGCTGTCGACAAACTAGATGGAGTCAGTTTCGAAGGGCATGATCCGCCTCCCACAACATGTAGCCCCCGAATCTTCGTTTCTCAGATGGCACGGAAAATCAACGGCCTAACTGTGGACAGCGTAGTAAATGGAAGAAAAATCGTGGTAACATTGGATACGGGTGCATCACATTCCATAATTAGAAGGGGAATCGAGCCGCTTCTGGGAATAAGGTTGCGTACGGCAACTGGAGATGATGCACCGGTACTGAGAAAAGTTACACGGAAAATAACTATCGACACCACAACAGTGACGCACGAGTTTGTAGTTGCGGATATTGTGGATGAATTAATCTTATATGTGGATTTTATGATTCGGAATGGATTCATCCTAGATTTGAAAAGCCGAATGTTGAAATATGCGAACACCGAAATACCGTTATCCGTTGGTGAGGATAAGTATGGAGGTATCCGACAAGCCATTGTATCGCAGCGGACAAAAATTCCACCAAAGTCAGAGGTAGTTATATGGGCCAAAATGGACGGAGATATTGAGAAGAACAAGTTCTGGGTTGTGGAGAATGATGAAAAATTTGCACTGGAGGACATCATAATTGCAACAACCCTCTTGGAAGAACAGCAGAAGAGAATAGTGCCAGTAAGAGTGGTCAATCTTGCAAATGCCACTGGAACCATAGAGAAAGGACAAAAAATTGGAATTTGCCACGCAATTTCGGCAATTGTAAACTGTGAAAGCCAATCGCGAGACACGAAAAGTAAGATGCCAGCTGATAAAAAGGTACTCGACGATCTGACGAGAGAATGGACTAAAGACTTATCCACAGTGCAGAGGACCAGCCAACATTTGGCAAGACACTGGTCAGTATTGCTGAAAAGGGTAAAAACGAAGGCAGAACAAAGATGGTGAAACACTCAATCAACACTGGTGATGCCAAACCCATTCGTCAAACGTCAAGAATAGTACCTCTGGCGAAGAGAAAAGAGGTGAATGTGTTGCTGAAGGAAATGCATCAGAACAACGTCATTGAGCCATCAGGAAGCCCATGGAGTTCTCCAGTGGTATTAGTCAAGAAGAAGGATGGCTCCACACGTTTCTGAGTAGATTATCGAAAACTTAATGAGGTAACGAAGAGAGATAGTTATCCATTACCTCGCATCGATGATACCTTGGACACACTTTCTGGTTCAAATTGGTTCTCAGCATTGGATTTATAAAGCGGATATTGGCAAGTGGCAGTAGACGAACAAGACAAGGAAAAGACAGCATTCAGTGCCGGTGATGGACTGTGGCAATTTTTGGTGATGCCATTCGGACTGTGTAATGCTCCAGCTACATTTGAACGCTTAATGGAACATGTGCTAAAGGATCTCCACTAGAAAACGTGTTTGGTGTACCTAGATGACATCATCGTTATGGGAAAGAACTTCGAGGACCACTTGAAGAATTTGGAAGAAGTATTGATGCGATTAGGAACTTCAGGTTTGAAGCTGAGCTCAAAGAAATGCTCATTATTCAAGAGACATAAAGTCACACCTGAAGCAGTTCAAACAGATCCAGATAAGATAGACTATGTAAGGGAGTGGACAATACCAACAAGTTTGCATGAGCTACGCAGCTTCCTGGGTCTTTGTACCTATTATAGATGGTTTGTTCCAAGCTTTGCAGACGTGGCTGGTAGTCTGCATGAATTAACGAGGAAGAATTGTCCTTTTGAATGGAAAGGTGAAAAGGAGAAGGCATTCAACAGACTGAAAGAGCTATTGTGTACAGCCCCCATCCTTGCGTATCCAATGCCTGGCGAAAAATTTATTTTGGACACAGATGCAAGTGGTTTCTTGATTGGAGGTGTTCAGTCGCAAGTTATTTACGGACATGAAAGAGTAATAGCCTACTTCAGCAAGATCTTATCAAAGCCCGAGCGAAATTATTTTGTAACACGGAGAGAACTGTTGGCAGTTATGCAGTGCGTGAAGTACTTTATGGAGAAAAGTTCTTATTGAAAATGGATCACGATGCTCCGCGCTGGAAATTAAAGTAAAAAAATCTCGAAGGTCAGTTGGGGAGATGGATTGAGAGACTCCAAAGGTACGAGTTGAACTCGTATCAACTCAGAAATTTCGAGTCAACGAAATTCAGGGAAATGAGTGAATTGATGAGCATACGCAAAACTCGCACAACCCGTTTGCACCCGCAATCCGATGGAATGGTGGAAATATTTAATCGTACGCTTGAGGAACACCTAAGGAAAGTCGTGGACAGAAATCAGAAAGACTGTGACCAACATACACCACTGTTCCTAATGGCATACCGATCGTCAACTCACCATACAACATCTACAACACCAGCCAGGGCTATTTTGAATTGTGATATAAGATTACCTGCACATCTGAAATTCGGTGCCTACTTATCTATGGAACTTTCATGTAGCAGTTATGTAGCTGAAAAACGAAAACAGTTGAATGAAATTCATGGAAACTTCGGAAATCGCAAATCTAGTGATAAAATGAGAGCCAGATATGATGTACGAACAAACTCCAAGAGATTTCAGGATTGGCACCTAGTTATGCTTCATAATCCGCAAAGGAAAAAGGGATTATCGAAACTGCAAACACACTGCGAAGGTTGTTACAAGGTTATAAAGCGGACCAACGATGTAGTATACCGCATCGAGTTGGCGAGAAATGTCAGGAGCAAAATGAAAGCCGTTCATCTGGAGAGGCTATTTCCTTCACGCAGAGGCAGATCAGCTGTGATTAATGTGTAGAGCGCAGGTCCTAAAACACTTCCTTGTGATTGAATTGGATGCAGGGTAGCTCATCGCTGTTAACTTTAACCATGAGAAATGTGCATTGTAAATAGGATTTTAATATGGCAAAGTAGTGAGAGATAGAGTAAATGTATTTTCAGTTTGTGCAACAAACCTTGAAGCCAAATTTTGTCGAATGCTTGGATTACATCTAGGAATACAGCTGAACAATATTATTTTTCTCTAATGTATTCCATCCGAATCCGAGCGAGCTGTTTCCTGAATCCAAATTGATGGGAAGGAATGAGCTGCTTTAATTCTGTAATTGGGAGAAGTCGCATCAAAAGCAGGTTCTCAAAAATTTTAGATATTATAGGTAGCAAGCTTATTGGTCTATATGAGGAAACCACTACTGTCAGTTTCCCAGGCTTGGGAAGAAGGATAATTTGAGCTCCTTTCCATTGGCTTGGGAAGTGGTCCCATCGGAGAATCGCATTGAATTGTTGGATAATAATTGTAGAGCCGCACTCTAGTAACTCTCTTAGGATTCTGCTCGTGATAAGGTCATATCCCGGCGCTTTCTTCTTTTTTAATGTTTTGTTGATAGTTCTTCTAACTTCGTTTATTTTATAAAACTAGACCAGTAGATCCATTTGATATGGGGTGTCTAATAATCCATCTATTCTGATATGATGTCTTCTATTGGATATTTGGTTGGAAAGAGTTCAAAGACTTCAGATAAATGAAGGGCAAATGTGTGTACTTTTTCCTTGTCAGATCTATCCCACACATCCTCTTTCAATTTAATAGGTGGCACATGTAATTTTCGTTGATTTAATTTTTTGGTGGGTTTCCATAGTACGAGTGCTGTGAAGGAGACAAGCTGCATTTCTGTATATCAGGATTTTTCGATATCTGTAATATGTTTTTCATTTGCTTTATATCGCGATTGTACCGTGTTTGGTCAATGGGACTTCTAGTCATATGCCAAATTCGTCGGAGTCTACGCTTTTCTTGTCGTGGATCCTTAACATCCTGGCTTACATTATGGTGATTATGACTGTTGCTGAGTTCCAATGTGGAAGATCAAGCAGCTCGTTGTATGGTTTTGTTGAATAGCTCAACTGCATCACGTATGTTTATTTTGTTCTTTAAGGGAATTTTAGTGGCCAAGGTCTGTCGAAACATATCCTCGTTGAGTTGATTACTTGAATTGTTGAACAATTGTGGGGCTAGTATTGGATTATACTGGAACACTGTTTCGGAGATTGATCTATTCCTGTTTGAGCTAGATGATTTTTTCCACGGTCAAAGTTCTCCGTGCCCTATCTTGTAACTTTAAAGTTTGTTGAAGCCACCACACTAGTAATTTGTATACCCTTTACCTTAGAAAAGGGTACACAGATTACGCAGATTTGATTTATGTCCGGCCGTCTGTCTGTCCGTCTGTGCCACTTTTTTTCGAGACAGAGATATCTTAATGAAACATTGCAGAAGTATAGTATGGACCAAGTTACAGAACCAGATTGAGCCCATTTGGACAAAGACCACGCCTACCTCCCATATAAGCAACTTTTTTATATTTTTAAAAAGGCTATAAGTTCGGTCCAATTTATGAAATAGAGACTTAATTTGGTAGTTATGCATGCATCCTACTAAACACTATGACTGACACTCCCACTATTAACAAATAATCATAACTCAAAATCTATTAGAGATAAAGAACTGGGTCCAAAATTAAAATTAGCCTAGCTCTGCTCCTATTGCTGATATGTGAATAAAATGGCAGGAATGTGGATTGGGTCCATAATAGTGTGTATGCACGCCACGCCCAAAATTAACCCAAAATCATTACTAAGTTCAAATCTGCTGCTACTTTAGAGAAAATGGTGTATGTTGTTATTGATTCCTCCTCCTTTAGTCTTCGGAACTATCAGAAACTGGTTCACAATTTAATTACACAATGGTTGTGAATACATCAAATACATGTGTTTTGAATGCATTTGTGACTTTCAGACAGCACAGAGATAAAATAAAATGTTTTGGCAATTGCAAACCTTCACTGAGTAATTTCACTTGAATAGTACACTAATCAGTAGTAAAATAAATCAACGATATTGGAAAGAACACCATAAAGTGCCATGAATACACTCAGTGCAGTTGATAAAAAACTAAGAATTTATTCAACACGGATAACAGATTGTATATAAAATGTTACCACTTTTAATCAACTATATTCATTTTACGCTTATAAATTTCAATTGATTAATAAATGTCGGTAAACTATTTAGTATATTTGTTACGTCGCCAAGTTGTCGTACGCAGCGTGGTCACCACAGTTCGTTCAAGTGCCTGTGGGTCGGTTCTTACCCTGCCATGCAACGTCGGTTTATTTATAGAAACCGAAATTTTTCTAAACCAACTCATCTTTCATTTTCTGTTACCGATGGGTCTCCCCCATCTCCTTCAGCCCACAAGGATCCACTCCCTTCCCAACCATACTACTTAGCCCTTTAACTTGATTTATATTCTATTAGATAGATAGATAGATATATATTTAAGGGTGTTATACACTGCGACCTGAAAGATCTATTGTGATGCCCCTATTTGTTTGAAAGATGAGGATAGTCTCATCTATAAATCTTCTGTCAGGTTAATTTCCGACAGAAATTCATATATTTCGGAGGAATCAAAATGAGGGATCTTGCTCATATCTAAGATATATTCTCCAAAATACCTGTGTCTTTTGTGTGCCAATGGTCCGCAGTCTGTGATCAGGTGCAGTGGGGTTTCGTCACTTTCTCCACAGAATCGACAGATAGTATCTGAAGATATGCCCAACTTGTTCAAATGGTAGTTGAGTCTACAATGTCCGCTTAAAATGCCTGTGATGATTCTTAATTTACCCCTACGCATATTTATTAACTCCTTAGCTCTTTTAGGTTTAAAATCTCCCAGAAGAGCTTTGGACTGTCTTAATCCCGGAAGAGTTTTCCAGGTTTGACTTCGTTTTGCATCTGTACATTTCTTCAGCAGACCTCCAATGGTATTGGATGCTAGTCCACCCAAGGGTTCAGGGCCGTTGAAGTGAGAGGCCGCAGCCTTCCTAGCTAAGCTATCAGCCTTCTCATTTTCCTCTACTACTATGTGGCCTGGTACCCACATTAGAGATAACCTGTTCATAGTGCCTAGGGAGTTGAGCTTCATAATACAGTCTCACACAAGTTTAGACCTCACTAAGGGTGAGCTCAGACTCTTGAGTGCTGCTTGACTATCAGATAGTATCACGATGTTTTTCCCCCGATACTTTCTGTCAATGTTGATCTGGGCACATCTTTCAATAGCATGAATTTCCGCTTGAAAAATGCTTGGAAAAAAACCCATTGGTTCCCAGTAGTTTGTTCTAGGCCCAAATACTCCTGCCCCAGTTCCGTCCATTGTCTTAGAACCGTCAGTATACCATAAGAGGGAATTTTCTCTAATTTTATACGTCTCAGTTAGACCTTTCCATTCTTTTTTGCAGTATTTGTGTGCAAAATTGAAATTTCTTGGCATAAAATCCTTGTGAGATTTTAGTATAGCATATTCTTGAGCTGAATTGTCACCCCATATATTTTGGGTGAATTTCATTCTCTCGAGATAATTTCTTATATTCTGGTAACAGATTTCCTAGCAGAGTCTTGTATTACTGGATGTAAGGGAGTTAGATGTAGTATAAATTCCATTGCTGCTGTTGGACAGGTGCGCATAGCTCCAGTGATAACAAGGCAGGCAAGGCGTTGTACTTTACTTAATGCAGATTGCGCTGTCTTAAGTCTGACTCTATTTGACCAAGCTACAAAACCATAGGTGATGATCGGTCTCACCATCATGGTATACATCCAGCGAACGATTTTTGGGTTACATCCCCAAGATTTACCAGCAAGCCGCCTACATAACATTAAGGAAGCTGTAGCCCTCTTGGAGGCTGTTGTCAGGTGCCCCTTCCACAATAGTTTTTTGTCAAAAATGACTCCGAGGTATTTGGTCTCAGAGCTAATATCGACCTGTGTACCATTTAGAAGAATAGGTTTCATATATGGTAGAGATCTTTTTCTAGTGAACGGCACAATGGTGATCTTTGAGGCATTGATTTTCAATCCTGCTCCCCTGCACCAATCACTAGCTGCTAAAAAGCCCCTCTGGATAATATCACAAAGGGTGGATTCAGATTTTCCTCTAGCTATTATCACAATATCGTCCGCATATCCTTGACATGATATGCCTAGATTTGTGAGTTTTACCAGAAGATCATCAACTATGGGTGATAGTACCCCACCCTGCGGACATTCTTTATTGACTTTGACTTTAACAGTTTTGTCACCTGCTTCAGCTTCAGTCAGTCTACTGTTGAGTAAAGCTCGTATCCAACTGGAAGTGGTATTATCTATTCCTCTATTGTTAAGAGCCCTAATCATATATTCATGAGGAGTGTTGTCAAAAGCCCCTCAATATCGAAAAAGACACAAAGTGCTATTTCTTTTTTATCCAGTGCTGCCTGAATAAAATCAGTCAAATGGTATAGTGCAGTTTCAGTAGATTTCCCCGCAATATATGCAAACTGACAAGAATGTAAAGGCTCCCTTTTCAATACGATCTCAAGAAGATATATGTTCACTATTTTCTCCATTACATTTAGTACAAAGGATGTCAAACTGATAGGCCTGAAGGATTTGGGATGGGCAATATCCTTCTTGCCTATCTTGGGGATAAATACCACTTTAGCTGTGCGCCATGCTTCCGGTATATACCCAAAAGCAAGACCCCCCCTAGTGATTTAACAGACGCGGAATCAGAACCTCACCGCTCCTTTGGAGAAGGATTGGGAAGATACCATCCGCTCCTGGTGATTTATATGGCTGAAAAGAGCTGATGGCCCATCTCAACCTCTAATTAGAAATAGTTTCTTTGGCCACCTTCCAGTCAGTCATGCTTGCTCTTCTAGGAAGAGCAACCATCTTCAAGATGGCGGTATCTGGATCAAGCTCCCAGGAAGGTGTACATATAGCAAAAGGAGAGTGCGATCCTCTTCATTTGCCATGATCGCCATAAAGCTAGCTTTAAATCGACTCTGCTCGCAAGAGCTCTAAAGAGTCCTGCTACTTCAGGAGTTGATTTTACACTTTCACAAAAGGATCTAAAGCTGGTTCTTTTGGGTTATCTGATCTCTTTGTTATAGATCGTCAACTCTTTTTTATATTTTTCCCAGTCCCCCATACGCTTAGCTAAATTGAATAGCTTACACACCTTAGTACCTCTAGTAGACAGACTAGAATTCCACCAAGGTACATTCCTGCTGTTTTTCTTTGTCCTTAGAGGATAAGATAAAATTTAGGATTCGGAAACAATTTCATTCAGCTCATTGACACCCTCCTCTAGCTTTACCGGATTTCTATATTTTCCTTGGATGTTTGAGGATGAGAGTAGTGAATGCACTGAACTATCGAAAAATTCCCAGTTAGTATACCTAGGATTTCTAAAAACTACTGTTTTTGTGACGATATCTCCTATATCGAACTCAATTATGCTGTGGTCCGACAGAGAGGGTTCGTCCGAAACTTTCCAATTGTTAACAATATCAGTTAGCTCTGGGCTACAGAAAGTCAGATCAAGAACTTCCTCCCTAATTACATTTCTAAAAGTGGGTGTGTTCCCCTTATTCAATATATATAAATTAAGTGATAATAAAAATTCTAGAACTGACTCACCCCGTTTATTGGTGTCAATGCTACCGCAGATGGTATTGTGTGCGTTTGAGTCACAGCCCACCAAAAGTGGAATCCTTTGGGATATGCAATACCTCGCCAGCTTATAGACTTCTTCCGGGATGTCATTCATATCTCCCGGAAAGAAGGTCGATGCAACGACTATATCGCGAGAGACAGCCTCATCTTATTACTTTACCATGATGGGTGTGAGATCTCGCGGAATGAATTCTGAAAGACAAAAGTAAGTAATATTATTTCTAATCAGGTTACAGGTGCCGGGTATGTCAGCATTGGCAACCCATATTACCTTTGTAAACTTACCAGTAAGGCCTCTAATTGGACCTTTGTAACACCATGGCTCTTGAATGAGGGTCAGCCACATGTTGTTCTTGGCAAACACCCTCCCGATGACAGCCGAGTCTGCTCTGGCATGATGGATGTTTGCTTGAGCCACTTTCAGTCTCGTCATCTTATGGAACAGGTTGTGACGGGATGGTGTTATTCCCATCTTCGTCCTCCTCGTGCATAGAGACATCCTCCAGACTGTGTACCAGTGAAGGACAGTATGCGGCCTCAGCCCCTACCTCAACACTGGGGGCCCTGGAAGAGATTTCCGGGGCCACAGTCTTCGGTTCAGCTGGCGGAAGCCTACTACTCGTAGTTACCTCTGACAGAAGTGGGATGTTTATCTCCTTTACTTCCTCTGCCTTGGGCTTTTCCTGAGTACGTTTGGAACAACCGACTTTGATTTTGCTAAGTCGGTAGTTCAACGCCTATCCCGAGCTCTTTATTAATTGCATGGACCCATCATCTATTTCTACGGACAAAAACTGTCCGTTGCCCTCGTCCTTGCAACTCCATACTCTCCAGAAATTGGTGTTCAGCCCTATATTTGGGCTGGAGAGAAACTTTAGTGACACACCTACCTCTTGTCTACTACTACGAGGGAGGAAGAGGAAGACTCTGTGTGATTGTGGGATGTTGTCTCCCACTTTGGCGACCAAACTGACGCCCTCTCTCACTGAAAGCTGCGTCACGACCCCTTTCAGCCATTCTACCGAGTCCGTCGAACAGCAGTGGATGCTCAGGAAGCCAGGCTTGAAGTGGATACCATCGAAGGAGAATTCTTTGATCCACTCTTCAACCAGCAACATCTGCTCAATACTTGTCAGCTCCTTGCTAGTCAGGATGGTGTTCGGATAGTCCGCAGCAACAACAGCCACCTTGGTAACGGATGCCACCTTAGCGTAGCTACCTGCTGCCTTGGACCCTCCACGAGTAGGTGGGCCTGACGGTGTTGCCGTCTTCTTCTTTTTGGCTGGGTCAAGATTAGGAGCAAAGGTGTTTCGTACCCTTTTCTTCAGATTCTTGTTTACATTCGGTTGTGATATTGTGCCAGCCGAATCCTTTACAACCCTCTGCTCCTTTGCCTTGGCAAGAGCATCATCTTGTTGCAAACCCTGAGACAGGTGGGTGAGGTACCATCTTACTCCAGCTCCACTTAGCTCCTTTCTTCTCGGGTCATCCAAACCCACAGGTTGACCACGATGAGGAAGAGGGATTCCTCTCTTGGCTATCCTGGAGGTTTTGTCCGAGGTGGTAGGTCGGGATGGATTACTCCCTTTGTCCCCATGTTTTACTCCCAGTGTCAACAATCTCTCCGTAGTGGAGAAGGGAGTTTGTTGAGTTTGTTTTTGCCTTGGCAGCAGCAGAAGTGGATGGCACATCATCGGAAGAAAGTTTCCGAATTCCTGCACCACCCATCCCGTCTACTGTCATTGGGGGTCCCATAGGTCCACCCACTGTTTTGGTCACGGATGAAGGTCTCCGTTCATTGACCGCAGCAGCATTTGATTTGGGCTTAGCGGGTGATCTCACCCCACTAAGCATTGGCTCTTCAAGGATTCTTTGCTCCATCTGATTTGCGGAATTTTTTGATTTAATTTATTTTTCTTCATGAAAATTCTTTCTTGAGGAGAATATAAAGACAACTCGGACAGAGATCCGTAATATCCGAGGTAGGCGATTACCACCGAAGGGCGCCTTTTATTCGGGTGCTCCGTTTACGACTAGACTATTTAACAGGGCCTCTGGCCTGGCAGATCATCAGCACGGGTCGCGTGACACTTTGATCCAGCCCTTACCTTCGAACCATAGTCAAGGTGTATTTCTCAATGCTGTACTATTAAGGAGTATCAAACACTGAGCGCTACATCCTGACCTTAGCTAGATCCAGCACCATCAGACAATTGATGCCATTGTAGACCTATTACCAGCCGGTACCCTCGGGGAGGGTTCAGTCGAAGGATTTTCTACCGGCCTTTATATTCTATTAACTCCACAAAAGTATTCAAAGCGGCTAGCTATTACGCCGCCGCAGCAGGTCGCAGATGCACCCCCAATTCTTGAGCGAAATAGTTTCGATAAATTCTTCATCAAGCGGCAATACTTAACTAATCGATCAGTGATTTCTTAGATAAAATCGAACAGATTTCGATAGAGGAATCTTATTAAGATTAGATCTCAAATATTTTTAGAGAGTTTACACTCCACCCTAATATACAGGTTCCTCCTACTTGATGTCCAACAGTTACTGCTTTCTGATCTTGAGAATACTTCAAGAAACAAATCAGATATCGCAGGCCCACTGTGATTGTAATACGGAATTATTCCAAACATACAATTGGGTATTGCATCACATGCTCTGCTAATTTTCTATGATGTCAAATTTATAGTTTCTGAAAAAACTAAACTACGCATTGCTTTCGCGGTACGTAGTATACTATTACCAAAGAAGAATAAGGCAAGACAAAGATTCCCGCGTTGTTTATTTCCCGTTTCATCGATTTTTTTTATCAAACCTCTAGTGCATGGTGAATTTACTTACTTGGTGACTGCAAGAACAAATTTTAGCGTTGAATAACGCTTTTCGCCACGGCATTAATGCAATTTCAAAATGAGAGTGTCATATTTTGAGAAAAGAAAGGGTATAGTGGTGAGTGCGGGTATGTTACACAGCAAAAGTTATGGCCGAAACAGAAGTGAGGCAAGGGGTATATTTGAGAAAGCTGATTGCTCTTTAGTTTCATCAAAGACAATATACAACGTAAATACTCTTTGACCTCTATACGTAAATACTCTTTGCCATGCGTTGCATGTCCCCTGTTTTCTAAAGAGCGATTTGCACAGTCTTGTTGTATATTGTCTTTGCCTCTATACGTAAATACTCTTTGGTTTCATTACATCAGGGACTCTCAAAAACGCGACGGCGAGTTCGTGCCCCACACGTATAAGATCGTGTTTCACACCGATACCAAAGAGTAGCATAGAGCAGTGTTGCCGGTCTTAAATTTGCAAGCAAAGTGAAATGCGCTGAAAAGTGAAGTGTTTTCAGATTTTTCGAAGTGTTCAAAAACGTAAACTGGCGTAGAGAGAGAAAAATAAAACAGTACTCTTGTTTATAAAAGCGGGCAGTGTCGATGTATCGTAACGTCGTGCGTTGAATAACGTTTCTTCTTTTTTTTTATAAAAGTTAGACTGAAATGAGATAGTACAGATTTTATAGATATGATAAATCAAAACAGTACGCATTTATATTCAAGTGATTTTTATTTACTTGTTTTAAACAAATTTTTAAATATTTTATACATAATTTAAAAATTTCCACTAATTATTGGAATTTACCCGCAGCCCGCTTCACTTAATTCTGTACTAATGCCAAAGAACATACAAGAATAGACAGTTGATATGAATGTATTTGTGCGAGTTGTGCTACTGAGAGGAGGTTTTAAAATTGATGTATGTAATGGTAAAAATACAGTGCACCCCCGTTAACTCTAACTATAGTCATTCCTCAATTCACTTAACTTCTCAAAATAACTGAAAACATACAATTTCTTTGACAATTTCTCATTGTCAATGAACCCTCAAGATCCACAAGTCGAAATATTCCAGATTAATTCGACTAAATAAAAAATTGTTTTCTTCATTATTAAAAAAAGAAACACAACCTCTGTTTAATTAAAAGCATAAAGCCGTTAACTTAATTCGCTTAGCTGCATTTTTGACCTATTACGAAGATTTTTCTGAGATTATTGAAACTGGTGTTATATGTGAGAATACTGTGAAAACGTTGAATTCTCTTTTGACCGGCAATTTCTTAATCTTTGTCTCATTCTGTTACAAATTCTAATTTTCTTACGGTCCCCTGTGCACTTTCATTCGTTCATGGCCATGTATATTTTGTGAGGACTAAAATCTTCTGTGGGAAATTTTGGCCCACACTGCAAATGACAGAGTCGCTACGAAACTATATACACACAAACATCCTGAATAACAGACCGAATAATTGCATCTTGGAAACGCCCACAATGCCAACCGAAACAACTGCAGTGAGAACTTAACGAAAAGAACTACAAGCGTTGTAACCAATTAGCGCGGCCGTGGCAGGAGCGCAGATCAGCAGCATCATATTAGACCAGTTGGAATAATAGCAATTACAACAAAAACGACCACCACAGCCAACGATCTTGCCAATCAGCGCTATGCTTGCGAAGAGCGAGGAAAAACACAGCGACGAGGAATACAACAAATACATGCAGGACAAGAGAAGGTGAGTGCACGAACTCAGCGGTGGTATTTGCCGAGTGCGCTCGCTCGAAAATTTTACACCAACAACACGAAGAAACGGGAGCGAAGCACAAGAGGGACAACGACAGAGCAACCACCACGCCAACGACCAGCAAGTACAAAGCAGAAGGAGGAATGTAAAAGAAATGCTGGTTGCCAGTTAAATTGGACATACAATATTTAACAACAACACCACTACAGGATTCCGGACAGCGCTGCTGGCAGGCAACAATACTGCAGGCTAACCAGGGACCGTTGGAGTGAGGTGGCTGACCGCCAGAAGTTGAAGGTGGCCCAAGGGCAAAAGCCTGCAACACCAACAAGCCTGACTGCAACAACAACAAACCTGGCCACAACAATAACAAGCGCGGCCGGTCAAACGGAAGGAAAGTCACACAACGGTGGCCTGCCAATAACAACATGTGTCAGCCGCTGCTACCTGCGACTATATAAACCACGTAGCCCAGGCAGTAGCTCTCTTCGTCGATCACCAGCATCCTGACTAGTAACAGCTCTACGCCATACCAAGTACAATACGAACACAGAAAGCTTAGGGAGAACATCTGGTTTTTAATCGTTTTCTCGCTAAGCCATACACAGACAGAGACTACAGGGATTCAGTGAGAGCCTCTGGTTTTTAATCGTTCTCCCACTGAATCACTGAGACACATACGCAACCGAGACTTAGAAAGCTTAGAGGGAACCTCTGGTTTTTAATCGTTTTCCCACTAAGTCATACGCCGTACAAAGACCATAGGGACTCAGTGAGAGCTTCTGGTTTTTAATCGTCCTCCCACTGAGTCACAGAGACACATACTTACCGGGACGTAGAGACAGGAAAACAAGTATACATTAAACAAGTATACATTAAACAAATTATTTATACAAACATAGAGTTAAGAAAATAGAATTGTTTCGAGCAAGAGTTCACAATCATTATATTAAATAAATACGCTATTATTAATATAACTCGCAGGACTTTTGATATTTTTCTGTACACGACCCCTGGAGCCGCTGAGTTTTACCCCAGCTATAAAAAGAGTCGTTACAATTTAAACACGCTTGGGGTATTACTGGGGCAGTCGGACCCCATTTTAATATAAATGAATTTTTATTAATTATTTTAGTTATTAGTAGTATAATATTATGGGAAAAAACCAAATAATTATTATTCTACATCTTATGATTACTATGGTGCGTTTACAGTGAACAGAAGTGTAAATGGAAAGCAATTGGATCATATTTACATTAAGAATAGTTATAATTTATGAAAAGAACTTGTTAACATTTGAGTTTTCAACTCCAAATTATATAATATAATTTTTTGGACTAATTATCACCTTTTTTTTAGAAGTTTCGTAGTTCGTTGTGACGCCCTAAAAGTTTAATTTAAACGTAGCCCTGATTTCTTATGATTTTTTTCGCCAAATATTCCCCCATTATACACAACCATAGACAACTCACATCCCAACAGTGAAACCAACTAGTTAAAATACTAGTAAAATTACTAGTTAAAAATATACCAGCACTGGTTAAACCGCAACCCCTATTTACAGGAAGCCAACGGTTATTTTCTACATGGCGGTGTCCTACGAAAACACAATTGTCATGCTATGCATAAGGTTTTAAGTAACTATAATGCTAGAATGATACTAGTTCCATACTAGTTATTATGTGAGTTGTCCCTGACAAAAATCCCTTAAATTGGTTGTTTTTATTTTATAAAATTCATATACGAGTATATGTATGTACATAATATAATAATGTATACTCGACATGTAAAATAATTTGTGTGCATAAATGAAGAGTGTATTAATTCAGCATGTTAGTTCATGGTGCCGCATTTCCACTTTTCTTTGCGAACACTTTTCGGATATTTTAAAACACGCGTTAACTGAAGATTTATCTCTAAAATGAGGAATTACAAAAAGTGGTTGAAATTATAAAAAGAACTGTTTTTCTTCAAATTCCAATGTTTGTCTTTACTTCCTTTTTTATTAAATTGACAAGAAAGGAAAAATTTAGTATACACGGCAATGAATAGCCGCAGAAGTCAGTAACTGGTTAACTTATAGATAAGTTTTGACCACTTGATTTTTTACTATTAAATTTGGTAGTATATTTTGAAAACTGCCTATAATTTTCTATGCAGAGATATGGAATATTTTTACAATAAACACAATAAATTCACATACACTGTACGTGTGACCAAAAAAAATGGTTGGAACGGTAAATATATATGGAGGAAATTGAGTGTCTTTTCTTAGTCTTCTTTGCTAATGCTGTGAATGTTGGCTATTTTAATCCATTATTTATTTATTTTTTTTTTTTAATATCCAAATATTTTATTGCAATCTGTTACATTCAATCACATTCAGCAATATTTAATAACTTAAGACTAATTTTTGTATTTACTGTCTTTTATGGACTACACCCAGTGGTGCAGCCATTGTCTATTAGCACAGGAGATCTGTTGTGGATTTTCTCTTCAGTCGGATGAAAGTGAAGGGTTTGGAAGTGAGTTCCGATATCAGTGGATTTGGGTGGAGTAGGAGTCTCAGATTGTGCGAAGTAGAGAGCTTTTTTATTTCTTGAGCGACTGTAGGAACTTTGAGGCCACGATGGATTTGGTTGTTTGTGACATAATAGGGCGCGTTTACAATCATTCTTAGGGTCTTTGATTGGAATCTTTGAAGTATTTCAACATTGGAAGTTGCCGCAGTGCCCCATAGCTGAATACCGTATGTCCAAAGTGGTTTTAAAATTGCTGAGTACAAGAGCAATTTGCTATCGATTGAGACTTTGGAGTTTCGATTCAAGAGCCAGCGTAGATTTCTGAGCTTTATACCGACTGCTTTTCGTTTTGTAAATATATGTGTTATCCAAGTTAATCTTCTGTCGAGGTGCATCCCAAGGTATCTAGCCTCATTATATTGGGGTATATTTATGCCGTTGAGTTTAACGGGTGGGCAGGTGTTTCGTTTGAGAGTGAATGTAACCTGGACTGATTTTGTTTCGTTCAACTTGATTTTCCATTTTTTTAGCCAGTCAGTAATTTTGTTTAGCCCACTCTGGATTTTAGAGGAAGCTAAGTGTGGGAGAGTGTCAACAGCTAAGACAGCAGTGTCATCTGCAAAGATACCTATGGTGACTCCTTCAGCTGATGGTAAGTCGTACGTGTGAAGTAGATAAAGTATTGGGCCCATGACACTTCCTGCTGAGCTTTCATGGAGCTCAGATTGTTCCTCACCTTGCTTTACGAAAAAATATCTATTTGTAAGATAGGACTTCATTAACACATAGTAGTTAATGGGGAGTGTAGTTTTTATTTTGTAAAGCAAGCCATCGTGCCAAACGCGATCAAATGCTTGCGAGATGTCAAGAAACGCTGCTGTACAATATTTTTTATGTTCGAATGCAGTGTGTATATACTCAACAATCCTATGAACCTGTTCGATTGTGCTGTGTTTTTTCCTGAATCCAAATTGATGATTTGGAATTAGCTTTCTCTCTTCTATAATTGGGAGTAGTCTTTTCAGGAAAAGGGTTTCCATGAGTTTAGAAGCAATCGGTAACAAGCTAATTGGGCGATACGATTCAACTTCATCAGCGCTTTTTCCGGGTTTGAGAATCGTTTTTAATTGTGACACTTTCCATTGGGGAGGTATAAAGCCAGATGTTAGTACCGCGTTAAATAAGTAGGTAAGATATGTCACTCCTTCTTCTGGAAGTTGTTTTACTATTTTTCCAGTGATAAGGTCGTACCCAGGGGCTTTTTTAATATTTAGCTTATCAATAGCTGCTTTCACTTCAGATTTGGAAAATTTACGTATGAGTAGGTCCATCTGATGGGTATTACTCAGAACACTTTTCACTTCTTCTGTTACACATGCTGGGGGCTCGATTTCATGTGGGGTAAATACGTTTTTTAAGTGTCGGGCAAATGTGACTGCTCTTTCAAGGTCACTTTTAGCCCATTCGTTATTTTCCATTCGCAAAGCGGATTGGAACATTGTGGGTCTCTTTAGATTCCTAGTTGCTTTCCAGAGAGAGTATTCTGTAGCAGCTGTTGCATCGAGATTATTGAGGTAATGATGGAGTTGGGTGTTTCGTTCGTTATTAAGGATCTCTTTAAGTTCTTTTGTAAGCGCATTTAATTTTTTCTTGTCCTCAGGATGTCTAGTTTGTTGCCACTTTTTTCTTGCATATCGCTTTTCTCTCAGTTTTTCCTTTATAGGTTTGGAGATGTTCGTTGATTTTCGTTCATTCAGTGGGGGGGTGGAGTCCCACGCAGCTTGTTGCAGGCAGTTGTTGAAGTGTTCAACAGGCGCAATGATGTCTTCTTCAGATTTCAGTGATAGTTTTAAATCAATTGTGGAAGATACCATATATCGGAAGCGATTCCAATCAGTTTTGTGATTATGTAAGCTACATTGACTGGGAAGAAGGGCAAGATTGTTGTTAAGCTCGACGAGAACTGGAGAGTGGTCAGAAGACAGCTCAAAACATGGGCTACATTTAAGATCACTAAGCATGATACCTTTCGTCACACAGAAGTCAATCAAGTCGGGAATTTTTCTTATAACTGTTGGCCAGTATGTTGGTGTACCTGAAGAGACAGGCAGTAAATTTAATTTTCCAATGGCGGCATAAAGCTGTCGACCTTTTGGTGTAGTGAGACGGGAACCCCAGTATGTGTGCTTTGCGTTATGGTCTCCTCCAGCTAGGAATCTATTGCCAAGGGTCTTAAAGAATTTCTCATACTCCTCCATTTTTATTGTGTGTTTAGGTGGGCTGTAGACAGCGGAAATTGTAATTGGCCCTTTCCAGTCATCAACAATTATATTCGTGGCTTGTATAGCTTCTGTGCGATAAGATGTGCTCTCACAGTGTTTTATATTATTGCGTATTAATATTGCTGAACCTGCATGAGCCTTATTATCTGGGTGCAGGGTGTGATAAAACTTAAAGTTCGGAATCTGAAAATGGCTTTTGTTGGTGAAATGGGTTTCAGATATTAGGAGTATATCTATTTCGTATGTTTTAAGGATTTTTTTAATTTCTAATAAATGTTTTGACAGCCCATTAGCGTTCCATAGAATGATTTTTATGGGATTGAGGATGAGCAATTCTTAGTCGTGAGGGTCACTAATAAGTTCATCATTGTTGTGATTTGTTGCATGACTTGCCGGAGTAGCATTATCATTTCTCGCATTTCGTTCGGAGCTTGGGTTTCTGCAGGAACAGTATTAATTGGTAGGGCCGTTGTGTTTTCATTAGTTGCTTGTGTTGAGTGTTTCAGTGCCTGAGCGTATGAAAGTACATTTTGAGTTTGTTTTGATGTACTGGGATTTACCAGAACTTCCTGTTGTTGAGTAGGATTCATGGGTAAATTGTCGTTTTTCCTTAATTGTGGGTATTTCATTTTCTGAAGATTTTTATAGACTACACAACCTTTGTAGTTTGCTGGCTGATTACCTTCACACAAGGCGCATTTGACTTCATCTGATCTGCTTTTACGTACACAATCTGACGACGTGTGGCTTCCGGCGCATTTAATGCACATTGGTTTCCTGCGACAGTACGTTTTTGTATGCCCATACTGCTGACAGTTAGCGCATTGGGGAATATCGCGAGTCGGTCGGGGGGGCTCAAAAACAATTTTTGTATGAAGCAGGTATTTGACTTCATAAATTTCTTTATTGTTTGAGTTTGTTTGAAGTTCAATGATAAACATTGGCAGAGGCTTTTTTGTGTTTCTTCGCTTTATGTTCCAAATATTCGTGACAGAGTGACCGAGGTTTTGCAGGGCTTGGGTTATTTCATCTGTGCCTATAGATGGGTGCATATTTTTCAGTACTACTTTGAAGCCTCTTTCTTGTTTTGGCTTATAGGTGAAAAATTCGGTGTTTTTTAGCTCAAGCTGGTTGACTATTGTCTTGTAGGCTTCTGGAGAAAATGCCTGGATTTTAACTTGCTCATTGTTTATGAGCTTTAATTCGTATGAATTTGGAGCAGCTTCAGACAATAGTTTCATTAGAGGAGCTATATTGGTAACTCTGTCAACAAATATTGGTGGGGGCTTAGAGACTTTTTCTTTATATTCTGTGTTTTTTTGGTCACATTCTTCAACTTCTTCTAGGGATAATCCATTATGATAAATAAAAAGTAGAACATAAACTCAGAACATGTAACAAGTTAATCGTTTAATATATGATAAATAGTTTTTTGATTTTATAATTGGTTAAACTTTGTAATATTTTAGAAATAATAGGATGTGATAAGTAATAAAGAAAAACGATATGGTGATTAGGTTTATCCAAAGCTTATTTGCTTATGCTGCTTTGAAAATAAATAAAAGATTGACTTTATTACAATAATTGGTATAAATAAATAAATATAATACATAAACATAATTCGAATGTAACTCTTATTTATGTAATTAAAAACAAAGTTTTGCTTAAAAATTTTCTTTTTACATTAATCAAAATTATATAGTATTTAGACTGTTTTTTAATTTAAACAGGGCTTATCTATATTTCATTGTTTTTGTTTCAAATAGATAAGGAAAAAAATGGGATCATTTCATCAGCTGACATTGGAACAAGAAGAGTTATCTCTCTATATTACTCTATCTCGATACCAAGGACATATAGAATAGACAAGTGATATGAATGTATTTGTGCGAGTTCTGCTAGTATGAGGAGGTTTTAAAATTGATGTATGTAGTGGCAAAAATACAGTGCACCCCATTTAATTCCAACCATCGTAATTCCTCAATTCACTTAACTTCTCACAATAACTGGAAACATAAAATTTTTTTGATAATTTTTCATTATCAATGAACCCTCAAGATCCACAAGTCGAAATATTGCAGTAATGTTTAAGTAAAAAAAATTATTTGGTAAACTAAAAAATTGTTTTCGTCATTATTAAAGAAAGAAACACTACCTCTATTTAATTAAAAGCATAAAGCCGTTAACTTAATTTGAAGAATTTTCTGAGATTATTGAAACTGTTGTTATTTGTGAGAATACTATAAAAATGTTTAATTCCCTTATAACCGGCAAATTCGTAATTTTCGTTTCACTATGCTCCTAGGTCTTCTAAGTTTGGTGTCCCCTGTGCTCTTTCATTCGTTCATGGCCATAGTTAAATATGCACGCAGAGGGGTGTTACTGAGGCAGTCGGACCCCATTTTAATATAAATGAATTTTTATTAATTACTAGCGGACCCCGATGCACTTCGTTGCAACCAACCAAAAAAAGAAAATAAATTTTCTAGATTTTTTTTATGAAATGAATGCATTGTATTTCCAAATTATTAATGTCAATCCAAAGCATTTGGATACACAATATTTTTCGATTGAAGCGAGCACAAACAAACAATTTGGAGTTCCAACTCTTGAGCAGGCCACGTATAGTTGTCCATGTGAAAAGCACGGCTCCTCCAAATTTAATCCGCATATTTGAAGCGTTTGTCCTTGCGCCTTATTGATGGACATGGCAAATGATAGACTAGGATAGATAGGTCTGTTGGAATCAGTGGAATACGTGGTATGAGCACAATTTCACCTTTCGCTGCTCCGGTCAATATTGTGGCTTCAATTAAATTCGGCATAAATTTTTTTACTGCCAATCTTGTGCCATTGCACAGTTTTGGTGCATTTAAATTCCGCAGTAAAATAATTGATTAGCCAACCTTTAAATTGAAACAATGCGGTGGCATACCTGGTGGTTCCAATTAATTCAAAAATTCATTTGGATAATTCACTGCATCATCTGCATTCATTGCGCTATCAACAGATTTATATGATGTCACTGCACCTGGCAATTTTTCTTGAATCTGATAATTGATTACATTGACGTGTACATTTTTTGGTGCCAGTATTCCGCGTTCTCTCAACCAATTGTGATTCCTGTAATTTTGAACAATATTTGGAAACATACTTTCAATCAACTCTTCTGTTGATTGGAAAATGGTACAAAAATTGTTCGGCAATGTCCATTTGTATTATCGACTCGAACTTTCCCATTTCCAATATCTAACAATTGCTTCGAGAACCGATCTGCAGATTGGTCGTTGTGCAATTGAACGCGCATATTTATGTTCAATGTCAATTTTTGCACATGTAGCCACAGAAGAGAAGACTTTAAACATGCATTGATCTCATCCGCCGGTGTTGATCGTGGAACCACAGGCAATATTTGACGAAAATCGCCTGACAATAATATCAATGCACCACCAAACATTTCTTGATTCTGACGTAGATCTTGCATTGTACGGTGTAATGCTTCCAGCGATTTTTTATGTGTCATTGTACATTCATCCAATAGGAAAATTGCTGCTTGCTGCAAAACTTTTGCCATCGCAGAATTTCTTGAAATATTGCACGTGGGATGTTCAATCACCTGTTAATTTGAGAATAATTACATTTTAATTAATATCGATTAAATTTTAAAGTGATCAATCAATAAATATAAGCACACCTGCACATTCAACGGCAATTTTAATGCAGAGTGCGCTGTTCGTCCACCATCTAATAGAGTAGCAGCGATTCCCGACGAAGCAAGTGCCAATGCAATTTTTCGCTGCGATCGAATGGCTGCCAAAATCAGTGATATCACAAATGCATCCAAAAACTATAATCCACCGACTTCTTTTTGTACAGCTTGCATGATGGTATCATAGACATGTTTTTGATGGTCATTTAATTTTGGAACATTCAAATTCACAAATGTTTGCAATTCATTGGGATCATACTGTTGTTCACGTTGCAATTCTCGATCAAATAAATAATGCATTGGACGATTGGGTGGTGACAAACCTAATTGCCCTAATGCTTTATTTGCAATCGTAAGGCATATATCTTCAATCGCTATCAATGCCTCATTATACATTTCCAATGAAATCAGCAAATCAGCGTTTCTCGTGTGATGACGCATTCGTATCAAATAGTCTTCTGCCATAAAATCTTTGTATTTCTTCCACAATTCAAGTGGATTTGATGGAAAACATGTTGATATAATTATGGCATATAACATACGTATTTGATGTGGAGAAGAAGCAATCGATGCATCGTGAAGCGTTATATCCCAATGCGCATCATTTTCAAGCAAACCTAATTGCTCACATGCTTCACGATACGTCACACATAAATGACCATTTACTCTTCGCAAATGTTGAAATGAACATGTTGAACAACATTTACTAACAACAACCGCAAATAATAACATTCTGCATTGTTTGGATGAACTGTGTATAATCTTCCCATGGTATCTGCAAAAAAAAAACACACGGATGGCCATCAACAGGTGTTCCTTGTTTATGTCGTTGCCATTTCTTTGTAGTCCAAGTGAAATAATGCGTTACATCTGAATACAGCAACGTTCTGGCAAATTCATCACTTTCGCACAATTGAAGTTAATGTTGTTGCTGGTGGCTGTGCTGCGCTCTGCTGTACATTTGCATCGGTAAAAAAAACACGCTGGCCATTTTCTAGATGAACAGCCAAATGAACAACAACAGGTTATCGCTCATGAATTGGAAATGAATAAATTCTCCAAAGAGCTTCATTAGTGCTAATGTAGCGCCCCATTTGATATTGAGCGATTTCATCATTGCTATTGTCACCAGCTACTCCAAAAACAACCATATCACTGCCTTTATTCACATATTTGCAAATGTATTTAATCGACTTCACAGAATTACAGTACTCAACATTTATGTGACCCTGAAATACTTTTGACAATAGTGGAGAATAAGGTACAATCCAACGATTATCAACTTCAATGTCATGATTGGGTATTTTAATTGTTGTTGTTGTATGGCCATTATCCTCCGGTGACCGACGTCGGTACAATGGGTTTCCATCGTCACCTGTTATTTTATCCGAAGTTAATGCTCTTGGATACCGCTTCGAACATTTTCCATCGATCATGCATGGCAAATTCTTATTTATTTGACCGCAAGGGCCATGGATCATATTTTTTGAGACAACTTCAAATAATTCTAGATCGCTGATTTCATCTGGAATTTCAGCTGATATAATGTTATCAATTTGATCGGGTGTTATTTTATGGAATGGAATACATCCAGCAATGCACCTCTACAAAAATTCGAAATTTGATAATCAAATCTATCAGTGCTTTTACTTTCTGTTATACGTGCTGTTATATCGTGTCGATCTGTTGGATTCTGACCATCAAATAAATTGTTTTTATGTCAGCCCACTGTGGATTGCATGTGAATGTTATGAATAGGTCGGTACGGCCATATTTGCGGACGTATGACATCGCATCTTGCGTATATTCGTGCATGTGGCATGGACTGCCAACCAATGTCGATGGTAATATTGTTAAACGTCCGATATCATTAACATTGGCATCATTCACTATTGCATCTCGCAAGTGTATGTATTCTCCCGACTGCATTTTGGATTGATTGAATCGAAGGTAATTAAGGCGTTCTGCTTCAATTTTCGCATACATGTCAACAGCATATTGGTGGAAAAGTTTGCCACATCGCATACCTATGATGAACACATTATCAGAAAATCAAAATCATGTCTCCTTGTTTTGAAATAAATACATATTAAATTGAATTCATATATATTTTACCGGTTCGTGGATCTTTCATTCGTATATTGATATGATAGCCGTCGTCACCTTTTCAGTGCAATAATGGATATTGTAATACATCATAGCTGCGGTGATGCTCTGAAACACGCCGTAATTCTTCATTTCTTCGATGTAGCACAATATCGAGAGATTGAAACTGGTCTCCAACAATTACAATGGCCACTTCATCAATTGTTGGTGCATGAAATCGTCTCGCATGCTCTCCAAAGGGCGTTTTGTCAGCCCTGATAGCGATTCTCTGATCATCAGATGGCATACGATCGAGAGCGGTTTTAAACAATCGAATTAATTCATTGTGCTGACGTAAGAATGTTTGAAGTTCAGAAACAATTTGTCGCCTTGCACGCGCAGCAATTGTACAACGCCGATCCAACTCACGATTTGCATCTCCGATAAAATAGATTTGCAAAAATTGATGATCAGCATCAGGATATGGCAATAAGGAACCAACTCGAAGATAAATCTGACCTTGAATTTGTAATATTTGTGAAATGTAATTAGATGCTGGGTCAGAATTCTTGAACACATCAAAAAAATTGCTGCTCAGATCGCATTTTTCATATGATATTCCGCATGAAGTAATAATTTTAAACGTCGGCGTGAAATTGTCTCTTACAATTTTGGTCGCACCAAAAGAAGTCATTTGAAATGCCGCATTGTATTCTTGAATGTGAGACAAAAAATGCTTAGATGTTTGCGACGTTCCAAAAATGAATGAATGAACTGAATCGGGGGGAGATTCAAATGCTGGCAGTCTCACTTTGCCATTAGCACAACATATGCCAGGCGTTTCACCTTGAAATTTGGCTGCATCACAAATTTGGACATCTCACCGTCATTCCACCAATATTGGCATATTCACTATAATCCGCTATTGTAAGCGAAAGCAGCATATTCCATCTCTTGCACAGCCCGACGTGAAAGTAGTGTCGCTCGTCTCGATGCTGGATTTAATGGATTTGGATCTGCCGATCTATGACGACGTGCGTTTCGCAATTGTTGTACTTGGTTTTGTGGCGCTCTCCTTTGATTAAATCTATAGGTAGAATTAAGCGTACGTCGACCTATAGTTGATCGTCTTGTTGATGGAATTTTTTTCTAAATCAATGAAAATAATTCAATATGAATTAAGGATTGTTTATTTAAGAATAATTCAAAAAAGTATTGTTGTTGTGTTATGTCTGTTATGCGTTGCATTCAATTAAACTTTCCGAAAAAATAATTAAAGTAAAACAAATTTGTTTTGTTTATTTGGAAAATATGTAAAAGAAACATGGTTTTTATTTAATAAATATGGTGAGTTTCAATGATTAATTGAAATGATTCAATTTTAATAGCTTAAGATCATTAGAAATATTTATTTGGTTTCGCGTATTCATTTATTTATTTGTTGGAAAAGAATGAAGAAATAGTGTTTTCCAAAATTCAATGATGTTCCATTTTTTCCATAATTTCAGCGTATTGGATCATCCATTATTGAAATGGAATGTAAAAAAGCACCGTACACAGCAACAACAATGTACACATTACGAACGACTTCGATATTGAGTACACGCTAAATGGATGATGCAATATGATGAAATTATGGAAAAAAATCACTTTTCACTATGTTTTCTTGAATCCAAACACATTTTATTGCACTGAACACACTTAAAATAACTTTTTAAATTATTAATACTTACCAATATTTATGAAACTAAAAAATAAATCACTTGTCATAAAATTCCAATTGGAAAGCAGTCGAATGTATGATCGGCTGTATCAGAATCCAAGAGTGAACGAAACTGATTGGAAAATATGTGCATTTTGACAGGTTCATCTGTTTAACATTTGTATGCTGTCAATCAAATTAATGTGTGTATGTATGAGTTTGTGTATTAGGTTGGATCGATTTTTTTCATTAGGTCGGACCGAAATTTAAACTTTTTTTTTCAAATGTTAAATTTTTTCAGGAAAAAAATCATAGCTCGAGAATGGCTGGACCGATTTTGGATTTCAAAATCAACCATCATCACTCCTCCCTGCACCTTCCCTAAATATGCTGAAAAACAGAACAACAATCTTTGAAACAGGGACAGCAAAGCTAATTGTCAGGTCAATCAAAGGATGTCCCCAGGGGGCGCCCTATCGCCACTCCTATGGTTATTGGTTATCGACGAGCTCTTTGAAACTCTCAATGACCTCGGATACGAAGTTCAGGGCTTTGCGGATGATTTGGTCATTATGGTCAGAGGCAAGTTTGACTCTACCATAACAGATCGGATGCAACTAGCGCTTGACATCACTCAAAACTGGTGTCAGGAGAAAGGCCTATCGATAAATCTGAATAAAACAAACGTTCACCAAAAGAAGGAAACTGAATAAGGGGACCTTAAGTTTATTGTCCAAGCACTTAACAATGTCCAATGAAATGAAATATCTGGGAGTAATTATTGAATACATAATGAATTGCCCTAGTGCAAATAGTAGTGTGAATAGTACTAGTAAATATGTATAACTTCTGCAATGCAACCCGAACAATCGGTTAATACTCCATTACATTTGTTTTCCTCTTTTATCTTTAACATTAAGTTTACCTTCTAACATATTGACTTATTGTATATTTAAGTAGTAGCTAATAAACCTTTCAGACAGTAAGTGGTGTGCATTATTGGCTATTACCAACAGGTTATGGGCCCAGGCGAGATTTGAAGCCTAAGTGTGGTGCAAATTAAAATACATTTATAAATTTATTTTAAAAAGTAAAAAAGGAAGTGATTGCAATGAGCAACAATGTAATTGAGCGTTTGTCTGAGAACAATTATGAGTTCTGGGCAATACAAATGCGAAGCCTTTTAATAGGCGCTGATTTGTGGTCTTGTGTGCGTATAAGGCCTGATGACTCCAAAGAAGTTTCGAAGGGTGAAAAGTCAGAGAAAAAAGATGGCTCAAAGGATAAAGACACTTCATCGAAATGGGAGAGGATGGATGAAAAGGCATTGGCGCTAATTATTTTAAACGTGTCGTCATCGCAACTGTCCCACATAAAACATGCAAAAACTTCAAATGACGCTTGGAAGACGCTTAAGGATGTACATCAACCCAGTGGACCGGCAAGGAAAGTATCTTTATATCAAAAACTAATCAATATGAAAATGAAAGAAAGTGAGAAACTGGTAAATCACATTAAAGAATTTACAGAAATAGTTGAAAATATGACAGAATTGAAAATTGAAATATCTGAAGAACTATTAACATTGATTTTGCTTGCCAGTCTACCCAAATCATTCGACAATTTTGTTATTGCTATAGAGATTATGGATGAATTGCCTAAGCTTGCCGTTTTAAAGTCAAAATTAATAGAAGAAGCGGTCAGAAGAAGTGATCAGTCAAAGTCGAATGAAGGTGAAAATGATCCAACAGCATTTGCTGTCCATAAAGGCTTTAACGAACAAAGGAAAAGAAGAACATATAAAAGCAAAGTAATTACTTGATTCAATTGCGGTAAAACCGGTCACTTTGCTGCTAACTGTAAAAAGCCAAAGCAAAGTCGAAGAAAGGAAGAATTCTCTTTCGCTGTAACCAATGCTGCTAATAATAAAAGCACCAGTGAACAACATGATGAGCATATTGAGTGGTGCGTCGACAGCGGCGCGACGTCGCATCTTTGCGTCGACCGCGCGCTGTTCTCAACATATGAGAAAGTGAAAGAAAAAGCCCGCTTAGCAGACAACAATTATACAAAAGCTGGCGCCCCCGGGTGGAAGAAAGAGGCAGTAGGCAGAGGCATGGTTAAAATCAACACTAATTGTTGTTCCTTTTTGTTGAATGATGTGCTGCACATTCCCAATTTAAAACACAATTTCTTGTCTGTGGGTAAAATTGTAAACAAAGGATTTTCTGTTATATTTAATATAAATTCGGCTACAATAAATGATAAAAGCAACAAAGCCATTCTAAAAGCAGTGAAAAGAGATAACCTTTTTATAATCGAAGAAAAAATTGAGAATGCGTTTTTTAATGATTCTAATGAAAAAATTCATATGCTACCATTTCCGCAACAAGCCACTAGAGCAGACGGTATTTCAGATTTGATACATAGTGATGTGTGCGGCCCCTTTAGAACTGCTTCGATTGGAGGTGCAAAATACTTCATCAGTTTTATTGATGACAAATCGAGAAGGGCTTTTGTATATTTTTTTAAATCCAAAGACGAATGCCTTGATAAGTTTAAAATTTTCAAAGAAATGTCTGAGCGGCAAACCGGTAGAAAAGTTAAAGTACTAAGAACAGATAATGGCAAGGAGTTTTTAAATAAGGCATTTGATAAGTATCTAAATGAAAACGGAATTGTAAGGCAATTAACAGCTGCATATACACCGCAACAAAACGGAGTCGCCGAGAGATTCAATCGTACTGTGCAAGAAATGGCTAGAAGTATGCTTTGCCAGTCGAACTTAAGTGATTGTTTGTGGGCAGAAGCGATCTCCACTTCAGTTTATATTCGTAACAGGTGTCCAACGAAAGCACTAAGCTGTGTCACCCCTTTTGAAGCCTGGTCAAGACGTAAGCCAGAAGTTAGTCACTTGAGGGTTTTTGGATGCCTGGCAATAGGGCTTGATAAAACTCAAACGAATAAGCTTAAATCTAAGGGACATTAGTTTTCCTCTTTTATCTTTAACATTAAGTTTACCTTCTAACATATTGACTTATTGTATATTTAAGTAGTAGCTAATAAACATTTCAGACAGTAAGTGGTGTGCATTATTGGCTATTACCAACAGTAATCATAGACAAAACTCTAACTTGGGAAAAACCACTTATCATACATAACTAGTAAAGCCTTAAGAGCAACCTACGCTTGCCAGTGGTTGTATGGTAAAACATGATGTCTACGGCCAAAACTGATGGCGTGGTCATATAAAACAACAATAGTACCAATGATTACTAAGCTTCGTTGGTATGGTGGCCAAAAGTAAACCAAACAAAAGCTCAGCTGACCCTTAACAAGAGTCACCGTATAGCCTGTTTGAGTGTGACGGGAACAATGAGAACGTGCCCCACACTAGCTTTGGGAATGATCACTGGACTCTGCATACTCTCAGATAGCCAGGCAGCTCTGAAATCATTAATAAAGTTCTCATTCCAATCAAAGTTGGTCTGGGAATGCTCTAAACTCCTCAATACTCTAGCGGCGAGAAACTCTGTTACGCTAATGTGGGTACCGAGACATGAGGGACATTAGGGCAATGAAATGGCAGACTTTTTGGCAAAAAGGGGCGCAGATACTGCCTTCATAGGTCCAGAACCCTTCTGTGGGGTAAACAGTAGCTTCACAAATAACTTGTTGTGCGAACAGGAAAAACGAGGTCTGCTAAACTACTGGAGAGCCCAAAAAGGCATGCGGCAGTCGAGACTACTCATTGATCCTGAACACATCAGGGTAGATGCTTCTTTAAGCCTCAGCAGAAATGGCATCAAACTCTATACTGAACTTTTAACAGGACACTGTAGACTAAATTACCATCTGAAAAAAATAGGCGTGGTAGAAGACGATTCCTGTCGACTCTGTCAAGAGGAGCAGGAAATGCTATGCACTTGCCCAGCGGTGGCAAGACGCAGACATAATTACCTAGGCAGTGGGTTCTTATCTCCAAATCACCTAGTTAAAATTAAGCCCACAGCAGTTACGAGATTTATAAATAGTCTAGGACTGTTTTAGTTGGGTACGTGGCTGCACAATAGATCGCTTAGGTCGTGTGTTCTTTTAGCCTGTTAATAATAATAATAATAAATATTCTAATTCACTATATTTGAATATCTCCTCATAGCTGCCAGATGCACTTAGCCTTCCAGTGTGTTAAAAGAAAGAATGTCAGAAAGTGTCCGCAAAGAAAAGTGGAAATGCGGCATTATGAGTTATCACACTGAACACATTCCTCATTTATGCACAAAAATTTTTATACATATTCGAGTACACATTATTATATTAAGTAGATACATATATATGAATTTTATAAAATAAAAACAACCAATTTAAAGGATTATTTCAATTTGACTATTTTATAACTAGTGTAAACCAAACTATTAAAGAAATAAATAAATAAATTTGGCGAAAAGAATCATAAGAAATCAGGGCTACGTTTAAATTCAACTTTTAGGGCGTCACAACGAACTACGAAACTTCTAAAAAAAGGTGATAATTAGTCCAAAAAAATTATAATATTTAATTTGGAGTTGAAAACTCAAATGTTAACAAGCTCATTTAATAATTTATAACTTTCATTTAATAAATTATAACTTTCTTAATGTAAAATCTCATCCAATTGCTTTCCATTTTCACTTTTTCACTTGTTCACTGTAAACGCACCATAGTAATCATAAGATGTAGAATAATAATTCTTTGGTTGTTTGGTATAATATTATACTACTAATAACTAAAATAATTAATAAAAATTCATTTATATTAAAATGGGGTCCGACTGCCCCAGTAACACCCCTCTGCGGGCATATTTAACTATGGCCAAGAACAAATGAAAGAGCGCAGGGGACACCAAACTTAGAAGAATTAGGAACATGGTGAAACGAAAATTTAGAAATTGCCGGTCATAAGGGAACAGTATGCTCCAGATAATAACAGTTTCAATAATCTCAGAAAAATATCCAAAATATGTCAAAAATGCAGCTAAACGAATTAAATTAACGACTTTATGCGTGTAATTAAACAGAGGTAGTGTTTCTCTCTTTAATAATAAAGAAAATAATTTTTTTAAGTTTTTGGTATTAATATTTTTACTTAAGCGCAACTGCAACATCTTGATAGTTCATTGACGATGAGAAATTATCAACAAAAATTTGTGTTTTCAGTTATTTTGAGGAGTTAAGTGTATTGAGGAATTACGATGGCTAGAGTTAAATGGGGTGGACTGTATTTTTACAACTACATAACTCAATTTTAAAACATTTTCACACTAGCAGAAACTCCCACAAATACTGTTGTTGTTAAGATCTTTGGTAGCCCAACAATATATACATACAAATAAAATCTGCTCTTAATATGCTTGTCAATGGGTCATCAACTATATCACTTTTCAGGAAAGTGCGTAGGCAATTTCAAAAGTTAAATATTACGAACTGACAAAATTTGGATGACAGCAAAACGAACTGATCGGAAAAATTGTGGTTGATATCCGCACCGCATTTGACACCAAATGTAGTTTCAGTAATGGGAATTCGTCTATTTACCTATTTTTGGCCTGATGGAGGAGCTGCTGGACCAAATATACATCAAATTTTCCGAAAAGTACCACGCTGCCAGTGTATTCTGTGTCTTGAGTCAACAAAAATACAGTCCTGGTGTATTACTTACATAGTTTGTCACACTTTACATTTTATTTTGCCGTTTTCTGCATATTTAGGACCCACCAACAGCCCCACAAATTATAGTGTATGCAGAAATTGCCAGAGCGAAATACTCGTAGGCTTTTGTGAAACATAATGTAAAACAACAGTGTTCCTATTGGTGTCCCGGTACTTCTTTCATACTGTGTTCCGCCAATGCCTGGGCCTACTTGCAGGTGCAAATAACACAAGCCACATTTTCCGCTGAAATATGAAAACTAATTAACATTTTAATATTTACGGGCATGGAGCATAATTAAACTGCTTAAATTCCTGCTTGACATGCTATGGGACACAACTCTGCGCTGAATTGTTCTGATGGTTGGCTTCGTGTATTGCTTCAATTAACATTCTCATTGTAGTATAGAATATACCCGGGGTGCAAAACGACATCGCTCAAAGCACCTTGAGGCAGGAACACTTCCCCTTCTGAATTGTATTGTTGTCAAAATATGATGTAATTTAACGCATTTTAAGTAACGCATTAGTGAGTATGAATTGGAGTGGGAAAACTACGATGCTGCAAACTACGGCTGTTGTCTCTTTTAAAGACTGCTCTAAGATTGCCATCAGAAGATCTACTCGAAATTTTACAATTTAAAATAATGGAAATGTGAAACCTGTATTTTTTAAGATTTTGAACATACCAAATATTCAATTATTTGGTAATTAACACCTCATCATTGAGAATATTTCTCATAATAGTGTGGCAAGATAATTATAGTGAGATTATTTTCTATATAGAATTTTTTAAAAGCCATCGTTGGCGCAAAAGAGTTCCCCTGGGACATAAATCTCTAGTTACCTTTGCACAAAACTCCAAAATCCGTTCAAAATTTGGAATTTGGTCTTTTATCTCCAATGTCAACAATTTGTAGCAAAAATAGAATCAAAGATTGCGGAAAGCGGTGCACAACAATTTTTCGTTCTGCGCATCTACGTCACAATAGCTGGGTTGCAAAGCGAAATGTAAAACTAGCATACATCATGTAAACAAAAAAGTGAACATTACTGTGCAATATTAAAAATAGCAACATTTATTATTTTATATGAAACATTTTTTGGCTCAAATATTTAATTTAAATTGCAATTATTTCTATTGGAGCACCGACCATCATAAATGATAAATTGATTAAAGTGGCTGTGGGAAGAAATATGAAGTGTATGTGTTTTTTCAATTAGTTTATTATTAAGAATAATGATAGTAATAATAATAATAATAATAATAATAATAATAATAATAGCATAGTAGTCATAATAATAAAACTATTTTAAAATTTCAAAAATTTTCTTTTTCTTTTGTAGGCGTTTCATTCAATTTCTTTATTTAATTTCCTGAGTTTAAGAAATATTCTCGCCCGGAAAAACAATTTTTTACTTTCATATTGTAATCGATATCGGAGGAGTGCGCAATATATTTTTTAATCAAATTATTTGCCATGAGTAAGTTGTCTCCGTTAATTGCTTCAAAAATATTTTTTAATGCACTTATATATGCCGTCATATTCCCTGTTGGTTTTGATAACTCCCATACAAAGAATCAAAGATGTTCAAGACCATCGTACGCCAGGCCTTCCAACGCTGTCTGTTCCATTGTGGCGTTGTTGTGTTCATGTGAGACACACATAGTATTAAATATGATACCTTGATAGATATAGACAAATTAATTTAAATGAAATTAATGTGTCTAATTTGCGATGGTTGCGAGCTTTCTAAGTCAAGAGTATCATCTAATTCAACATTAGCAGAGTTCCTTATAACGCCTTCATTGCAACCAAGTATATAGGATCTGAGGCAATATTTGAATTCTTGTTGATCTGGATGGTTAAGCAGCCCACCTTTCGCACGAATCACACTGAAAAATTGTTCAGGACATGCTCGTTCAGTCGGTATGTTACTACTTACCTTGCGTTGAAGCGCTTTGTCATATGTCCGTACAACATCTTCAACGCATTGTTTGACTGAATAATACCTGGAAATATAAATCTTTACGAATGTAATTTAAATAAATTATATTTTACCTATTCGATGTTTCAATATATTTGCAGAGTCATCACTTTTTCAAAACAGTTCATCGGACGGAAAGGTGTAAAACTACACTTTGATGCTTTACTTCCATTCCCGTTTTTGCATCCTGCCACCGCATATTTCATTTTTAGCAATTTTCTGTTTATTTTCTTACTTATTTAATTATTTATTAATAATACACAATCCGCATTATGTATTTATTATTTTTTTTGCGCTACCGTGACGTCACAGCCCATCAGCTAAATGTCAAACTCAGAGAGAAAATAATAACTGACCTGCGCAATGCGTAATCTTCTTCGCTATCATACTTGGATTATATGGAGGTTGTTGACCTGTTGCTCAGGGTAGATACTGCAGAAAGTGCAGCCAGTTCATGCGACGCGAACAGATCTAATATCTGGATACATATGTAAATAATAGAACATTGTGAGTAAAAAAATAATAAATAAAATAAATGGATTCCATAATATATGAGTGAATATACTTTTAATTAATGATACGTAACTTCTTCCATTCAAAAGTAAATTTTAATAACTCATAGAATTGCATTTCGTTCCAAAAAATCATACATACTTCTAACTAAGTCTCAAGCTTGGGAAGCGGTGACATCGGTGCTTTGAATTTCAGTGATTGAGGGCAATTGACAACTCTCACTCAGATATAAACGATGAAGCGCAGAGCGTATGAAAAAAAAATAAAATTATTATACTTCCTGAAAAATATCGAAACAGATAGAGTAAGTGCTTGATGTGTTGAATTGTTTCGAAAAGTGAGTGCACTGAAGTAGGTGCACTAGTAACCGAAACAATCGAAACCACTCGTACATACTTTAAGTAGACAGTTCCTTCGAAAGCATGGAGAGCAACTTGGAAGCTAGCCGTCGGAAGCCGTCTTGGCAAGATCCCCGCAACATGTCTAACTACTCCAAGCTTTCTTCTGAAGGACGATGACAGTTGGACATCGTCTAGTTTAGAAAACATTGAGTTCTTAACGGACACACATTTTCCGGGGATTAGTAGCTGCAGTAAAAGTGACCGCAACATTGGCAATAATGTAAACAACTTCTATAGGGATATAGAACATCAGATTGTAAGTAATGACTTGACAAAGTTTCCTCGTCCTGAAGGCATCATTTCAGCTGATCTGAAAAACACATCGAACCTGATGATTCTCTGTGCCACTGTCCGGCTCTCACATATTCCAGTCCTGTGGTCTGAGGTGAATGTGGTGTCCTTTTTCCCAAGACGGGTGGACTTCACATTATAAGCCTAAGGATTATTGGCTGATTAGTATCTTCTTTTTTGATCAAGACCCTTGAGAGACTAATTGATATCCAGATTAGGGGAAAGGTAGATCATCTACTGTCCCCTAATCAGCGTGCAGACACGAAGATAAAATTGATTAAAGCAGCCCTCTACTATCTTGTCCAACAAACTGAATATGCCTTGCATCGCAAGGAGTTCACCTTTCTCAATATAGAGGGAGCCTTTAATTACATGAGATAAATGGCTATCACTGCACCCCAATCAAACCTTCAGAAAATACATTAACTCAGGTACTTGCAGAGTAAGAAGTAAGTAAGGTAATGAAACGCACGCTGCAGGGGGGTGGGGGTGCTGTCTCCTCTTCTCTGGAAATAGGCCCTGACTGATCTGCTGCTCCAACTTGACACCACTGGGTGTGAGATGCCGGCATACGCTGACTATGTAGGTATCATGGCAAGGGAAATATATAACGACATTAGTCGATATAATCCAGGAGATTCTTAATAAGCTCTCATCGCTATAATCGTCAGGAGGTTAACTCTTCAAATACTGATCTGGTTCTCTTGACTAGAAAGCACACAATTCCCTTCTTTTGTTCATCAATGTTGAATGACAAAAGGCAGGACTTTAAAGCACAGGCGAGATATCTGGGTTTGTGTTCGATAGAAAGTTAAACTGGATGGGCAATACGGTCGAAATGGTTCGCAACGCTGCTGTAGCACTTTATTCTTGCAAGAGAGCATTCAGCAGTAAATAGGGCTTCGAACCGAAAAATATGATTTGGATCTTTTTATCGGTTATCACACCCATACTCTACTATTGCGTATTCTTCTGGTGAACGGCTCTCAGCATAGAAGTCAATAGACTGTACAAAAATCGGTGGCGTTTATTACAACCAGCGCCATGAGATAAACCCCATCCAAAAGGCTATATGGCCTCAAACACATTCTCCCTGTGGAGCTCTTTGGGGAGCGACGAGTATGAGAATAGGTTTCGGCAATACCCTTAAACTAAAAATTTGGTGTTCATTCCAAGTCACATTGACTACTTCCTTCCCCCTTTCCTCTTTGATATCAAATTCTCCATCCAAATTCCAAGTAGACGAAAATGGGAAAGTGACGAGGTGTTGAAACAAGGAACATATTTCTATACGAATGGGTCCAAGCTGGAGGGTAAGGTTGGGGGTGGTGTATATGCGAAATGCTGCGACTAAATGAAAGATTTCTACTCCCGGAGTAATGCAGCATCTTCCAGGCGGAGGTGCTGGCAATCTTTAAACCTCTATCTCTATTTCAGCAGTTAAATTTGTCAGACGAACATGTTCAAATCCTCACTGACATCCAAGTTGTCGTCAAGGCTCTACACAAGGCAACAACCTCCTCGAAGGTGATCTCCCTCTGTCGCTTTCTGCTCATGAACTGGCATAAGTACACCACATCTACTTGACTTGGCTGCCAGGTCATTTTGATATAAGGTCATAGCTATCAAGAAAAGAATAAGGAATATATGGTGGTCCATCTACATAATCACTGCCATCACCGGGTGCAGGTGGAAAACCCTAGGGCACCCCTCTTTAATGACGTAGATGATTTCAAATCAATTAATATAAAGATCTTGTTGGATTTCGTCCTACTTTCAAAAATACTGGAGTAACACTCCACACAAATTCTGAGGAAGTACACTTTTATCCTCTAACTTGTGACATCACAATGTATATAGCCTAAGTGTGTTTTTTAGCCGAGTATCCGTGTCCTTGACAGCCACTTACACCTACCTACCTACCTATTTGTGTGTTTGTAGCATTGAATTTTTAAAAACTTCTCAAGATATTATGAGGTTCATTCTTCTGAATATATATCTGCAAACGTTCCATGACGTGCACTAGGGGACCAATGATCAGTTTTTGAGGCAATAAATCACAGGAAACAGCTAGACCTTTTAAATTTCGTACCAATGATTATAATGAGTTTTTAAGTCTTCAGGAAAAAATTTAAGCCATAATTGTTCGAGATTTAGGGATAATTGTTCGAGATAACATATATTTAGCAACTAACTTTAAATCACAAAATAATCCATATTAATACATTTCAGAAAATTATAAATTAAAAATCTAGTAAATTTCTTGCTGTGCGGGTGTTCACAACATACTATCATTATCAGCAAATGGCTTTTGAATCGAATGACAACATTTAGCTAGAGATAACATTTATTCAATAATTTTAATCTTACTTCAAAAATCATCCAACGTTTCATCAACTTCTAATTCTAAATCAAAGTGATATAGAATTTGTGTGTCCTCTTCACAATCAGAAACATCATCATTTTCAACGGAACCTGATGTAGTAGGCAATTGAAATTCAGGAATCTTTAAAAGAGAAATAACTTCGCTTGGCAGCAGCAACCTTTTCTTTGCTGAATGGCGGTTTCTCACACTAATGCTAGATAATAACGAATCAGAAGAAACCATTGCTCTGTTAAACACATCCGTTATATTGTGTTTTCTGGAATCTTTTCGAGCTGTGCTAAAATTTTATGCAAGGTCGCTAAATGTGCTAAAATTTTATGCAAGGTCGCTGACATTGGATACCATTCATAGTTTTTAAAATATTTCGGCAGTTCCATAACAAAAAATCTTTAACTTTTCGACACTTATTTCAAATTCACTGGAAATTGCAATTAGTATGATATGCAAATGTTTGATAAGCTTGATATCAACGTTTGTTATAGATGCAAATAATTTCTGATTTGTAAATACTTTTCGGCTTATGGACATGAAATCCCATTTTCTGCCAGAATTGTTCTTGAATTTCACTTTTTCTCTGTTGCATCAGTACTTTATCCTCAGCACTTCGGATTTGCCATTTTTTTATATGAAGTCTATATGAAAGATTAAGAACAAATTGAAAACATCGAATCCAGCACAACAAACAACTTCAACTTTAACAGCTTGGCTTTAAATCATGAGTTGCCACCTGACTCTAATATTTTATTTTTGTGTATTCCCAAATGTTAAGTAAAAATAGCTGTTGTTACTTTTTGAGAAAAGTTCACTTCAAAAATTGACTTTTTGCCTCAAAAACCTGTCATTGGCCCCATCGTGAGGTGGTAGAAAAGCACTTTCATCTCATTCACATAAAAACATGAATGGAGAAATCCCTGTATCCATTTCAAGGACATTCTATGATGTGCTTTGTTTGCTTATCAGTGTTTTCGCCGCATGTCAAACATTGCGATTTGTTTAACTTTAGCATCCTGTCTATAAAATAGCAGATTTGCAAAAACTTTGCAGACAACGAAATAAAACAAAACTGTGCAGTATTTGTTTTAAAAGTTTTGCTGCAACTCTTGTTGCTACTTGCCTACATAGAATTGTTTGCCAAATAGCAAATGACAGAGAAAGTGCGGCAAAGCACAATGCATAATTCATTTGTTTTTCATTGTCTGTAAAATTCAAACAATTCCAATATTTTTCTTATAAATTATATTAAATGAGACTTTAAATATGCTTTAATCAAATATATAATGAATGATTCCGTACGGTTTCGTATCCAGGGCGGGAATAACACAATCCCCTGAAGTAACTATTGACAAATGAGTAAATTTAGCCTTAGCTTGGGATAATCGCTATTTTGCTGAAGGTATGCGTACAGTATGCGTTCGGATGCACCATGTGCCGATAATATTCCATTCACAGATGCGGACATTAGTTTAGGTAGCATTCAGTTTTATAAAGATTTGAAGTTAAGTATTTCAATAAGTAAATTGTTTGTTCATAAGTAATTGGTGAAATCTGAAATGTAATGCAAATGTACTTTAAAGAATAGTGATTATTTATGAATTTTCAAGACTAATTACATAAATATTTTTAATTTGCTTCTAAACAAATTCGGCTTGGCAAACAAATTCCTCGAAGCTCCTCTTATTTCGATGTCATATGTTTTGTACAAAATGAATATATTTGTAAATAAATAACTGTTCTAGATAGGCTTTCTAAACAGCAACCTGCTCACTGCATGTACGAATACACCAACTTTGAACAAAACAGTTTCCGCCTTCCCATTTTAAAAGAAATAAAAAAAGTTCATTCATGGCACTCAGCGGTACATTGCGAATGAGTAAATTCTTAGAATGTAATCTACATATTCAGTGATGGACTGTAGATTACATTTTTAACTGTGGATTTGATCAGCTTTGCAGTTTAGCGATTGTAATTTTTAAGTGATTTAGAGATTGTGCTAAAGTATTTCTTGTATTTCTTTAGTGATTAAATCACTTTGAACGTTGAATAGTCGTTTAAAAACACTTAATGGATTATTTTATGTGGCGGAACATTCACAGGACCGCCCGCGTTCAAATATGAGAAATTACTCATCCGGTAAGCGCTATAAATGCGATTAATATATAATTTGTATAACTTATAAAAAAAGTCAAATGAAATCAATGCAAATGCCATCTGTAGGGCATTAGCAAAGCTAATCAAGGACTGAAGACTGTGTAATATATACATATATATATATATATATATATATATATATATATATATATATATATATATATATATATATATATATATATATATATATATATATATATATATATATATATATATATATATATATATATATATATATATATATATATATATATATATATATATATATATATATAAATATATATATATATATATATATATATATATATATATATATATATATATATATATATATATATATATAAATATATTGTAAAAACATTAGTATTGTATTGTAAAAACATTAGCTAATCAAGGACTGAAGACTGTGTAATATATATATATATATATATATATATATATATATATATATATATATATATATATATATATATATATATATATATATATATATATATATATATATATATATATATATATATATATATATATATATATATATATATATATATATATATATATATATATTGTAAAAACATTAGTATTTAAATTACTCGCAATTAGAAAGGTTCAATCAATACAAGTGAATTCAAATTTAAGTTTGAGTTATATTTATTTTGTTTTAACAACCCGCTCGAAGAATACGTAAATCATGTGTCCCTCATCCTCACCATGATGACCTCAAATCGTTTGCTAACTTCAGGACCCAAAAAGACGTAAATATATTATTAACCTAATATATAGGCTCTCTGTATACCAGCCTTATAGAACATGTTATATCCGGTGGTGTTCAGGCTTCTAATTACAGAGGCTCCTGGATGATACACATATCATTATACTCCTCACTGCAGAAGATGGCCAAGTTGTATGAAGAACACCGGAGGTACATCATGTTGACCTTTTTTTTTTGTGCTGAGGAGGGGAAACATCTAGAGACAATGGCCGAGGCCGTAGAGTGGGACTTTAACCCGAACCAAACAACGCCTGCAGTGTGTCAAGGTGCTTTGCCACTGAAACCATCGCGATGTCATCTGCGTATCCAACGAGTGTTGTGTCTGCCGGGTCAAGTTTAAGGATGCAGTCATACATTGCGTTCCAGAGTGTTGGGCCCAGCACCGAACCCTGGGGGACGCCGCCAGTTACTCTGTACGTTTTCACCCCATCGCCCCTGTCATAAAACAGGACTCTGTTGTCGAAGTAGCTCGCTATAATTCGCTGCAGATATACCGGCACCGCGAAACTTTTAAGTGCGCTCATAATCTGGGGCCAGCTTGCGGAGTTGAATGCGTTTTTAATATCCAACGTCACCACCGCACAGTACTTCTTTGTACCAAATCTCCATTGTCTGCCGCTAGTGGCTTGACGAGCAATACTCATGACGGTTTGAATAGCGTCCAGCGTTGATCGCGCTTTCCTAAACCCATACTGGTTTGGGGACAGCCCTTCTGGTTTCTCCAGATGCTCCTGTAGTCGATCGCATACGATGCGCTCCAATACTTTGCCCAGTGTATCCAGCATACATAAAGGACGGTACGGCGATGGTTGATCCGGCTGCTTCCCTGGTTTCAGTAGCAGCACCAGCCTCTGTTGTTTCCAGGATTTTGGGAAAACGCCTTCCTTGAGACATGCGTCGTAGAGTTTAGCGAAAAGCTCCGGCGTCGCCTTAATCGCTGCTTTCACTGCGATGTTTGCAAAACCGTCCAAACCCGGTGTTTTGTTATCTGCGATGCGTTGCGTGATGAGAAGCACTTCCTGTGTGGTAACGTTGTTGTGAGTTAGAACCAAGCTACCTACGTGTAGTTGTCTTATAGCATCGACTCCTAATAGATGCCACACTCTGTTGGATTAGCATGTGCTAAAATTGTTTGACCATAAGATATACTTTTAGGGTTTAAGTATTTCAAGCTAAAATGGTTTGTGAAATTTTACCATGTGAACTTTTAGGGTATTACAGTTCCGCAGTCGAGTCGACGAGGGCAGCGTAATGCACCGTCGCCACTTTTGAAATAGGTCGGTTGGCTTGACCAACTGACACCAATTAGCAGGTGCGTAACTGGAACACCAGAAAAGTCAAGAACTAGTATTTTAAGAATAAACTTCTTGTTGTTTTAAACCCAAAATAGTGCAGTGCTCATTTAAGAAAGTGATGTAGGTTTACAGGTTCCCGCGCAGGACAAGCCGCGACAGGACATTCCCGAGGACAAGCATGTAAGGACCCAACAACTTCAGGGATATCATCCATGTATAATTGCTGTCCCTGGTAAAGTGTTGATTCTTCTTGGCGAGGGAATAGAGTGGATACTACCTCTCGCATGAGTATCGGGCTTGTGGGCTGTGGTGCTCTTGGGCCTTTCAGCTTCCTCATAACTGTTTTATAACCATTTCCCCAGGGATAAAGGTCTACGCTGTCGCGAAGCTCCCTAAAGCATCGGTTTTTGCTCTCTTGTATGGATTTTTTGAGTACTGCTTTACATATCTTGTAGTCTGCCAATAGCGCGTCTGTCGCTGGCGCAGCGCGAGATCTCTTAAATTTTCTTCGTGCATGATGGCAATTTCTTCTAGCGATCACGATCTCTTCATTCCACCAGTAGATTGGCTTTCTGTCAGGTCTTCCTGATAACCTGGGCATGGTTGTGTCGCATGCTTTACCGAGGCAGGCTGTGATGCTCGCCATTATGCTTTCTGCTTTCATCTCTAAATAGCTTTCTTGAGCGGTGCCATATTGCCAAGCCATGTTAAAGATTTCAGCGTCATATGACTGTTTTTTCCAGCCTCTTTGCTGAACTTTCTGCACCCGGTATGCGTTCCGTTGTGTATGTTGCCATATGTCATGTTGACCTATACTATTCTATGCATCCCTTACCTTTTCCGCGTCGTCTACATGATTCACGATGTCTTCTACTTCATCTGCGTTAACTTCCTGTCCCCAGGGTCCGTTGTCTAGATCCGGATGTCTGCTTTTCATATGCCATAACTATGCGTGGTCTGCAATTTTGTTCGCGGCGCACCTCGGGAGCCGTCGGCGCCTAGGAATTCCGATGGTGCGCCAGAAAAAGTGGACATGATTATAATCGCCTACACCGCGAAAAGCACGGTCGTCATGACACAGTCTCAAGGAGGCTTTGTTTATTAATCTCCCGCTTTTGGTGCCACCATTACGGACTTCAGCAGGTTGTGACTCGTCAGCACGTACTGATTGTGTCAATATCAACGTAGAGCTTTTTCAGTTCATGGTTCATCCGAATACGGTAGCCGTCGTCAACACGAACAAGACCGAAGATTTGACGAAGAATTTTCTTCTCGAAAACCACAAACACGGCTGCATCAGGCTGCGAAGCGCCCCAGGCTTCTCCGCCATAGAGCAGAACGGGTAGGATTAGTGTCTCAGAGAGTGTCAGTATTGTCGGTTGAGAGAGGGGGCTCTGGTACATATTTGCTTACTAAGCCCATAGTAGCACCTATTAGGAAGCGTGATTCTTCGTTTAATCTACAGGCTAACGTTAATTTTAGTGTTAATGGCGGAGCCAAGGTATATAAATGCCTTGACAACTTCAAAAGTACAGTGGACCGCTGTAATATGGGATGCTAAACGCCGAGTATCCCTGGTGGTGGATAGCATATACATTGCCCTCGTTCGCCCTCATACCCACTTTCGCTGATTCTTTTTCAATGGCGGAAAATGCAGCAGTAAACTCTCGCATGCAACATCCAATAATGTCGATATCATCAACATATGCGAGAACCATTACGATCTACTTTTGTAGAAAATAGTGCCATTCCGATGTACACCGACATTCCGTAGTTGCCCTTCCATGGTGAATCGCCTTGTCTGAAACCTCGCACGGTATTAAATGGTTCGGAGAGGTTACTTCCTACCTTGACAGAGCTGGAAGTATTGCTCAATTTCATTCTACAGAGCCGTAGTAGCTTTGCAGGAATTCCGAACAGAGATATGGTAGCATATAGGCAATCCCTTACCGGGCTATCGAAAGCATCTGTACTCGTATAGTCGAAAAAGAGATGGTGGGTGTCGATACGTTTCTCCTGGGTTTTCTCCAGGATTTGGCCTAAAGTGAAGACCTGGAAAATGGTGGATTTTCCAAGTCTAAAACCGCACTGATAAGGTCCAATCAGTGTGTTGGCATATGGTTTAAGTCTATCACACAATACGTTCGACAGAACCTTACATGACATCTCATATAATAAGACTGATTCCCCGGTTGTTGGAGCACATCCTCGGGTTACTTTTTTTCAATACAGGATAGAGGACACTGAGATTCCAATCATCGGGTATGCTTTCTTCTAGCCATATTTTACATATGAACTGATACATGCACCCTATCAGCTCATCGGCCTTCCGCAATTCAGCAGGCACCAATTTTTTTGTTGTTCTTTAGTCGCTGAATAGCAATTCGACCTCATCGTGCCTAGGTGGTGGAAGAACCACTCCGACATCATCAATTGATATATCGGGTTGAATTCTCCAAAGGAGGTATTAGTGGCATCGTCGCCTACAAGTCATTTAGAGAAAGGTTCCTTCCATAATGTCAGTATGCACCGTGTATCCGTAACCCATTCCTCATTTCTTCCTGGTAGATGCTCCGAGTTTAAAACCTTGGGTCAGATGCCTCGCCCTGTTAATAGAATTTTCGCGCATCATTTCTGTCCCGGTACATCTTGAGTTCCTCGCACTCACGTCTTTCCCACTCGCGTTTCTTCTGTCTGAACAGGCGCCTCTCTCCGTTCTCCTTGCCTGGTAATATTCACGCACGACTCCCGTTGCAGCAGACTACAACATTTATTTGTATGGGGTGTTTTTCGCTGCAGCAATCCTGATCATACCATTTCCTGGTAGCAGGCGTCTGATGCCAATGGTTTTCTTTGCGGCGGTACACATGGAGCGGGATATGTGCGCCCAAAGTCCGCCAGCATTGTCCGGTCAAGAGTAAGATTGGTGGAGCAGTTACGAGAATTGAGCGGAATAGACCTCGTCCAGCTTTCCTTGCTAACCAGAGCGTACGTTGTTCATATTGCATAGTCGCATGCATATCTTAGCCGCAACAAGATTATGGGCAGAGTCCACGCAACGTAGGAACGTCTACCACGCTGGAAGCATGCCTTCCGTCAATTACAACATGATCAATTTGGTTGCGCAATAGAGTGACCTCCTCTATTGAGTGTCCGGCCATTCCAGATGTATATCCTGAAATCACTGTCCTTTTTCATTTTGGGGTGGTCGTCAACGCAAAGACAGTTCTCATCCGAGGCTTGTTTTTTTTCTAAACTGTAGTCGTTTTTCTGAGTGGCCACAACCCTGTGAGCGTCTGGGAAGACTCGCTGCACATATTAGCTCACTATTCAGAGGATCCTGAAATAGCTACCCAGGTGGCGCCATGTGGAGGCTGGGTGTCAACTTGCTAATGCTTGAAACAGAGATCGCTCTGGCCATCACCAAGTTGAAGGGAATCTGAAGCTTTACTCTGAATAAATAAAAGCTTGGGTTTTTTAATATGCACTTACAAATTATGAAATCTAGAAATTTTAAAATTTGCTTCGTAATTTATTTAATGTTAATGACATATTTATCTTTATTTTAGTTTCATGCATTTTCCGAATGGATAAAATTTGTCCGAAAAAAACTACTGGAACTGAAGATTGCAAGTTGATACAAAATACTTTAACGATAGTTGATCAAGCTGAACAAGCTTGTCACTATATGGGATAATTTGTCACAATTTAATACAAAAATGAATAGATGAGAGTACTTTTAAGAATAAGAGGTAATAAAGGCAAAAAAGTAGTTTAGAGTAAAGTGGATTTAGGCAATATAAACGCAAGATCTTCCGGAAACATCGTAGGTGTCTGTGAGTGTGTGCAGAAGAACCCGAGGCGGCGAATTTCAGGAGTTGAACGAAAACGACCATAAACAAACCTATGTGTTCGCTGATTGGGTTCTAGAGCAGTTGGAAACGAACCCCGATTTCTGCAAAAAATCATGTTTAACGACGAGACCCCTTTTTGGATGAACTGGTATGTCAGCAAGAAAAATTTCCGGATTTGGGACATTGCCAATCCACACGAGGTTCACCAAATGGCAATACATCCTTAGAAAGTCACTTTTTGGAGTGGCTTGTGGGCCGGCGGCATCATCGGTCCCCACTTCTTCGAAAACAACGTTGGCTTTGCCATCGCCATCAACAATGGTCTACACTCCCCCAGGTACTGCTGTTTTCACGCACGGGAGTTCAGTAGCACCAATTGGCACGACCCCCATCCTTCGTCCCCGGACTCCTTTCTGGACCAATGTAATTATTCTGAATGCCCTGGGCTGGTAGCTGTAATTTTCTGGACCTAGCTATCTTTTGTCACGGTAGCACCAAGGTGAAACTTGAGTGTGAATGGCTGCAGTCTAAGGTTGCAGCTGCCCCCGTCCCGTTATAACCCTGGCAGGCCTCAAAGTACGTTCGACGTCTGTTACCGTTAAGTCGTTAGTGTGGGTTCGGTTGAGTGGAACTGCCGATTAGCACTGGTATGACTCTGAGCACTTGACCCCATAAGGGCTTGTGCCAAACCTCGCATGGCCTCCCTGCTTGCACAGATAACCATGGGACCATATTTAGTGACCAGACGTTCGGACTGAGAGAGCGGCTTTGAGTGGGGACCCTTCTTGCATGGACACAACAAAAAATAAAACACAAACATAAACACAAACAAAATGTCCGCGCATATCCCCTCAGGATCGCGCAAAACCCTGGCTAGGCAAATGCCCACCAGCAACACCCCCGCCATTGCTCGAAGACAAGCAGCATAAGCACTGCCCCTTCAACAAGCACCACAGCTTCGGCTAATAAGCCACCCAAGAGCTCTTCGCTGTCCCCAGGCTCTTCAGCGGCTGCTAAGGTATTGACTCACAAACCAGCAGCAGTCGCTCCGCCTAAGCCCTCTTCAGCAAACGCCTCGATATTGCCGATGGGAACTACTCCTCGTACCGCTCCTCCTTCAGGTGCACCTACCAACGTGAACCCGAGTACAAGAGCGTACAAAACGCGTAGAGCGGCTTACCGTATTTTGACGAAGCTCAACGCTACAGAACCTTCTCAACTGTCAGAATACGACAAGGGCAAGCTTGAGTGGGCAAAGGCACACGCTGGTGTGCGTGTCTACTCCTCCACTGCACAAGCAGCCGGTAACCCCAAGAGGCAGAGATCAGCCGTTCGCCCGGGCCAATCCACGCAAAGCATCCCTAAGCACGTAAGGCTGGCTAACCCCAAGCCTAAGCTCTCGAAACCGCTTAGTGAGATTGTGAAAGAGAGCCTCACATGGGCTGTGGACGACTCTGCCAATGCCGATGGGACCATTACTCCTGCCAATTGGAGACAGGTCGAAATGGCACTGTTACCAATTTTCGTTGAGGTCATTTCCCTCAACCCTGGGCCTTCACCCAGCTGCCGTGACGCAGGGTGGTGTCAAGGACATATTAAGATCATATCTTGCTCGGACCAACGTTCGGCGGATCTATATAAGGTAGCGACCATAGGGTAGGTGAGATCTGGCCGAGTACAAAGCTCAATACGGTACCTTTGGTCCAAGTTCCCCAACGCCCTCGCTCCAAAACATGGCTTCGTGCCGAGCCCTCTGAGCCTGAGGCAATCTTAAAGATCCTCAAGCTCAGCAATACCGATCTTCCCAGAAATGGCTGGAAGGTCGCGAAAGTTGGTGACCCCAAAGGCACTTTGCGTGATGTCACCATCATTTTGAACGAGCAATCCCTTGTTCCCATCAACTCCCGCGAGGGGGTGATTAATTATGGCTTTGGAGCCATCACTCTCCGCATCTACAAGTGCGATGCGCAAGCCCTCCAACAGCCTCCCCCAGCTGGTGCTGTCCCACAAGCCACTGCCAATGAGCCTAGTTGCTCGGGCCCGGCTCTCACCCCTTTGCCGGGTAGTGACAATGAGAGTATGTGCTCCGTAACAACTAGAAGCAGCCGCTTCTCAACTTCCGAACTGGTCGGAGAATTCTTCGACCACATGGGCACGGTTGCGCCTGGTGGATACATCTCTCCAATATCCGAAGAGGAAGAGTTGAATTTCAGCATAATCACTCTTCCAGACAATGCTGAAGATACTACAGATTAACCTTCAGCATTCGAAAAATACCTCGGCAGCCTTCTTCTCCGCCTCTCGGATATAGGGGAGGAGCTCATTCTCGTCCAAGAACCTTGGGTCGTAAATGGACCTCTGGACTGCATACGGATATCGTATGGTATATATCGAGGATCAAGGTAAACCAAGATCCTGCATTCTGGTAAAAAACTGCGATAATGCTCTTTTACTCCCTAGATTCAGTGACAAAGATAATGCTACCATGGTCATTCAAATGGGTCCACGGACCTTCTGGATCTCCTCTAACTACATGGCTCATGACTATTGCGACTCTCCGCCACCAGACATACTAAAGCAAATGGTTGCGGTAGCCCACCAGAAACAGATTCCGGTGATTATCGGCGCCGATGCCAATGCGCATAATGATCGAGGTGAGTGTCTTTTCGATTTTATCATTTCAAATAACTTAGGCATTGCTAACCGGCGAAATGAGCCGACCTTCCTTACATCCGCCAGGAAGGAAGTGCTTGACATCACCCCCGTCAGCGATAACTACTCCAACATGATAGGCAGCTGGTTCGTCTCCCAAGAATGCTCCTCTTCGGACCACTGCTATATCACCTTTGACATTGACTCGATGGAGACTACAGGCAATAGAGGGTCTCTTAAACCAGTCAATAGGAAAAACACGAACTGGCCTCTTTTCCGGCTCAAACTGGGGTCATGCTTAACAACGACTCCCCCCCCATCATCCACAACTGTCCCGATATTGATCTGACCACAGCTTTTAAAAAAGCCACTCATATTTCTTGCATCACTCCCGAACCACGGGGCAAACCTAAGCCTCCGTGGTGAAACTCGGAAATTGCAAGTCTTCGCAAAACTTGTAGAATCCTTTTCAACAAAGCTAAAGTTACAGCTGATTGGGCCCCTTTCAAAAATAAGCAAAAAGGGTTTAAATCGCCATTAGGCGAGAGAAACGAGCGTCATGGAGGCAATTTTGCAAAAGCATTGAATCGACGTCCGAGGCTAACCGTCTTCGTAAAATTCTCCACTCCTCTAACAAAGCCCTTGACTGTATCCAAAAACCAGATGGCAGCTGGACTCACTCAAGCGCCGAAACCCTTGAAATCCTACTAGACACCCACTTCCCAGGGAGTTTAGCCTCAGCGGATCAAGCACTCTACCAGGTGGAGCGGGTTTCCCACGATAGCCTCCCCACATTCCAAGTGACAAAAAGTCAATTTGAGTGGTCTATTCAAGCCTTTAAGTCATACAAGTCCCCCGGACCGGACGGCATCATTCCTGCCGATATCTAAAATGGGGAAGAGATTATCCTTCCATGGCTGCTACAAATATATAATGCAAGCCTCAGATTGCAATACGAGTATATTCCCTTACGCTGGCGCACGGCTCGGGTCGTCTTCCAAAAAGTTGGGAAGGCCTCACATACCAAACCTAAGGATTACAGACCCATAACTCTAACATCCTTTCTTCTTAAGGTTCTAGAAAGAGCTCTTGACCTACATATCAGGACATCGGTCAACCCTTCTCTTCTCTCTGTATCGCAAGACGCTTACTCTAAAGGCAAATCGACTGAAAGAGGACTTCATTCTCACATTTCTAAAGTTGACAAATTCTTGGCGTACAAGGAATTCGCACTTGCTATATTTCTGGACATCGAGGGAGCATTCAACAATATATACCGCAACGCTGTCATATCCGCACTCTATAACCTTAATCTGAATTCAAGCCTTCTTAAATTTATAGAGCTTCTACTAAAATCTAGAATCATCACTTCCACGATCGGCAGAGCCCAATCCAGGAAGGTGGTTAGCAGGGGCACGCCACAAGGGGGTGTTTTATCACCTCTTCTCTGGAACCTGGCAGTTAACACACTACTTTGTAGATTGGAATCTACTGGAAGCAAAGTGGTAGCCTATGCGGACGACATAGCAATCGCGGCATCCGGCAAATTCCTCCAAACACTTTCCGAAAAACTTAACTATTCACTCTCTATTGTGTCGAACTGGCGTCGCGAATTCGAACTTGGGGTTAACCCATCCAAAACCGAGACTATGCTTTTCACTAGGAAGTACAAAATTCCAAGGTTTACAATGCTTAGTCCAAACGGCACTCCGCTCTCTTTAAGCACACACGTTAAGTACTTAGGCCTGATTCTCGACCCAAAGCTTAATTGGAAAGCCAATCTAGCTGAGAGGGCACGTAAGGCAACATGCGCTCTATACTGCTGTAAAAGAGCAGTTGGTACACGATGGGGACTTCGTCCTCGAGTCGTGCCCTGGCTCTACACGGCCATCGTTGAACCAAACCTGTTATACGGGTCGGTCTTCTGGTGGCAAGCTCTCGAAAAAGCCTGTAATATCAAACCCCTCGATAAAATCAGAAGATCCATTGCTCTACTGATCACTGGCGCTCTTCGTAGCACACCTACGAAAGCCCTTTTCGCCATGCCGCACTGGCTCCCCTCGGGTATCCTGGTTAAGCAACAAGCCAAGCTGACAACGATTAAACTTAACGCTCTTTCGCACTGGCGCATAACCCTGACAGGCCATGCTTCAATTCTGAATCAGGATACATCTGTCCCCAACTTTATCGATTATATCTCGGTCTATCCCGATTTGAACAGGGATTTCGACCTCACTATTCCAAGTAGAAACGACTGGACTTCAAAAAACATAATCGTCAGAGAAACAGTTGAAATCTACACCGACGGTTCTAAGCTTGGAGGTAGAGTCGGCAGCGGTATTTATTCCGACAAGCTGGACTTAAACATCTCCCTACGTCTCCCAGACCCTTGCAGAGTTTTTCAAGCTGAGGTCATGGCCATTTACCACGCAGCCAAATGGATGCTGAGTAGTGATATCGGCGCAGTCGACGTATCTATCCTTTCAGGCAGCCAGGCCGCCATTAAATCTCTTTTTGGCTCCACGGCCACCTCATGACTAGTGCATGAATGTCGAACATCTTTAAATGAGCTCTCAAGGTGCTCTTGTGCACCTAGTCTGGGTTCCCGGACATAGCGAAATCCCGGGAAACTGCGCGGCGGACGAGCTTGCCAAGGCAGGCACGCAAATGCACGACAATCACCCCTCCGTAAACATCGGCATTCCACTGGCAACAGCCAAGCTCGATATCAAACGGAAATATCTGGCTGACGCTTACAAATCCTGGGCTAACGAGGAATCCTGCGCAACACGGCTAGACTAACTTGGGCAAGAATGGCCAAAAACAGAACCAATCAACTTCTTCGACTTAATCGGGTATCACTGTCGACAACTGTGTTGGTTTTGACCGGCCATTGCATAATGGGACAGCACGCAGAAAGACTGGGACTACCCTCAAATGACTTTTGCCGAGGCTGTGGCTCTGAGGAGGAGGACGAGACGGTTTTCCACCTCTCCATAGCCAGGTTCATCAAAGTATCAGGATGGTTTCATGCATCATGACGGGGGAGTCGTGTCTTTCTTGGCGCTGTCCTTGCGTTGATTATCACCATCACCATCACCAAGTATGAGAACTTTTTAGTCAGTGCTTGAACGGCGGCACACCTTGGTATCACAATGGGCCATTATGTGTGCTCAAGTGTGCTTTTCGCAAACTGGGCGGCCACTCCTACCTACCTACCTACCTACGTGCCACTCAGGATCTTCTGCACGAGCGATTTAGGGAAATGCTTATTTCATGCAGAGGCGACTTCAATTGGCCACCGACATCGTGCGATTTGAACTCGTTCGATTTTTCTTGTGGGCTTTCCTTAAGTCGGAGTTCTATGCCAATAACCCCCAAACGACCAGTGACTTCAAAATCAACACATTCAGTCTGATCTATGCGCCAGAGTCATCGAAAATTGGACCTCTCGGATGCGTGCCACCCAGCGAAGCCGCGGTTGCCATTTGAACGATGTCTTATTACACACATAATGCCATTGATAGGCCTTTCAAATAAATTCATAAAATCACACAACTTTTTTTCAATTTTAACATCTACCCGCCCCTATTGGAACCTTAATTCATATAGATTTTGCCAGTGATTAGTGTATATTATTTTCCCAGTGTTACATAATAAGTTTTGAGATAAATGTATTAATAGTATTTGTATAACAATTAAATTAAACTTTGTACATATTTATAACGTTTGCAGTGCCGTCAATCTTAGGTGGATAGGAACCCTCTTTCATAACAGATTTCTGCTGTAATTTGGTCTTCTGAACATAGTTGATACTGAGACATAAAAAAGTATATTGAGGTCGTTATGAATGTTGCATTAATAAAGATGCGTCAGTTATATTTCTGAGAAAGCTAGCAAAAATCAGTCATTTATTGTTGAAAATGGCTTTATTATTTTTAAAAATGTTACCTATGAAACTCAATACACTCATGTCCTTAAACCAACTCTTAAAATAGTCAGTTGTTTGCTTCTAAGTGTGAGTTCAGATTGACATAGTGAGGAATGAAAGGCTGTCTTGCTTTGTTTTTACTGAATCTATTGGTTAATTCTGGCAAACAAATGGTTGCATACTAATCAGATATACTAAATAGTTCTACAATCTAATGTCACTGTAGTCACATGTCGTATTTTTGGCAGTAAATCTTGTGAGGACCAAAACTTTCAACACAAATTTTGGCCCACAACATAATCAACGAACACAGCCTATTCAAATATATCAACACAACGCATACACCGATTAGACAATGGTACCATTGCAAATCCGAGCAATAATAACAACTCATGAAGAACTAAACCGAAGAAACTCCCACCATATAAAACACACCAACAAAGAAGCTGCATCCGAAGCCTAATGAGAAATATTGACGGATTAGCCAATCAAGATTAGACCAGATGCAACAATTAACATAGAACTACTGCTTACAACAAAAACAACCACATACAGAGCCGACGAGCCAACCAACCAACGTCACGCACGCGAGAAGACAAAAGACAGCGATTAGGAAAATATTACAACAAATACACGCACGGCCAAGGTGAATTTACTTTACTCGTACATGGTGAATGCAAAGTGAATTTCGTACCTCCGTAATTGCCAAACATAAGCAATGTGCGATTAGGTACTGCTCAAAATAAACGAAATTCAGAGGAATGGATAAATTCATAAGAGCTGCTTAAAGTGGTAAACAATACCTATGTATATATAATTTATATTTAATACTTAAATAGACTCATAATTTCTTTTACTTTCAGCATGTGAGTGAGAAATTATACATTAATTAAAATAGCATGGACGTGGACAGAATTTGAAAATTTAAATGGAGAACATTTATGGAAAGTTACCTGAGACAGTTTTTCCTTTGCCCGAGTATTTACTGCACAGCACAAATTTGCTTAACATATTGTTAATTATTTTAATTCCTTAATGTTCAAATTTCAAAAATATAGCAATGGAAAGACTCCTTCTCAATAAAATCAAAATTCAATTTGCAATTGTTTGCATTTATTTTGATCAAATTTTTCTATGTATTATCTTTTGACATTTAATGCGGGAAAATTGGCTCAAACAAATTTATTCTTGCAGTCACCATGTAAGTAAACTCACCTTGCAAAATAATTCAGAAGCAAAAGAATTTATTGCAGCCCAAGGAGTAGGAGTCTTCTTTGAACACCGACATACCGCCAGACACCTCTACGCCAGACACCTACGTTACGAACTTAGAGACTTAGTGAGAACATCTGGATTTTAATCGTTTTCTCACTAATGCATACGCGGTACAGATACCATAGGGACTCGGTGAGAACATTTGGTTTTAATCGTTTTCTCCCTGAGCCACATATCCCTACAACGTACGCCTACAGAGAGAAGTATCGCCGAATGGAACCTTAGCTGACTACGGGTACTACAGCATTACTATTTGTAAGCCTAAAATTAAGAATAATATTCTAAGGACACATAAAAGTGCATAGCTATGAATTTTAAATAAAAAACATAATTTATGTACTTAACCCTAGAAAGGTACGGTTAAATTGTAGGCGCTTATAGGTACCGATGAGTAAATTTTACTCACTTCAGAATTTTTACGTTATTATATGGTTTATTTTGTAAAGTAGTAGTTTTAAATGAAAAAATTGAAAGCCAGCATATAATATAAGTGTAATTTTTTATTAAAATATATAAAATAAGCAAAAATAATACTTTATTGTATATGCTTGTAACTTTTTACTGGAACGTCATAAAACCTTGAAATATTGTAACAATTAAGTACTCGAGCCTCTTGTCAATTTAGGCTATCGCTATAGTAATGCTACCCTTGAGTCTCAACTCAAACACTGATAAAACTTCAAATGGCCCTAACTTCTGTACGGTACGTCCTACACCTATCAAAGTTTGCAATATACAAATGCTTGTAACTTTTTACTGGAGCGTCATAAAACCTTGAAATTTTGTAACAATAAAGTACTCGAGCCTCTTGTCAATTTAAGCTATCGCTCAAAGCTATGCTACCCTTGAGTTCCAAATCAAACACTGATAAATCCTCTAAATCCAACTAGTTGCTCATCAATGGTTATATAGCTTCCAGGTTTATAGTTGACCCTGCAATTCTTTAGAAGTTTGTCCAGATAGAAGAAACTGGAGCTAGTTTGGTCATTTCTCTTCTAGCAGTTCTTGTTTCTTTGTCATCGAATCTTAGACAATTTAGGATAAATTTGAACCTTCTCTCAGGCATGGTTGCGTTGTATCTTTCCCCACAGTAGGTAGTGTCAAACATCATATGTGTTGCCAAGTGATTATCGTTGAGAGCAGCGGATAAGACTAACAAACCAAGAAATGCTTCAAGTTCGTCCATTTCCAAATTTGACAAAACCGCGTGAGATTTATCGTTATAGTTCTCCCTTTGAATGTTTATTTCTTTATTTGTATAAACCAAAATCTCTTCCAATATGTCTGCGGTAAAAAATAGTTTGAAGCAGCTGGAAGGACACAATGAATTTTTTGCATTTGCTGTTGGGCCAGGGCGAATGTGAACAATATTTTTTGAGGGAGTTTTTTGACCTAGCGCAGCAACAGGTTCCTTACTCCAAATAAAATTTCCATCTTTTCCGATCAGATTGTTGGTACTAGGTGTAATAATTGTAATTACCTCTTCTGTTTCACGAATTTCTTGAGCAGCTGATCTTTCATTTCTTCTCCCCTCACTAAGTTTCTGTTTTTTACGTTTGCTGCTTCCAGGTGTTTCCTCCCTTTCTTCTGTTTCAGCTTCTTCTGCATTTATGATTCCGTGTATCAAATTTTCTTCGACATCATTTAATTCCTCCGTTTCTGGTTGACATTCCGGATCTGCAACACTGTCCCAAGAATCCTCATCAAAGTTACAAAGCTCCAACTCCAAATTGTCTTCCTCAGATTCTAGTTCAAGTATTGCATCCAAAATATTTTGTTCTGGTAGCCCGTGACGTGCCATTTGTATGCTCTATAGTTTTCTTTACGGTAACATAATACAAAAAAAAAAAAACATAATTGTCACAATTCAGCACAAAATATATTTTTTAGACACGTAGTAAGTTACTGATAAGTAAATATGACTCACCCAATTTAGTACGTAAAGGGTACCGATAAGTAAATTTTACTCACAAACTTTTTTTTAAATTGTCCACAAGCGCGATAAATCAAATAACACCATTCAATGCTTGCGGCAGCCGACTAATGACAGAGTGGGACAAGCACTGCTAGTGGCTTGACTTTCAGTGTGGCCAACCTGCTGATTTACGAACAAATCTATTCCTTATGTGAGTAAATTTTACTCACAGTACCCTTCTAGGGTTAATAATACTTGTGGAGTTAATAAATTAATTTCTATATACGCCCCTGGAGCCGCAGAGTTCTACCACAGCTATGAATAGGTGTCGTTACAATCTCAATGTGGGATCCAAGGAGCTTGCGGACCGCTAAATATTCTTACAAAATTGAATGTATGCTGGGATCAGTAATGGCATGACTCAATGTATTAGAAAGTCACACGACATAGTTTTCTGGGACAACGGCTATTTTTAAACCACCCTCTCTACTCTCGTTTAGGATTAGGCGAAAGTTGCTGTGATCAAAGTAGCAAAGGGCTAGTTAAACAAATCACCAAATTCATAAGATTAAGAGTGTAAAAAATATATTTATAAATTTATATACAGAAATATTTAATGCAAATGAAATATTTCCATGTAAAAAATATATATGTACTTTTTTTCTCATGTACATTTACAAATTATACGTATACAATTCAATAGAAAAATTTAGTTTTCTAGGATGGAATTTTTTTGAAGTGCACATCATTTACCGTACCATAAACGTCACTGTCAGGCTTCAAATTGTCGGAGACTAAATTTTGAGAACTGCCTTTCTGCAGTTTTCCGTGTAACAATTTGACGCAATCCATTTGCTAATAACGACAAATATTAGATAAAATTATCAATAATATAATATTTCACACTACTTACCTCATTTAGAAAGTAGGCCTCTTCACAGCAATTTTTATACTTGTTCTTTGAGCACGTTTGAGTAATGTTGGCGTCCAGCACTTTCTCGAACTTGGCCCAGCCTCCCAAACAAGCGCCAGTTTTAACTATAACGCCATGTTCACGTATCTTTGAGAGCATTTGCAGTTCCTGTTGGTTGAAGTAAGCCTCTTCCCGGTAGCCGCCCTGGCATTTGCCTAAACCACCTCCAAACAAATATTTTTTGTAGTTTCTGTGAGAGAAGTACCTGGCAAAACTAAACGATTTTGAGTTAGGTTCAACTATTTTTATGAAGTTAGCGGAAAAAATGCGAAGTTAGGATACCTTAAGACAGTTGTCTTTAATTGTGCTCCGGGACGCGGAAAGATGCTCGCCAACATTTTTAATTATACAAATATAATTTTGGGCCGAAAAATTTTGCGAGACTTCGATTTTATTTTCAATGACTAGAGAAGCAGTAGTTCAGTTCGAAATAGTCGAGTAGAATTTTAACTGTCATCGGTGCCGAAATATTCTCGATGAAGCCAAATTGAAATTCATGCTTTAAACAAGTAAAAATGTTCATACTTAGTTGTACCGATTTACACATACAATACACCTTTTTCATATCATCACTTTTCTTGTTTATTAAATTTACCAAAATTGTTAAAAAAAATGAAGTTATATGTAAATTTTATAATATATGAATATGGGTCTGTTCATAGCTCCTATGGATCTTAACATATGACATTTTCAAAAAAATATCCATGTAGAAAATTGATGCCTTGGAATAGAAAATGAAGCAGTAACTGAAATGAATTCTTGTTGATTAAATGCCCCTATATGATAGAATATGGAGAAGACGCTGAACAATAAAATTAATAGATCAATATACACCAAATAATTATTGGAGAAATCGTCTACATATACTTATTTTAGAGCAGCTGACAAATCATTTATCGTGACCCTTGTTTCTGAAACTCCCACAATACATAAAAAACAAGCTTTTAGGAAAATTTCAGATATTTTCATTCTACCGGGTTTAACCTTTTCGAAACCATAGAAATGTTGAATGGAAAAGTAAGCATAGATAGATATATATATATATATATATATATATATATATATATATATATATATATATATATATATATATATATATATATATAGATTTATGTAAGGGTGTTATACATTGCGACCTGTAAGATCTATTGTGATGCCCCTATTTCTTTAAAAGATGAAGATAGTCTCATCTATAAATCTTCTGGTTAATTTTCGACAGGAATTCATATAATTTGGAGGAATCAAGTTGTGGAATCCTGCTCATATCTAAGATATTTTCTCCAAAACACCTGAGTCTTTTGTGTGACAATGGTCCGCAGTCTGTGATCCGGTGCAGTGAGGTTTCGTCACTTTCTCCACAGAATCGACAAATGGGATCTGAAAATATATCCAACTTATTCATATGGTAGTTGAGTCTACAGTGTCCGCTTAAACTGCCTGTGATGATTCTAAATTTACTCAGAGGCATATTTATTAACTCCTTAGCTCTTTTAGGTTTAAAATCTCCCAGAAGAGCTTTGGACTGTCTTAATCCCGGAAGAGTTTTCCAGGTTTGACTTCTTTTTGCATCTGTACACTTCTTCAGCAGAACTCCAATGGCATTGGATGCTAGTCCACCCAAGGGTTCAGGGCCATTGAAATAGAGGCCGCAGCCTTCCTTGCTAAGCTATCAGCCTTCTCATTTCCATCTACTCCTATGTGGCCTGGTACCCACATTAGAGATAACCTGTTCATAGTGCCTAGGGAGTTGAGCTTCCCAATACAGTCCCACATAAGTTTAGACCTCGCCAGGGGTCTTGAGTGCTGCTTGACTATCAGATAGTATCACGATGTTTTTCCCTGATATTTTCTGTCAGTGTTGATATGGGCACATCTTTCAATAGCGTGAATCTCTGTTTGAAAAATGTTTGGGATAGAACCCATTGGTTCCCAGTAGTTGGTTGTAGGCCCAAATACTCAGTTCCGTCCATTGTCTTAGAACCGTCAGTATACCATAAGAGGCAGTTTTCTCTAATTTTATACGTCTCAGTTAGACCTTTCCATTCTTTTTTGCAACTAATCATTGTAATGTATTTGTGTGCAAAATTGAATTTTCTTGGCATAAAATCCTTCCGAGATTTTCGTATACCATATTCTTGAGCTGAATTGTTACCCCATATATTTTGGGTGAATTTTATTCTCTCGAGATAATTTCTTGTATTCTGGTAACAGATTTCCTAGCAGAGACTTGTATTACTGGATGTAAGGGTGTTAGATCTAGTATAACTTCCATTGCTGCCGTTGGACAGGTGCGTATAGTTCCAGTGATGATAAGACAGGCAAGGGGTTGTAATTTGCTGAGGGCAGATTTCGCTGTCCTAAGTCTGACTCTATTTGACCAGACTACAGAACCATAGATGATGATTGGTCTCAACATCATGGTATACATCCAGCGAACGATTTTTGGGTTACATCCCCAAGATTTACCAGCAAGCCGCCTACATATCATTAAAGAAGCTGTAGCCCTCTTGGAGGTTGTTGTCAGGTGACCCTTCCACAATAGTTTTTTGTCAAAAATGACTCCGAAGGTATTTGGTATCAAAGCTAATATCGACCTGTGTACTATTTAGAAGAATAGGTTTCATATATGGTAGAGATCTTTCTCTAGTAAACGGCACAATGGTGGTCTTCAAGGAATTGATTTTCAATCCTGTTCCCCTGCACCATTGACTAGCTGCTAATAAGCCCCTCTGGTAAATATCGCAAAGTGTGGATTCATATTTTCCTCTAGCTTATATCACAATATCGTCCGCATATCCTTGACATGATATGCCTAAATTTGTGAGTTTTAACAGAAGATCATCAACTACTATGCTCCACAAAATGGGAGATTATACCCCACCCTGCGGACATCCTTTATTGACTTTGACTTTAACAGTTTTGTCACCTGCTTCAGCTTCAGTCAGTCTACTGTTGAGTAAAGCTCTTATCCAATTGGAAGTTATGTTATCTATTCCTTTACTATTAAGAGCCCTAACCACATATTGCTGGGGAGTGTTGTCAGGCACAAAGTGCTTTTTCTTTTTTATTCAGTGCCGCCTAAATAAAATCAGTCAAATGCTATAGTGCAGTTTCAGTAGATTTCCCCGCAATATATGAAAACTAACAAGGATGTAAAGGCTCCAATTTTCAATACGGTCTCAAGTAGATGTATATTAACTATTTTCTCCATTGCTTTTAGTACAAAGGATGTCAAACTGATAGGCCTGAAGGATTTGGGATGGGCAATATCCTTCTTGCCTATCTTGGGGATAAATACCACTTTAGCTGTGCGCCATGCTTCCGGTATATACCCAAAAGCAAGACCTCCCTAGTGATTTAACGGGCGCGGAATCAGTACCTCACCGCTCCTTTGGAGAAGGATTGGGAAGATACCATCCGCTCCTGGTTATTTATATGGCTGAAAAGAGCTGATGGCCCATCTCAACCTCTAATTAGGAATAGTTTCTTTGGCCACCTTCCAGTCAGTCATGCTTGCTCTTCTAGGAAGAGCAACCATCTTCAAGATGGCGGTATCTGGCTCAAGCTCCCAGGAAGGTGCACATATAGCAAAAGGAGAGTGCGATCCTCTTCATTTGCCATGATCGCCATGATGCCAGCTTTAAATCGACTCTGCTCGCAAGAGCTCTAAAGAGTCCTGCTACTTCAGGAGTTGATTTTACACTTTCACAAAAGGATCTAAAGCTGGTTCTTTTGGGTTGTCTGATCTCTTTGTTATAGATCGTCAACTCTTTTTTATATTCTTCCCAGTCCCCCATACGCTTAGCTAAATTGAATAGCTTACACACCTTAGAACCTCTAGTAGACAGACTAGAATTCCACCAAGGATAAGAAGATAAAACATAGGATTCGGAAACAATTTCATTCAGCTCATTGACACCCTCCTCTAGCTCTACCGGATTTCTATATTTTCCTTGGATGTTTGAGGATGAGAGTAGTGAATGCACTGAACTATCGAAAAATTCCCAGTTAGTATACCTAGGATTTCTAAAAACTACTGTTTTTGTGACGATACCTCCTATATCGAACTCAATTATGCTGTGGGCCGACAGAGAGGGTTCGTCCGAAACTTTCCAATTGTTAACAATATCAGTTAGCTCTGGGCTACAGAAAGTCAGATCAAGAACTTCCTCCTTAATTACATTTCTAAAAGTGGGTGTGTTCCCCTTATTCAATATATATAAATTAAGTGATAATAAAAATTCTAGAACTGACTCACCCCGTTTATTGGTGTCACTGCTACCGCAGATGGTATTGTGTGCGTTTGAGTCACAGCCCACCAAAAGTGGAATCCTTTGGGATATGCAATACCTCGCCAGCTTATAGACTTCTTCCGGGATGTCACTCATATCTCCCGGAAAGAAGGCCGATGCAACGACTATATCGCGAGAGACAGCCTCATCTTTATACTTTACCATGATGGGTGTGAGATCTCGCGGAATGAATTCTGAAAGACAAAAATAATTAATATTATTTCTAATCAGGTTACAGGTGCGGGGAATGTCAGCATTGGCAACCCATATTACCTTTGTAAACTTACCAGTAAGGCCTCTAATTGGACCTTTGTAACACCATGGCTCTTGAATGAGGGCCAGCCACATGTTGTTCTTGGCAAACACCCTCCCGATGACAGCCGAGTCTGCTCAGGCATGATGGATGTTTGCTTGAGCCACTTTCAGTCTCGTCATCTTATGGAACAGGTTGTGACGGGATGGTGTTATTCCCATCTTCGTCCTCCTCGTGCATAGAGACATCCTCCAGACTGTGTACCAGTGAAGGACAGTATGCGGCCTCAGCCCCTACCTCAACACTGGGGGCCCTGGAAGAGATTTCCGGGGCCACAGTCTTCGGTTCAGCTGGCGGAAGCCTACTACTCGTAGTTACCTCTGACAGAAGTGGGATGTTTATCTCCTTTACTTCCTCTGCCTTGGGCTTTTCCTGAGTACGTTTGGAACAACCGACTTTGATTTTGCTAAGTCGGTAGTTCAACGCCTATCCCGAGCTCTTTATTAATTGCATGGACCCATCATCTATTTCTACGGACAAAAACTGTCCGTTGCCCTCGTCCTTGCAACTCCATACTCTCCAGAAATTGGTGTTCAGCCCTATATTTGGGCTGGAGAGAAACTTTAGTGACACACCTACCTCTTGTCTACTACTACGAGGGAGGAAGAGGAAGACTCTGTGTGATTGTGGGATGTTGTCTCCCACTTTGGCGACCAAACTGACGCCCTCTCTCACTGAAAGCTGCGTCACGACCCCTTTCAGCCATTCTACCGAGTCCGTCGAACAGCAGTCGATGTTCAGGAAGCCAGGTTTGAAGTGGATACCATCGAAGGAGAATTCTTTGGTCCACTCTTCAACCAGCAACATCTGTTCAATACTTGTCAGCTCCTTGCTAGTCAGGATGGTGTTCGGATAGTCCGCAGCAAAAACAGCCACCTTGGTAACGGAGGCCACCTTAGCATAGCTACCTTGCTGCCTTGGATCCTCTACGACTAGGTGGGCCTGACGGTATTGCCGTCTTCCTCTTCTTGGCTGGGTCAGGATTAGGAGAAAATGTGTGTCGTACCCTCTTCTTCAGGTTCTTGTTCACGTTCTGTTGTGATGTTGTGCCAGCCGAATCCTTCACAACGCTGTGCTACTTTGCCTTGGTAAGAGCATCATCTGATTGCAACCCCTGAGACAGGTAGGTGAGATACCATCTGACTACAGCTCCATTTAGCTCCTTTCTTCTCGTGTCATCTAAACCCCCAGGTTGACCACGATCAGGAAGAGGGATTCCTTTCTTGGCCATCCTGGAGGTCTTCTCCGAAGTGGTAGGTCGGGATGGATTACTCCCTTTGTCCCCCAGTTTTCTCCCAGTGTCAACAGTCTCTCCTTAGTGGAGATGGGAGTTTGTTGAGTTGGTCCCATTTTTGCCCTGGCAGCAGCAGAAGTGGATGGCACATCATCTGATGAAAGTTTCCGAATTCCTGCACCACCGTTCATTGACCGCAGTAGCATTTGATTTGGGCTTAGCAGGTGATCTTACCCCACTAAGCATTAGCTTATCAATGATTCTTGGCTCCATCTGATTTGCCAATTGAATTGCGGTGATGTCCCGCGGAATTTTTTGTTTTAATTTTTGTTTCTTCATGGAGATTCTTTTTTGCGAAGAATATAGAGACCACTCGGATAGAGATCCGCAATATCCGAGCTAGGCTATTACCACTGAAGGGCGCCTTTTATTTGGGCTCCGTTCACGACTACTCTACATAACGGGGCCACTAGCCTGACAGATCATCAGCACGGATCGCGTGGCACCTTCATCCAGCCCTTACCTTCGAAACATAGCCAAGGTGTATTTCTCAATGCTGTACTATCAAACACTGAGCGCTACATCCTGACCCTTGTTAGATCCAGCACCATCATATAATTGATGCCATTGTAGACCGTTACCCTTGGGGAGAGTTCAGTCGAAAGATTTTCTACCGGCCAAAGTATCCAACTCAAACAAATTAAATGTTTACTTTGTCAGCATGCATGCTATTTAATTATAAATGTTGACCACATTCCACCTCAGGATGAATGCAAACAAATGATAAACAAAACTAAAAATGCGTTTGTCGAAACAATCGGAATTTCATATAAGACTTCACCATCAAGACATTTAAAGTGGTTAACACCAAATATGAATGGACCAGAAGGACCGAAAGAAAACGACCTCACTAAATGGATCTACTTGTAGCATATTCCAACGAGCCATCGACGACATATTCAGAACAATAACTAAAAACGAAATTATGGGAATTAACGATATAAAAAATAATTTTGGCTTTTATGTCAGAGTTCTCACTATTAAAAACCGATCCTTAATGTTGTTGAATAATATTGTATGTATAAGCTAGTCATGAAAACCTTTTATAGTTTCAAGTGTACAAGGCAGTTGCAATATTGAATGAAAATCAGCAAGTTAACAGTAACCAAATCTAACAGGATCCCACGAACTAAATGAACAAATGGTAAAGGAAGATTCAAAAATTAATAAAGTTGCCAGTACTAGTTATAATAGGGAATATAATTGTAGACTCAGGATTAAAAAATATACTTAATAGCATTGTACTTTAAATATTGAATGACATTAACCCCAAGATTTTGACCTCGTAGAACTATACAACATTTTCCATTTGGAGTACCTATAAAAGATATCTATAAAAGATTTGTTACTATTACAAACAAGTCTAAATATGTAGTTTTGATTAGGAGACCAATTATTTTGTGAAGCTACCAAAAATGAAAGAAACATTCAATAAAACTGAACCTGATAATTCATAATTGCAAAATCAGGGTGTAGGAACTGCAAAATATTGTTACGAAATTGCCCTCTTGACAATTTATTCTGTTACGAAATTGCCCTTTTCACAATTTAGTCTAACTCTCTATACTCGGATTCGTACCACTGGATCGTGTAGTAATCAAACAATCGCTGGTTAAATTAAAATAACTAACTTTATTTAATTATTGTAAATTACACATTTAATATTAGGCTTAAAGCTTACTTTGTACAATTTGCATTTTATTTCACAATCCATTAATCACTTTATTTAATAATTAATTTCATCACTTTACAAATACTGCTGCTTTGATGCACGATGTACACACTGTTACGATCTCTGTTCGACTGTGCTCGACTTGAACAGTCTTGTAGTTTTTATAGCTTTCGAAAGGTTGAAGTAGAAAATTCTGCGCTATTCAAGAAGTCTCTGGATTTTTCAAGAATCTTCTATTCACCTCGAAGGAAGTTTTCTTTTTCGACAATATTCTTTTACACCACCGACAGGGTGTTCTTAAGTCAACTTTTATTCGAATAGATCGTGTCTTGACTTACACACAAGGTGCACTCATTCTCCAACTCCAGATGGGATCCTAAAAGTATGTAATCACGTTTCAGTATGCAATCACATTTCAATATAATGAAATAATAATAGTGGGGTAATGCTGCGGGACAAATCACCACCAACTGAACTTAATGAAATCCTAATTATTATAAGTGATGCTGCAAAAACTGCCAGTGAAGATAGCAAACCAACGATCGCTCTAAGCACAGGGACATATTTAACCATCTAAAAAAGGTGCTAACTTTCAAAGCATCATGATTTAAAATGGCCAAAAAAGAAATTAATTATGTAAATAAAGTTGTTTTTAATATTAACAAAAGAATAACTTTACTGCCCACATTTAAGAAATACAAGAAGATTGCAGCAACCAAAGATAGAGGTTGAATCATAAAACACTATATGGTGGTCATCTAAAAAGTAATCGCTACCGGAATATGTATACCTGGACCCTTTTTTGCCTTAAACTTAAATCACACTTAACAACCCCAGATTAAGCCAATAATATATACAGTTGGAAACATTTCCTGTTCACCAATGCATTAGTGGTCAGTGTGCTTGCGGTCTTTTCATGATTGCTGAACATTTTACGGTTAACATTTTAGACTTAGTTAAGAAATTATATTTAGTTTGCTTCCGATTTCCGAAAAAAAATCATGTTCCTATCGATGACATAAAGGGGCTCAACCTATGAGAAATGGCAACAGAATTCTCATAGTAGGCCAAATTTTTAGCAAAGGACATGGGGTGGTTCATTTCCATAACTGCGGCAAGTTGCATTATGTGAAAGCATTCTCTTCTGATGAACATTTTGACAACTATTGGTAACTAACAACAAGGGTTCTATCGAACAAAATGTTGACATCCCATGCGCTTCTCAGACTATAAAACAACGAAACCAAAATTATTACAGTTCCCAATCAACATGCAGGACAAAGAGAAAGTCAAATTGATATTCATAGTGATTTCTTAAATTTGTAATATATATTATTTTTAGCGAAGAATTGAGCTGCTTCGATACCAATATAATTATGCGACGCTTTAATAAGGATGCAAATTTAGTTGCATGAAAAAAACGTTTCTTTGTAGCAGAATTTTGGAGAAAATAAATGTGTAGCAAATAATCGTCCTAGAATTGCAAAATTTGCAGGTTTTGGAAAAGTTTTCCTAAGAATAAAGAAATTAAAAAAGTATACAAACAAATTGAACTCAGATTGAAATAAATTAAATCAATTTGATGGTGTTTCGGTAATCCAATAGTTTTATGTTAATATAATTAGAAGGAAATTAATAAGATATTGAAAAGCTCTTGCGGAATATAAATTTTAGATTTATTTATTCTAATAACTCTCTGGTGTCATTCATATTCTCAGTTATTTAAATTTCGTACCAATTTTCACTGTTTTAATTTGTATTATTATGCATGATTGCCTTGTTCTAAAAAGTACAAGTTCCTTTTCCAATATGACAGTTATCAGAAAGCTCTCCAGCTGTCAAGTTTCCGCCTGTCCCTTTGAACTTGTTGACAATTTGGTAGCTTAGAGAAGAAATGGTATTGTTTCACGAGTCTCTCATATGGTTTAGGATCGTAGTATTCCCGTTTTGAGTTAAAAAAATTAGCGTCTAAATTGGAACATTTTGTTCAGTGAAATTGTTTCCCTCGTGAAAATTAAGGCTGACATAACCGCCATCCAAAAGATGCGATGGAAACGGCAAGGGTACTCACAATGACCAGATTGCGATATCTACTATAGCTGCGGATTCGTTGTAAGTCAAAGCCTACGCCACCTTGCTTACACGGTTCACACCGCGAAAGTTGGCTACGATCCGCAACAAGGCGAAATTCCTCAACATTAGCCTGTTTTGAGCGCATGCCCTGACGGAGGAGAAGAATGAAGCTGCCAAGGATACATTCTACGCGATTCTAGAGCACGTGTACGATCGTTGTCCGGCCACGTTGTAAGCATAGTCCTGGGTGACTTTAACGGGAAGTAGTCGTTAGTAGTACCAGATTTCAAACCTCGATATCTGCAAGGCCATCTGACTGTCGCAGGATCAAATCTGCGAAATAATATTGATCATGTTGTTACGTAAAACAAAGGCATGGAAGGCATGCTTCCAGTGTGCTGAACGTGCGTACATTTCGGGGAGTCACCATGCCTCCGACCATTATCTTTTTGTAGCCAAGGTCTGCATGCGGTTATGTAATACGAAGAATGTCCACACGGGCATGAACCGAAAGCTGGATGTTGCTAAGCTACAATCACAACGGACGGCCAAGGCCTACTCCGCTCAACTCTCGGTTAAGGTCAACTAGACAACCTCTGGACCCGATGACGCCGGTGGACTCTGGGCGTACATTTTTCACTCCATACGCATTACCATTGAAGAAGTCATTGCTTTCCGGCGCCCGCAACGCCGAAATCAATGGTACGACCAGGAGTATCGCCGCCCGACTGCAGCAAAGAACGCCGCATATTAGAAGAACCTGCAGACTGCTGCAACTCGACCCATGCGAGAAAACTACCGCGAAAAGAGGAAGGAATAGAGGTGCCTTTTCAGACATAAAAAAAGAGAGCAGGAAGAACGTGAGCGTGAGGAAATCGAGGTGTATCATGACAGGAAGGATGCACGAAAATTCTACCAACACGTTAAGCATCTAACCCAAAGTTTCAAGCCCGGAGCATCCACTTGTAGATATGAAAATGGAGATCTGGTTACAGCTACGCAGTTCGCACTGGGATTTTGGATTCCACATTTCTCAAATCTGCTTGCGGGTAAGGATTCTATCAATTCCACCCAAGAGGAATGTATTGCGACTCAAAAACAACAAGGCACCGGATGCTGACGGCCTAACGGCCGATTTGTTTAAAGCTGGCGACGATGAATTGATAAGGTGTATGCATCAACTCATCAGTAAAATATGGCTAGAGGAAAGCATCCCCGACAATAGGTATCTCAGCGTGCTTTGTTCTGTACTAAAGAAAGGAGTCCCAACAATCTGCACCAATTACCGAAGTAGCAGTCTGATTTCCATCGCATATAAGGACCTGTCGAGCATACTGTGTGAAAGATTGAAGCCGCATACAAATTGATTGGACCTTATCAGTGTGGCTTTCGACCTGGTAAATCCACCATAGACTAGTTTTTAATACTACGCTAGATCCTGAAAAAGACCCACGAATATCAAATCGATACCCATCATCTCTTTGTTGACTATAAAGCTGCGTTCGATAACCCGATGCGGAATTGCCTATACGATGCAATGTCTGAGGTCGATATACTTCCATAGTTGATAAGACTCTGAAGAGATGGTATTGAGCAAAACAAGCATTTCCTTCAAGGTAGAAAATGTCCTTTCCGAAATTTTTAATATTGAGCGAGGTTGCAGACAAGGCAATCCACTGACGTGCGATCTCTTTGAATTCATCATGGAGGGGATCCTATGAAAGACGGGTGTGCATAGCAATGGTATAATTTTTTACAAAGATCTTCAGCTTCATGCGTACGCTGAAGATATCGATATTTTCGGTCGGACCAAGAGAGATGTTACTGCTGCTTTCACTGCTTTTCAAGAGAAATCAGCCAAAGTGGGCTTGACGGCAAACGATGGCAATACGAAGTATATGCTGCCTGAAAATAGTGGAGCGCGGTGTCTAGGCTCTCACCTTTCAGTGGGCAACTTCAACTTTGAAGTAGTCAAAGAATTTACATACCTTGGCACCGCCGTTAAAACCAATTATGATGTCAGTCTGGAGATAAAGTGAAAAATCACAATTGCCAATAGACCCAGTGAACATTTGATTTGCAGAGCCCTCTCTTGAGCGACGAAGCTGACACTCTACAAGACGCTCATTCTACCTGTTTCTTTATGGCGCTGAGGCATGGGTGATATCGCCAATAGACAAAGTCGTTCTTGGTGTGTTTGAGAGGAAAGTTGTGCGCAAAATATTTGGTCCTACTGGAGTGTTCGACAACTATCGAATTTGAATAAACCGCGAGCTGTATGAGCTCTGAGCCAACAATGACGTAGTTAAGCATATAAACATTCAGCGACTACGCTGGCTGGGTCATGTCCATCGTATGTAAGAAGAAGCTCCTGCGAGAAAGGTATTTGAGGCGAAAGCCGAAGGACGACGACGAAGAGGGAGACCGTGACTCCGGTGGATGGGCCAAGCTGAGGAAGCAATAACCACGCTTGGTGTAGCTGATTGAAGGAGATTGAAGAAATCTTCGAATTCATAAGATGTAAAACATGTTCCTCTATCTGACATGACGCATTTCGGTCTGCTATAAGATCTAAAGTAATCTTTTAGTGCTGCGACTGCTTCCTTCGTTTGCAGAATAAAGTCGTACAAAATTGGTACTGCGAGGAGCAAATTTTAGGCGTAAATTTGCCCCTACATATTTATTTTTGCCATAACGTGTATATTTAACATAGGGGCCAAGTGCTTAAACAACCAACCCTAAAATATACACGTGAATAGTCCTAAGACTTTGGCACCTCCCACCTGCATTGCTAAAAAGCACATACACAACCGCCATCATATTTAGTGCAGCAGCCATGATACAACAGAGTCTAAGACACCATAGTAATGCTACCAACAACAAGTGTTATACTCTGCGTTGGGAGGACAGAAGACACAGCCATAATTAAGTCAGACAGTGGAACCCTGTGATAAGCGACGAAAAACATGCAACGAAGTCAACAACGCAAGATAACACAGGAGAATATCACACAAACAATTGTGCAACCGGCTGACCACAGTTTAAATAATATGAATGTACAACCATAGTGCCCAACGCACTGATATGAATTTACAACAACAGTGCCTAACGCAATGTTAGAAATTTACAAGAGATCGCGACAGAAGTTGCCGACTGCATTAGTTCGGAAAATAACCCACTAACAAGACCCAAAAACGAAGGCCAAGCACAAAGTGGCAGAATTAAATATCCAATATTTAATATTTTTAAATATTCTATGCCATCGATAGAAAATATCAAGAAAGTGCGGAAGGTGGCCGAAGGACAAATAGCAACAACAACAAACAACACAAGGAACAGCAACAAGGTAAATCATCACAACAACAACACAATATTGAAGGTGGCCCAATGGCAAAAACTTACAAGAACAACAGCGAGAAAACAACAACAATGTGCTGAAGGTGGCCCAAGGTCAAATTCAAACGAGAAGAACAATGCGGGAAACCGTAGCAACATGCCACAACCAACTACAGTTCCCGCACAACAACAACTATTGGATGATCTACACTAAACCTGGAGCATAAAAGCAGGAGCAACTGCCAACCCAGCCTCTTTCTTTCATTCGGCATCAGGCAGACGAGACGCTCTTTCTTACATTCGGCATCAGGCAGACGAGACGCTCTTTCTTTATTTCGGCATCAGGCAGACAAGACGGTTCTTTCTTTCAGCATCAGGCAGACCAGACGCATCGTACTAAACAGAGTTATACATACTGACAAACGCAACAGAAGCTAGGGGAATCTAGAGGAGATTATGGTTTATAATCGATTCTCTGCTAGAGACCCACACTGACAAACGCAACAGAAGCTAGGCGAATCTAGAGGAGATTATGGTTTATAATCGATTCTCTGCTAGAAACCCACACTGACAAACGCTACAGAAGCTAGGGGAATCTAGAGGAGATTATGGTTTATAATCGATTCTCTGCTAGAAACCCACACTGACAAACGCTACAGAAGCTAGGGGGACATAGAGTTCAACTGTTAGCTTTTTTTTAAATTAATAAATAAATAAAATAATTAAATCAACGTAAACAAGCTTTGAATACTTTAGAGATTTTCTGTAAACGACTCCTGGAAATCCGGCGAGCTTACCCCGGCGAAAACGAGTCGTTACAGTACATGCGTCCACTATTAACAGTACGAGTATATGTCTATATTTTATGTTTTTGCTATGTATCGGTCCGTAGTGGTCAACATGTACCATTTCGAATGGCTTATTTCCCTTCGGTATCATATGCAGTAATCCCTCATTATTTCCGCTTTTTGTTGAAAAAGCTATGCACTTTAAACGGTTTTGAACATTGCCTTCTTCTTTATGTTCGGAAACCAGTAACTTTTCCCTATTGTTTCTACGACTTTGTCTATACACATGTGTCCTGTTTCATCGTGACACTTGTATAAAACATGGTGTTTCATTGACTCAGGTACATAAAATAACAAACTGTCGTGATTTTTCTTATAAGCTATTCCATTCCTCATTTCGTAGAAACTACGAAATGAGGAATGGAACTGTTTCTTTGCATTGTCAGACAATCAAATTTTCTTCGAAGGTATTTGTTTCTATCGTTAATATATTGTTTACCCCGCTTAGCGCGTTTACATGTTGCATTCTATTACCCGCCCTATGCTCAAGTTCGTAGTCTTGATTTTGTTATTCAAGCTCTCATCGATATATTCTCAGATTCATATCTTTTTTATTAAGTGTTAGTGTTAACGAGTTGCAATCTGTTACAATTTTAAATCATATACCATGTAAATATACTCCAAATCTTTTGAGTGCATAAATTATCGCTAAGGTTGCTAGTTCAAAACTATGATATCTTGACTCAACCTCCGTAGTGGGTTTGGAGAAGTAAAAAAATGGATGGAACTTGTTGCTTTTCTTTTTTTTAAACAATATTTCCCCAAACCCCAATGCACATGCATCGCAGTGCAACTCTGTAGCATCGGTTGGATCATAAATCGGTAACACTGGAGACTCCATTAATGTTTTCTTAAGCATGTTCAAAGTTACAACTTCTTATTGCCCGAATTGGAATTTCGAGAAATTTTGTATGAATCTACGAAAATATGAAGATAAATCCATAAAGCTCTGAACTTCTTGAACTTTAGATGAAACCGGAAAGTTCCCTATTGCTTTCAACCCCTTTTCGTCCGCTCTTTGTCCTTCTCCCGCAATAACATACCCTAAATATTGAATTTTTGATTGCCGGAATTCACATTTGTCCAGTCGTAGTTCCAATTTCTTCTGAACTAACAGTGTGAAAACTTTTTCCAACATTGCAAAATGCTGTTCTAATTTTTTAGTTGCAATCATAATATGGTCCATGTACGAGGGCGGATTGACATTGAAGCTACCTAAGTAGGAAAAAACATTTTTTTTTTTCAAAAACCATTTATTTCTCAACATAGTCTCCTTTTACTTCGACACACTTAGTAAGACGATATTCCAACGTTTTTATACCATCTGAATAATACGATTTCGGGAAGCCCTCAAAATACGCGTTAGTTTCGGTAATCACTTCTTCGTTTGAGATGAATCTTTTACCTACGAGCCATTTTCTCAAGATTGGAAACAGGAAAAAGTCACTAGGAGCTAAATCTGGACTATAAGGTAGATGATTAATGGATGATTAACCAATTCCAAGTGTATTTCATGTAATTTTAGCATCGTATCTAATGCTGTGTGAACCGGTGCGTTGTCTTGAAGAAAGAGCATTTTTTTCTTCTTTAAATGTGGTCGTTTTTCCTTGATTGCATTAATCAATTGATCCAATAATGCACGATAATACTTTCCTGTGATTGTGGATCCTTTTGCAAGATAATCGATGAGCAATATTCCGTGTGCATCCCAAAATACAGTGGCCATAACCTTGCCAGCCGATTTCACTGCTTTCGCCTTCTTCGGAGCACTTCCACCAGCTTCCACCCATTGTTTCGGTTGATTTTTGGTTTCAGGTGTGTAGTGGTGGACCCACGTTTCATCAACAGTTATTAATCGACGCCAAAAATCAACAGGATTACGCTTTATCATATCCAAACACCGCTGTGAAGTGGTCTGTCGAACTCGTTTTTGTTCGACACTGAGCAAATGCGGCACCTATCTTTCCGATAGCTTTTTCATATGCAAATGTTCATGCAAAATGTTGAACACACGTTCATATGATATGTTTACCATTTCAACAATCTCACGCAACTTGACTCGGCGATCATTCATAACGATATCGAGGATTTGCTTGATATTTTCTTCAGTAACCACCTCTTTGGCCTTCCTGTTGATGGTATTGTTGCAGTGCTTGTTCGGCCGCGTTTAAATTCAGCAATCCAATATTTTACCATGTAATCTGAGGGAGCAGACTCACCGTAATGTTTATCGAGCTTTTCTTTTGTCTCTTTCGCCGTTTTCCCTTTCAAATAATAGTGTTTAATCACTGCACGAAATTCGCTTTTTTCCATTTTTCAAGAAACACAAAAGTTGCTTACTTCAAACGACTACAACAAATCAACTAATCGATGAATTTGGGTGAGATTTTAACAGCTGACGTTTGACAGATCGCAATTTCTAAAAAAAAAAGTTTTTGTGTTTGTGCTGCCATCTAGCGCTGGGTAGCTTCAATATCAATCTTCTCAGCTGCGAAGCATATCAGTAAATATTTCGTTAAGAAACTTTCGAAACGTCCCTGGTGTGTTTCTTAACCCAAACGGCATTCTAGAGAATTCTCGATCAACAACCGGAGGGTCCTCGCCGAAGACTCGTGCTCGGACAACAGATACATTGAGATTCAGTGTGGCGAGCGGGCGCAGATGCCATTGCCCACCAGAAACCCAAGAAAAACAGACTGGCCAAAGTTCAGGGAGGCACTGCGTAGCAATTACGTGACGCCACTGAAACTTCGCAAGGAGCAGAACATTGCGGCGGCTGTTGAACATCTCAACACCGCTCTAACAAACAGCTTCGAGCTAGCCTGTCCAACTAGACCTCCTCTTAGCCGGACTCCTGTTCCATGGTGGAATCGAGAGCTTCAGGTGCTGAGGCGTGAGTCTAGAAAACTCCTCAACAAGATGAATTTGATGAGGACTGGGAACGATATCGACGTGTTCAGAGGGACTACAAGAAGCTAATTCGGGATTCTAAAAGGACTTATTTTAGAGACTTCTGCAGTGATGTCGAATCCCTGAGTGACACGGCAAAACTGGTGAAAGTCCTGAAAAAGGACCAAATCGCTAAGCTGGGGTCGCTCAGGAAACCTGATGGCTCCTATACGGAGAGGCAAAGTGAGACACTCAGCTTGCTGTTGGAGTCACACTTTCCAGGAAATCAGGTAAGCATAACCCGTCAACAACCACCTTTGGTCGGAACTGTTGTCAGGGCAGCTACACCCTCTCGACATGATTGGTATGTCGCCAGAACTGTGGCGAATGAGGCAGCTATTATATTTGCTATCAAATCCTTTGACAGCTTCAAGTCGCCCGGACTGGATGGCATATATCCGATTGTGTTGAAGGAAGGCATTGAGTTAGTGTTGGCAGCACTGAAGAAGATCTTCACTGCATGTCTCGCACTGGCCTATGTACCACGCTCTTGGAGGATGGTGAGGGTTGCTTTCATTCCTAAGGTTGGAAGAGACGACTACACCCATCCCTAGAGCTTCAGACCTATTAGTATGACCTCGTTAATGCTAAAAAGTTTAGAACGGCTGGTAGAGCTTGTCATGCGTAGGGAGTCTCTGAAGACGCATCCACTCTCTCCATTTCAGCATGCCTATCAAAGCGGAAAATCCTGCGAGACGGCTCTGCAAAACCTTGTTGGAAGGATAGAGCGAGCCATCGACAGGAAAGAATACGCAATAGGAGTCTTTGTGGACATAGAGGGTGCGTTTGACAATGCTACTTTCGACAGTATGTGCGGCTCTGCTAGGCGGCATGGCGTAGACCGGGTCCTAGTAAATTGGATACGTTCAATGCTGGCCCAGAGAATCATAACGGTGCGGGCGGAGGAAGATTTGCTGGTGTCGACTGGGGTTAATAGAAGCTGTCCCCAAGGTGGCGTACTGTCTCCATTGCTCTGGTGCATGGTAATCGATCCCCTGCTTAACGCCATTAATGACTCGGGTGTATACGCTCAGGCATATGCGGATGATGTTGGCTGTCTTGTGACAGGTCCATCCCTTATGATTGTCTGCAAAAGGGTGCAGAGAACTCTGGACACGATTGACACTTGTTGCAGTGCGAATGGGCTGTCGGCTAATCCTGTCGAGATTGGTATTGTCCTCTTTATCAGAAGGAGAAAGCTTGATGGACTTATTCTGCCTACACTAAAAGGAGTCACTATCCAGCTATCCAAGGAAATCAAATATCTTGGAGTCATCCTTGATAACAAGCTTCTGTGGAAAACACATGTCGAACTGAAAACATCTGTCAGTTTTCTGGCAGTGTAAATGTGTTTTTGGTAAGACATGGGGTCTTTCCCCTAGTAAGGTCCTATGGATCTATACAGCTATGGTAAGACCTATTATCACCTATGCATAGATGGTTTGGATGAGCAGACTCTCTCTTATAGGGGTCAAAAAAGCTCTATCAAAACTACAACGTGCTGGGGCCATATGTTGTACCGGACATTTCCGACTACTCCTGGCCCGGTACTTGATGCTTTGGTGAATCTCCCGCCACTAGATGTCTTCATCCGCGGAGAGGCCGTTAAGGCCATCTGCAGAGTAAAACATAGTGGCCACTGGTATGGGGTGTACTCGATATTGGAGGCCGGCGCAGGCACTGACATCGATTCTGCAATCCTGTCTATGCCCCCGGACTCCATGTCGTTAACCGTCATACTAGAAAAGCGGTACAATGTGTTGCTGCCAGAGGCTCGTTCATGGTTAGATCCAGAGAACGAGCCCGGCAAACACTGCTGCCGTATTTTCACTGATGGCTCCAGGACTGAAGAAGGTTCAGGTTCTGGTGTCTTCGTGGAATCTTGTGGGACCCGTCGGTTCTTTGCCCTTGGTCTGCATGCGTCTGTGTTTCAGGCGGAGGTGTATGCGATACTTGAGGCGATGGAGTTTATTGTGGAAAACAGGTGGAAAGGCAAATCTATTTGTGTCTGCAGTGACAGCAAAGCTGCGCTTATGGCCTTGGATAGTCCGACCACCACTTCCACGATAGTCAGGTCCTGCAAATCCAGGCTAAATTGTGTTGGAAATCATAATAGTCTGACGCTGACTTGGGTCCCGGGACGCGCTGGCATTGCGGGTAACGAGACCTCTGACTCTTTGGCTAGGATGAGCTCCGAGGCTGTTTTTATTGGCCCTGAGCCTGTTCTGCCACTCCCTTCTGCTGCCATCAAAGCCACTGCAAACAAGTGGGTTGTTTCGACCCACAAGCGAGCATGGCGGGCTGAGAGAGGCTGAGGATGGACGAAAATTATGCTACCGGCTATCTCTGACCGATGGTCGCGGTTCCTTCTATCTTTAGGTAGGAGGGACTGCAGGCTGTTGGTTGGTGTGATGACAGAGCACTTTCTATGGGCTAGGCACATGGAAAGGATTGGCATATCAGACAGTGCGCTGCGCCCAGCCTGTGGAGAAGAAGACGAGACGGCGAACCATTTTCTTTGCGTCTGCCCTGCCTTTGCTCGAATCAGGTTTGGGATTTTTGGCACTGATGTGCTAAGGAGTAACCAACTTGGCTCCTTGGCACCACAGGATCTACTTCTATTTCTTAGGAGGTCAGGTAGATTTAAAGCCGAGTAAAAGGGAATTTTAAGAGCAGTACAATGGATATATACTCTGTCTGAGTGCTGCGCTTACTAGATTGTTCCGACAGAAAAAAAAAAAATTTAATTTTCTTGTCTTGTTTTTGGCTGATCGGGCCTTTTCGGTTGTATGTATTCCCTATTAAACATTTGTTGAAAATAATTTCTATCGTCACGTTTGACTTCTTCGCCGCTTTTATATTCTATTTCAGTGTTATCATGTACATCTAGTGCTAAAATTTGGCAAATAGCTTCATTAATTTCTTGACAATGAGTATAATGGCTGTAATCATAGGTTTCCGTATTGACACACGCGATATCTGTTATGCCTTCACACTTTTTTTTTCCAATTATTATTTATGGAATCTGTCGAAAGAAATAACAACAAATTTTGAAATCTTACAAGCTAATATTAAAGAACATTAGACTTTTGCCAATGCTAAGAACAAATATTTGAAAAAAGATGTTAATTTATAATTAATTAATTCATTGTTAGATTTATATGTTAACTAAGATCTATAATATAAATTTCTTTTTTAGGCGTTTGGGTTCTAAATGCAGCAGCAAATTTCGGGATAGCTCGTTTGGGGGGTTTTCAAATTTCAAAATGTAAACTTTGTTTAGTCTGCCTATTTCTTCTTGTACACTTGGAATTCGGAGATCATAGTGGATATTTGAATTTTTGATATACCAGGGTGCTCCTGTAGTTATTCGAAGTATCCTCGATTGCATTTTCAGGAATTTTTCTACGTTAGTACGTGTTCCACTACCCCACATCTGTACTCCGTAACTCCAAATCGATTTAATTATTGCTTTATGCAGTAGCACTTTATATTCCAATTTGAGCTTCGAGTTCTTACTTAGCAACCAGAATAATTACTGTAGTCTTAGTTTTATGTGTTTAACTTTTGCCTCTGTATGTTTGCTCCAGGTTAATCGCTGATCTAGGTGAATCCCAAGATATTTCACGCAGGTGTGTGTGTAGGTTATTTCAACACAATTGGTTTCATTGACTTTTATTTGCCATTTCTTTAACCATTTAATTAGTGTGCCGATGTGTATTTGTAGATTTCCCGTTGCTTTTATTGGATTAGTGTGAACACAAAAGATTGCCGTGTCATCAGCAAATGTGTGAGGTTGTTGCCTTTGAATCGGTGGGCATATCAGATGTATGTGAAGAATTGGACCGGGGACACTTCCTTGTGGGACTGTAGAACATATATTGTAGTTAGCCGAGATGTAAGTTTTATATTTCACTGTAAATTTCCTGTTTGTTAGATAACTTTGTAACAGTTTTTGTATATTTGGAGGCAAAAGCATTTTAATTTGGAAAATTAGACCGTCGTGCCAGATCTTATCGAATGCTTGTGCTTTACCAAGAAAAACCGCAGCACAGTATTGCTTATTTTCGAAGGATTTTTTATGACAGAAACTATTTGGTGCACTTGTTCCTTTGTACTGTGTCTCACTCGGAAACCAAATTGGCGCTGTGGCATTATTTTTCTGTTTTCCAATGTAGGTAGAATTTCTTTTAGTGGCAGTTTTTCAAATAATTTCGATATACGAGTAGATGGTAGAAGGCTTATAGGTCTATAAGAATCGACTTTGGTGACTTTCCTGCCTGGCTTAGCAATCATACTGTGCGTATAAATGCTTTGAAGATTTGCATTAGGTGCACTACCGCTATTTTTGGTAGATCAATAATCATCTTCGCGGTAATTTGGTCATGGCCCGGCGCTTTGTTGGGATTTATCTCATGCTTTATATTTAGTATATAAAATTTGTTTAATCTTAAAAACAATCCCATGGCTTTTTATTTAACTTTGGCAATGGAACCCCTAGTGCTTTGTCGTATGTTAATACCTTCTTCAGGTGGTTTGCAAATGCTGTCCCTTCTTCTGCTGTCCCAAATTGTGTTGGCGTAGGCCGTTTACATTCCAGTGGCAAAGTTTGAAGGTATTCATGGTTTCGATAGGAGCGCTTACATTAGCAGCGATTGATTTCTCATCATTTCTTGCATCATGTTTTGCATTCCAGACATAAACTGATTAATATTACTGAGAAGTGTTTGGAGGGTTTCTTCGAGGCTATGTTTCAATGGATCCTTTTGATTTTGTTGCGGCTGGTCTGCCTTTACTATATCTGCGTATGTTGTTTGATGTTGTAGCGTGTTAAAGTGTGTAACTTTTGGTTGTTCATTTGGGGAAGTGAATTTAATTTGTGGTATAAGTTTTTATTTCATTGCTGTAAAAACCGGACAAACCCTATAATTCGCAGTATGGTTACCGCCACAGTTGTTGCATTTTTTACTTTAGTATTAAGTTTAATCTTGGTACAGGTGGAAGATGCGTGCAAGTCTCCTTAAATTACGCAAACGCTTGGTAGTGTGCAGTTTTGTAAGCCCATATTCTTGGCAGTTAAAGCACTGTATGGGTAATTCGCTTGTGAGGTTCCTCTACCGTGATCTTTCTGTGCAATAGATACCGACGATCGTATATCGACAGCAGTTGTGGTATTTTATTTTTAATGTTGTACACTGATTTAGAACGAAACCCAATTTATTTAAGACCGTCTTTGATTTCAACAGGATCAACATTGCTTTCGATGCCATTGATGATTAATATAATACCTTTGCTGCTTTTAAGCTGGTATATATAGCAGCTGCTTTTATTGCCATCTAGTTCTTTTATAAATTTTCTATAGTTAGATTTTGGTTTCATGTATATTGCCTTTTATTAAGGGAATCACATGAAAGTTACTTTCACCCGCAATTCGGGTTTTTTTTTAACTAAAGCGCTATTGTTTCTTTCTCTTAAGTAAATTGGAGGTGGTTTATATGTTTTGTTCATTGCTTGCACTTCATTTAGCTGATCTTCATTATCTAAAAGTTCAAATCGATTTTCGTTCGACTCACCACTCTTTTTAATTTTAGCAGATTTTAGTCCGGTAGTAGGGCTTCTTTTTCGTTTCACTGCGGTTATATACGAGTATCTATCCATTCTAGTTTGTGTTGGGTTTTTCAGTTGTTTAGTTGGAGAACCATCTTCCTAAAAAAAATCAGATCCTACTTCTGATGAAATGCGCGCTGAGTTGAAATAAAACTTCACTCGTTGGATTTGCTGTCATCCCATCGGATGCATCCCCGGGTGGCGAATAAAGGGCCCCTTTCTGTAGGCAGATGTAGGTCACTTCGGTACTTCCTTTGAAGCACAAGAGCTATGTCGGATATCTATAGAAAATTAATGGTTAGAAAGTAGGATGCGATTCGCGGACCAAACTGGCTAGAGAGGAGTCCCGAATTAAAACCAAAAAAGTAATGGTTAACGATAAGATAACTACTCCAGGTGGAATCCACAAATGTGGCAATCCATCCGCTTCGGCGGCAGGGACACGGAGTTTGGAGGTCCCACCCACGTCTGTACCTTCCTGGCTTGATACGTAACATATTCTGGAGGAGAGCGCTCGATTAATCCAGTCGTTTCCCCTCCAGCATTTTCATGCGAGGACATCGCGGATCCAGAGGATCCGAGTCGCGTAGCTGTTTCGGCAGTAAAACGACCTCCGTTAGTAATGCGAGTTCTATGACATGTTGAAAGAAAGAAGGAAGAGGCAGGCTACACTATACAGGGAGAAACTTTGTTGCGGGAAGGTCAGCCCTTCCGCAACTCTGTCTTCCAAAAGGCCGCAATCGGTTGAGGTCACTCCAACCAATGCCACCGCGACTTCGGAAAACAAAGCAGGAGGGCTGCGAATAAAAATGCTGCCACACTGTGCTCCTCTGTCAGTGCAACGGGAGGCGCTACGAGCCAACAAGCTACGAGCGAATCCCTATAGCTGATGGGGGAGGTGCCTGATGGAGGTACTGAAGCTGCGACAAGAAGCCCTGAGGCTGTAGCAAAGGGTGGTATCTCAACCCCGAGGGGTCCGAGTGCTACCAAACAGCAGTCAATGTGGTACTTGGAGGCGGTTGTAAGAGGTCTCGGTCCTCTAAGCTTTCTTCCGAAAATCCAACTGCCTGCCCGGCAAAATCTGTGTCGGAAATAAAGTTGGATGAATGACTCTTCTGGACCATGCTCTCCTGTGGCAATGCCTCCCATATGGAGAAGGTTATTGGCCCTCAGCCCCTGGCTATAATTGGACGGAGGGGGACGGATCGTAGGATAGTTGATGCAGGAATTAAACACTGCAAAAACCATCTTATGAAACGCGTTATCCTCTCGGGGAAAAGCGGTGGGCTATGAGACGAAGGACCGAACCTTATGGCTAAAGTGCTCATCTCTGGCCAACTTCGAATGTATCCGAACAGAGGTTGGAAGGATCCCCGCTCTGGGAAAAACTCTCTCAAAGAAGGCAATCGGATGGTTTTAGGATTCAGATCTGAAGACAGACGCTGTGCTTCCGGATCTACGTGCCCAGAACCCAGGCATTGAAGGGGGAAGAACCGGAAAAACAAAGTAGGTTCGACTCTTGTTGTGCGACTGGACCAAAACTCTGAGTTGTTCTGGGGTCTAGGTACGAAAACCGCCTAAACCTGTTCTTTGGGTGATAATATTTAAGGTCTTCCCAAAATAATAATCCAGGCCGCACCGATTAATTTGCAGCATTCAAAAGTCGCTACTGCTCTCCTAATTAGACGGCTTTCCTGGCATTTTCCTTTATAACAACTATTCAGGAGCCATGGGTCCTTGAAGAACTTGGGGCGTTAAAGATGACAAGAGTTCCAGCAGCCCAAGAACCAGTCTTATAGTATCTTCTCAGCTAGAAGTAACCATGGGTCCTTAAAGGACGTCTATGAGGACTTGGGGCGTTAAAGACGACAAGAGTTCCAGTAGCCCAAGAACCAGTCTTATAGTATTTTCTCAGCTAGAAGTAACTTGGGTAAAATTCTGTTGCCAAGACCTGGTAGCTGCTAGAGGGACCTACAAAATTATTCATGGAGGATTAGTGCAAACTTTGGTTGCTAGAAACACAGTGGCAGATTCAAAGAAAATTAAAATGGAATGTCAAATATAGTAAAATGGATGTCTTGTGGTCTGAGTGCTATATTCGACTAGTGGCAGAGTAGTAAATAGAAAATCATTTATTAATAACAATCGGAAACGCTTTGTTTTTGCAAAAATATTTCGATAAAAGTAAATGCTTTTAAAAAGAGGTTTATTCGATATAATATAATGTAAATATAATTTAAAAATCTCAGATAGCCAGATTCTTTGGTGATATATCTGGGGATGTTTTAGTGATTCGGGCGTGCAAATTTTTATTGTTGGTATAAATAATTCGACATCACTCTTTTAAAATGAAAATAATGCCAGAGTGCAGAAACATTAGGCTTACAGGGTAATTTTATCATTCTATAAGATAACGACCCGTAGTACACAGCTTTGGAAATGCTGGCAATTGTATTTCAAAGTATTTAAAAACGCTGCCCCTGAGTGTAGCTATCAATCCACCTGATAATGGATGAAAATAAATTCAGTTGCAGTTGTTTGTGGATTGATTCAAAATATCTCCAAACCAACAAAACAGCTTGTAGAATCCACGTCACGACGTCAAAAGCACCTTTAGAGTATAGGGATATCCAACAAAGTACTAAAATACTGTTAAGTTACCTTAGCTGCCATTATTAAAAGTTACGAGCATGCATTATTTTTATATATTTTAAATTTAGTTTTTGAAACTTCAAAATATGTGAAATAAATTTTTTTTATAATAAATAAATGGTGATTTTTTGTCAACACAAATTGAAATACTGAGTGTTCATGTCGTGAAGACCGATGGCTGCCACCCGGAGCGAGCGTCACCATATTCTGCCTCTCAATTCGGAGTATGGAATGCTGCGGAGAGATTTCCCCGCACCATGTCTCTCCGGAATGTGCGTAGAGAGCGCGGGCAAACACTCGTGCCGGTCAAAATACATTTACCAGGTATTATTAATAGAAGACCGCTCTCCAAATGTAATTTTCTCTCAGTCATAATAAGTGTCAAAATAAATAAACAATGTTGCTTCTTTTGTAAATTTTGGCCGCTATTTTTGGGCTTTGCAGTTTTTTTCGTAATAAGTAAATACTCAAATGCCCTTTATTTTTTTCGGTTTTTTTCATTTATTATTATTTAAAAACAAAATTATACATACACACATATAACAACTAATACAACTTAAAATAATATTTTTAATAATTTACTATTACCTATTATTCTCTGGTTTTTTTTTTGAGTTGCGAATTTTTTATTTAAAAGTTTAATTCTAAAATACATTCGACATTTAAAAAAAAATTGTTTTACCGCATTTCGTAAATTAACTTTAGTGCTTAATTTCATTAACTTTTCACGGAAATTCTTGCAGTGCACAATTGTATTTCCCTTGAAGTCTATAAAAATGATTTCTAATGATTTGATCAGACACAAAAAAATTTCTGAAGGCTTTTTAAGACCTCCTTTTGAGACTTGGTCCACCCATGTCCAAGTGCCGCCTTTAAATTCATGCTCATTAAGCTTAAGTCTTCGAAAAATATTCCAAGCACAATAATTTATTTATTTCCTTTTTTTAGTTTGTTTTGGTATACAACATTCGTTAAGAGAGCAGATTTGACACATATTATGACTGTTTTCCTCTCACTCTCTCAATTAATAATACCTGGTAAATGTATTTTGGTGCCGGTCAACAGTCTACCGCCGATCGGCCCTGTCAATCGCTTAAATGCGATTTCTCGCCACTTGACTCGGCCACTTCTTTTTGGACCATCGAGGGAGCAACACCACTATTTGGATCTGGACCAGAGAGGCAGCAGCATCAAAGGAACAAATTAAAATTGGATTTTTTAGGCAACAAACATTTTTAGCAGCATAAATAATATGCTAGTTATTTAAGAGTAAATCAAAACTCAATTCGTTTGTAATGTAATGAAGATTTATTAGTAATAATTAAAATAAATAATTAAACTGGAACAAAAAAAACATATACTCGTATTCTAATATCGAACAGAAGAAACACTCAGTTTTGAAATTTTTGGTTCAATTTAGTGCAATACACCAAATCATTTTAAATTGTAGGTTGTACGAATATGGATTTTTCACTTTGAAGTATGCACACTGTGTGTATTGTGTTTGGTGTTCTAAGAGTCGTTTTAAAATTTAAATACTATTACAATCCATATAAAAATATATCTAAAATATTCAATATATTGTTACGAAATTGCCCTCCTGACAATTTACTCTAACTATACTCGGACTCGTACCACTGGATTGTGTAGGAATCAAACAGTCGCTGGTTAAATTAAAATAATTAACTTTATTTAAATATTACTATTTACACACTTAATATTTACACATTTATTTTATTACAATTTGCACTTTATTTAATAATTCATTTGATCACTTTATTTCTTCTTAATACTGTAACTGCTACAAATGAAATGCACGATGCACTGTTACGATTAAAATTCTGCGTCTCGACTTTGAATTCATGGTAGTTTATATACCTTTCGAATGGTTGAAGTAGAAAATTGTAGAATATTCCCTATACTTCGGTGGCAATTCGAGAACATTTTCGAATTTTATCTACACTTGGAAAGAGGGTTCTTGAGTAAGCTTTTTTTGTTTCGATTAGATCGTGTCTTGACTTATATACATAGGGTGGTGCACTCATTCTCAAACTCCAAATGGGATCCTACAAGTATGCAATCATTTATGTTTCAATATATTACCAATGAATATTAGAATATAAATCAAGTTTTATACTTATATTTTATAAAAAAAAATGTATTGTGATTATTTTTTTGAACTTCTTTATTTGAAAACGATTTTAAAACTGACTTATATAAATGTTCTTACACTAAATGCAACCTAACTGAATAGCCTGAAATTGCTGATTTCGAACTTCGCGGGAAACCTCGTTGGGATATGGTCAGTATTTACTTATTTAGCCAGATGCGCGTGTTGACTGAATTACCTGCGCAAATTGGTTGTTGCCGCTTTTTGTAACACAATATTTGAGACGTTAACGTATATATTGAAAATTTTTAAGTTATTAATGATTTTATTAGCAGCGCTGCAGTTTCATAACAATCACATTCAAAGCGTTTCACGAACGCTTGTATAAGTTAATTTTTATTAATCCTACTATATACATAGGCTTCTCCGCTTCTCAATCCAAAGACGGTTTCAGTTAATTTTATTTACTTTTGCATTTAGGTACCCTACTATGTAGGTTTGAGGCTTAATTCAGACTAACTTAACTTTATCATTTCTTAACTATTGATTGCAAAAATAATACTGTTATTACAACAATCATTTTAACGACCATTGGTTTTATGGCAGTCAAGTAAGCTGAGAACAATAGTATTGGTTTTCTAAAATAAATTCCTTTTTAATTGTAATCAAGCTGTATAAAAGGTATTTTTTTTAATTTTGAATTGATAGGGTTCCATATTTGTTAAATCGTTGAGAATTTGAATGAACGACTGTCAGCACTAAAATTGAATTTTCAATGTCCATAAAATATTTTTAGCCTAAAGTGCAAAAAACTCTCAACTCGCGTAGCATCTGGATTTATGTCCAGTATTGGCGAGCTTCCAAAATTGGATTGGCCACACGTCGGCATGGGATACTCCATTAAAAGGCTTTAGCGTATGATACTCGTACCTCAACTGGACGGAAACGAACGAATAAATTTTTAATATATGCTTTTATTTGTGGAGAACTGGTAACAACATTTGGAAGCGATGTCCACCAGAAGCACTAAATCGTGCTATTTTTTAAATGAACAACAAAATATTTGGCTACCAAATTAACTTGCGTACTACTTCTTTTGTACACGCCTATTTGCTTCGTGTTGCTCATGTATACATTTATTCAGTATTTATTAGAAAAATTGCTCTCGCAAATTTCGTACATCTTGGTCACGGCGCCAATATTTAAGAATGTAAAGAAAACAGAACATTTACTAAAAATAATTCAAGGATCGGTTGCATTTTTTAGAATTTCCAAATATGCATTCAACAGACCACAGACTAAATATTGGTATCAAGTCATCAATGTAAGGCAGATCTAGAGAACTGAGATACAGGAAAAAAAATGCTGAAGTCAAATGTGAAAGAAAATTATCCGAATAATAGAATTAATTCTACACAGAATATGAAATGTGATTTGACACAAAGGAAAGAAATTAATATGGAATCCTTGGAGTCCCAACTGATCAATAAGCTCGTGGGTATTTAGTGAAACTTCAACCCGGGGCCGTAGCTTGAGTTGAATTTAAGGTAAGGCAGAGCTAGTTACAGTTAGGGCGGAAATAAAAAGTTTACTTGTTCTGATCTGGTTAATCTATTTTCGTCGTACTTGACTTGTAAGTGTGAGGGAATAAGGTAGTCATTTATTATCGGTAGAGGATGATGGATAGATATGAGCAAAAAATGTATTTATTCAGGTTTATATTATTTCTAAAAATATATTATATTCAATATAAAAATGAAGAGTCCTTCCTTAAAACAGCTGAATTCTTCGATTCGCCATATTTTAAAATCATTCATTCTGATCAACTGAATTCGTTCGTTTATTTTCAAAGGCCAAAAATACCATGCCTGCCTAACTTTCGTGACCCTCTGACAGCCTCTTAGGCGGTGTCACTTTAATTGCAGTCAAAGGTGAAAACATAGATTCGCACACAGCAGTGCTTAATCCTATGGCCGCTAAACACCAAAAAGTTCATATGTCTCTTTGAACGCCTCCGGCTGCAAAATTTGTACAAAATTCCATTTTATCCTCGCGGCAACTAAAATAAGCTTTGACCATAGAAGCCTCTTCTCTTGATGAAATAGTTATTTGGCTGCTCGCGAGCTCTAACGTAGCGTTGCCAATAAAAACAATGTAATATAATATAAGAAATACAATGTAAGAAATAAGTATATAATATATAATATATAATGTAAGAAATAAGTGTATAATGTATTTCCTCGAGTTTCCAGAAATTGTGCCACGTCCAGTAACCAAGATGATTCCGGATTGTACGAAACGCTGTAGCACACTTCACACCAGCTCCAGCGCAGACAACACGAAGTGTGTTGTTCAGCAGCCAACACAGGCTACTTCCGCTTGCCCATAAACACGCTATGCGACAGCGACAGTGTGTCAATAGATGGCGCGCGGAACTAGTGCCTGCTTGCGTTGGCGTACCCGACAACTGGGTGGGTGTAGTGGTGTCGCCACAGGTACTCCTCCCCCAGTGCTCGGCATAGGAGGCGCGGAGAACGATACCCGTTTCGTCGCTCGACTCCTCGGCTGGGGTGAGGCCTGTCCGCCTGAGCGGGGCGTTGGTTGACTCCTCAGATGACTCCTTGGATGGATCGCTGGCGGGTCATTTGTCGCTGACGATGACGACGATTGCGGCGATGGCGATCAGATTGGCGATGGTGATCGGGGTGCCTGCAGCGATGGCGACGATGTTGAGACACTCACCTCGAGATAGGCCGGCTTCAAACAGTCCGTAGAGATGGCTTTCTCGACGCCGTTCAAGTCGATGATGAAACTCTTGTCGTTGACCCGGCGGAGTACCTTATGGGGGCCCGTATATGGTGGCTCGAGTGGCCTCCGGATTTTGTCCAGCTTGCAGAATGCGTGCGTGCAGGTGAGCAATTCTTTGAAGATGAACGGCTTCTGTTTCGAGTGGTTGGACGCTGGCACTGGTCTGATCGCTTTTACCAGCTTGCGCAACTGCTCGATGAAAACCGGTTGGGTGGGGTCGTCCAGAAATCTGCATAGCAATTTTAATTTTTTTCGTGAAGAAATAATGTCTCTACTAAAAGTTGAACAAACTTAATTTAATTATTATTATATTTAGTTTATGTACAATTTTGTAAGCTTTCCTCATTACGAACTTTTCTAATAACCTAATGAATTGTTAAATAAATCTCAATTTTTGTTAAAACTGTTATGAGAAGCAATACCGAAAACATTATTATTCAAAGATACTTTCATGTGATACGACACCAATAAGAAACTGATAAGAGTGTATGGTAAGGTAAGCCCGACTTTGTAATACCCAGCACCGCTATAATAAGATATGTGCCTTAGAAGAGTGCGTGGCCGTTAGGCTTGCTCAATTAGTATACACACAGCGCTGGGAAAGGATCTCGGAAAGCAAATTGCAAAAGAATATAAAAAAAGTTTTTTTTTCCCAAAAATGGGCGTGGTTTTTGTTCCTATCGGAGCCATATTTCACACCAACATAATCTCTGACCACATTAACCTATATATAAAATTTCATTAAAATAAGTCTACTAATAACAGAGTTATGAGTTTTTAGATCCTAAATAGGTCAAAAGTGCCACTGTGCAGTGGCTCGCCAGCTTCCATTCGGCTTTGGTACCATGTGTAACGGACTAGCCCATGGGCTCGATGATGGCCGTACCACCCCCTTGTCGAGGAGGTCAGCGAACTCTTCTTTGGCAGCAGCGAGTCGTTCACCGACGAGTCTACGGGGGCGCTCGAAAACGGGAGGGCCCTCCGTGACGATGAAGTGTTGTACCGGCAAGTCTGGTACAGTGGCCATGACCACTGCTGGTGAAGCGAGTTGCAGGAAGCGCTGGACGAGCTCTCTATACCGGTCGCCATGTGGTCCCACAGGTGCATCAATGCGAGCCACTGTGGAGATGCCGTAGATTCGATCCGAGTCCATGCGGCCTGTTGCCGCGATATTGGTAAGGGGGTCTACGATGCTTCGTCCCCTCAGGTCTACCAGGAGCCCATAGTATGCCAGAAAGTCCGCCCCGAGAATGGCGGTTTGTACATCGGCCACAATGAAAATCCCGCCGCAGGGCGAGGTTCAGCTTCAGCGTGAGCTGCCCGTATGTGGCTATCGGCAACGAGTTGGAGGCGTACAGCGTGAGACTGTTTCGCTGTAGTTTGCGGGCGACCGTTCCCCTCGGCAGTAAGGAGACCACTGAATCAGAGTCTACGAGAAAGCGAGTGGATGTCGTTCGATCCGTCACGTGTAGGCGTTTTTCGGTTGTTGGATGGCCGGCGTAGTTCGCGCAAGTCGGCGTCGGCAGCGCTAGTTTCCCGACGGCGTCGAGGCGGCGGCCACGGCGGCGGCAAAGATACACGGTGGTCGGCACTGCTGTGCTGTCGCCCCGTATTTCTGATGGTACCAACTTTGGCTAGGCGCTGTGGAGCGATCTCGGTGCCGGCTGGGGATACGGGTATCAGCGCGACCCCTCTGAAGTGGGGCGTAATCTTACGCAGCAGCTCCTGGTTCTCCCGCGTTAGCGCCACAAGCTGTGCCACTGACTGGCGCAACGCGGCAAGCTCTGCGTGCACGGAGTTACCCGTCAAATCGTGCGACGCTCTGCTCGCGAATGGAGAGCGGGGTCGAAAAGCGGAGGTGACGTAGCTGCCACCATAGGTCCATTGTCGACCAGCTCGTCAGCTGCCTCGGCGAGCTCCTCCAGGCTGATACCCTTCAGAATCTTGAGAAGCCGTCGCGTTGACGGCGGCATCAAATCGAGCCACTTCACTCGGATGACGTCATCCGTGGCCCTGTCACCTGCCAAGGCGCGCATCTGCCGCAGGAGTTGAGACGGCTTCCTGTCACCCAGCTCGAGTTGGGTGAGTAGCTTGTGGAGCTGTCGATCCGCCGAGTCGATGAGGCGATTCAGTATGGCTGCCTTCAGCGCCTCATACTTCCCCGCGGGCGGCACTGTGCGGAATACATTCGCAACCTCGGAAATGGTCGCCGGGTCGAGCGCCGCAACTACCAAATTGTAACGGCTGTTATCGTTGCGCACATGGAACGCGGCCTTGATCTGATAAAACCACAGATCGGGGTTACTCCTCCAGAAAGTTGGGAGCCGGCAGCTGTTCACCGCCTCGATCGCGGGCGGCGACGAAAAGGAGGTGTGTCCCCCAGGTTCCTCTCGACGATGTAGCGGCGGGTGTGTCGGTAGCAGCAATGGCGTTGGTATAGCCAGCTGTGCGTGCGGTGGTTGTAGCTGCTGATGCGGAGCATACGTTGGCTGTAGTGGCTGCTGCAGGGCCTCGTACGAGGCTTGAGACGGCGGCTGCTCCGGTGGTGCCGGCGACGCCGGTCCTGAGACCGTTGGCGAGAGGAGCATCATGTACGTCGTGTGCTCGTTATATCTTGTACCCCTCTGGGTGGGGCGAATACGTCTTTACATCACGTCAGGGTCCCCAATTTGGCTGCGCTGGAGCTGGTGTGAAGTGTGCTAGAGCGTTTCGTGCAATCCGGAATCATCTTGGTTACTGGATGTGCACAATTTCTGGAAACTCGAGGAAATACATTATACACTTACTTCTTCTATTACATTGTTTTTATTGGCAATGCTACGTTCGAGCTCGCGAGCAGCCAAAGTTATACCTGAAATATAAGTTCAAATTGTGGATTGGACATAATTAAAGAACACTTATAATTTGCACACATATACCAAAATTTTTCCACGGTACCATTTTGCCTACAACGAATTCATCGAGCTTATGAGTTTAGTAGATCGTCGTTGTCCGAAAAACTTCTGTGTAATTGAGTAATTAGTATGTCCAACGTTTCGAAATACTCAGATTTAAATGGCTGAGCATTCTGGGCTTTTGTACTTTGTCTCTCAAAGGAACAGGAAAGGGCATACATCAAGTAGTCATCCAACCAATTTGATTTTTTGATTAGCTTCTTCTGGGTCTGGATCCTATTTTCGAAATCGCCGCTTGTCATAGATTTAGTTTCTTCCAAACGTTTTTGATACATTTCATCTGATCTCACTTTTGCCATTGCTGTGGCATCTTTCAATCTTGTGCTTCGTGCCTGTAAAGCTGAGTCTGCAGGCTAAAGCATGGATAAGATTTTTTAAGCCACAACCATGGGCATTCCGAATTCCAAGTTGAGCATGACTTTTTTAATACCGACACTCCTCGCGTAACTGCTAAATCTGTTTTTAATTTCATCTTCTTCAAAATCGGTGAATAGTTATCGTTTACAACTTTTATAGTCGCCAAGTTTCCTGACCAACGCTGTTCGAGGGCCCGGTCGATACTTTTTCCACCATAAAAGGCGGCTCATTTGCCATGGTGAAAGCATTCATATAACATGATGGATTGATCAAAAATAAACGAATGAATCATTTCTGAGATGTTCCTGATGGCAAACGATGTGTATAGCAGTGAACATAAGGGATTTTTCGGCCCAATTCATTTTCTATACTGGTCGCAACTCCCGAAACTTCCCCACTATTTACATTTGCGCCATTACAGTATGAGGTCAATGTTATTTTCCGTGAGGGTATTTAATGTGAATTCCGTAAAAGTGGCTTCATCGAGATTTCGGTAGTTGTAACTGTTAGCAACGACTCATTGACGATTCCATCCTGAACGTAACGTATTACTATTGCAATATTTTCTCCGTTATTTTTATCTCTCGTCCCTTCTTCTATTAGAGTAAACCACTTCACGTCAGAATCCTCAACATCTCTAATAATGGAACTTCGTACTGCTTGAACCATTGGCTGAATTAATTTAATTTTGAATTTCAGTAAACGATATGTTGCATTTTGTGGTATATGATTGAGACCCTCCTTGAAATTCGAATCTTTCATGCACATGTATTCAAATAAATTCTGAAATAATCCTTGTTCTTTTGCTTCCTCCAAAATATAATTTCCACGCAAAGCTAATTCGTTGGCAACTAAAAATTGTATTACTTCAATACGTAATACCTGTTTTTTTCTAATCTCTTTTGAGGTATCAACTTTTCAACTCTGCTATTTGTACATATTCTGTGTAATTTTTCCTTCCACATATCCATGGCTTCGATATGAGAAATGGATTTTTCGTGTTTTGGAAAACCAGTTTTCGAATCAGTGGCTTTTTTCCAGTTTCTGAATCCTGTGGAAGTGTACGAAATCTGTTTGCTTCCATGAGGTAAAAATTGCTGACAAGGATAGCAAAAAGCAGCATCTTTATTGACGGAATCTGCAATCATTTATATCGCTTGAACCAATCCGCTACAAAGGTCCTACTATTTTCTTTTGGATATATGTCTAAAATAACTGCCTTTATCGGTTCTCCGATTTGTGCAATATCGGAAGGAATACCATAGCTAACATTACAAAAATATTTCAGCGAACCTATTTCCATAGGAAAAGGAGTTGCAATTGTATTTTCTGCTTTCATCTGGCATTCTTTTTGGCCAATTTCCTCTTCAACTCTTCTGTTTTGCTAAAGAAAGCACTTATATCCATCGAGAAATCAATTAGTGTTCACTTCACAGAATAAAATAAATAAACCATTGTGTCGCTAACTGATTGAAACACTATATCTACACTATACCGCAGATAACGGAGTTATGGTAGTGTCACAATTCTGTGAATATCGTATACCGGGTTGTGTATGTATCAAAACATCTCAATTATACATTTGTTGCAGATATTATTATGCACATGTTTTTTAGGTATTTAGTTTTTTATGCATTGCACACAATTGTAATACTGGACAAAATATTTAAATATGATATGTAAATAATATGGACTTTTTTGTTATTAGTGTTTATTTCAGGAGTATATTTATGACTAGAATCATATCTATTCAAAGTACCTTCCCGGATACTTGAAAACACAACTTTAGTACTCGGTACCGAATTACATTAGATTCAGTAAATCGTTAATTTCGTTATTTGGTGAAACAAGAGAGCAATAGTTTTCCGCTCTGGGAAAAGATATGGAAACCGTGGTTAATTCAGAATCGTTTAGATGTCGCTCCGGTAGTAGTAATCATTTTTACCATAACATCATACTACGAACAAACAGTTTACTTATCATATTATCTTAGTTGATTGTATTTTTTAAGGTAGGGCATTGGTATTTTAAGGTAGGGCATTGCCCCACAATGCCCCTCCCCCCATAGCTACGGCCCTGCTTCAATCTAACGTAATTTAAAGCGATGCTGCCAAAGTGGTTTTCATTCGTTGTCGTTTAAAAAAGCCACAACTGTAATAGCTGTGAGTAAAGTCATAGAGATTTATTTACGCTGCTCTCCTCTTAACCATAAATTTCAATCTGCTCTCTATACTTCAGTGTGTTCTCAGTTATTTTCAATTAGGATTCTATTATGCAGAATATTTTGATTTTCATTTTATAGTTCACACATATTCATGTAAAAACAAATAGTACTTATTAAAAATTGTAAAGGAATGCATCGAAAGAATGCATTAAAAAGAAGTGTTTTGGTACGTAGACCCATCGGTGAAGATATCAGTGCCTAAAATTCAGCTCGTGATAATTATCTAGGAATAATTTTTAGTGTACGGTGTGGGCTGAGGAGTGTTTACTCACATTTTGGAAGTCGTAGAAGAAATAAAATGCACGTGGGTTGCCACACAGAACATTCATTAGGAGCCTTTAGAATTGAAGATGTTGGCATAATTGATAAATCTCTTTATGGTAGATTGTCTATTTGACATTTCAGTGGATTTTTTTGTTGCAGCAGAGGAGTTAGAGAGCTACTCTCGTAATGGTATGTATCAGGAATCGACGGCAGCCCAGCTTCGGTTAAAATACTTAATAGGCGATGTTGGGTATGCTCGAATGCTCTTGTTGTATGGCATGCTGGGCTGACTCTCTTAATTATTAATAACTATTTAATTTCAATTTTAATTTAAAGACCATAATCAATTTATGATATATTAAGAATCGTGTTAAGTTAATTAATGTCGATGTATCAATTGGGCTATCCTTAAAAGATAGATATTTAATTATATATATCCTTTTCTTTGAGAAAAATACATAAACACAAACATTTCTTTCTAAGATTTTGGGAGTGTGTTGTTGAACTTCTGTGTAAGTAAATAATTGTCCAACCAAAAATGAAACTGCTTGAAAATTAGCAATTATACAATTTAGTTAGTATGCGCCTGGTGGGGGTTAATTTCATAAATGGATATGGCCCTTGATGTATGCATATAATACAATGTATTATTTGGATGACGCATTTGCATTTAATTGCAAACATTTATTAAGAATGGAATCCATATCTTCGTTCTACATAGATCAAGTGCCTGCTCTTATTAAAATAATAAACAATTTAGAAAAATTATTACAATTTTATAATAAAACCATTACTTTAAAAGTATTTCATATCTTTGCCCAAGCATCTTCTATAATTCAATGCACATATATATTGATACTCACTGCCCACTAGTTTCCTTGCCAGCAGGCTTTCTCGATGTATACAAAAAAACACACAGCGTATACAAACTGTCGACCGCCCTGAATCCTCCCCGGACTCCTATGCTATAGTTCACACATTTACATACAGTTCCACGTGTCTCAACCTCCCACACCACAATTGCGTATAGCAGGAGTAGTCGGGCCACTTGTTTCATTGATCCGCTACCTCACACAATATTTCACTCTCAATTGACACTGTTCAAACATTTCCACGCTTTACATAATTTTATTTTCCAGACATAGTGGCCGCAGAAGAGACCTGGATATCATTTTTCGCAAAATTTCAACTGCTTTTTTACATTTATTAGGTTTTATTTAAATCTCACTTTCAAAATCGCAAATTCTAAATTTAAATTCAAATCCAGGACACCGATTAGTGCTCCCTCTTCAAATATAAAATTATATTTCAGGTTGTCAAAAGCGATCAGTTGTTTTCACCAAACTGACAAGCCAGTTTAGTGATATTGTAGTTGTTGTGGACTAGTTGTAGCCTTCCGGCCACCTTCCTCCTCCTGTAATATTTGTTTTGTTTTAAATTATGGTTTGTTCGAATCAAACAATTGTTTTTAATTTTTCATTTGAGAATAAATGCATTTGCATGCAAAAATTGGGGACAAGGCTGAATGTATAAATTATAAATTATTTTAACAATTTCTTAAGTGAATTGTTATTAGATTAAACCACTGAAATCTAAATGTTTTAAATTACACCTGTCCCCCGAATTATACGGCACTTGTTTGACACTATTTCACTTTTACACGGATTATAAATTAACAGATTTCAAACAACTGGTAAAATGTATATGCCGCTCCATATACGCCTATGTAATCACCAATAGAGCATGAGTATTCTCAGATTACTGAGTTAGCCCAGGAGACGAGAAGGTTTTGAGGATTTAGCTGTGACAGATATTAAAGAAATAATGGCTGATGAAGAATTGAATGAAGATGAACACGATTCATGAAACAAACCAACATGATGAAGACAATGATTCTGATGAAGATCAATCTGAACCAGTTGCGTTCGTAGCACGAATCATAAGCGTAGGACTTGAATTGGGAAGAAAATGGGGCCACCATTTCTGCAATATGACCAAAATGTTGATCGAGCTCTCCGATTCCAGCGAGACCTTCGTAAATGCTTAAAGATTTAGCAAAAAAACCTACGCAAATGATAATTACGGGTTTCATGATGAAAGTGATATCATTCCTATCAGAGAGAAAAGACTGATAGTTTATTAAAATTCCTTGTTCCTAATGTAAAATAAATTAAATGTGTACTTATATTACTTTCATTCATATTGTTGATTTATAAACTAAGTATAATTTTAAGTTTTCCAAGATGTCTTACTTTATGTTTTGTTTACTTAAATAAATAACTGAATCGGGCATATTTTGGGGTTTTTTTCGTATTACACGATTTTACTTAGCAAAATCCAAGATTTCAATTTACACGGTTTTGTGTAGAACCTATCTTCCGTGAAAATCGGGGGATAAGTGTACTTTTTACAATTCCTTGCTCTAACTATTATTAAAATTAATTCACATAAATATATGCGGTTGTGATAACGTGATTATGTGTCAAAACAGAGATTATAGAAATACGAAGAAAAACTCCACGTCGAAATGCAGAAAGGCCGCTGTTAGGGCTGCATTGCTTTTGAAGATTCGTAATGTCAAAGATTTCAATTCTGTATCGGTCTGGAAAATACTATTATATGTGCCCAGTGGTATTGGAATACCTTATTAGATGATTCTATTTTTTGGTTAATAATCACCTGCAACTGAAGGCAGTTTAGAACAAATTCATATACTAATTAGTATATAAAATAAGTTAGGTGAAATTGGAATATTGCTAATTTTACCCTGAGCTGGAGGGACAAATATTGTTTAGTTTCACACCGAAACATACCTAATTACTTAATCGTATAATCTGAGACGAAGAAGATTATAATATTCGGAATTTCATTTAGAGCTTAATTGCAGCTGCTGATCGTATGTTGTGCAAGGATGCTGTATGTAGTTGTGCAAGGATGCTAACCAATTATTTTTGTCTGGGGTTTGGAAGGTCCACGTAGCTCTTTTGACACAGGCTAGCGTTTGTAGCTTGTTGAGTTCAGTAATTAACGAGTCCTACATTAAATTAGGCTATCACACAAAATACTTCAAAGGGTTCAATTGAAATTAAAATCATACAAAATCATACAAAATACAATTTCGAGTGACACATCAAGTAATTTCAAAAAGTCTTTCTATCCCCAGAAAGCCTTAAATTGCATGTGCATTTCGAATTTGATGATAAATTATCAGGTTCTATATCTAAATTATCTACGATAAAGTTGGCTAAAAACTGTGAAAGCAAGTTGAACGGATACTTCCAATGGTGTCCCTCAATTTTAATACTGCGCTTGGTTCACTACCTGCAATGTTTAGGCTCATTAATATAATATATACTACAATATACATACATGAAGCAATAAGTACGAGAATATATGCTATAAGACATGTACAAAACAACTACGTTGAAGCAGGTCAATTTAACAAAAATAACACAGTTCATACAAAAATAACACAATAAAGGCCAGAAGACAAACGGACAAAAGAAAATTGTCTGTGGTTGAAGTGCTCACGTACGAATGTGTCTGCATGCTTCGTTTTCTGTATGCAAACTGAGCCTAAAGGCTTGCAAGCTTAATTCAAATTTACCGGTAGTAATCACGAAGTTAATAGAATTCGTAATTTCATGGCCATGGGAGATGCAAATTTAAGATAAGGATGCCTTTCTGCGACTAGTGTTGATTGCTGTCAGACATTCCCCAAGAATAGCATGTTTCTATTTTTTTCACTGTTATTTTCGTCAGCTTCAACCAAATAGAGATAATAGCTCCTTGATTGACGTCGAGTTTGAACCACTGCGCACGAAATCATGTAAAATTGCTCTTCATCTGCTGGGAAGTGAGATTCCGACTCTACTGATTCTTAGTCGCGAACCACATTAAAAGAGTAAATGAGTATGCTATTGCAACCTCTCCGCACAGAGTGATGTTCAAAATTCAGTTGGCTCACCTTTTTATAGAAAAATTATGAGTGGAAATATTGACAATAATTTAAATTACTTAATTTACAGTTTTGGATGGTGTGGGAGCGGGCATCTACTACTCAGAGTTGGGAATTAGGCAGCCTATAAAGCTGCCTGATCAGAGCAGTATCTTTCAAGCAGAAGTCTTCGCCGTTAGGAAAGCCGCGAAGCTAGCCTACACCAAGACAGGAAATGACACAAAACAGGACAGGACAGGACAGGACAGCCAGGCAGCGATAAAGGCGATTAACTCATATAGTATAAAATCCAAAAATCTCCTACAGATCAGGGAAGCCATAGAAAGGCTAGTCGCAAATCGTAGACTGCATGTCTATTGGGTACCTGGTCCTAAGGGCATAGAAGGGAATGAAATAGCAAATTAGAATGCAAAAAACTCTGTGTATTTACCACTTGAACAAGAAAACAACAGACATAGAAACCTCTTAAAGAACCATTCAATGAAACGGACGGACACATAAGTAGGCAGGTGGCACAGCTTAAACACCTGCAAAATTGCAAAAATTATGTGTAAGATCAAAGATAGGAAACAAACGCGGCTTATACTCGCGCTCTCACGAAAAGACAGTAGAATTATCATAGGTATAATGACAGGCCATAATTTACTGGCGGCACATGCAGACAAGATAGGAATTACGGACAATGACGAATGTAGAAAATGTAGGGAGGTTGGAGTAAGGGAAACTCTAGAACATCTCCGTTATCAAAAACTCGCTTAAAGTGCTTTGAGCCCTAGAATTTGGGAGATTGGAAGATATCTCAGGAATGGAACTGACAGCACTGCTTAAATTCGCAAAAAGCGTTGCCATCCTACGAGATGTCTACTGGAAATCTGCATAAAGGACAGACCCCATCTGGTATCTCTAGGGACCAATCGGTCAATGCGTGGCTTTATGCCAGCCAGGTTAACCTAACCTAACCTTACTATTTATTGAGCAGACAAAGTGCTGTGTTCACATAGGAGTTCATATAATTCTGCGTTAGAAACTTCCACATGGAGACTTGGTAAGGCTCTCATTATCCAATTTTTTAAATACAAATAAGAATCTTATAAAAATTCATTTCCGAAAAAAAAATAATAGTAAATATGAATTTATATATTCAGATACGGTACACAATTCCCTATCTTTCCTTTGTTGTGATTAAAGTCAATTTAGATAAGTACATTTTTTGCAATTATTGTTGATAAGTACAACAACGGGGCTGTTTGGAGCTCCTGGGTTCACTTTGTATTGTTTAACGTCTCTTTGCACTTTTGCCAAAATGTATTTGTCGCCATATTGGAAGCATTTCGTTTAATCCTAGTAAACAGGAAACTCTATTGACTCCATAACTGAAATGTTCATTGAACAAGAGTCTAATGTGTTTGATGTGGGATAGGAGTATAACATCCCCCACAAAATTGCCTGATGTATGAATGAGGAATTACATACAAACCATTATACAAGCATATGTAATGATAATTTAAAAATAAATAATGCGAATTTGTGTAAAAAGATTGTAAAGTAAATAATGCGAATTAAATAATGAGAATTCACGTAAAACCTTCATTAATGAAACCAAATAATTCCCTGATCTAATTCAAACCCTGAACACTTACAGGGGAGTAGAGTACTTATAATTAAGTTGTTATTTTTATAGCAGATGTATAAACTCTCTACAACGGCCGCGTAAAACTGTTGTGTGGGGATAGTTAAAATGTAAAAGAAAAAGATACAAATAGATATATTTAATAAGTGTAGAAACCATTTGTTACAAAGCAAAATAAATTCATCACAAGGTAAAAGTTTTCTCCGGAATGCATAAGTGTACTTTGACAGCATTTATTGGAGACATATGTGGTTCCAACTTATCCAATTAATCGTAATTGTCGTACCTTAGACATTATAATAAAATAAGAAGGCATAACTATGATTTGAATGTAACTAGGGGACTAGCTAATAGAAGTACTAAAACTATTGCGACGAACATTGCCAATTGATTTTAATGTTTTATAACTAAGCGATAGTAATGAAGTAACGTTTTTCGACGATTTTAGGATTGTAGTTCGTAAATCAGTTTAGTGAACTTATTTCAGAAAAATTGATAATATGGAATTAGTAATAATTCTGTTGTGATCAAATTTTAGTTTGCATAGGAATCACAGTGATAGATATGATCACTATTCAAGTTTCATTTCAAGGTATCAAATTTGAAATAATGAGTTCACATTTGAAGTATCGGATACCGGATTCGAGATTTTACTTTAATTCTCGGTGTTTCATTGCTGTAAATACGTGGTAATATTTCAAATTCAAAATTCTGATCATTTGAGGGGCCTTGGACGTGAGTGCATCTCAGATTTTGTTATCCGAATAACAATGATTGCTTTGAATCTAATGTAATTAGTATATATAATAGGACGGATAGTACTTGATCATCTTTAATTATGTTCTCTATTTTCTAGACCACTCTTCACTAACGATAAAGTGGGAACTGATGTGATTGCCAGGTCAACAACTGAAGTATTTCAAAAGCAAATGTTCTCAAACAGACATTTTAAAAGTGTTTATTAAATTTCAAATATCAGCAAACAATTATTAAATTAATTATACCAATGCCGTGACTGGCTTTTTCAAGCGCATTCGTAAATCCGTGTCAAAATACTATTATTGAAAGAGTTCCGCTAAATGATTTTAAACTGCATGTTACAAACTCCAGTAGATTTTTCGTGAGATGGCATACTTTCAGAAGCATATTTTTTAATGGAGACATTATTTGCTTAATAACTATAATAGGTCTATATTGATTATATAGTCGATCTTAAATGAAGGATAACAGATTTCGTACTATTGATTTCAATTGCATACACTTTTAAAATTTAAGTGGTTTGAATAATGCAGTTGAATGGTGCAGCAGCAATTACAAGTACGTAAGTACATAAGCCACTTGTTCTTTAGATGTACATATCGTTTTAGAATGTTAAAAAGAGCTTCTAACGCCACAGTGCAGTTCTATAAATTAAGCTTATTAGCATTTTCTTCTGCCTCTAATTCTAATGAACTATGAGAATACATGAATATAAGTTGTACCTCAGCAGTTGTAGACGCAAGCATGAGCGGATACCAATTATTGAGCTTCCAAATAGGGCAATAGGTCTCGGTGGAATTTAACGCATGAACTGCAAATAAATGACAGAAACAAGCAACCAAAATCATAAATTTTTAATATCTTATGACGGCGACGTGGCGCATTGTATACGTGCGTTGAATTTGGATAAGACCAGAAGATTGTATGACAAGCGAACTCTACAGCAGCAGTATATGAATCACTGACTTCAAATAACCACATTTCCCCACTTAATTGTGAATTTGTAAGGTGGTTTGTTTTGATGAATATTGAACTCAGCTTTGTCTCAATAAATATCGATTGTCTTTGCTTTGTTTAACTTTAATTTAAGTTGATAAATTCCCGTAAAAAAGGAATCATTGAAAAACACACTTTCTCGCTGGATAAATTTAGGTACTAAAGTAAACTTTGAACCACTTGAAATGAAAATTTGTGAAAAGAGAAAAAATTGTATTTGTTTTCTGAATACAGTGGTTTAAACTAACATTAATTTAAAAGCTAGTAGAATGAAAATCTCATGATTAATAGCTCCAGCGTTGAACACATAAATTTACTGGGGTGGGGCCCAGCGAGAAGAGTAATCCAGAGAAATGCTCAGCAACCATATTTGAAAAAAGACTTTCAAATAACTTAAAGAACCACTGAAGTAGAAGCAGGAGATGCATCTTGAGAATTATTCTCATATATTTGACATATTCAAAATTAGCTCGTTCCATCGTTTCATTGTTATATTATGCTGTTGATAAATTTATTAAGGCTACACATTATCACAGGTAGCACAAATCTTGTAAGATTTAGCTCCCCTAGCTTTAAAAGTACCGTCCGATATCTTAGAAAGTTGTGTAAAGATTTCGGCCTCTGCTTCCGGTTCCGTGTATTTCACAAAATTTGCCAAGATAACATCTGAGGTCACCTTTCACAACATATTTATAGATATTCATTGAGTATCAGCAACTAAGGCTTCCGAGTCAAAGAAATGCCGACATTTACTCTAATTTATTCTGACTTACTTCAATATTCTCATTCAATTTCTTTAGTTTACTGAATGCTTAGCTCAAACGCATCCATTCAGGAACGCTGACTAGTATGGCAAATATGAAACAATATTATGAAACAATATTATTTCTTGAATGTTTACCAAACTCTTCCAAAATTGCATTTATAAAATTTAAGCACCGTTTACAAATCCTCCTAAAAACTGCTGTAGCTTTGGTGTGCCCTACATCAGAATTTATTACCTTGTACGAGTAGCTTCCGAGAAGCATTTAGCTGTCTGCCTAAATGAACTTATAAATGGGTGCAATGCTCTTCTAACAGAGAGTTATTTATTCAATGGAGTAATAAATTTGCATAATGCACTGTCAGACAAATTGATTGCAGTGTTGTTGAGTGAAAAGCAACTAAAATAATAGTGCCATCGGAACTATGAAATAGTTTTACACAACAGAAATTAGAAATATCGTATCCGGGACATAGTCTTAGTGAAACGCCGCAGTTTTGTGCTTTTAAATTAATTTGACAGAAACTTTGATAAACACAGAAACTGATAATTTATTTTAAGTTAAGTTTGCATAATCATCAGTCAAATTTTATTTTAAGTTCTATTCAGTAAGACCCTATTATCTCTCATATCTAAAATGCACACCAAACAGTTACACGTTACATATAGAGACTTCCCGACAACCATTCTTAGGGTTTCCGAGACCAAAATGCGACATTTATGCTAATTATCCCTCAAGTTGGAACTTGCGTTATCATTCACATTGTTTTTTATGGATCAATTTCATGCATTTCCAATAGTCAATTTGAAAATATAAGAGGCTGCGTATAGTCGCCGAATTCACACCAGTAATTTGTCCCAATATATCAAATTTCTGATTTCTGGTACATCACTTATATCTTTTTGAGCCTTTTCAGCGAAATTTCCGCCATTTCTTAAGTTAATTTTAACAATTTCAATCGTGTATCGTTAAATGTTTAACAATGTCGTAGATTTTACTTGTAATTTGACACACAGTATTTGCAGGTCGTTTGAGTCATTTCTCTGGTTTGACTGTCGGGGTAATCAAAATAAAACTTCAGCATGTTAAATATACTCGTAATATGTCATCCTGTCTTTAGTGACAGCTGCTCAAAAAAGCAAGTAACTCGGTACAATTTGCTCAACGCAATTATTTTCGTTCATCCCAACACTGTCTGGTTCCGATGTCGAGAAACGAGCATTCAGTCAAACCTGTTATTGTGAACCGACTCTAAACAAGCCGGAGATGGTCGAATCCATCGGATATACAATATCTTCAGTTTTTAGGGTATTCTAATGACTGATTGCTAGCAAAAAGGAAGGATGATTAAGGATTCTTTCTGGACTAGCGAATGGAAGCAATTGAAGAAAAACGTGTCAATTCAATACGATTGTCCATGACAATGCAATTCAACAGTTTTGGTATGTCAAACACAGAATTACGACTTCTTTTTCCCAGATTTTGCTTCTTCGGACTTTCACCTGTTGCACAAATCCATTAATTGCTTGGCCGATCTCATTTCAAAATTGACGCCATTGAGGACTTCCCAATTGATTACTTCCCGAAAGGGACAGAGAATCTAGTACACAGATTGGAAAAGTGTTCTGGAAGCAGCATATAATATGTCGAAATATAAAAATATTCAACATTGTTGTTTTCATTTCTAGTTTCGATGGTTTTTATACCCTTTTTTTTACCTTTAAAAATGGTAAAAAAGGTATATTAATTTTGTGCTTTTGAGAGGGGTTGCAATTTCAAGGAGGAGACGTGGTAGGTATGGCGATATATATATAGATATGATCAGAATTACTTTCTAAGAAAATTTGTTTTGTCCGTCCGTCTATCCGTCTGTCTCCACTTTTTTCTATACCGTTAAAGCTATCTTTATGAAATTTTGCAAAAATATAGTCTGGACAAAGCTACAGAACCAGATTTCTATAAGGGCCGATTTGGACAGAAACCACGCCTACCTCCCATATGAGGAAATTTTCTTGCCTTTTTTAAAATGACTATAACTTCGGTCCAATTGGCGGAATATTGACATTATTTGGCAGTTATGGAGATGTGGGTCCTACTAATCACTATGCAAAAAGTGAGTGGTATATTTTAACTGCCACGCCCACTATTATCAAATATTTATAACTTAAAATCTGGTAGAGATTTATGGACATGAAGGAGCATGTGAACATTATAAAGCTTTCTGCAACAAATGGTGTTGATCAGGGAAAGGACATGCCCACTTTTGATATAAGGATGATTCGGGTATAAAATTAAAATCGGCCTACCTATGCTCGTATTGATGCCAGCGGAATAAAAATTTTCAGTAATATACATGGGGTCCATAATAGTGTGTGTGCAGAATATGGAGATCCTACTATAGTGTGTGTGCAGAATATGGAGATACCACTGCCACGCCCACAATTTGCCAAAAATCATTACTAGGTTCCAATTAAAGATTTATCAACGAAATTTCCCAGAAAGGTTGCGGGATGTTTCACCCGGAAAAAAAATTTCATTTTGTGTTTCTAGTGCCAAACCATATGCAGGGCATCGCTCTCTTGTATCTTGTCTCGACACCGTTGAATTCATTACGTCAAACCAATCATTTCTCTAGTAAAGGAAAATCAAAAAAATGATTTAGTTATTATTTGCACAGTTGATTATATTCGATCCAATTTTGAATTATCAAAAATCCCATACAATGCACAATAACTTGGAAAGATTCCCGAGGTTCCACTTCAGCTACGATTGACAAAGACACCTTTGGTTAGATTCTATTGTACATAATACTTCAACATCTCAATTCAACAGCATAACGTAATTGTATTGTCGTAACTGTACAACCTATACTAACTACAACCTAAGCTGGCCTCCTTAGTCTAATGTTAAGCAAGGTAGTTTCACAGTGGTCGGGTTGTGGGTTCGAATCCTACACAATGCATGGTCTCGAATTGGCTCTTTCTAAATCTTTTTCTCATCGAGTCAAATGCTTTAGTAGGTGGTACTCATTCCCCCAAACCTTGCAGCTACCATTGCAATCTGTTAAGCCAGGCCCTGTTCAATTGAAATATATAAAATGCTTTGTTTTTAGTAATACTGCTGGATCAATTTGGTTTACTTAATCTGCGATAAGGTAAATATATCTTCCAAACCTTAAGAGATCAATGAGCAAACCAATCAGCTACAAAAATCAACTCTTACCAATACGGGGAACTATGGAACAAGTAGTTTCCTTATCCACCAAAAACAGGAAAATTACTTTTTCTGTGATGGTGCAAGTTATTCTAACGACTCAAATTTCTGTGTACAGAAATTATTTCTCGGAGTTATAGTTTTATAGCTTTATTAATTCAGCAAATAAAAACACAACGTACTTTAACCTATTGCTAAATTTACCAATTCGTTTGTTTAATAATCATAGTGAATAAATGAATGAAGGCCAACCCTGTGATTGGCGCTGTGCAGTCCAGGTCTCCAGTCAGTGGATTGAGAAACTTCTGCCACCGTTTCAACTTCGACAAGTAAATTCTGTTTTGCTATCAAAGTAGATTGAAAACCCAGCATTCGTAGCAAACGCACCAACTTACGAGGGCGGATTGATATTGAAGCTACCTAAGTAGGAAAAAAACATTTTTTTTTTTTCAAAAACCATTTATTTCTCAACATAGTCTCCTATTACTTCGACACACTTAGTAAGACGATATTCCAACGTTTTTATACCATCTGAATAATACGATTTCGGAAACCCCTCAAAATACGCGTTAGTTTCGGTAATCACTTCTTCGTTTGAGATGAATCTTTTTCCTGCGAGCCATTTTTTCAAGTTTGGAAACAGTAAAAAGTCACTAGGAGCTAAATCTGGACTATAAGGTGGATGATTAACCAATTCGAAGTGAATTTCACGTAATTTTAGCATCGTATCTAATGCTGTGTGAACCGGTGCGTTGTCTTAAAGAAAGAGCATTTTTTTTTCTTTAAATGTGGTCGTTTTTCATTGATTGCATCAATCAATTGATCCAATAATGCACGATAATACTTTCCTGTGATTGTGGATCCTTTTGCAAGATAATCGATTAGCAATATTCCATGTGCATCCCAAAATACAGTGGCCATAACCTTGCCAGCCGATTTCACTGCTTTCGCCTTCTTCGGAGCACTTCCACCAGCCTCCACCCATTGTTTCGATTGGTTTCAGGTGAGTAGTGGTGGACTCACATTTCATCAACAGTTATTACTCGACGCCAAAAATCAACAGGATTACGCTTTATCATGTCCAAACACCGCTGTGAAGTGGTCTGTCGAACTCGTTTTTGTTCGACACTAAGCAAATGCGGCACCTATCTTTCCGATAGCTTTTTCATATGCAAATGTTCATGCAAAATGTTGAACACACGTTCATATGATATGTTTACCATTTCAACAATCTCACGCAACTTGACTCGGCGATCATTCATAAGGATATCGAGGATTTTCTTGATATTTTCTTCAGTAACCACCTCCTTTGGCCTTCCTGTTGATGGTATTGTTGCAGTGCTTGTTCGGCCGCGTTTAAATTCAGCAATCCAATATTTTACCATGTAATCTGACGGAGCAGACTCACCGTAATGTTTATCGACCCTTTCTTTTGTCTCTTTCGCCGTTTTCCCTTTCAAATAATAGTGTTTAATCACTGCACGAAATTCGCTTTTTTCCATTTTTCAAGAAACACAAAAGTTGCTTATCTCAAACGACTACAACAAATAAACTAATCGATGAATTTGGGTGAAATTTTAACAGCTGACGTATGACAGATCGCAATTTCTAAAAAAAAAAATTTTTTGTGTTAGTGCTGCCATCTAGCGCTAGGTAGCTTCAATATCAATCCGCCCTCGTATGTGTGTGTCTGTAGGTTAGTTTGTTCTCGTGGTAACGTCTGATGATTCGGCAACGCTTCTTTTGGGTTGCCTTTGATCTGTCTCGAGTGGTGTGCAGCTGGAAAAAGAGACCGTATGCCCGGTTGTAGTCGCTTTTATAGACACTGTTGCAAGCTTGCTGTTGTTGCCAGAGTCCCGCTGGTCATTGCTTCTATTACTGCTTCCTGTTACTAAGGCCATGTTATTGTTGTTGTCCCCTCTTGACCTTATGCGTCCTTCAACGTTTTCAGGAAAAGTCCGTCTGCTGTCAAGCGCGTAATAGTTGCTGCAGCACTTTGTTGTTGCATGCCCTGTTATTGTTGCAACCATTTCCTCTTGGGCCTCCCTGCAATAAGAACTTGTCACTGATTTGAAATTGCTGCATTGTGTTGATTTATCACTCAAATGGCGTCAAGTTGTTGCATAGTGTCCACTGAACTTTGTTTCTATGAGAACGATATAGTCGGATTAGATTCAGAAAGAAATATCTCTGGAATAAATTGAAAGCTTTGTGTTCGAATGCATTGATTTCTCTAAGAAAATAGAAGAGAATTTGACTTTTCTTTCTACTTTAATAACCTATGTTCAATCATCTGTCTCCCATTACGTGTTATATAATAAAGAGAAAGACATTAACAAAATTGAAAGTTTCATTTGAATAGTTAAGCGAAAAGCTCCATTATTGCTTTAGTAATTCAATCAGGTGAAGCGATTCAATAAATTGTTGTCAATAAACGAGCAAATTTTTATGTTCCAAGTTGTTTCCGTTTAACACTCTTTGAATAATTAAATATATAACCATGTGGCCAAACACTAACAACATTTTTAAAAGTTTAATGCAAATCGAATTCTGATGGTGAAACAATTACATGTATGGCGGCTGAGGTCGTAACTATATTACTTATATGAAACTTTTTAGTGAAAGTTTCGAAAAACGAAAGAAGATTGGTGGGACCATAAACACATTGTTAGCAATTTTATAAAAAATTTATACTAATTTATTATTAACATTGTGACGAAATAGTAATTTCAGTTTCAAAATTAAACATGAATATACGTCACTTTCAACATACTCGTATATAAAAAACAACAACTGTGGTGTTGTTGCTATTTAGTAGTCGTTATGATGTAAGTGAAAAGTGTAGAGTCAATGCAATATTGAATAAAAAAGCAATACGATGCAAATGAGAAAGAGAAAAAAAATCAGGACATTTCAATAGACAGTAATATGCTGATGTACGTAACTGCAACACCATGGCCACAAGATATATAAGTTAAATTATTTTATATTTATTTTATTTTTTAAAAAAGAAGCGGAACCAAATAGGTCCGCTTTATTTCACAGTTATACCGAATCTAAACGTAACAAAACTTTATAACTTAAAGGTAAGCTTTACAGGTATTTTTCTTATCAACTAAATCACCTTGAACCTGCACATGCCTGCACATGCCAACCGTCGTGAGAAGGTACTCCGCATGTGGCGTAGACGCGTTGTCAGCATTTTCTTCTATTGGAAAATAATTTAGGGAATAAGTGCAAGCGTGTGTTGCATTGCTCTTAAGCGTGTTCTGTGTTTATTTTAAATTCGAACGTCCTCGTTCGTCGGAGCTTAGAACAATGGTATTTTATTAATTCGGGTTATTGGATTTGTTGCGGGGGTTGTCGGTGTTAAACTGAATTGTGAGTGGAGTGGAAGTTCTTCTGTTTCTGGTACATCGGGTTCTCTTGCAGTTATTGTTGTGATTTTAATTTGACTTCTTGTCTTGTAGCATTTTAGGATAACGATGATTATTGCGGGTTCTTAGTTGTTCGATGTGTTTTGTGTTATTGATGTGTAGTTCCTTCATCATTAGGAACGACAGCATTTCATCTAGTTCTCCTCTTCCTGATGATGGCTGTAGAATGGCTGGTAATGGTTTTGCAAAAGCAATATTCCTTGGATATGAATACAGTGTTGACAATTTTTATGGTTGTATTGTGGTAACGAACTAGATATGTGCCTTCTATTTGGGTTATTTCTTCATCAATTTGGATATTGCCATTGTAGTTATTAAGTAGTATAATTCCTGGTTGGCGTTCTTCGAAAGATTTTCGCTATTGTATGGTGAGTGATATCTATATTTCCTCCCGCTGTAATAGCAAAAAAGGTTTTGTCATTGGGAATCGGTACGTCTACTAATTGTGGCTATATATAATTTTTATTGGATCCGGTATCGATTAATAATTTTAGAATCTCGCCGCTCTGGGTCCTACATTTGAAGTATGGGAGTGACGAGTGGGATTGGCTAAAAAATGGATCTGTGCTATTCCTGTAGTGGTTTGGTCTTCTTCTTGTAGTGGGTAGTCCACGTGTTCTATTGGTGGTTCCTCTTAGTTGGACTCGGCTTCTAGTGTGGTTTGATTGTATTGATCCAGTTCTGGTTGTCCAGCTCTGATGTGGTAATTTCTTTGGGTTTTCGCCTGCCCTGGATGTTCACCATATCCTGCAAAGTTTATTTTTCCAGCATATTTGAAAGCTCGAGGTCTATTTGAGTAGTTTACCGCCGCAGTTCTGAGGCTTTGGTCAATTTCCATAGGCTCCGGTGGTTTGGCTCCTAATGGTCGTTGTGGTGGATATCGTTCGGGTGCTGCTTGAATGGCCCTATAGTTATTGTTTCCTCTCGGTGGCCCATAGTACGGAGTCCTTTGGTAATATGAGTAGTTAGGTCTGGGTGCGAAATTAATCCCCGCACGAGGCATATAGGCTATGTGGGTAAAAAGCTTCTCGTTGTCTTACTGGTGTATGTGTGTTTGTACGTCGAAGTGGTAATGGAGGCGGTCTCATTTCTGAGTTGTATTCCTGAAGTTGCCGTGGGAGTTAGTAGCATATGATGCTCTAAAGCTTTGATTCTGCAATTTCAAACAGAGGTGTAGGGCTTGAGGTAGGTCTGCTGGTTCTCGAATACCAAGCAGTCTCGGGAGATCTCCCCTAAGTCCTCTGACAAAGGTATCGAGAGCTTTGACTCTGTATGTTTGAGTAAGGAGTCGTAAAGATTCATGGCCAACGTCCATGCATGAAATTTTATTCAATATCAAAGATAGATGGGTATAAACAGATTGGTAGAAATCTTCTACCATTGAGCTCCCTTGCACCAGTAATGTCATTTGATATTCCAGAGTATTTACATCTCTTTTATCTGCGTAATGCAGCATTAGACATTTGGAAATAGCCTTCCAATCTAAAGGCGTATTGTAGGATTCCAGCGCAGTGTCTACGTTGCCTACAATTTTATTCCTTATTACGCTAAGAATTCCGAAATAGCGTGGTGTACCACGAGTCTCTTCATAAATATTCAGAACCCTTTCTACACTCTTCTTCCAAGAGCCGAATTCTCCAGGATTTCCAGAAAATTCCCTCAAATATCTAACTACATCCGGTATTTTGTCAAAATCGTCAATTTTATTCCTGTGTTCAGGATTAATTTCCTGGTCGGTCGGTTCGTTCAGGTCGTGATTTGGGTTGATTGCCGCATTCACTAAGGTTTTTCCTTCTGAAGCAAAGATTCTGGTTAAAATTGAACTTATGATTACTTCCAATTCGGGAGTTATATTTGGAATAGAGGACCTAGGTGCTACACTCGGTCCTGGGGTGTTAAATAATGAATCGGCCATAGTGGCTGGTGGTTCAGGGTTATTAGTGGGATTTTCGAGGATTGAGGGTCTTATTATGTTTGGGTTTGCCATGTTTTACAATGTTTTTTTCCTTTTTATATTTATCTTATATGTAATTTAAAATTTTTACTACAGTATATAAATTGGATAATTTCTATTAGCTTTTATGTGTATACTTAATCATTAAATCTTATATAATATAACTTACATAACAGCAAGAGAGAAACATCTTTTGTTCTAGGTGTAAAATTTCACTTTCAATTAATCAATTTAATAATTTTTTTTAAAAATATTTTTTCGTATCATTTGTCAGAAAAAAATTAATAAATTATTTGTTTTCAATTTAAATTTTATAATATTATTTCACTTTCAATTAATAAATTTTTTCTCTATTTCAATTTTCTCATTCAATTTCTTTTCCTCTTTTTCACTTTCAATTAATATACTTTTCCTCTATTTCAATTTTCTCATTCGATTTCTTTTTCTGTTTTTCACCTTCAATTAATAAAATGTTTCCTCTATTTAAATTTTCTCATTTGATTTCTTTTTCTCTTTTTCACCTTCAATTAATAAAATTTTTCCTTTATTTAAATTTTCTCATTTGATTTCTTTTTCTCTTTTTCAGTTTTTAGTTTAGTTTTATTTTTGCAGAAAAAAAAATTTATTTTATAATTATTGATAATTTTTATTTGATTATAAGAGTTTTTTTTATTACCATATATGTCCAAGGCAAAGCTGCTAGTGAATCAATCACTTCTCGTTCCTCTATATTTTCATATAGTTACTAGGGCGCTTCTTTTCTTTGCACTAACAGGACTTAAGGCACCCCAAAGAGACGTACGAGTATAGCAGCACTTGAAACCAATCATGTGTGCAAAACAGGTTTAATCCTTTCAACTTCCACGGGCACGGTGCTACTGGCCTTTGTGGATCCCACAGGAGCTTCTTGAGGTCGCGGGCTTAATCGTCTAACCAAAGATGATTATTATTTGTTGATGATTATTCCTGTACACTCTTTCCGGTCCCTGCTCGGGCGCCAGTTAAATTATTTTATATTTATTTTATTTTTTAAAAAGGAAGCGGAACCAAATAGGTCCGCTTTATTTCACAGTTATACCGAATCTAAACGTAAGAAAACTTTATAACTTAAAGGTAAGCTTTACAAGTATTTTTCTTATCAACTAAATCACCTTGAACCTGCACATGCCTGCACATGCCAACCGTCGTGAGAAGGTACTCCGGATGTGGCGTAGACGCGTTGTCAGCATTTTCTTCTATGGGAAAAGGATTTAGGGAATAAGTGCAAGCGTGTGTTGCATTGCTCTTAAGCGTGTTCTGTGTTAACTTATACATTAGATGCACTTAGGAATGCTGCTAGTTAGCAGCTAATTTGAGGTCAAATGGTGCTACACTGTCGTCAACTTGCCGGAACTTTTCAAAATTGATAGCACCGGAACGAACTATCTGTAATGAACAAAATAAGAATATGGACTTGGTTCTTACTTTAAAATAAAATAAGTGAACTCCAAATATTACATATTTACAAAATAGTATTGTGCTAAAATGTTCATTTCAGGTTTGAATATTTCGAGAAAAGGATCAAGAAACGTTTTCGTAGAATAGAATATAAGTGATTTAATCGCCCCACAAGTATAATCTCTTAAAGGTATAATTTGATGACGATAGTCGGTGAAGATACCGGAATTATGGGAAAGGCAACTAGGTTAGAGATTATTGGAACCACAACAGTATAAAATGTTTATGGATAAGGATATTGTGTAATAGACAATTTTGTGCTAAGATCGGGTTCTAAATAGACAAAAACCAACATTTATTTAGATACAACAGCATCGATACATGTTGACTGCGAGCACAACTTTCCAGTTACACTAGTTTTCTAGCAGAAATACAGTAATATTCTGGCAAGTTCAGAATCTCGTGCGAAATGCAAGGGTGAGTAGTTTAGGGGTTATAGTCAAATCTTTATTATTTATAATCAGAAATAGAACTAAAAACTTTTACCATCACTTAATTGAGCCTAAGCTTCGGCCACGTTTCCCTTAAGTGTTCGAATTTCGTTGCACTTTTTGGGAGTTAACTCCTCCACCCCGAATTCGAAAATCCTTCTTTGATGATCTGATTATGCACATATCCAACTTTTTCATTATTTTCTTTATTACAATAATTTTTTTACTTTTAACAATATTACTATAACAAAATTATATATATTGATACATATAATTTTGTTTTTTCAGTATTCGGCCTACTTTAATTGAGAAAAGTCGCATTATAAATCCTTCTTTCCGCTAATCATAGTGCTATACTTTTCTTAATTTCTCATTAACATTTAAAAACAAACAACAATCAACAACAACAAAAAAACCGGTTTAAACAAAAAAAAATTAATAAATGAAAAGAAAAACAGCGTCATAGTTCCTTAGTAATCATGGCCTCCTCTCGGGAAGTAATCGATTCGCGTTGCTTGGAAATCTTCCTGATAGCACGCCTCCACTAAAACGAAAGAAGAATGAAAATTTTAACTTACAAAATCCTAACGATTTCCCAACAATAGACACAAAAAACATAAATCAGTGTCCTAAATATACTTTACTAGCTGAGCCCCCGCCCGCGTCGCCAGGCAAAACAAACCTTTTTCCAACAATTTGAATTAAATTAAAACATTTATTGCAATGCTTTCAGATAAACAATATTGGTGGAATTTTTCACCATCGCTCGTGTAAACAAATAGTGCAGATGGTTTTCCGACTCGGGAGCATGCAACATTTCTAAAGATTGTCCTTGCGCTTTATTGATGGTAACGGCGAATGCAAGGCGAACAGGAAATTGAAGATGCTTAAATTCAAATGGCACATCACATGGAATCATTGGGTTGCGGAGAATCAAAACGCCTTCGCCTCTGAATTTTCCATTCAAAATTATTGCATTACAAAGTTTTAGTTGGTTGATGTTGCGAAGCATAATAATCGGCCTCCAATTTTTTTCCTGGCAAATCAAGTGCGTTTAAAAATTCTGTGGGATAATTCACCACCTCATCCTGATTCATGATGGTATCCAATGATTTGTATATGAATAATGGACCTGTTATTTCTTTTAAAATAGCCTCAAATTATTGACATCTTTGTTCTTTCCGGCCAGTACAGCTGGCTCGCTTAACCAAGCATGATTTTTGTACTGTTCTGCTATGTTTGGGAACACGCTATGAATTAGTTCTTCTTTTAATTGAGTGAAACGGCATACATCGATTGGTAGTGTTATCATACCTGTATTCCTGTCGACTAGCATTGTACCATCCACAATTTTCAATAATTTCTTTGAAAATTCAGCTGCTGATGCATCGTTTTGCAATTGAACGCATACGCTTATTTTTAGTGGAAGTATTCTTACATTTTTCCACAGAACGGAAGATTTCAAGCATGCGTTTATATCATCTGCAGTAGTAGATTTAGGAATGACTGGTAACGTTTGTCTAAAGTCTCCAGCTAACAGTATCAAAGCACCGCCAAACAAATCTTGATTTCTTAGTAAAACTTACATTGTTCTATCCAATGCTTTTTTTGTTAGCATTTTAAGTGCAGAGTGTGCTGTTCGACAGCCATCCAATAAAGTAGCAGCAATCCCAGAAGAAGCCAATGCCAGTGCTATTTTACGTTGCTAGTAGCAACGAAATAAAGAATGTTTTACCAGTTCCTCCAGGCGCGTCCAAAAATAACATTCCACCACTTTCATCGTTAACAACATGCATAATCGTGCCGTATGCATGATTTTGATCATTGTTCCATTTTGGAACATTTGCTTGAGCGAATGCATCCAATACGTTGCAATCATTATATCGTTCACGCTGCAAATCTCGATTAAACAGAACATGCATTTAGCGATTTGGTGACACCATGCCAAATTGTGTCAATGCTTTGTTTCCAATTGTTAAGTAAATTTCTAAAATCATGATTGTTTGTACCTGCTCCAACGCAAAACTCCAATCAGCAATTCCCATCACCAATGCCCGCTCGTGAACGCAGAATAAGCAGTACACTCGATGAACGGATATACAGCGTGTGAAGCCTCATCAGCATTTCCGTACACGTGCAGGCTAAAGTATTAATTTGCCCTACGTACGCACAAACGCTGGTGCCTTGCCCATAATTGCAGACACCACAAATATATTTATTTCTGTAGCATAATCAAAATTATAATATAAATTCAATCAATTTATAAATAAAAATTGAGATATACTTTTGAAGTCAACCATTCAACAGTGTTTTCTTTGTCGCCACTTTCAACCACAAGGTTAATTCAAAATTAATACTTGATTATCCACAACACTCTTTCGGTACTGTACCCAAAGAGATATCAGACTTCAGTATTGCACTTGAAGTCATCATCACGATCCTTCGGTAATGCACCCAAGGAATCGGCAACCGATTAGTAAACCAACTAATCGGTATAGAAACATTTTGGAGGCCCCGGCGAGATAAGAACTCACGATCTCCTGTTTACCACAAGGCGAGATTCTGAAGGATGGCGCATCACCAAGAAACAATTGAGCAGTTGGACAAGTTGACCAGGGCACAGTATGAAGTGGGCTCGGCAATAGAGCAACTGGTGAGCAACTTTAAAAAGGACACACAAGACCGTAAAACCATCGAATATGCCAGTAAACGCATGAAGACTCTGAAGGAGGCATGGTCTACATTCGAACATCAACATCATCTCGTACTCGAGCTAGACGAAGTTAATCATGAGTACTTCAAACAGGATTATAGAGGCAACGTAGCAAACCTCTACGACTGGCTGTTCACCAAATTACAGCACATCATCAAGGAAGGAGAAAAGCGTAAAACGCCAGTGCAACTCGAAGTTCCCTTCCACGTCCATCAAGGAGGCTCTAACCGCAAGGACAGCACACCGCGAACCAGCCATCAGGAAGGCGATGGACTCTTAGCCCTAGTACGGCAGCAATTTCTCGAGTCATTGGGGATGTGCACTCGGAAACTGATCAGTCACATCCACCAGTGTACTATGATATCAAAACAAAACTATTGATACGTTACCACGATAATCTGGTGCAAAATAACCAGTGGATATGGCAACGAACAAACCTGGCGGAAATTGATGGTTATGATGCGGACAAATTCTACGAGATCGAAGATGCGCTTCAAAACGTACTCATTAAGTTACGACAACATATTCCAGTCAGTACACCGAGCAACTCCACGCCAATCCACACCATACCACAGGCATTAAATGTGCATTTGCCTAAAGTTACCTTGCCAGTTTTTGACGGTAGCTATTCAACGTGGATACCATTTCGCGATTTGTATGTTAAGATGATACATACTCAGCCAATAAGCAACACACAAAAAATGTTTTACTTGGCTGCCAACGTAACCGGAGAAGCTAAAGCACTCATCGGTCACTTGCCAGCATGCGAGGAAAACTATGACGCAGCCTGGCAAATCTTGTGCGATAGGTTTAACAATAAACGCAAATTGGTTAAAACTATCTATAGCAAGCTGTTTAATATAAAGAATGCTAGCAGTGAAATGGGCTCAACGCTTAAAACTATACACGATGCAGCCAAGGAATGCATTTACGCGTTAAAAAGCCAAGGAGTTCCCGATAGCTTCCACACAATTTTGGAGTATCTTTTATTGCAGAAGTTAGATAAAACGTCAAGATCCGAGTATGAACTGACGCTAGATCAGCCTCAGGAGTTCCAACCTATTGACTGCCTATTGAAATTCTTAGAAAAACGTTTTCAATCATGTGAAGACCGAGAACCACAACACAAAATTATCAACAATGAATCGACAAACGCGAAGTATCATTCAACGCTATTCTCAGCAACCAAGGCCGCAACGGGCTGCCTCGTATGCAAAGGCAATCACCAACTTTTTGCAGCGTTTTGATATAATTAAACAACACAAGTTATGTGCGAATTGTATGAAAAATGGCCATACATCGAAAACTTGTTCAAGAGGATGCACCAAATGCAACAAGAAGCACAACTCATTAGTGCATTTTGATCAACAGCTAGCTAAGGGCCCATCCAATAACTCGGGTCAGTCCAGTCAAGGGTCATCTCAGACACTCACAACATTCGTAAGTGAGCCTACCGTGGAGTTACATAGCTATACCAGTGCCATAGAAAAATCACCACCACCACTTCATTAGTGTCCCCGGTCAATCGTGCGGGCGTGAAACATGTGCTGTTGAGCACTGTCGTCTTAAAAGTCAATGACTTCCGTGGCAATGAATTTCAATGCCGTGCAATTTTGGACGGCGGTTCGCAGACAAACTACATTACGGACAGGTTGGCAAAGAACGATGAATCATTAACCCAACAGCTCGAGCGTTTCTGGCAGCTAGAAGAATTTGACACCAACAGCCCGCCGCTAACAGCGATAGAAAGAACTTGCGAAGCATTTTTCAACCAGACGGTGTATCGAGCAGCGAACGGACAGTTCGTTGTGCGCTTGCCTTTCGGTGATAACGCAAGCCCTCTTGGAGACTCGAAAGCTATCGCATTACAACGCTTTTACGCCATCGAACGTAAATTGCAAAGAAACCCCGTCATCAAAATGCAGTATACGGCCTTCATGGAGGAATACCTGCGGCTAGGTCACATGGAAGAAGTTAGCGGAAGCATAAACCAACCTACTTCTTACCTCACCACTGCGTTCTGAAGCCAGACAGCACCACCACAAAGTTGCGTGTCGTGTTCGACGCATCAATGAAGATGTCAACAAATGTATCATTGAACAATGTGCTACTACCAGGTCCAAAACTTCAAGAAGACTTATTTGCGGTTCTTTTGAGATTTCGAGTACGCAGATATGTTTTTACAGCAGATATCGAGAAAATGTACAGACAAATTATCGTGAACGAAGCTGACCGCAAGCATCAACTAATCTTGTGGAGGAGCACGCCAAGCGAACCTCTGAAAAGTTACCAATTAAACACAGTGACTTATGGAGTCACATCGGCACCATATTTGGCGATAAAATGTCTACGCATATTAGCCAAGGAACATAGCACACAATATCCGCACGGCTCCAGATGCTTACAACGAGATTTTTATGTGGACGATGTTATGAGTGGAGCCGACACGTTAGCAGAAGCCTTGCGCGTACAGGAGGAATTGAACTCCCTCACCAAGTCAGCAGGTTTTAAGTTGAGGAAATGGTGTGCGAGTAATAAAACACTGTTAACGAACATCAACGCAGAGGATCGAGCAATCCAATTGGATTTTGACAACGATAGTTTTACCATCACAACGCTTGGTTTAACGTGGCAACCTGGGACTGATTACTTCCTAATAAGGACCAAATGGAGCACAACAGCCAAAATAACGAAACGCCAAGTACTGTCGGACATCGCGCATATTTTCGACCCAATAGGTTTTTTGTCACCAGTTGTCTCATGTGCAAAAATATTCATTATTATTCATATTACGTATTTCCAACCACAAAGGACAATGTGCATCAGAGAGAATTACACGCTTTTGCCGATGCATCCGAGCAGGCCTATGGCGCTGTTATTTATGCAAGGTCCATAAAAACAGATGGATCTGTGAGCGTTCAGCTGTTGTGTTCTAGATCAAAGACTACACCACAAAAACAACAAACGCTCCCTCAGCTGGAGCTCTGTGCTGCACGGTTAGCAGCCCAGTTATTGGACAGGGTAAAACATATTTTACAATGGACAGGCGAATGCTTTCTATGGTCTGACTCTGAAGTGACGCTAGCCTGGATCCCTGCCAGTTCATCTTCCTATCACACCTTTGTGGCAAATCGAGTGGCAGCTATACAAGAAGTAACGGTGAAGCAACAATGGCGTCACGTACCTACAGACAAAAACCCGGCAGACATGATCTCACGAGGCATCAACCCGGGTCAATTCAAACAACAAGGCATGTGGTTTTATGGACCACTGTTTCTATACGGAAAACCGTCATCGTGGCCAGCGGCATCAGCCAATTCAACCACAGAATTAGAGAAAAGACAGGTATGTCTTACTACGTCACTGATTCCGTCGTTTACTTCAATGATTGACCATCGAAATTCATGGACACATCTTCAAAGAGTCACCGCATATGCACTTCGATTCATTAAAAATTGTCGTAATGTGCCAGTTCAAACATCCATCGACCTCGACGCAGAAGAAATTAAAGGTGCTACTCAGACTATAATCAAGGACCTGCAGAGACAAGCATTCAATCCTGAATATAAACTTCTCAAGCACAACAAACCAGTTGGAAGAGGGATGGGTGATCTTACACTATTTCTGGATAAAGACGACATTATGCGGGTAGGAGGACGATTAGCAAACTCAGCCCTACCACATGAAGCAAAATATCAAGCCCTATTGCCATATCGGAGTGATATCACTAAAATATTGATGACACACATCCACATTGATAACAAGCATGTTGGCCCAGCAGGTCTAGTAGCAGCGACACGGGAAGCTTATTGGCCGGTTAATGCGAAAACAATAGCCAGATCAATCGTGAAAAACTGTGTATCTTGCACTAAAGCTATGCCGAAGCCATTGCAGCAACTCATGGGACAGTTACCTGCATCGCGGGTTCAACCAAATAAACCTTTCATTTACGCTGGAGTCGATTTTTGTGGGCCATTTAAATTTCATTACAATCAAAGGGGAAAGACGCCACAAAAGTGTTATGTGGCGATATTTTGTTGCTTTGCAACTAAGGCCGTACACATTGAAGTGGTAAGCAGCCTTACGACCAACGCCTTTATCGGAGCCTTGAAGAGGTTTGTGAGCCGAAGAGGGAACTGTCGGCATCTTCATTGTGACAACGCGACTAATTTCGTAGGAGCACGAAATCAATTGAGACAGATTGCGGACATCATCCACAACGTAGATACCAAATCACAGCTGATGAAATTCTGCGCACACAAGGGAATCGAGTTTCATTTCGCACCTGCTAGATCGCCACATTTTGGCGGCTTATGGGAAGCAGCGGTTAAATCGGCAAAGAATCTATTTTACAAAAGTTTGTCCAATGCCCGATTAACATACGAAGAGTTAGAGACAGTTATGGTTGAAATAGAAGCCATTCTTAACTCGCGGCCGCTGACTCCTATGTCAGATGATCCACACGATTACGCAGCATTAACTCCAGGTCACTTCTTAACAGGTGCACCATTGACAAGTGTTGTCGACCAGCCCACTGAGAATCTGAACATAAATTTACTGAAGCAATGGGACTTAGTCACAAGGTTGAAACAGGAATTTTGGAGTCGGTGGAGTAAGGAGTATCTAAACCAACTCCAGCATCGCTACAAATGGAAGACCATGCGTCATAATTTACAGCCTGGTACAATGGTATTAATGAAGGAGGATAACTTGCCAGTTATTAAATGGCGGCTTGGTCGAGTAACTCAAACATTACCTGGTGCTGACGGCCTAGTGCGAGTAGCGGAAATTCGAACTTCAACAGGCCTCACCAGAAGAGGCGTCCATTTACTCGCGCCATTTCCCATGTCTACCGAAAGTAATCCAGTAGAACAACCTGATAAGCATCCAGCTCCAGTAGAAGAAGCCACAAATCTCAAAGACGGCATAAGTCATATACCAGCTAAGCGAAGACGATCTGTGTCACCCTCGTCAGTATTGTTGCTATGCATATGCTTTGTAATTGCTCTAGTAGCAGGTGATGAACCCATTACTAAGGCACCTTTCGGAAGTCAAACAGGACTCTATTTCGAAAAAATGGGTCTGACTTACTTAACAACAACAGATTGGAATATAGTTGTGTATTACAATATGTCCCAATACTGGCTTGAGCGCAACAACATAATGCAAGGAATAACTGCAATACAGCGAGCGTGTTCACGTATCCAAAGCGGTACAATTAATTGTGAGAAAACTGTGGACCAGTTCCGTACTAAATGGCAGCTAATCCAACAAGATGATGAGTACTTACAATACGACGAACAAATCCATCGTCAACGGCGAGACGCTCCATTAGCAATTGTTGGAAGCTTGTCTAATTGCGTTGTTTGGAATTTTGGACTCCAACTATGCTAAAGAAATGTCTGCAACGATAAACGGCATATCCCGCAACGAAGAACATCTTCTGCACCTAATTCGAAACCAAACATCGGTAATTGACTCCACTAGCAATATTTTAAAGAAATCTGACGATCAAATTCAACAACTACACAAGCAAATAAAATATTTATATAGCCAGCAGGACAACTTCACAAAGTCAGAATCCCACCATGCAATAGCCGAAATGTTTAATGCGATGTCCGATCGAGTACTTATGGCTATGCAGGACTACCAACGAAATCAAGAGCTCTTTTTAGATGTACTGACGGACACACATCATGGACAGCTCCATCCTCTTCTGCTGTATCCTTCTCAGCTGCAACAACAACTGAGAGCAATCAAAGACCATCTCCCACCAACGTTACAAGTTCCCAGCAAGAATACCATTGAGATCCTTAAACTCATCTCTGTGGAAGCACGCATCACGCCAACTGAGATGATTGTGCGTCTTAAGTTACCATTAACTAATCAAGAACCATTCGAATTGGTACATGTGACTCGACTACCTATATTGGGAGGCACTGGAATTTTCATGTTGGGAGGGACAATCGAGTATATAGTCACTAATCTACATCGAGACAAATATTATTCGTTATCAGCAGGAGAATTGTCAACATGCACTGCATTCAATTCTAATATGCATGTATGCAAGCAATTACATCCAACACATCGCATTACATCAACCAATCGACTATGTGAGATGGAAATATTATGTCAAACTCCAAACCCAAAAAGCTGCAAGGTTCATCGCACACACGACTCACTTCAATGGATTCCATTACTTAAAGAAAACTCATGGATCTACATCGCACAGCCAGCTCGTACAATCAGCGTCATCTGCGGTTCAGACATCCTTACAGAATTACTGGAGGGAATAGGAACCTTAACCTTGAGACAAGGATGCACCATAAGAGATACAACCATAATGGCACATCGGACATATGTTTCAAAGGTCACCAGCACGATCATATCGAAAGTGAATCTAACTGAGTTGATCGCAGATTATATAATGGCTGCAACACACTCATTAGAATACCAGTCCAACCTGACGGACGATATTCAAGTCCTACATGAACATGTGCAACAATTGCAAAACAATGAGCAAATGGATCTACCGCTTAAGAGCCGAGAAGTCCATCAGTTCAGCATCGGATATATCAGTTTGCTCATCACATTAATCTGTCTTTTCTGGATCTCTTACCAGCGATATTCGAAGCAAAAGAGGCGACGAGCTCCAGATGTTCGAGTACGGGTTCGCGCAAACAGCATCTAATTCGAAGTTGAGAATATGCTCAACAGGCGGGAGGATGTTTGTACCTGCTCCAACGCAAAACTCCAATCAGCAATTCCCATCACCAATGCCCGCTCGTGAACGCAGAATAACCAGTACACCCGATGAACGGATATACAGCGTGTGAAGCCTCATCAGCATTTCCGTACACGTGCGGGTTAAAGTATTAATTTGCCCTACGTACGCACAAACGCTGGTGCCTTGCACATAATTGCAGACACCACAAATATATTTATTTCTGTAGCATAATCAAAATTATAATATAAATTCAATCAATTTATAAATAAAAATTGAGATATACTTTTGAAGTCAACCATTCAACAGTGTTTTCTTTGTCGCCACTTTCAACCACAATAATTCAAAATTAATACTTGATTATCCACAACACTCTTTCGGTACTGTACCCAAAGAGATATCAGACTTCAGTATTGCACTTGAAGTCATCATCACGATCCTTCGGTATTGCACCCAAGGAATCGGCAACCGATTAGTAAACCAACTAATCGGTATAGAAACAATGATCAATGCTTCATTATGCATTTTCGGTGTATGCAGCAAGTGTGAATTTGACGGACTACAACGAAGTCTGTTCAAAATATCTTCAGTCCTGAAATGTTGATAACTTCTCCACGGTCCAAGTGGATTTGATGGGAAACTTGATGATACAATTATTGCAAATAATGTTCTTTGCTGGTGAGGAGTAAATGAAACTGCAGCATTGGCAAGAGTAGCCTGCCAGTGTGCGTCATCTTCCAGTAAAAGCAATCGTTGACACGCCTCACGATATGTTGCACACAATAGTCTATCAACTGTTTTAAGATTTGGAAATGATGTTGGACCACGAAGTTTATCAAACAATAAACGCAAATAAAAACACTCAACATTGTTGGGGTGAACTGTGTAAATATATCCCAAAGCATCGGTTGAGAACACATTTTTCCTTGCTTACGTCTTTGAAACATTTTTGTGTGCCAATGGTCCGAAGTCTGTGATTAGGTTCAGTGAGGTTTCGTCCCTTTCTCCACAGAATCGACAGATGGCATCTGAAGATATTACAAAGCCATACACAAGAAATGGGGTCGATATAATCATTTCAAGGTACCTTACCGAAAATTACCGTAGATATGCTCCTAATGATGATTTATGAAGAAAACACGCCATTGTTGAAATTGCACGCACAAGAAAAGTTAAAGGGTATTTCGAAGTCGGTCTAACCCGACTTCAGAGTTCTGTACTCGTTTTGTTTGTTTATACCACTAATTTTTAACTGTAAATAAAATTTTCGTTTTGTACATGACCAAACATTTTTTGGTGTTGATTTTGGAGGAGTATGAAGACTTGAGTCCCTGACTGTACATGACTAGAGTCCAAATTTTGTACTTCATCTCTAGGAGTCGAATACCATCCGATTGCCAGCTTATAAAAAACAGAAAGCGAATGAGAGTCAAGTGAGAGCGATATCGAGAATATGACTGGAATTTAATTTTGGGAAAGAGGCCTTCTTGGAGAGCGCCTTCAGCAGACTTTTTTCAGAAGACAATGAGAGCTTCGTAATAAATATGCGACCGGCAATACTACATAACGATGTCCAAACGTTACCCTATAACACAACGCGTAAAGTGCCTATCAACGAATATACTTTGGGAATGAGTTACAATTCGCTCAAGTATGTGCAATGTGGTGCTTGGGATAAAATAAGCTCAATATGTTGAGTATCTGTAAATTTTAGAGTTGTTTTTTTCATTTTGTACACAGGTTTTGTAATTTTGGGACACGACTCCGAAAGTTGGATAGCCCAGAGTGATAGTTTATGTATAATTTATGTTTGCAGCAAAATTTACTAGTTCACAGTTGTCAAACTTGTGGCGCAACTTTCTAGACTCCTCTCAGTTAATCATAAGAATTTCAATTTACTAGAATAAGTTTGTAAAGTAAAAAAAAAACAACAAATTGAGAAGAATTTACGAGATGTGGACATTGACACACTATGGACGAAATATACCAACCGTGATATTTCGCAATTGCAGGAGGCTTCAAAATTTACACATATTCATTATTGTTCCCAAAATAATAGAAGGTCTAATTACAAGGTCTAATTACATTACTTTAAATGTATATGCATAACTCAAGACCTATATAATATTTATATATAAAATTTCATATAATGCGATTTCATTAGATTATGGATCTTGATAATCATAGTGAGCGTAACATTTCAGCACTAACACATAGAAATCAATAAAAAAAATTATACCTGCAACAATAAAGTTTTTTATTGTGTTAAATGAGATCAATGTCGCCATGGTTTAATGTTGGACGAACGTGTAAGTGTAAAGGCTATCTCGAAATCGATATAATCCAGCTTCAGAATTTTTACTGGTTATGTATTTATAAGTACAGATCTGCCACCTTCTTACATAACTTGAAAACCCCTACAACTTCACAAATTTAGAAAACCATTTTTTCTCTTTTTAAGGATAGTATTAAATGACTGATTTATGGAAAGCAATTTAGACAGGTGTAGCGTTTTCCATTTTACTTGAATATTGTTTTCCTTCTCTCATGTCTCTTTCAAATACTTTCTAGAAGTATTTTCCAGTACGTGTTTTAAGCACCAAGGAACCCAGTATTCGTGAATTTATTCGGATACACATATTTTGTTAATTCAAATCCTTGTGTAACTATATTAGTGTGGATGCAAAATATTATATTGTAAAGCAATAAGCAAGCAATTGTGTGGAAATTTAAAATACTCGACTACTGTTTTCGAAAACAGCGACAATAGGAAACAAGCTTCATCATTGAACAGGGAGGTCTATTGGAACATTTCTTATTGGACATTTATTTTGGAAGTAAATGTCCCCATTTGTAAATTCCATCTTTGCATGATTATTTTCCATTTTTAAAAACATATATCATATGTGAGATGACAATGGCTCACATTTGGCAGAGTTATCATATCGGAAAACTAAGACATATCGGACCTTCAATCAATATCTTCTCTGTAAATTGGCAATAAGAAATATCCGTCTGGAGAAATTCCCTTGTACGATTTAATAAATGGCTTAAATGTAAGTGCTTTTGTCACTAAATACACTTGCTCGGTAGCTATCCTGTACCACACAAAGAGCATCGCTGGTCCAGCCCTTTATGTGAACCGTTATAGCCACAGATCTGAATACAACAACTTCAACTGTTGATGATACGGCAAAACTAACTGATCACCCCCACTCAATAACAGCAACGAAAATCTACATTAATCTAGGCATTAATCTAGACCAGAGGTTCACGTGGAGTCACCATATAAAGGAAATAGTTAATCATATGAAACTAAGACAACATTCCTTACTCTGGTTGTTAAATAAGTGATCGAAATCTAAGTTAGACTACCAGGTAATACTATATAAAACCAATTTAAGAAGTAAAACCAATTTAGGATACTCAGAGTAGTTACAGCAGTACCATGGTATGTAAAAATTCCAATATACAAAACATTATTCAAATTCAAAAGTCAGATTAAGCAAAGAATTCCTTTTGAAATTGGAAATACATATTCCCGACGAGTTACTTCGTTGCTGTTGAATTCAGGAACCTTAAGATTAGGGGAGAAATATGTAAATGATAAATTAATGAGTATGCTATATATACCTACATTTTTAAATTATTTACCATATCTTTTATTAAAATATTTGTTCATAGCATTGGTGAAAAAATACATACAAATATTTATACTAGATAGATAAGATTATAAAACATATAGTTTGTTTCTAAACAAAAGACTCGACAAATAATAGTTATAAAAAAACAAAAATTAAATAACTGTAATTTGCTTAATTTATTTATTTAGTCATCATTCAATCATATTTTTTCTTAATGGATAAGGCAGCAGTGAATTTTTCCCCATTTCCTTCCAAGTCAATTCACATAATTTTAAATTGAAAATATCATTGCTCGGACTTAATTGATATCTACTAAAAAATTATCCCATATGTTGAAAGTCTTTTAGTCTGGGGCACATGACGCTAATATAGAGATGTCCACACCTGCATATCGACATTCTCCAAGCCTTCCATTTTAATTTGGTAAGTCAGTGGTTCATTTTTGTACGCAAGCGGCGAGATAAGGCGAACCTGCATGCTTTTCAGTTGGACATATAACAACATTTGAATTTCAGTTTTAAATTTCCAAGTCCCATGCAAAAGTAGTCAAAACCAGTGGCAAATTATTTGAAATGCGAAAGGTGCCTGCAGCATCGCATGCACCTGACAAATTACTCCAGCTGCTTAATTAATAAACTTGTTTAAAATTAAACGTGACCATAAAATGCTGGCCAAAATTCAACGAGCTCGAAATGTCTGTTCGAGTTTATGAGTAAGTTTGTTACTCTTCAGCTTTGGCGGGCGGTGCCTCTGCTGCGTTGGAAAATCGTTTCTGGCTGATTACCTTCCATTGATATCGTTGTACTCATTTTTGTTGTTGCGGTTTTTACTGCCGTACACACAACATGTGTTAATATGCTCGACTCATCGAAAGTAGGTGACTGGCTGCTCTTTCGATTGCGAGCTAATGAAATGAAACTTGACTGGAAATCGATTAAAATTGATTCAACTTGATCACCAAAGTGCAAGTGAAGTTTTTCCTGAAATCGTGTTTGCATTTTTTCATATTTTTTGCTGTTGTATGGTGAAGGTTGTCTGCCGGAATTTTAACAGCAATGTAGTTTTTGTGTGTTCAGTTCTTTTAAGGATCAATCGAGAATTGATCAAACTTCATACATTCAAAATTAAGTTTTTATATCGTTTATATCGAAATCGCATATTACACTGGCTTATATATGCTCCAAATTTTATTGCTATCGTACAATATATAATGCCATGCCGATACGTGGACTTCGAAAATCTTGAGTTCATTGCTACCGTACCAGACAATCATTTTAATCAGCATATGTGATTGGTCCATATAACCTCACACAATCATTCAATACATCATTTTTTAGAATCTAGGAAGTTTTGATGTGTGCTGGTCAATATCGTCTACGTTCGAAACTCAGAAGGTTAAAATTACCAATAAATCTTAAACCTTTAAAGAATGCTCTATACAGAAGTAACTAATCGTCAACAATTACATTACGAGTTTTTCCACAAATTTAAATGAGGCCTGTCGTTAAAACATAATTCACAGACATCAATCATTAGTTTCTAGTCATTAGACTCATATTTTTACTGCATCTGACCTGCATCTGATTGTAGCATTAGTTATTTTTATTCACCACATTCCCATATCTACTTAATTTAATTTTTCCTTTCTAACAAATTTGTTTTAATTCTCACCGGCTCGTTTGTCCCCGTTTGAATTTTTGTGATATTCTGTAAATAAAAATAAAGTATTTTACCCAAAGAATTCTGGTCCAACTCAATGAAGCAAGTGACTTAGAGTGGTGGTTTATGAGATGAATGTGTAGAACAGCATCTCGACGACAGCAAAGGTAATAAATGGGAATATTTCTGCGTCAAATAAGCCGCTTAATGGGATTTTGGCGCATTTCCGCATATCTTTATGACTTTTCGAACGCATCGTCGCAATTGCAGTTGTGCAAAAATGATTCATTTCCCTAAGAGGCTTCATTCATCAGTGACGCAAATATCACATATACAACGAGTGCGTAGTTTAAGTCATAGCCGTAACTTAAACGTCAAATTTTTTACCGTATGAAAAAAAAACAAATCACTATATGTAAGTTCACCTCGAAAAAACGGGTGCCATTGTACTAAAAATTTCATATTTCGAAATTGTAGTAGAAAAGGAAAAAAGGAACAATCAGAATAAAAGAGTTTATCACTTTATAGTATTTTTTATTAGTAAAACGGAATAAAAATATAATACAGAATAATAATAATAAGAAAAATTTGTATGCAACAATATTTAAATTATTTTTTATCTAGTTCCATATATGTATATATTAATGAAAAGTTAGCATTTTTATACGTCTATATTATATTATCTAAAAATAAATCCATATCTACATAAATAAATTATTTTTCTCAGAAAAACCGCACATAAAATAAGGAAATATCTTAATTTCTATTAATCTGCTTATATAAATCAATATTAATCTGCCTGTAAATCAATAGTTTACCGGGAAATCTTTTATATATGTACATACATACAATAAAATACCTTTTTTTTTGTCAAAACAAACTAAGTTACACACGAAAAAAAAAATATGTATCGCATCTACTAAGCCAAATGCAGCACTATAATACAAGACATTTTAACAAACAAAAAACATATATTTTAATATTACCTTCCATCCGGACCTTCCTTAGGAAATTGAAAGAACTTTTGCCACCCATTGCATCGAAGGACACACTTCCGCTGTTCAGACATCTAAATATTTGCTCTGTAATAACAAGTTTATCTTCAATTACAAATTTATAAAGAATTTATAACTATAACTCACTGCTTCTGAAATTACACTTTTTAATTTTGTATTTAATCACTCTCAATCACTACTTCACTTTACAAAATATTAAATGCTTTAGTTTCAGTGTAATGCACTGGACGCCAGAATCGAAAATGGTGAACTTTTTCTCCGAGCTCGACCCGGATTGCCCATTACGATTATTTTTCTTAATTGGTTGTTAAGAATATTTTTATTTTTATTGTGATATTCAATTGTTTGATTTTTATATAGTTTTTTGATAAATTCTGAAGCAATATTTAACTAAAAGAAGTCAACGTATTTAATTAAATGTTTCTTGCAAGACTATAGTGATAAAATTACACTATATTATAGTATTGCTTTCATACACGGCACTGAGCGATTCATTAAATTGTATGAATTTTGACAAAGTGTTGAGTCATTTCATGTAGATAAGATTTTGTACGCTACAGGGAATTTGTTTTTTTTTGCTTTTGTAATTTAGCTAATTGGGTGTTTGTGAAATGAATTCTCAATAATAATAAATAAAATAACGTAATTATACAAACTATCAAATCTATTTATATGAAAATTAGTAATTGAAATAATACTGAATACATTGTTAAATGTAGACATGCTTTCGCAGAAGCATTATATATATATATATATATATATATATATATATATATATATATATATATATATATATATATATATATATATAAATATATATATATATATATATATATATATATATATTATTTTATTTAATTTTTTTTTTCATTTACAAAATTCCACAGAATTCATATATTTAAATGCATTGGAATTCTATAATTTGACTAATACATTGCAATTAGCCTGGAATATACGAGTATTTGGAATTCATTAGATTTTTAGCTATGAATTGAAATTAAAATGCCCTCAAAAATAATTTTTTCAAAACAAAAACAAAGTATAGAACATTTATTTAGTTAAATATACTTACAGAATTGTGTTGCTTTTTTCTCTTATATTTATTACTAAACATTTAAAGTAAGTTTAACAACATACTTTATTGGTAATAGATAAATATTTTATTATAATAGATAAATATTTTCTTTAATTGTTTGCCCTTTTGTTGGCATTAAGTTCATTAAAAAGTATAAACAAGCCAAAAATTATAAACTAATATAAGAATTAAATAATAGTTTTAATAAACTTATTTTAGCATATGGAGTAGTGTACTTAATATTAGTAATGATTAAAATTATTAATCAGAAATAGTATTTACTAAATTGAATTTGGTACTTTTTGGAATGAGAATAGTATTAAAATATTAACGAACGACAACCCCAAATAGTGTTTTTTCCGAAACTCACCCCAATGTTTACATCCAGTGGGGAATGAAAAATTGCTTTGTTTACATCCAGTGGCGAAAAAATTGCCGGCAATACAAGTGTATTCTGTGAATGTATAAGTAAGTTTCATTTCTCATATTCTCTGGTTTAAGTGATACCAAAGACAATATACTATAAGACGTTACATTGCTCTCTTGAGTGAGAATCAACATATTGAAATTGCTGGCAACCACATTGGAATTCAGATCGGCAATTTCACGAAGCAGTCGTCAATATGTATCCATCGACAGTCACACACATGGCTATTGTTGTATTGCATTCGTATGAATAATTTAGTGTGTGTGTTTTTGTGTGTGCTCACAGCAGAAGCGACTAATTTGAAATCAAATTTTTATTTTCTGTTCTGTGTGGCTGGGGTAAAATACACAAGAATGAATTTTCTGTATGGCAAAGGTTTCTTCTTCGGAAAGTGGGGCTTAAAACAAAGCATTTGTGGTTTTGCGTATAAGAAAGATTTGCCATGTCATAACGAAGCATAATGCGTGCATATTAGAACACTTGACAATATAAAATAAATATGCATGCATAGGATATTTTATAAAGATCGATAGTGCAAGTGGTAAAGCGTTGGTCTATCAATTTTATGATGCCGGGTTCAAGTCCGCTGAGAAATGTGTTTATTTTTTTTTTAATTGTTCATCCTTTTTTTGAAAGCAAACTAATAATTATTTTTATAAAAAATAATAAGAATAGTTTCTACTTTAGCATAAATTATCCAGTATTAAATAATTTTACTATACCACATTGAATTGCCAAGGGGGGGTTGAGGGGATTGAGGGTTGCCAAGGGGGGCAGGTTCACGTTAGGGTTTCCTGCTACTAACGGCTCATGTCTCTTAAATCTTCCTACTCTCACCTCCACGTGGTGCACCCTGGTAACCTGAGCAACCTAGGTGAAGATGTGGTAACCAACCCATGTGGGATCCTTGGTCAGGGCCAACGAGAGAGGGAGCTTTGGTGAGGCCACTCTGACATATTCGGTTTAAGGATTCATCAAAGTGTGCGAGGCCAGGTGGGGTCTCGCATGTAGGAACGGTGGCGGAGGAGTACTATAGGTACCAACGGCAGCGCCCATACCCCCGAAGTGGGTTACCACTACCAAACAAAAATCCCTAGCTTAGGGTTGTGCGCTGGGCTTGGAACCCGCCACATAAAAAACAAATAATCCAGTGATTGAAGCCTCGGATGAAATACCACACAACTCTTGACGACAACCCCCGCAAACGTTATAAGGAACATGATTTAAGGATATGCACCTGGAATGTCCGGACCCTTAAAAGGGAAGGTGCCTCTATCCAGCTGGTTGACGTCCTCGAAAAATATAAAGCTGACGTCACCGCACTCCAGGAAATGCGATGGACGGGACATGGACGCTCAAAAAAAGCTACATGTGACATCTACTACAGCTGCCATGCGACGAAGCGCAGACTCGGTGTAGGTTTTGTGGTAAGCAAACGACTGCGAGATGAAGTCCTGGGATTTACCCCAGTCGACGACAGGCTTGCCACACTCCGCATTAAGGCAAAATACTTTAATATCAGCCTAATCTGCGCACATGCTCCGACGGATAAGAAAGACGAAAACACCAAGGATGCCTTCTACGATCAACTAGAAAAAACCTTCGATCGATGCCCCCGCCACGATGTAAAAATTGTGCTAGGTGACTTCAACGCCAAGGTGGGCAAAGAAGGCATTTTTGAACCAACCGTCGGTAAATTCAGCCTCCACGAGCAGTCATCAGAAAACGGTTTGAGGCTGATCGACTTCGCCGCAGCGCGGAACATGGTAGTTAGTAGTACTAGATTCCAGCATCCCGATATTCATAAAGCCACCTGGCTGTCCCCTGATCATAAAACCAGGAACCAAATTGATCACGTTGTGATCGACGGCAGGCATGCATCCAGCGTGTTTGACGTACGTACAATTCGAGGTGCCAACATTGACTCGGACCACTACCTTGTTGTAGCTAAGGTTCGCACTCGCCTCAGTGCGGCAAAAAACGATCGCTCTAATTCGCAGAGGAAGCTTGACGTCGGAAAGCTACAATCGCTACAGACAGCTACCGCATTTGCTTCTCGGCTCTCGAATATGCTGATGGATTCTCCCCCTGATCTCGATATTTGCGCGCAGTGGTCGCTTATATCCCACTCCATGCGCACGGCCGCTGAAGAGGTGATTGGCTATCACCGCCCGAAGAAAAACAGCTGGTATGACGAAGAGTGTCGCAACGCAGCTGCAGAGAAAGACGCAGCATACCAACTCATCCTGCGATCGGCTGCAACGCGAGCTGCTAAGGAGCGATATCGAGAGAAGAGAAGGGAAGAGAAGCGTCTTTTTAGGCGCAAGAAACGAGAAGCCGAAAAGAGAGAATGCGAGGAAATCGAGATGTTTGGCAGAAGGAATATGGCTCGAAAATTCTACGAACGTGTGAGGCGCCAAACGGAAGGTTTTAAGACCGGAGCCAATTCCAATTCCTGCAAAGATGAAAACGGGAATTTAGTGACGGATGTCCAGAGCGTACTCACGTTATGGAGGGAACACTTCTCGAAGCTGCTGAATGGCGACAGCGCTAATGATAGCAATGAAGATGAACCCGACCCCACAGTTGCTGACGACGAACATGAAGTAGCGCCCCCCGACTATGACGAGGTCTTGCTGGTTATTAGGCGGCTCAAAAACAGTAAAGCCGCCGGAGCTGATGGTATACCAGCGGAGCTATTCAATGCTGGCGGCGATGAGCTCACGAAACGCATGCACCAGCTCATCTGCAAAATATGGTCGGAGGAATGCATGCCTAGCAACTGGAACTTAAGTGTGCTCTGCCCAATCCACAAGAAGGGTGATCCGGCAATCTGTGCCAACTACCGCGGGATCAGCCTTCTGAACATCGCATATAAGGTCCTGTCGAGCGTACTCTGTGAAAGGCTGAAGCCCATCGCCAATGAACTGATTGGGCCTTATCAGTGTGGCTTCAGACCTGGTAAAGGCACCATTGACCAAATGTTCACACTTCGCCAAATCCTGGAGAAAACCCTAGAGAAGCAGATTGACATACACCACCTTTTCGTCGATTTCAAAGCCGCATTCGACAGCACCGTAAGGAGTCATCAATACGCCGCTATGTCTGAATTTGGCGTCCCTGCTAAGCTAATTCGGCTGTGCAAAATGACGCTAAGCACCACCACTGGCTCAGTTAAAATCGGTAATGACTTGTCCGAGCCGTTTGTTACTGAGCGAGGATTCAGACAAGGTGACTCCTTATCGTGTGTTTTCTTCAATCTAATGTTGGGAAAAATCGTACGTGCAGCATGTCTAAATCGCACAGGCACTATCTTCCACAAGAGTGTCATGTTGCTGGCGTATGCTGATGATATTGACATCATTGGCCATAACAGCCGCGCCGTGAGTGCTGCATTTTCCGGCTTGGAGAGAGAAAGAATACAATTTAATTGCGCTCTTCGAGGGAGAAAAAATGTGTGCAACAGAAGAGTATTAAAATTATACGCTCCGGTCATCTTCCGTAGCACCATACGAATTTACACCGTACTTTAACAACAGACTCGTAAATTTCAACAACTTCCTTTATTTCGCATTTATCGCAAATTTTGCTTCGAGGCAGCAGTGAATTTTTTACGTAATATTAAGCACTCCCGCTTTAACCCAGTTTACTCTGGGTCAAGTGCCATTCAACTCAGCATCACGAAAAGCATCGCAAATACCAGTCCTGATTGCCTCACTGCTTTTCCTTATATCCTTTTCATACACATATTTCAGCTTTACGTTCTGTCGCTGATTATTATCAGTTTTCGTGAAATTGCATCCGGTTAGGCGACATGTTGGCTGCCCTCGTTTCTGCTGTGCAGACATTGTGTCTCTGTTGCTATTTTTCTGCGTGTAACTGAATATCGTTGGAAAACAAACTGAAAACTATTTTATGTGTTTACGATTGAAATGACGACATAAAATTAAGCTGCAGTAAGGAAGCGGAATGGAACAGTGTCTGCCAAACTTTCAACGAAGGCACTGAAATCGAAGGAACTCAATATTGGCAGAAAATTGTAGCTTTGGTTAAGTAATTTTTCTTTAACTGAATTAGAAATGAATTCAAATCGTATTTACTGGGAATCATTTCTTTGTGACTAATGAAACTTTTAATTTATAAAAATTGGAACATAAATAAACGGCATATTAATATAAATAATGAGTTTAGCTCAGAACTTTATCTCTCGAATATTATCTACACCTTAATTTTTCTTGATTTTATGTTAAATTTATCCAAATTAAGGAAAGTAAACTTCCCCTAAGAGAGTAGCTACACCAGAAAAAAATTTTGTCAGCTATTTGACTTCTAATTGCAGTCGAATATCTTAAGTTGGCATTAATATTTTCAGATCGAAAAGCTCCTGCAAATAATATCCAAATATTTTTAAAGAAAAGAAAGTGGTTATTAAGTATTAAATGAATATGAATATTATAACATTATAACAGATCAACAACCACTGGCGCGTTAAACCCGTACCCGTTTGGCATCGTTGTGCTCCCAACTAATCGATTTACTCCTGACTATTAATATGTGGTGGTTCTTATAGTTCTAAATGCAAATATTCAAACTCTTCAAGAATGAGATTGAACTCAATAGCATTTTCCCCAATATATATGTTCATTGTGTTAAATGAAACTATATTGCTTTAATATCTGAAATCGTCCAGCGCACTCTCTACAAAACAACAATTTGTAGTCAGGCATTAATTTTTTGAGAATAAGGTAAGTCAGATAGATCCAAAGGAGTCGCTGGGAATAATTCTTATATAAAATAATTTCGAACTGGGATCATAGTTGAAGGATGGGCTACTCAAGAAATTCTGGATAACAATCAGTTCCCAGCTACATTACAAATGATTATGTTGGTAGAACAAAAGCTAAATCGCATTTGAGTGACTTCGAGATACTCTTTTCCATAAAAAATGATTCAAACCATGCCCATTTATATAAAGTAGACGAGCAAGTTAAACCATGTCTATTTTGAATCCATATAGGCAAGTTTTTCATATTGCTGGATTCTATATGAACGCATTCGTTTCGAGCCGCTTTCATAATTGATTTTTGTACCTTTATGTTAAACTTCCTATATGAATCTTGTTAGGCTTTTTATACTGGTACTGTGATCTGTCTTTTGTAACTTTGTCGATTTACCTTGTTGATGGGTGTTGCAGTAGTAGTAAGCTGCTAATTAAACAAATTAACAAAACAACTCAATCGCAACAAATTTAGTATATCCTTCTTTCCCTTTTGAAGCGTAAGGGATACAAACATCTGAAGGACCAAGTATAGTTGGGTATTAGAGATTCGGAAGCAGAAATATCCTGATCAAAAAAGGAAAAAACGTTAATAACGCTGACTTCGCGACTATGGTTGGGTGTGAAGCCTTGCAGATATGAAGTGTTTGTAGGAAAGCGAGAGTAGGTAAAGCATATAATAAAAATCTAAAGGGCAAGTGATTTATTTGCAGAAAATACGGGCATTGGAAGCGGAATTGACCAAATATATTAAAACAAAAACGAAAAAATATCAAGTGGAGATGCGTTTATAAGCAAAGTTTTGTTTGGGCAGTCGAGTATAACTCAAGAAAATACATGGTATATGGATTCGGTTGCAAGCTATATCACGAATAATGGTGTGGAAGTTGCATTAAATTAGAAAAACATAAAGATGATAGAATCGATATAGTACAGTGCTTGCCAATCAATAGTGCAAGGATACGGTAGGAGCGACATCGTATTAGAAGTCTATAATGGTAATGTGTGGAACGTGAAGTATTTAGCTGCCGTATTATATGTCCCTGAAATAAAGTTAAATTTATTCTCTTCTAAGGCGTGTTTAGATAATGGCCAATGTTAATGGCGAATGGAAACAATCGCAGTTTAGAAAAACAAGGCAAGGCTACAAGGTATTCGTTGAGACACAAAGCAGTTGCCATTGCTATTGAGAGTCAAGATTGCAGAGGCCGAAGCAATATTGTGGTGAAAACCCAGTCAATTCAATTGCAGCATGAGCGGTTATTTTACCAAAGCAAGGAGCATGTGAAGAAAATACTTCGTCAGCAAGATATATCATTCAACCGGACCAATTTCTTCTCTGATACATATCTTATGGGTAAGCAACCCATTGAAAATTTAACTTTTTAAAGAGTCCTCATTAGAGAGCGAAGTGATGATGTAACTTTTACTCATAAACACGAAGCGGCTGTCACGCCCTATCATTAATAACTAAAGTCGAAATTCAAGAATATGAACCTTACTACAAAGACGATTCAAGTGATGAACTTGAAGATGCTATGTCCAATGTCGTACAGCAGAAAGATAAGCAGGCAGTGACATGCTACAACTGGCGATCAAAGAAGAGAGATACAAGTGACGCGGTTCTCCAATATTGTTTCTTAGCTGACATTGATGCCCCTAAAAACTTTGAAGAGGCAATATTTGGAGATTTAAATACGCAATGGAAGCGTACCATGAACTAGGAGATTGAGTCACTAACCAGCAAAATAATGCAACGATTTCAAACAAATGGATCTACGAAGTAAGAAAAGAAAGGCGAGATCGACAGATTTAAAGCGGGTTTAGTGGCAAGCGGATTCACACAAAAATTCGGCACTGATTATGAGGAAACTTTTAGTCCGGTCGCCAAGTTCACATCAATTTGCATAATTTTGTCCAATGCACTTGGATTGACTACAAAGGAGTTCGATGTACGGTACCCTCGAAGAGGAAATTTATTTGCATCACCCTTTTGGATATAAAGATGGCACCACCAAGGTCTGTTAGCTGAATAAAAAATTTATTTTGCGATTTTACCATGAAACAAGCGTCGATGTGCTGGAATCGCAAATTTACACTGATTTTGGAGGCTTGTAATCTTAATACTAGTACTGCGGATCCATGCATCTTCATTAGCAGCACTAATAAGAAAAAAATAATAATTGCAATTTACATTGATGTCAGAGTCATCAAACTCAGTCAACCGTCGCACTTAAGGAGTGGATAAATCATCTAAAAAAAGAATTTGAAATCAAGGTGTTCGACTCGGTATGTTATCTAGGTATGCAGATTATATCACCGCCAGATAAAATTATATTTCAACAGAATTGGGTTCGGCGATTACTAAGCAAACTTTCTGGGGATTCTGCAATGCGAGAACTTTATATACGAGGTGTGATAAAAAAATAACCGTTATTTTCATCTTTTCGTGAGTTACGTATGTTCGATGTTCGCATTTTTTTCTGTTATGTTGGTATACATGTCTGTTATATATGTTGGCAATACCAACCATTTTGGATTGTCAGTTTGTTTTTGAGAGATAAAAAGGTTAGTCGTGTTTTGGTGTGCTCTTCGATTTTGTACTATTCTTTTGAATACACCTCGTATATATATATATATATATATATATATATATATATATATATATATATATATATATATATATATATATATATATATATATATATATATATATACCGGTAGACCTCGCTTAACACGGGGGTTACGTTCCCGTATAATACCGTGTTAGCGAAACAGTGTTAAGTGAAACAAGAAACCAGTACAAAAAGTAGGGTTCCGTTCCAGGATATCAAAAAATACATCAAAAGCAGTTTTTTTTAGTCTTTATTAATTTTAATTGTAGTTATAACAAAAAAATAAACAAAAATTGATTTTCATTCAAAATTTTACTTGTTTGTATAATTAAAAAAATTAACAAACTTAAAAAAATAAAGTAACTAATAAGGTAAGTAAAGTAAGTAAATAAAGTAACGAATTCAAAATTTATCAAAATACATACAATCATGCTATTCAAATCTGTTCGTCATCGCTGCTTATGGTCAATCGTGCGCGCTTTTGAGGTGCATCCATTTTAGGCTGTTTTTTTAAAAAATCTGTTAGTTTTGACTGTTTGTTTGACAGTTTTTTATAAATTTGTTTGTATGGTAACATACAATTTTCAGAAGAAGAGTGTTAGAACGAGGCCATTTAGCGTGTTAAACGAAAAATGATCACAAAACGTAAACCGTGTTAGAGCGAGGCCGTGTTATAAGAAGCAAGTGTTAAGCGAGGTCTACCTGTATATATATATATATATATATATATATATATATATATATATATATATATATATATATATATATATATATATATATATATATATATATATATATATATATATATATATATATATATATATATATATATATATATATATATATATATATATATATATATATATATATATATATATATATATATATATATATAAGGGGTTAATAGTCTGTAAAAACATTTAGGTCCTTGACTCCGTATAGGTAATTTCTCAGCTTCTGCAATGACCAAACAATTGCAAGCAGCTCTTGCTCATAAGTCGCATAGTTCTCCTCTGTATTGGAGAGTGTGCGCGAGATCATGGTGATGAGCCGACCTCCCTGCGATAGTACAGCCCCTAAGGCATAGGATGAAGCATCCGCAGTAATATCGAATGGTTTTCCGAAATCTGGATAGAGGAGCAAAGCATGCGCTGACCTCACACGACGAAAATCGTCTAATGCATCCGCGTCGAGGACAATCGAAGTGTTTTTAGATTTTGATGCTACTATATCACCATTCTTCCCCCTCAGATATATGGTTAGTGGCTTCTGAGGAAATTTCCGTTTGATCGTTGCCGCTGGTATTCTCTACTTCTTCATTCTCGTCTATGCTGGAATCTCTGTAATTCATCCCTTCACACTCCTGAAAGAGCAGCGTTTCCATTCCCCGCGCACGTCTGAGGGTTCCCACGTCTAAGTTGACACAAGCCGAGACGTCCGTTAGCAGATCAAACCCGATTATAGCGTCAAAGGTGTTTAGAGTGGGAAGTATGTAAAAGGTAGATGTCCTCGGCATATTGATTCCACATTTCCTAGTGACATGCACACTCCCCACCACAGTTTTGACCTTAACTGGTTTGATTATCAGATTTATTCCCCGTAGGCCAGGGATATTCCTAATATAATTCTTGGCAGAGCCCGTGTCCACCAAGAACTTTAAACGCTGTGATGCTAGAGTCATTTGAAGGTATGGGAGAAGTGGCCTCCCCTCCCTAAAAAATTCAACTCAGCGAAAGTTGTTTCTCCCTCAACATCGGCACCGGCGTCACCCCGTCTGTAGTTTCGGTTGCGACGGCGACCTTCACTCCGGCGGCTTCCATTGTCCCAGCCACCAGGAGAAGAATCAATTAACTTAGTTTCCAGGTAATTGACTCTTGGGTGTTTCCAATCGTGTGAAGGTGGTTGCGACGAAGGTGGCCTTTTTGTAGCTAGTTCTCTCACTTCAAATTGCTGGCCATCCGAATTTCCTTTCTGCATATGTGGAGCGCTGCATTGGAGCTCCAAACCGGTTTGCATTAAAGGGATTTCGTGGAGGAGCGTCTATGGCGGGTATCGTAGACGGATTGTCCCATCGGGGTGGAGTTCTCGGCTGTGCGATGACTCCAGTTCCTTGTCGACCAATGGCGAATCGAGCTGAGTCGGGCTGATACATCCTTATAGGCTGCTGGTTGATGCTATAATTGAAGGAGGGGTGCATTCCCTGGGTCCCCGGCGTTTCCATGTCTGGTCTACATGGGCTCTGGCTTTGTTTACTTCTAGCTCCAGGATCAGAGCGGAGGCTACCGACATATCCGACATATCCGGGGGAAATGAACATGCTCCTAGCCAGGTTCCTGTGCTCTTCATTCAGGATTCGGTTCAGTGATACGTCACCAGAATTGCTCGAGTCATACTGGTTGGTTAGAATGGTGAACCATTTTTGAATCTCGTCATAATAGTGAGAGACGGACCATCCCCTTTGCCTGAGCCTCCGCATTTCTTGTTGAAGCGCATAGGGGAATCTTCTGTGTGCGTATTTTAAGACTAAACGAGCCAGAATTGCGTCAATGTTAGTAGGAATATTGAAGGATGTTAGGGGGGGGATCGGCCTCTCCCATTGCTTTGCTCCTGGCCAAGCGGACGGTCTGATAATGGCGAGGAATTCCATATGAATCTGTGAAAAGTGAATAAACGCTTGTGACAGCATTCCGCCAGGAAGCGTACTGCGATCTACTTCCACCAAACTCGCGAGGGGATTGAATGAGCACGAATGAATCAACCCCTTCACCCTCTCGATCGAACGTAACATCGCTATAAACTGTGGGAGGTACTGCCGGTTGTCCACGGATCTGCAGTTCTTTCCGGAGTTCGCATATCTCGTTGAGATTTTCAGTAAATCGTCGGTTGCTTTCTTCAGCCAAAGAGCAGAAGGCGGTGTTGATCATAGCCTCAAATATAGCCAAATCTCCGTGGGGTTGGTGCGCTGCTTCGTTGTGCGCCATACTACAGTCTAGAAGCGCACTATACTTTGCGATGAACGGTACTAGAGAACTGTCCGAACGTGGCCTATGCTGGTCTTCCCTTGTTACAGCGGAAGTCCTTGGTGTGGTGAGCCGTGCACCGTCTTTTTCGGATGCTCTCTACGTCACCAAGAATGTGCTAGAACGTATGGTTGGGCTGTGCACCGCCTTTTTCGATTGCACCGTGTTTAATTACAAACCTTGCGAATGGTCAATACGCAGCGAACCGCCTTTTTCGGTAGCGCTAAAAATTGAATTATATTTATTATTTATTATAAAAATTTATTTGATGTTTTTTCTTTTATTTTAATTTATTTGTGATAAAAACTGGAGGGTCCCGTAGGAGTCGCAGATTTTAACACAATATACACCATGTGTAGGGTACAAAAACTGGAGGGTCCCGTAGGAATCGCAGATTAGTTTTTTTTTTTATTTACCCCTCTCAAGGGTACGGTAAGAGCCTGGGCAGCGACTTTTTCGCATGCTCCAAGTTGGGCGCCAGTTAAATACTCTCCTGAGTAAAATCTATAATTATAAAAGAGTTAAAATTATTTTAATATTTTATTATTCTAATCGCCCTTCTCCTTCGAGCTCCTGTCAATTAAAAGCAGCGAGCTCTCGTACTCGGGTTCTTTTTATACGTTTTCGCCGCCGACAATCGCATGGTGACTGCACTTCGAGGCGGCATTGTGCGACAGCGTTTCACGGCTGTGCTTGGCGGCACCGACATACAACACATGTCTCGCCAATTCCTCCGGCACCGAGAACCATCACCGTCTACCGTATCTACGCGTAGCGGCTGTACCGCGTATTTTGTACAATGCTTTGTACTGCTGCGGAAGCGCATGGCGCCAACACTCTTTTCGTGTGTTTTCTCGCGTACCGAGAACCAGCATCGTCTATCGTTCCCCTGCGCAGCGGATGGCAGCGGACGCTGTGGCAGCGTATTTCGTACAATGCTTTGCACCGCTGCGCTAGCGCATGGCGCCAATGCTCTCCGTCTTGTGTTTTCTCACGCACCGAGAACCAGCACCGTCTACCGTGCCACTGCGCAGCAGATGGCAGTAGACGCTGTTGCAGCGTATTTCGTACAATTCTTTGTACCGCTGCGCAAGCGCACGGCGCCAACAACATGCAACTCGTATGTTGCTAACTCCTCCCCCCCTTAAGATCAGCCGTCCTCGGCTGACGGGCGTCCCGCTCTCGGGCACTACCACGCTATTTCTGATATGATTGAAAATATAAGATTAAGAAAATATGCCGTAACGTATGTTGTGTTTTTGGACTACTAGGCCATCTACCAGGATACTCGATCCGAGGTCTGCGCCTACATTCTTCTGGTTGTAAACTTTTGATAGTTTGTTTCCAAGTATTTTATTTGCCTGAACAAATACCTTGTCTCCTGTTTTGAAAAATCTTCTTTTTCGCAGCCGGTTGAAATATTGGAGTTTAGTTTGTTGGGTAACTCGTAATCTGGCTTCCACCTCGCCTCTCATTACCTAGGAAATAGAGTGAAGTATGTCGACAGGTCTATGATTAGTAACAGAGTGGATATAGGGGAGCTACCAAAACTAGCTCCCCTATATCCGAGGAATAGTCCGCTGCTTTGAGACATCTTGAAATCTCCGTCAATGTACTGTGGAAGCGCTCCACCGGTCCATTAGATGTGCTGTGAAGGGGCGGAACTGCATGAACGCTAGCATCGAACTGATTTTGTAGTAGTGACCTTATAGTGTTAGAAGTCAGCGATTTTTCGTTGTCGCATACCACAGTACGTGTATCCTTAAATACACTGAGGGTTTCCAGTAGGGGTCCTTTGAGGTCCACTATACTTCTGGATCTTATGGGTTTTACAATGGCAAACTTGGAGAACTTGTCCATGCATGTGAGGAAGTGGTAACCTGCCGTGGAATAGATATCCAGATGCAAAATTTCGACCGGATGCGTGGGAATAGGGGTTTTTCCTATTTGGGTTGCGTGTGGGTGTCGATTGTATTTTCCTTCCTGACATATGCGGCAGGCAGATGCCAGCTGCTTGAATTGTTTACGGACACCGGGGAAATATGACATCCGCAACACCCGACGTGTAGTTTCATTCGACGAACGTTGGGCTCTGTTGTGCTCTCTGGCTAGGATTTCTTGTTGCTCGCTTGGGTTGGTGATATCCTTTACTTTCTCTCACTGAATCGGAACCTCATGGATGGGAAGAGATCCGGCAAGGTGTCCTCCAAATATTGCAATGTAACTCGATCGCAATATATTCCATTCACAACATTGACGTTAACGGACTCGTTCAACAGCTGGGGCAAGTCCGAAGGTGAGGCATAAGTTAGGACATGCCTGAGCTGTTTCTGGAATACTATGGAGGAAGTTTCCTTCGACTTCTCTCCAGCTTGGAGGATAAGCTGATTTCTGAAGCAATTGACGGGGTTATCGACAGTCGGTTTAGGAGATCCCAGCGACTTCTCAGCACTGCTATTGGTTTCACATTACTTACGTTTCTTCAGTATTGCATTTATGTGCTGTCGTGAAAGCGCGTCCGCGACAATGTTGAGTCTTCCTGGTTTGTAATGGAACTTCGGGGCGAACTCCTCAATGAAGGTTCGCCATCGTTTCATCTTTGAGTTAACATTTCTGTCCGAGAGATCGAAGGTGTTAATGTGCATATATTGTGATTCTATATTTTTTGCATTTTGTTTAAAACTGCAAATTTGATTTCTGTTCAATTTATTCTTTGCGTCAATAACAGAAGTTCGTTGCACTTTGCATAACAACAGTTTAAATTCTCTTGCATATTAAGCAGACGGAAATTCGACACGTTTGTTGGTTGTTTTTAGTCTCATGATAATATGCTATTCTAGCAAATATGTTGTGCAACTTGCATCGAACTACAGTATTGCTGATCATTTGTATTATATGTATTATATTGTATTGCTATGGATTTTGACATGTTAATTTTGTATAAAAACGCATGCAATAATTTAATAAAATCCGTTAAAAATCAGAACTCAAAAAGAACAATTATTGAATTATCAATTCTTCGTGGTTTTCTAGTTCAAGTACTAGAGGGTGAGTTTTAAGTTAACTTCAATTTTGTTTCGTCGAGAATCTTCAGTTCAAGTACTGAAAATCTATACCCATAAATTCAGATTAAAATCTTGAATTAAAATTTAATCATCGTGAATTCCCAGTTAAAGTACTGGAAATTCAAAACATAAATTCAAAGCAAATTTTGAATTAACAAACGGTAAGGGGTTAATAGTCTGTAAAAACATTTAGGTCATTGACTCCGTATAGGTAATTTCTCAGCTTCTGCAATGACCAAACAATTGCAAGCAGCTCTTGCTCATAAGTCGCATAGTTCTCCTCTGTATTGGAGAGTGTGCGCGAGATCATGGTGATGAGCCGACCTCCCTGCGATAGTACAGCCCCTAAGGCATAGGATGAAGCATCCGCAGTAATATCGAATGGTTTTCCGAAATCTGGATAGAGGAGCAAAGCATGCGCTGACCTCACACGACGAAAATCGTCTAATGCATCCGCGTCGAGGACAATCGAAGTGTTTTTAGATTTTGATGCTACTATATCACCATTCTTCCCCCTCAGATATATGGTTAGTGGCTTCTGAGGAAATTTCCGTTTGATCGTTGCCGCTGGTATTCTCTACTTCTTCATTCTCGTCTATGCTGGAATCTCTGTAATTCATCCCTTCACACTCCTGAAAGAGCAGCGTTTCCATTCCCCGCGCACGTCTGAGGATTCCCACGTCTAAGTTGACACAAGCCGAGACGTCCGTTAGCAGATCAAACCCGATTATAGCGTCAAAGGTGTTTAGAGTGGGAAGTATGTAAAAGGTAGATGTCCTCGGCATATTGATTCCACATTTCCTAGTGACATGCACACTCCCCACCACAGTTTTGACCTTAACTGGTTTGATTATCAGATTTATTCCCCGTAGGCCAGGGATATTCCTAATATAATTCTTGGCAGAGCCCGTGTCCACCAAGAACTTTAAACGCTGTGATGCTAGAGTCATTTGAAGGTATGGGAGAAGTGGCCTCCCCTCCCTAAAAAATTCAACTCAGCGAAAGTTGTTTCTCCCTCAACATCGGCACCGGCGTCACCCCGTCTGTAGTTTCGGTTGCGACGGCGACCTTCACTCCGGCGGCTTCCATTGTCCCAGCCACCAGGAGAAGAATCAATTAACTTAGTTTCCAGGTAATTGACTCTTGGGTGTTTCCAATCGTGTGAAGGTGGTTGCGACGAAGGTGGCCTTTTTGTAGCTAGTTCTCTCACTTCAAATTGCTGGCCATCCGAATTTCCTTTCTGCATATGTGGAGCGCTGGTAGAAGCTCCAAACCGGTTTGCATTAAAGGGATTTCGTGGAGGAGCGTCTATGGCGGGTATCGTAGACGGATTGTCCCATCGGGGAGGAAGTTCTCGGCTGTGCGATGACTCCAGTTCCTTGTCGACCAATGGCGAATCGAGCTGAGTCGGGCTGATACATCCTTATAGGCTGCTGGTTGATGCTATAATTGAAGGAGGGGTGCATTCCCTGGGTCCCCGGCGTTTCCATGTCTGGTCTACATGGGCTCTGGCTTTGTTTACTTCTAGCTCCAGGATCAGAGCGGAGGCTACCGACATATCCGGGGGACGAGCAAAAAGAACCGATGAATTCATTGGCTCGTTGTGCTCCGAAATGAACATGCTCCTAGCCAGGTTCCTGTGCTCTTCATTCAGGATTCGGTTCAGTGATACGTCACCAGAATTGCTCGAGTCATACTGGTTGGTTAGAATGGTGAACCATTTTTGAATCTCGTCATAATAGTGAGAGACGGACCATCCCCTTTGCCTGAGCCTCCGCATTTCTTGTTGAAGCGCATAGGGGAATCTTCTGTGTGCGTATTTTAAGACTAAACGAGCCAGAATTGCGTCAATGTTAGTAGGAATATTGAAGGATGTTAGGGGGGGATCGGCCTCTCCCATTGCTTTGCTCCTGGCCAAGCGGACGGTCTGATAATGGCGAGGAATTCCATATGAATCTGTGAAAAGTGAATAAACGCTTGTGACAGCATTCCGCCAGGAAGCGTACTGCGATCTACTTCCACCAAACTCGCGAGGGGATTGAATGAGCACGAATGAATCAACCCCTTCACCCTCTCGATCGAACGTAACATCGCTATAAACTGTGGGAGGTACTGCCGGTTGTCCACGGATCTGCAGTTCTTTCCGGAGTTCGCATATCTCGTTGAGATTTTCAGTAAATCGTCGGTTGCTTTCTTCAGCCAAAGAGCAGAAGGCGGTGTTGATCATAGCCTCAAATATAGCCAAATCTCCGTGGGGTTGGTGCGCTGCTTCGTTGTGCGCCATACTACAGTCTAGAAGCGCACTATACTTTGCGATGAACGGTACTAGAGAACTGTCCGAACGTGGCCTATGCTGGTCTTCCCTTGTTACAGCGGAAGTCCTTGGTGTGGTGAGCCGTGCACCGTCTTTTTCGGATGCTCTCTACGTCACCAAGAATGTGCTAGAACGTATGGTTGGGCTGTGCACCGCCTTTTTCGATTGCACCGTGTTTAATTATAAACCTTGCGAATGGTCAATACGCAGCGAACCGCCTTTTTCGGTAGCGCTAAAAATTGAATTATATTTATTATTTATTATAAAAATTTATTTGATGTTTTTTCTTTTATTTTAATTTATTTGTGATAAAAACTGGAGGGTCCCGTAGGAGTCGCAGATTTTAACACAATATACACCATGTGTAGGGTACAAAAACTGGAGGGTCCCGTAGGAATCGCAGATTAGTTTTTTTTTTTATTTACCCCTCTCAAGGGTACGGTAAGAGCCTGGGCAGCGACTTTTTCGCATGCTCCAAGTTGGGCGCCAGTTAAATACTCTCCTGAGTAAAATCTATAATTATAAAAGAGTTAAAATTATTTTAATATTTTATTATTCTAATCGCCCTTCTCCTTCGAGCTCCTGTCAATTAAAAGCAGCGAGCTCTCGTACTCGGGTTCTTTTTATACGTTTTCGCCGCCGACAATCGCATGGTGACTGCACTTCGAGGCGGCATTGTGCGACAGCGTTTCACGGCTGTGCTTGGCGGCACCGACATACAACACATGTCTCGCCAATTCCTCCGGCACCGAGAACCATCACCGTCTACCGTATCTACGCGTAGCGGCTGTACCGCGTATTTTGTACAATGCTTTGTACTGCTGCGGAAGCGCATGGCGCCAACACTCTTTTCGTGTGTTTTCTCGCGTACCGAGAACCAGCATCGTCTATCGTTCCCCTGCGCAGCGGATGGCAGCGGACGCTGTGGCAGCGTATTTCGTACAATGCTTTGCACCGCTGCGCTAGCGCATGGCGCCAATGCTCTCCGTCTTGTGTTTTCTCACGCACCGAGAACCAGCACCGTCTACCGTGCCACTGCGCAGCAGATGGCAGTAGACGCTGTTGCAGCGTATTTCGTACAATTCTTTGTACCGCTGCGCAAGCGCACGGCGCCAACAACATGCAACTCGTATGTTGCTAACTCCTCCCCCCCTTAAGATCAGCCGTCCTCGGCTGACGGGCGTCCCGCTCTCGGGCACTACCACGCTATTTCTGATATGATTGAAAATATAAGATTAAGAAAATATGCCGTAACGTATGTTGTGTTTTTGGACTACTAGGCCATCTACCAGGATACTCGATCCGAGGTCTGCGCCTACATTCTTCTGGTTGTAAACTTTTGATAGTTTGTTTCCAAGTATTTTATTTGCCTGAACAAATACCTTGTCTCCTGTTTTGAAAAATCTTCTTTTTCGCAGCCGGTTGAAATATTGGAGTTTAGTTTGTTGGGTAACTCGTAATCTGGCTTCCACCTCGCCTCTCATTACCTAGGAAATAGAGTGAAGTATGTCGACAGGTCTATGATTAGTAACAGAGTGGATATAGGGGAGCTACCAAAACTAGCTCCCCTATATCCGAGGAATAGTCCGCTGCTTTGAGACATCTTGAAATCTCCGTCAATGTACTGTGGAAGCGCTCCACCGGTCCATTAGATGTGCTGTGAAGGGGCGGAACTGCATGAACGCTAGCATCGAACTGATTTTGTAGTAGTGACCTTATAGTGTTAGAAGTCAGCGATTTTTCGTTGTCGCATACCACAGTACGTGTATCCTTAAATACACTGAGGGTTTCCAGTAGGGGTCCTTTGAGGTCCACTATACTTCTGGATCTTATGGGTTTTACAATGGCAAACTTGGAGAACTTGTCCATGCATGTGAGGAAGTGGTAACCTGCCGTGGAATAGATATCCAGATGCAAAATTTCGACCGGATGCGTGGGAATAGGGGTTTTTCCTATTTGGGTTGCGTGTGGGTGTCGATTGTATTTTCCTTCCTGACATATGCGGCAGGCAGATGCCAGCTGCTTGAATTGTTTACGGACACCGGGGAAATATGACATCCGCAACACCCGACGTGTAGTTTCATTCGGCGAACGTTGGGCTCTGTTGTGCTCTCTGGCTAGGATTTCTTGTTGCTCGCTTGGGTTGGTGATATCCTTTACTTTCTCTCACTGAATCGGAACCTCATGGATGGGAAGAGATCCGGCAAGGTGTCCTCCAAATATTGCAATGTAACTCGATCGCAATATATTCCATTCACAACATTGACGTTAACGGACTCGTTCAACAGCTGGGGCAAGTCCGAAGGTGAGGCATAAGTTAGGACATGCCTGAGCTGTTTCTGGAATACTATGGAGGAAGTTTCCTTCGACTTCTCTCCAGCTTGGAGGATAAGCTGATTTCTGAAGCAATTGACGGGGTTATCGACAGTCGGTTTAGGAGATCCCAGCGACTTCTCAGCACTGCTATTGGTTTCACATTACTTACGTTTCTTCAGTATTGCATTTATGTGCTGTCGTGAAAGCGCGTCCGCGACAATGTTGAGTCTTCCTGGTTTGTAATGGAACTTCGGGGCGAACTCCTCAATGAAGGTTCGCCATCGTTTCATCTTTGAGTTAACATTTCTGTCCGAGAGATCGAAGGTGTTAATGTGCATATATTGTGATTCTATATTTTTTGCATTTTGTTTAAAACTGCAAATTTGATTTCTGTTCAATTTATTCTTTGCGTCAATAACAGAAGTTCGTTGCACTTTGCATAACAACAGTTTAAATTCTCTTGCATATTAAGCAGACGGAAATTCGACACGTTTGTTGGTTGTTTTTAGTCTCATGATAATATGCTATTCTAGCAAATATGTTGTGCAACTTGCATCGAACTACAGTATTGCTGATCATTTGTATTATATGTATTATATTGTATTGCTATGGATTTTGACATGTTAATTTTGTATAAAAACGCATGCAATAATTTAATAAAATCCGTTAAAAATCAGAACTCAAAAAGAACAATTATTGAATTATCAATTCTTCGTGGTTTTCTAGTTCAAGTACTAGAGGGTGAGTTTTAAGTTAACTTCAATTTTGTTTCGTCGAGAATCTTCAGTTCAAGTACTGAAAATCTATACCCATAAATTCAGATTAAAATCTTGAATTAAAATTTAATCATCGTGAATTCCCAGTTAAAGTACTGGAAATTCAAAACATAAATTCAAAGCAAATTTTGAATTAACAAACGGTAAGGGGTTAATAGTCTGTAAAAACATTTAGGTCCTTGACTCCGTATAGGTAATTTCTCAGCTTCTGCAATGACCAAACAATTGCAAGCAGCTCTTGCTCATAAGTCGCATAGTTCTCCTCTGTATTGGAGAGTGTGCGCGAGATCATGGTGATGAGCCGACCTCCCTGCGATAGTACAGCCCCTAAGGCATAGGATGAAGCATCCGCAGTAATATCGAATGGTTTTCCGAAATCTGGATAGAGGAGCAAAACATGCGCTGACCTCACACGACGAAAATCGTCTAATGCATCCGCGTCGAGGACAATCGAAGTGTTTTTAGATTTTGATGCTACTATATCACCATTCTTCCCCCTCAGATATATGGTTAGTGGCTTCTGAGGAAATTTCCGTTTGATCGTTGCCGCTGGTATTCTCTACTTCTTCATTCTCGTCTATGCTGGAATCTCTGTAATTCATCCCTTCACACTCCTGAAAGAGCAGCGTTTCCATTCCCCGCGCACGTCTGAGGGTTCCCACGTCTAAGTTGACACAAGCCGAGACGTCCGTTAGCAGATCAAACCCGATTATAGCGTCAAAGGTGTTTAGAGTGGGAAGTATGTAAAAGGTAGATGTCCTCGGCATATTGATTCCACATTTCCTAGTGACATGCACACTCCCCACCACAGTTTTGACCTTAACTGGTTTGATTATCAGATTTATTCCCCGTAGGCCAGGGATATTCCTAATATAATTCTTGGCAGAGCCCGTGTCCACCAAGAACTTTAAACGCTGTGATGCTAGAGTCATTTGAAGGTATGGGAGAAGTGGCCTCCCCTCCCTAAAAAATTCAACTCAGCGAAAGTTGTTTCTCCCTCAACATCGGCACCGGCGTCACTCCGTCTGTAGTTTCGGTTGCGACGGCGACCTTCACTCCGGCGGCTTCCATTGTCCCAGCCACCAGGAGAAGAATCAATTAACTTAGTTTCCAGGTAATTGACTCTTGGGTGTTTCCAATCGTGTGAAGGTGGTTGCGACGAAGGTGGCCTTTTTGTAGCTAGTTCTCTCACTTCAAATTGCTGGCCATCCGAATTTCCTTTCTGCATATGTGGAGCGCTGGTAGAAGCTCCAAACCGGTTTGCATTAAAGAGATTTCGTGGAGGAGCGTCTATGGCGGGTATCGTAGACGGATTGTCCCATCGGGGTGGAGTGCTCGGCTGTGCGATGACTCCAGTTCCTTGTCGACCAATGGCAAATCGAGCTGAGTCGGGCTGATACATCCTTATAGGCTGCTGGTTGATGCTATAATTGAAGGAGGGGTGCATTCCCTGGGTCCCCGGCGTTTCCATGTCTGGTCTACATGGGCTCTGGCTTTGTTTACTTCTAGCTCCAGGATCAGAGCGGAGGCTACTGACATATCCGGGGGACGAGCAAAAAGAACCGATGAATTCATTGGCTCGTTGTGCTCCGAAATGAACATGCTCCTAGCCAGGTTCCTGTGCTCTTCATTCAGGATTCGGTTCAGTGATACGTCACCAGAATTGCTCGAGTCATACTGGTTGGTTAGAATGGTGAACCATTTTTGAATCTCGTCATAATAGTGAGAGACGGACCATCCCCTTTGCCTGAGCCTCCGCATTTCTTGTTGAAGCGCATAGGGGAATCTTCTGTGTGCGTATTTTAAGACTAAACGAGCCAGAATTGCGTCAATGTTAGTAGGAATATTGAAGGATGTTAGGGGGGGGATCGGCCTCTCCCATTGCTTTGCTCCTGGCCAAGCGGACGGTCTGATAATGGCGAGGAATTCCATATGAATCTGTGAAAAGTGAATAAACGCTTGTGACAGCATTCCGCCAGGAAGCGTACTGCGATCTACTTCCACCAAACTCGCGAGGGGATTGAATGAGCACGAATGAATCAACCCCTTCACCCTCTCGATCGAACGTAACATCGCTATAAACTGTGGGAGGTACTGCCGGTTGTCCACGGATCTGCAGTTCTTTCCGGAGTTCGCATATCTCGTTGAGATTTTCAGTAAATCGTCGGTTGCTTTCTTCAGCCAAAGAGCAGAAGGCGGTGTTGATCATAGCCTCAAATATAGCCAAATCTCCGTGGGGTTGGTGCGCTGCTTCGTTGTGCGCCATACTACAGTCTAGAAGCGCACTATACTTTGCGATGAACGGTACTAGAGAACTGTCCGAACGTGGCCTATGCTGGTCTTCCCTTGTTACAGCGGAAGTCCTTGGTGTGGTGAGCCGTGCACCGTCTTTTTCGGATGCTCTCTACGTCACCAAGAATGTGCTAGAACGTATGGTTGGGCTGTGCACCGCCTTTTTCGATTGCACCGTGTTTAATTACAAACCTTGCGAATGGTCAATACGCAGCGAACCGCCTTTTTCGGTAGCGCTAAAAATTGAATTATATTTATTATTTATTATAAAAATTTATTTGATGTTTTTTCTTTTATTTTAATTTATTTGTGATAAAAACTGGAGGGTCCCGTAGGAGTCGCAGATTTTAACACAATATACACCATGTGTAGGGTACAAAAACTGGAGGGTCCCGTAGGAATCGCAGATTAGTTTTTTTTTTTATTTACCCCTCTCAAGGGTACGGTAAGAGCCTGGGCAGCGACTTTTTCGCATGCTCCAAGTTGGGCGCCAGTTAAATACTCTCCTGAGTAAAATCTATAATTATAAAAGAGTTAAAATTATTTTAATATTTTATTATTCTAATCGCCCTTCTCCTTCGAGCTCCTGTCAATTAAAAGCAGCGAGCTCTCGTACTCGGGTTCTTTTTATACGTTTTCGCCGCCGACAATCGCATGGTGACTGCACTTCGAGGCGGCATTGTGCGACAGCGTTTCACGGCTGTGCTTGGCGGCACCGACATACAACACATGTCTCGCCAATTCCTCCGGCACCGAGAACCATCACCGTCTACCGTATCTACGCGTAGCGGCTGTACCGCGTATTTTGTACAATGCTTTGTACTGCTGCGGAAGCGCATGGCGCCAACACTCTTTTCGTGTGTTTTCTCGCGTACCGAGAACCAGCATCGTCTATCGTTCCCCTGCGCAGCGGATGGCAGCGGACGCTGTGGCAGCGTATTTCGTACAATGCTTTGCACCGCTGCGCTAGCGCATGGCGCCAATGCTCTCCGTCTTGTGTTTTCTCACGCACCGAGAACCAGCACCGTCTACCGTGCCACTGCGCAGCGGATGGCAGTAGACGCTGTTGCAGCGTATTTCGTACAATTCTTTGTACCGCTGCGCAAGCGCACGGCGCCAACAACATGCAACTCGTATGTTGCTAACTCCTCCCCCCCTTAAGATCAGCCGTCCTCGGCTGACGGGCGTCCCGCTCTCGGGCACTACCACGCTATTTCTGATATGATTGAAAATATAAGATTAAGAAAATATGCCGTAACGTATGTTGTGTTTTTGGACTACTAGGCCATCTACCAGGATACTCGATCCGAGGTCTGCGCCTACATTCTTCTGGTTGTAAACTTTTGATAGTTTGTTTCCAAGTATTTTATTTGCCTGAACAAATACCTTGTCTCCTGTTTTGAAAAATCTTCTTTTTCGCAGCCGGTTGAAATATTGGAGTTTAGTTTGTTGGGTAACTCGTAATCTGGCTTCCACCTCGCCTCTCATTACCTAGGAAATAGAGTGAAGTATGTCGACAGGTCTATGATTAGTAACAGAGTGGATATAGGGGAGCTACCAAAACTAGCTCCCCTATATCCGAGGAATAGTCCGCTGCTTTGAGACATCTTGAAATCTCCGTCAATGTACTGTGGAAGCGCTCCACCGGTCCATTAGATGTGCTGTGAAGGGGCGGAACTGCATGAACGCTAGCATCGAACTGATTTTGTAGTAGTGACCTTATAGTGTTAGAAGTCAGCGATTTTTCGTTGTCGCATACCACAGTACGTGTATCCTTAAATACACTGAGGGTTTCCAGTAGGGGTCCTTTGAGGTCCACTATACTTCTGGATCTTATGGGTTTTACAATGGCAAACTTGGAGAACTTGTCCATGCATGTGAGGAAGTGGTAACCTGCCGTGGAATAGATATCCAGATGCAAAATTTCGACCGGATGCGTGGGAATAGGGGTTTTTCCTATTTGGGTTGCGTGTGGGTGTCGATTGTATTTTCCTTCCTGACATATGCGGCAGGCAGATGCCAGCTGCTTGAATTGTTTACGGACACCGGGGAAATATGACATCCGCAACACCCGACGTGTAGTTTCATTCGGCGAACGTTGGGCTCTGTTGTGCTCTCTGGCTAGGATTTCTTGTTGCTCGCTTGGGTTGGTGATATCCTTTACTTTCTCTCACTGAATCGGAACCTCATGGATGGGAAGAGATCCGGCAAGGTGTCCTCCAAATATTGCAATGTAACTCGATCGCAATATATTCCATTCACAACATTGACGTTAACGGACTCGTTCAACAGCTGGGGCAAGTCCGAAGGTGAGGCATAAGTTAGGACATGCCTGAGCTGTTTCTGGAATACTATGGAGGAAGTTTCCTTCGACTTCTCTCCAGCTTGGAGGATAAGCTGATTTCTGAAGCAATTGACGGGGTTATCGACAGTCGGTTTAGGAGATCCCAGCGACTTCTCAGCACTGCTATTGGTTTCACATTACTTACGTTTCTTCAGTATTGCATTTATGTGCTGTCGTGAAAGCGCGTCCGCGACAATGTTGAGTCTTCCTGGTTTGTAATGGAACTTCGGGGCGAACTCCTCAATGAAGGTTCGCCATCGTTTCATCTTTGAGTTAACATTTCTGTCCGAGAGATCGAAGGTGTTAATGTGCATATATTGTGATTCTATATTTTTTGCATTTTGTTTAAAACTGCAAATTTGATTTCTGTTCAATTTATTCTTTGCGTCAATAACAGAAGTTCGTTGCACTTTGCATAACAACAGTTTAAATTCTCTTGCATATTAAGCAGACGGAAATTCGACACGTTTGTTGGTTGTTTTTAGTCTCATGATAATATGCTATTCTAGCAAATATGTTGTGCAACTTGCATCGAACTACAGTATTGCTGATCATTTGTATTATATGTATTATATTGTATTGCTATGGATTTTGACATGTTAATTTTGTATAAAAACGCATGCAATAATTTAATAAAATCCGTTAAAAATCAGAACTCAAAAAGAACAATTATTGAATTATCAATTCTTCGTGGTTTTCTAGTTCAAGTACTAGAGGGTGAGTTTTAAGTTAACTTCAATTTTGTTTCGTCGAGAATCTTCAGTTCAAGTACTGAAAATCTATACCCATAAATTCAGATTAAAATCTTGAATTAAAATTTAATCATCGTGAATTCCCAGTTAAAGTACTGGAAATTCAAAACATAAATTCAAAGCAAATTTTGAATTAAAAAACGGTAAGGGGTTAATAGTCTGTAAAAACATTTAGGTCCTTGACTCCGTATAGGTAATTTCTCAGCTTCTGCAATGACCAAACAATTGCAAGCAGCTCTTGCTCATAAGTCGCATAGTTCTCCTCTGTATTGGAGAGTGTCCGCGAGATCATGGTGATGAGCCGACCTCCCTGCGATAGTACAGCCCCTAAGGCATAGGATGAAGCATCCGCAGTAATATCGAATGGTTTTCCGAAATCTGGATAGAGGAGCAAAGCATGCGCTGACCTCACACGACGAAAATCGTCTAATGCATCCGCGTCGAGGACAATCGAAGTGTTTTTAGATTTTGATGCTACTATATCACCATTCTTCCCCCTCAGATATATGGTTAGTGGCTTCTGAGGAAATTTCCGTTTGATCGTTGCCGCTGGTATTCTCTACTTCTTCATTCTCGTCTATGCTGGAATCTCTGTAATTCATCCCTTCACACTCCTGAAAGAGCAGCGTTTCCATTCCCCGCGCACGTCTGAGGGTTCCCACGTCTAAGTTGACACAAGCCGAGACGTCCGTTAGCAGATCAAACCCGATTATAGCGTCAAAGGTGTTTAGAGTGGGAAGTATGTAAAAGGTAGATGTCCTCGGCATATTGATTCCACATTTCCTAGTGACATGCACACTCCCCACCACAGTTTTGACCTTAACTGGTTTGATTATCAGATTTATTCCCCGTAGGCCAGGGATATTCCTAATATAATTCTTGGCAGAGCCCGTGTCCACCAAGAACTTTAAACGCTGTGATGCTAGAGTCATTTGAAGGTATGGGAGAAGTGGCCTCCCCTCCCTAAAAAATTCAACTCAGCGAAAGTTGTTTCTCCCTCAACATCGGCACCGGCGTCACCCCGTCTGTAGTTTCGGTTGCGACGGCGACCTTCACTCCGGCGGCTTCCATTGTCCCAGCCACCAGGAGAAGAATCAATTAACTTAGTTTCCAGGTAATTGACTCTTGGGTGTTTCCAATCGTGTGAAGGTGGTTGCGACGAAGGTGGCCTTTTTGTAGCTCTCACTTCAAATTGCTGGCCATCCGAATTTCCTTTCTGCATATGTGGAGCGCTGGTAGAAGCTCCAAACCGGTTTGCATTAAAGAGATTTCGTGGAGGAGCGTCTATGGCGGGTATCGTAGACGGATTGTCCCATCGGGGTGGAGTTCTCGGCTGTGCGATGACTCCAGTTCCTTGTCGACCAATGGCGAATCGAGCTGAGTCGGGCTGATACATCCTTATAGGCTGCTGGTTGATGCTATAATTGAAGGAGGGGTGCATTCCCTGGGTCCCCGGCGTTTCCATGTCTGGTCTACATGGGCTCTGGCTTTGTTTACTTCTAGCTCCAGGATCAGAGCGGAGGCTACCGACATATCCGGGGGACGAGCAAAAAGAACCGATGAATTCATTGGCTCGTTGTGCTCCGAAATGAACATGCTCCTAGCCAGGTTCCTGTGCTCTTCATTCAGGATTCGGTTCAGTGATACGTCACCAGAATTGCTCGAGTCATACTGGTTGGTTAGAATGGTGAACCATTTTTGAATCTCGTCATAATAGTGAGAGACGGACCATCCCCTTTGCCTGAGCCTCCGCATTTCTTGTTGAAGCGCATAGGGGAATCTTCTGTGTGCGTATTTTAAGACTAAACGAGCCAGAATTGCGTCAATGTTAGTAGGAATATTGAAGGATGTTAGGGGGGGGATCGGCCTCTCCCATTGCTTTGCTCCTGGCCAAGCGGACGGTCTGATAATGGCGAGGAATTCCATATGAATCTGTGAAAAGTGAATAAACGCTTGTGACAGCATTCCGCCAGGAAGCGTACTGCGATCTACTTCCACCAAACTCGCGAGGGGATTGAATGAGCACGAATGAATCAACCCCTTCACCCTCTCGATCGAACGTAACATCGCTATAAACTGTGGGAGGTACTGCCGGTTGTCCACGGATCTGCAGTTCTTTCCGGAGTTCGCATATCTCGTTGAGATTTTCAGTAAATCGTCGGTTGCTTTCTTCAGCCAAAGAGCAGAAGGCGGTGTTGATCATAGCCTCAAATATAGCCAAATCTCCGTGGGGTTGGTGCGCTGCTTCGTTGTGCGCCATACTACAGTCTAGAAGCGCACTATACTTTGCGATGAACGGTACTAGAGAACTGTCCGAACGTGGCCTATGCTGGTCTTCCCTTGTTACAGCGGAAGTCCTTGGTGTGGTGAGCCGTGCACCGTCTTTTTCGGATGCTCTCTACGTCACCAAGAATGTGCTAGAACGTATGGTTGGGCTGTGCACCGCCTTTTTCGATTGCACCGTGTTTAATTACAAACCTTGCGAATGGTCAATACGCAGCGAACCGCCTTTTTCGGTAGCGCTAAAAATTGAATTATATTTATTATTTATTATAAAAATTTATTTGATGTTTTTTCTTTTATTTTAATTTATTTGTGATAAAAACTGGAGGGTCCCGTAGGAGTCGCAGATTTTAACACAATATACACCATGTGTAGGGTACAAAAACTGGAGGGTCCCGTAGGAATCGCAGATTAGTTTTTTTTTTTATTTACCCCTCTCAAGGGTACGGTAAGAGCCTGGGCAGCGACTTTTTCGCATGCTCCAAGTTGGGCGCCAGTTAAATACTCTCCTGAGTAAAATCTATAATTATAAAAGAGTTAAAATTATTTTAATATTTTATTATTCTAATCGCCCTTCTCCTTCGAGCTCCTGTCAATTAAAAGCAGCGAGCTCTCGTACTCGGGTTCTTTTTATACGTTTTCGCCGCCGACAATCGCATGGTGACTGCACTTCGAGGCGGCATTGTGCGACAGCGTTTCACGGCTGTGCTTGGCGGCACCGACATACAACACATGTCTCGCCAATTCCTCCGGCACCGAGAACCATCACCGTCTACCGTATCTACGCGTAGCGGCTGTACCGCGTATTTTGTACAATGCTTTGTACTGCTGCGGAAGCGCATGGCGCCAACACTCTTTTCGTGTGTTTTCTCGCGTACCGAGAACCAGCATCGTCTATCGTTCCCCTGCGCAGCGGATGGCAGCGGACGCTGTGGCAGCGTATTTCGTACAATGCTTTGCACCGCTGCGCTAGCGCATGGCGCCAATGCTCTCCGTCTTGTGTTTTCTCACGCACCGAGAACCAGCACCGTCTACCGTGCCACTGCGCAGCGGATGGCAGTAGACGCTGTTGCAGCGTATTTCGTACAATTCTTTGTACCGCTGCGCAAGCGCACGGCGCCAACAACATGCAACTCGTATGTTGCTAACTCCTCCCCCCCTTAAGATCAGCCGTCCTCGGCTGACGGGCGTCCCGCTCTCGGGCACTACCACGCTATTTCTGATATGATTGAAAATATAAGATTAAGAAAATATGCCGTAACGTATGTTGTGTTTTTGGACTACTAGGCCATCTACCAGGATACTCGATCCGAGGTCTGCGCCTACATTCTTCTGGTTGTAAACTTTTGATAGTTTGTTTCCAAGTATTTTATTTGCCTGAACAAATACCTTGTCTCCTGTTTTGAAAAATCTTCTTTTTCGCAGCCGGTTGAAATATTGGAGTTTAGTTTGTTGGGTAACTCGTAATCTGGCTTCCACCTCGCCTCTCATTACCTAGGAAATAGAGTGAAGTATGTCGACAGGTCTATGATTAGTAACAGAGTGGATATAGGGGAGCTACCAAAACTAGCTCCCCTATATCCGAGGAATAGTCCGCTGCTTTGAGACATCTTGAAATCTCCGTCAATGTACTGTGGAAGCGCTCCACCGGTCCATTAGATGTGCTGTGAAGGGGCGGAACTGCATGAACGCTAGCATCGAACTGATTTTGTAGTAGTGACCTTATAGTGTTAGAAGTCAGCGATTTTTCGTTGTCGCATCCAACAGTACGTGTATCCTTAAATACACTGAGGGTTTCCAGTAGGGGTCCTTTGAGGTCCACTATACTTCTGGATCTTATGGGTTTTACAATGGCAAACTTGGAGAACTTGTCCATGCATGTGAGGAAGTGGTAACCTGCCGTGGAATAGATATCCAGATGCAAAATTTCGACCGGATGCGTGGGAATAGGGGTTTTTCCTATTTGGGTTGCGTGTGGGTGTCGATTGTATTTTCCTTCCTGACATATGCGGCAGGCAGATGCCAGCTGCTTGAATTGTTTACGGACACCGGGGAAATATGACATCCGCAACACCCGACGTGTAGTTTCATTCGGCGAACGTTGGGCTCTGTTGTGCTCTCTGGCTAGGATTTCTTGTTGCTCGCTTGGGTTGGTGATATCCTTTACTTTCTCTCACTGAATCGGAACCTCATGGATGGGAAGAGATCCGGCAAGGTGTCCTCCAAATATTGCAATGTAACTCGATCGCAATATATTCCATTCACAACATTGACGTTAACGGACTCGTTCAACAGCTGGGGCAAGTCCGAAGGTGAGGCATAAGTTAGGACATGCCTGAGCTGTTTCTGGAATACTATGGAGGAAGTTTCCTTCGACTTCTCTCCAGCTTGGAGGATAAGCTGATTTCTGAAGCAATTGACGGGGTTATCGACAGTCGGTTTAGGAGATCCCAGCGACTTCTCAGCACTGCTATTGGTTTCACATTACTTACGTTTCTTCAGTATTGCATTTATGTGCTGTCGTGAAAGCGCGTCCGCGACAATGTTGAGTCTTCCTGGTTTGTAATGGAACTTCGGGGCGAACTCCTCAATGAAGGTTCGCCATCGTTTCATCTTTGAGCTAACATTTCTGTCCGAGAGATCGAAGCTGTTAATGTGCATATATTGTGATTCTATATTTTTTGCATTTTGTTTAAAACTGCAAATTTGATTTCTGTTCAATTTATTCTTTGCGTCAATAACAGAAGTTCGTTGCACTTTGCATAACAACAGTTTAAATTCTCTTGCATATTAAGCAGACGGAAATTCGACACGTTTGTTGGTTGTTTTTAGTCTCATGATAATATGCTATTCTAGCAAATATGTTGTGCAACTTGCATCGAACTACAGTATTGCTGATCATTTGTATTATATGTATTATATTGTATTGCTATGGATTTTGACATGTTAATTTTGTATAAAAACGCATGCAATAATTTAATAAAATCCGTTAAAAATCAGAACTCAAAAAGAACAATTATTGAATTATCAATTCTTCGTGGTTTTCTAGTTCAAGTACTAGAGGGTGAGTTTTAAGTTAACTTCAATTTTGTTTCGTCGAGAATCTTCAGTTCAAGTACTGAAAATCTATACCCATAAATTCAGATTAAAATCTTGAATTAAAATTTAATCATCGTGAATTCCCAGTTAAAGTACTGGAAATTCAAAACATAAATTCAAAGCAAATTTTGAATTAACAAACGGTAAGGGGTTAATAGTCTGTAAAAACATTTAGGTCCTTGACTCCGTATAGGTAATTTCTCAGCTTCTGCAATGACCAAACAATTGCAAGCAGCTCTTGCTCATAAGTCGCATAGTTCTCCTCTGTATTGGAGAGTGTGCGCGAGATCATGGTGATGAGCCGACCTCCCTGCGATAGTACAGCCCCTAAGGCATAGGATGAAGCATCCGCAGTAATATCGAATGGTTTTCCGAAATCTGGATAGAGGAGCAAAGCATGCGCTGACCTCACACGACGAAAATCGTCTAATGCATCCGCGTCGAGGACAATCGAAGTGTTTTTAGATTTTGATGCTACTATATCACCATTCTTCCCCCTCAGATATATGGTTAGTGGCTTCTGAGGAAATTTCCGTTTGATCGTTGCCGCTGGTATTCTCTACTTCTTCATTCTCGTCTATGCTGGAATCTCTGTAATTCATCCCTTCACACTCCTGAAAGAGCAGCGTTTCCATTCCCCGCGCACGTCTGAGGGTTCCCACGTCTAAGTTGACACAAGCCGAGACGTCCGTTAGCAGATCAAACCCGATTATAGCGTCAAAGGTGTTTAGAGTGGGAAGTATGTAAAAGGTAGATGTCCTCGGCATATTGATTCCACATTTCCTAGTAACATGCACACTCCCCACCACAGTTTTGACCTTAACTGGTTTGATTATCAGATTTATTCCCCGTAGGCCAGGGATATTCCTAATATAATTCTTGGCAGAGCCCGTGTCCACCAAGAACTTTAAACGCTGTGATGCTAGAGTCATTTGAAGGTATGGGAGAAGTGGCCTCCCCTCCCTAAAAAATTCAACTCAGCGAAAGTTGTTTCTCCCTCAACATCGGCACCGGCGTCACCCCGTCTGTAGTTTCGGTTGCGACGGCGACCTTCACTCCGGCGGCTTCCATTGTCCCAGCCACCAGGAGAAGAATCAATTAACTTAGTTTCCAGGTAATTGACTCTTGGGTGTTTCCAATCGTGTGAAGGTGGTTGCGACGAAGGTGGCCTTTTTGTAGCTAGTTCTCTCACTTCAAATTGCTGGCCATCCGAATTTCCTTTCTGCATATGTGGAGCGCTGGTAGAAGCTCCAAACCGGTTTGCATTAAAGGGATTTCGTGGAGGAGCGTCTATGGCGGGTATCGTAGACGGATTGTCCCATCGGGGTGGAGTTCTCGGCTGTGCGATGACTCCAGTTCCTTGTCGACCAATGGCGAATCGAGCTGAGTCGGGCTGATACATCCTTATAGGCTGCTGGTTGATGCTATAATTGAAGGAGGGGTGCATTCCCTGGGTCCCCGGCGTTTCCATGTCTGGTCTACATGGGCTCTGGCTTTGTTTACTTCTAGCTCCAGGATCAGAGCGGAGGCTACCGACATATCCGGGGGACGAGCAAAAAGAACCGATGAATTCATTGGCTCGTTGTGCTCCGAAATGAACATGCTCCTAGCCAGGTTCCTGTGCTCTTCATTCAGGATTCGGTTCAGTGATACGTCACCAGAATTGCTCGAGTCATACTGGTTGGTTAGAATGGTGAACCATTTTTGAATCTCGTCATAATAGTGAGAGACGGACCATCCCCTTTGCCTGAGCCTCCGCATTTCTTGTTGAAGCGCATAGGGGAATCTTCTGTGTGCGTATTTTAAGACTAAACGAGCCAGAATTGCGTCAATGTTAGTAGGAATATTGAAGGATGTTAGGGGGGGGATCGGCCTCTCCCATTGCTTTGCTCCTGGCCAAGCGGACGGTCTGATAATGGCGAGGAATTCCATATGAATCTGTGAAAAGTGAATAAACGCTTGTGACAGCATTCCGCCAGGAAGCGTACTGCGATCTACTTCCACCAAACTCGCGAGGGGATTGAATGAGCACGAATGAATCAACCCCTTCACCCTCTCGATCGAACGTAACATCGCTATAAACTGTGGGAGGTACTGCCGGTTGTCCACGGATCTGCAGTTCTTTCCGGAGTTCGCATATCTCGTTGAGATTTTCAGTAAATCGTCGGTTGCTTTCTTCAGCCAAAGAGCAGAAGGCGGTGTTGATCATAGCCTCAAATATAGCCAAATCTCCGTGGGGTTGGTGCGCTGCTTCGTTGTGCGCCATACTACAGTCTAGAAGCGCACTATACTTTGCGATGAACGGTACTAGAGAACTGTCCGAACGTGGCCTATGCTGGTCTTCCCTTGTTACAGCGGAAGTCCTTGGTGTGGTGAGCCGTGCACCGTCTTTTTCGGATGCTCTCTACGTCACCAAGAATGTGCTAGAACGTATGGTTGGGCTGTGCACCGCCTTTTTCGATTGCACCGTGTTTAATTACAAACCTTGCGAATGGTCAATACGCAGCGAACCGCCTTTTTCGGTAGCGCTAAAAATTGAATTATATTTATTATTTATTATAAAAATTTATTTGATGTTTTTTCTTTTATTTTAATTTATTTGTGATAAAAACTGGAGGGTCCCGTAGGAGTCGCAGATTTTAACACAATATACACCATGTGTAGGGTACAAAAACTGGAGGGTCCCGTAGGAATCGCAGATTAGTTTTTTTTTTTATTTACCCCTCTCAAGGGTACGGTAAGAGCCTGGGCAGCGACTTTTTCGCATGCTCCAAGTTGGGCGCCAGTTAAATACTCTCCTGAGTAAAATCTATAATTATAAAAGAGTTAAAATTATTTTAATATTTTATTATTCTAATCGCCCTTCTCCTTCGAGCTCCTGTCAATTAAAAGCAGCGAGCTCTCGTACTCGGGTTCTTTTTATACGTTTTCGCCGCCGACAATCGCATGGTGACTGCACTTCGAGGCGGCATTGTGCGACAGCGTTTCACGGCTGTGCTTGGCGGCACCGACATACAACACATGTCTCGCCAATTCCTCCGGCACCGAGAACCATCACCGTCTACCGTATCTACGCGTAGCGGCTGTACCGCGTATTTTGTACAATGCTTTGTACTGCTGCGGAAGCGCATGGCGCCAACACTCTTTTCGTGTGTTTTCTCGCGTACCGAGAACCAGCATCGTCTATCGTTCCCCTGCGCAGCGGATGGCAGCGGACGCTGTGGCAGCGTATTTCGTACAATGCTTTGCACCGCTGCGCTAGCGCATGGCGCCAATGCTCTCCGTCTTGTGTTTTCTCACGCACCGAGAACCAGCACCGTCTACCGTGCCACTGCGCAGCGGATGGCAGTAGACGCTGTTGCAGCGTATTTCGTACAATTCTTTGTACCGCTGCGCAAGCGCACGGCGCCAACAACATGCAACTCGTATGTTGCTAACTTATACGAGTATATATATATATATATATATATATATATATATATATATATATATATATATATATATATATATATATATATATATATATATATATATATATATATATATATATATATATATATATATATATATATATATATATATATATATATATATATGTATATATATATATATATATATATATATATATATATATATATATATATATATATATATATATATATATATATATATATATATATATATATATATATATATATATATATATATATATATATATATATATATATATATATATATATATATATATATATATATATATATATATATATATATATATATATTGAAGTTAAATATCATTTCATTCGAACGGCGACTTTATTTTGATGTAGCATGTATTTTTCAGTTGAATTCCTGTTTATTTACTACGTTGCGACGCGTTAGGGGCTTAGATTTAGGCGCTCAACAGCAAACTAAGACTCTAAAATTTCCGAAAATGTGATGAAAATACCTGATAACCAAACAATATAGGATATTACTCGAGTTTTATAGAGAGCAATATACACACTTGTAGATTTTAGGGAAAAAATTGTCTCCTGAGAACCAACTACGGGCAAAATGCATCTACTGCAATTAGCTGCATTTCCTCAGAAAAAATACTATAATCATCTTCTGATAAAGAACTCATTTAGGAAATTTTCATGAGTAAATACATACTTTCTTTAACCCAAATACAGTAAATAGAGAATATGCGACAATCACCCCTGCAGTACTAAAACGTGTTGCAGACCTAGAGGAATCTCATGTTGCAAGAAATTAACCATTTATCTCCTTTCTGTCCACACCAACTGCATATGTGGCTGGTAATTAAAATTTATTTCTATTTCTATCAACATCCATACTTTTATCGATGTCAGAAGAGAATATTTATGATTTCAGATGGTCCTGTGCATCACAACGTACGTCGTCATCTTGATTCAATTCAAATTACAAACGGGAATGAAATTTAGGAGCAGAAGCGCATAATTACGCGTACTTTATAAACACCTAATAATTAATTTTGAAAATATCTTCTGTTTCTAGATACTTACAGTATGCTGGACAGCGTTATCCTGGTTTGCAGTTCGTATCGATTTACTACATTAATAAACTTTTTCATATGCATTGTTTAGTTTTTAAATGCGTGGCTAGTTCCACAAAAACTAGTAAGAAATAAAACAAAAATAAAATAAAAAATTTTACAAAAATTATTTCCGTTATTACGCTTTGCATTAACAGCTTTTGCTCTTAGAATTATGCATTTACGCGCAAAGACCCTACGGCGCTTTGTAATAGGTCAATTTGCTGTGAGTTTGGTTTGACGTAGATCGAATATGCCTGAGAAGAAAAATATAAAGTTCAGTCAGGTTCGCACACAGAATATTCCTAGAGTTCCGAATTTCATTCCACGAAATGGAAATCCCCATTTCCCAGTAAAAAATTTCCTCTGTCTTTCCTCTGTCACTTCTTTCTCTTGTTTGGTTCTTTGCTAATATCTCTCCTCTTCAGTGTTTTGTATTGTTTGCCGTTGCACTTTCGTTCAGAGGCAAGCTATTGCTTAGTTTTTTATTCTTTAGTACTGAAGAAACACCCGATACAACAAATTCAAGAGTTCAAGAAGTGAAAAAGTGAAATTAAAACTAAAATTAAAATTAAACTCGAAATAACCAGCAAGATGGATGAAAATAGAAGAAATTTCAAATTTGTGCATGTTTATTCAGGAAACACGGTTAAGATATTTTATTTAATGTAAATTATTTCATTCGAGATACTATATTACTTACATACATTTTTAACTGGTGTAATTGCAGATTCAGTCGATACAACCGAAACGTTGACGCATATTAAAAGTTAATTGGAACGGGTCGCAGGGAAAGATCGCCCTAAAAAGTTACAGGCTTTTTCATTACTATTTGTTTCAAGCCATGAAGAATACATATACCACCTATCCAGACTGTGGGAAATCAATGCGAGAAGCGTTCCGGAATATCAAAATGGCCTTCTACAGAAAGACGTATGGCCTAAAGCAGCAATAATTAATATTAATTACTTTATTATATTTAAATATTAATTCATTAATGCTTTTTCCAATTTTGAATTGAATTCCCTGTATAAATTTTCTTATATACATATATGACTAGAATTATGTTCTTTCAATTTTGTATACAAACATTTAATATACAGATTAAGCAATAATCGTTTCTCATTTTACTCGCGTACTATGAATAAAATATCGTTCCAATACTACTCGCGTAGGAACTCTAACCGAGCGCTCCAATACTACGCGCATAGGAACTCTAACCGAGCGCTCCAATATTACTCGCTTAGGAAGCCAAAACGAGCGCCATAGATTACCAATAGATACGCAGCTTGCCGAATCCAACAACAAAATCAATGCAAAATGGATTTGCAATAGTATGCGAGAATCTCATTTTTCACCGAGGTCTGTTAGCACAAGTGGCCTCGGTGAATAAACTACTTATACACCATTTTTACTCCTATTACAAAAGAGTGTTACCGAAGTACATAATTTTGTAGTAGGTTGTAAACTCATATTATTATCAATATACTGAAATATTAATGAAAAAATATAACATTAAATGAACTCAGTACTACAATTCAGCTTATTATTTGTCTTTTCTAATCAATTAAAACTATTTTATGGTTGCGAAAGAACTTCCATGTGAAGAAAACAAAATTTTAAGAACCTTTTTTGTTACTGCTAATTTATAACTGTGTTGAAGGTGTTCGTTTATATTGCGAAATATTAAATAAATGTTGCAGTCACACTTTTATATCTAATTTAAATTAATTGTAAGCGAAGGATATGTGATTTTATCTCAAATTGACTTTACGTAGCTAAAATGCGCCTTGAGGCAGATAAAATTTTAAATTTTATTATTGTTTTTTTACTACCTCAGACAATAAATAGGAAGTGTTAAGGACGAGTGATAAAGAAACATGTTTTAAAATAAAAAAATTTTGTCTCACAGTCACGACCTCATGCGAAATGCTTCTTTTGTAAATGTTTTTCTCTTTGAGTCGAAGGCCTTAGTTGCTAGTCTTCTTTTAGCTTCATCTATTGCAATATTATCTGAATCACTTTTGAATTCTCGTAAATATTAATAACAGACCACACTATTTCACTAATAATTTTCACTTTAGTTATATTTTATTTAATTCGAAATATAAATACGCTAATAAAGTTTATTTAAGAAATAAATTTTATTTATTACACACAAGCTCATAGTTATAAAAATTATTTCATCCATTTTTGTTTGTGAATTTTCCAACGCTGAATAATTGTAAGTATTCACCACTAACATTGATTGGTTGTAAATTGCCGCATTTTAAAAAACAAACGGGAATTTCCATATAAGCAGCCAAAGCCAAGATACACCAAGAGGGTAATAGCATTAAGATGTATTTAATTAAAAATTTGGCAATAATGGCAAAAACTAAGGTTGAATAAAAGAGCTACGTTATTTTTTCCTTAAAATGGAACCATACCAATACATAAGACACACCCATCCGCTGCACTGCGATACTATGACACTTGACATGTGCAACGTAATTAGAATCCTAGCGTGCAGTCATTGGTGAATCAGTTTTTTTTGTATTTTGAGTGGAATTTGAGTTAGTCTTAAGCAAAAGGGATTAGACATAAACAAATTAGAATAATCGAGAATTGTTATCGAATTTGTAACTCAAACAAATTATATAAAAACCCTGCTCGGGAATTAAACAAATCAGTTTCCAGTTGGCAACTCAAACCAACTGCATTTTTCTTGCAATCAGCGTTTCTTCGCCTTTCTCTGGCTCACAGTTAGTTATTGCTCAATGGCGTCTTGCCATTGAACGCTCTACCATATATATATTGTGGTATTTGCCATATATATATATATGTATATATTATCGCACACACTATACGCGCATTACAAAGGTAACTGCGAGCAGATAGTGGATTTTTCTGAAGACCCCTCCATATCTTGTTACTGGGAAAAACGTGATCCCAATATACCGTTAGCTTTATTTATTAGGATTAGAATTTATTTCGCAACATGTGTAAATATAACATACTTATGAAACATAAGAATACCCTACAAAATAATATGTATCTAACCGCTTTCAAATTCAAAGTACTTTTTAATTGTTACGCCACGAAACTCTAAATTCTACTCCCATGTTTAGCGTCAGCTGTAGCAAATTTTATTTTCTCACCATAGCATGGCCGCTATACATTGTGTTGTTATTGTTTCACACGGATAGGGAAAAAAATGGATATATTTCAACAGCTGATGAGGAAGAAGAAGAGTTGCGTATCTATTTTAATCTTTGCGAGCGCTCCAATACTGCTCGCAAAGGAAGTCAAAACGAGCGCTCGCTTCCAATCAGAGAATATGAGAAATGAAACTTACTTATGCATTCACAGAACACACTTGTATTGCCGGCAATTTTTTCGCCACTGGATGTAAACAAAGCAATTTTTCATTCCCCACTGGATGTAAACATTGGGGTGAGTTTCGGAAAAAACACTATTTGGGGTTGTTGTTCGTTAATATTTTAATACTATTCTCATTCCAAAAAGTACCAAATTCAATTTAGTGAATACTATTTCTGATTAATAATTTTAATCATTACTAATATTAAGTACACTACTCTATGTGCTAATCAGATGAATTTATTATAACTATTATTTAATTTTTATATTAATTTATAATTATTTTGGTTTGTTTATTCTTTTTAATGAACTTAATACCAATAAAAGTACAAAAAATTAAAGAAAATATTTATCTATTGTAAGAAAATATTTATCTATTATCATTAAAGTATTTTGTTAAACTTACTTTAAATGTTTAGTAATAAATATAAGAGAAAAAAGCAACACAATTCTGTACGTTTATTTAATTATATAAATGTTATGTACTTTGTTTTTGTTTTGAAACAACTATTTTTGAGGGCATTTTAATTTCAATTCATAGCTAAAAATCTAATGAATACAAAATATATTCCAGGCAAATTACAATGTAGTAGTCAAATTATGAAATACCAAAGCAGAAAGCAGTATATAAATATATGAATTCTGCGGAATTTTGTAAATGAAAATATATATATATAATGCTTCTGCGAAAGCATGTCTACATTTAACAATGAATTCAGTATTATTTTAAATACTAATTTGCATCTATAGTTGATAGATAGATTTGATAGTTTATATAATTACGTTATTTTGCTTATTATTATTGAGAATTCATGTCACCAACATCCAATTAGCTAAATTACAAATAACAAAAAAAACAAATACCATGCAGCGTACAAAATCTTATCTACATGGAATTACTCAACACGTTGTCAAAATTTATACAATTTAATGAATCGCTCAGTGCCGCGTTTGAAAGCAATACTATAATAAAGTTTTCCCAGTAAACTATTGATTTACAGGCAGATTAATATGGATTTATATAGGCAGAATAATACAAATTAAGATATTTCCTTATTTTAAAATAGGAAGGCCATATGGATGGAGATTTTGGGTGCGGTTTTTCCGTGAAAAATAATTTATTTATGTAGATATAGATTTATTTTTAGATATGTAGTGTATAAATAAAGCTAACTTTGCATTAATATATATATGGAACTGGACCAAAAGAAATTTAAATATTGTTGCATACAAATTTTTCTTATTATTATTATTTTATATTATATTTTTATTCCGTTTTACTAATAAAAAATATTATAAAGTGATAAACTCTTTTATTCTGATTGTTCCTTTTTTTCTTTTCCTACTACAATTTCGTAATATGAAATTTTTAGTACAATGGCACCCGTTTTTTCGAGGTGAACTCACATATAGTGTATATGTTTTTTTTTCATACGGTAAAAAATCTGACGTTTAAGTTACGGCCCTATGCTTCCAAAGACACGCTATGTTAAGAAGGAGCGCAAAATACATGAGCTCTAGGGAGCGATCAATGCCTCGCATTGGATCGATCCATGATTGCTCCGAGAGCGATCAATTTTTTACTGGGTATTCTGTATGTTCTTTGGTTAAGGTGTACATATAACTATATATTTCGCACATTGCGTTAATTTGTTTACATGTCTATGACGCCAATGTCATATATGCACAGTATTGCGCGGTACTTTATTAAAAGATGTTGATGAATTGAGTTCCGTATACGCGAAGCGGTATGAAGCCGTATATTAAGCACTAACAATTAAGAAGTCGAAGTAAGAAGTATGTGTAGCGGTACTTTGAAGCAAACAATGCAGATGACCTTCCGGATCACGGCAGATAGAACGCAACGTTCAGCTGGATGGTTAGAGCGATTTTAAAGCTGTCCTAGCAGAATAACACTACGACTGTGGGAACCTAAGCTTCGTTCTACGACCTCGAAACCATTGCTTTTGGTAAACCACATAAAAAAACCAAAGGACCTGGGCTTGTGAAGTGACCAGTAATTGGAATTTGTCGATGGTGTTTACTGATGAATCGAATTTTTGGATACTTGTACCGGTGAACCATGTCTGGTTAACCAGCAATAATATTCAACGCACCGTCAAACACCTTGTAAAAGTTAATGTACAAGCGTAACCTCCTGAAATCAGCCAAGAAGATATTTGGACCCAATAATGAAAATTGGAGTATACAAGAAGACAATGACCAAATCATCAGAATCGTGCCTGTCGCGAGTGGAAGGGTCAAAATGGCGTCATCACAATGGATTGGCTATCAAAATCTCCAAATACCCAACCTATACTAAATGTGTGGGCCAATGCAGAAAAGCGTGTATACAAATTGTGGTAGCTCAACCGAACAATAAAAAAAGACATCGTTCCCTTTCTTCTTAATTTACATTATAATTCAATTTTAAAAAAATAATAAAAAATATCTTTCAAAACTTTCCAAATTATCGTCGTTAATCTCTTGTTAAAAGGATTGTAATATAAAATCTCTAAAAGAATTTATTAACTTTAACTTGCAACTTTACATACTGGTGTTAGAAATTTCAGTATAAGCGATAATGTAATACAAATTTGGAATTTCTGACTTTGACTTCTACAACAAGTCCCAAATGACTCAAATCAGTTAAACTTCGTTTCATTGATTTCTAAAAGAGTGGTAAACAAACTGTAAAAAATCGGAAAGCACGCAAAATTGAAGGCTGCATTCAAAGCATTATTCCCTGATCCCTCGCCGCTATAACCCAAATAAAATTTAGAATAAAGCAATTTATAACTGTTTAAGTTAAATGTGGATGAGCTCATTATACAGAACGTATAATCTGAATGCTTGTTAAAGTAGCCAAACAGTTTTCGCAATACATTCTCTGGCGAAATATTTTGTAATGAGCCTTGCACTACTTACTTAAACACGCTTTCAAAGAGTCACCTACTTTTAGTACCCCGAGGCAAAATGGAATGAAATTCGTGTACTCTTGAGCCTATACACACTTTGCTGATTACAGCCCCCATATTGAAATGGGTCCAGCTGAAAGCAACATTTTCCCTGTCTCCCATACAAATAACGAAATGATGTCTGCTTCAGTCCGAAATGTATGTATTAGACCATTCCTCGACCACGTTAGCGCCAAACCTGGCAATCTAATATGAGCTCCCCATCAGAAATACATCGGTTGCCATGCTCCACCGATGATTCTGCCGCCAGGGTAGTTAGCACAATCTCAAATGCAGTGTGCTCACATTACTCGTGCTGTGGCACCTTTCATCTTCACTCGTAGCGCGGCTCGCTGTTTTTGCATAATTATGATTGGCCACGAGCAGATTCAGTTTTTGGAGTGCGACTTTTCCTCTGGTATGTGAAAAATTGCATTTTCATATTTTCTTCTCAGCTTTTTTCTTTGATGAAAATGTCACACGTGTGCACTAAGGCAGCAAGTTGCATATAGCAAATGCCTGTACTCATCGCGGAGTACAAAGTGAAAGTTGAATATGCATTTTATAGTTTTAATTACTTTTAATGGGAAATCAGAGAGAGTGAATTGGCATTCACGGCTGGAGTTTCTTGCATAATTCAAATGCCTTCAAAATAATCGTTTTAAATCTCAAAAAATCAACGAAGAGAAATTATGAGCTAATATATGCGAGTCTGCTGTAAAATTTAAATAAATATTAAAATAAAAAGTAAATGAAATTGAAATTAAAGTAAAGTAAACGTCACGTATCTGGCTGCTTTGTCCACCTGAACTGTAAAATAAGTGTCCTTAAAATATTCTACGATGAGTCAATACTGATGAATATGGTCGGTGAACAAAAGTTTGATTCTTTTTAGGTTTTATAATTTTTCCCCAATATTCTCAAAAGCATCTCCAAATGTCAAAATAATATAAAATCCTCTTCCTACAGCTACCACATAATATTTTTAATCTCCAATTGGATGTCAGGAAAACCTGACTTGAATCTAATGCCAACCAAATTTCCAACAAGGGTTTTCGGTCATAGTTCATTTCTAGATTGCTTTTTGGTTTGGCCCACCATTAGCATAGAATTTGATAGTGCAGGGGTTTATGTAGTTTCTTTAAGGACCCATTTGAGTCAGAAGTTTTTAAATGAAAATGTGGTACACTGCCCAACAGCAGAGTTTCTAAATTATAGCAAAATGAACGTTGCATTCTTCAACCACATTCTCTCTGACACTCTTGAGGGTAATTATCGACGCTTTGACCGAATCGAGGGAAAATCAGACATTGACACTTACATTACGAATTTGAATGTTGCTGTTGATGTGGCCTTGAACTCGGGTGCTGTGTCTTGAATCAGGAATCGAGATCTGATTAACTTGCCACACGAAATCCTTAAATTTATTACAATTTATTACAAGAGACGTTTACCCCGCCAAGCAATCCGTTTCTGGAACGTTTCCCTTTTTTTTTTGGAGGTTTCTAGCAATTCTGTTCAACCATTCGCACTACTTAGGTTACATCACCAAGCAATGGAAATATGCAATAGTTTTCGTTGTTCATAAGTTGAGTGCGCAACCCAGTTCACTGTGCGGCTATCGCCTGCTGTCATACATGGTTTGAATGGTTTGAAGGATTTATCCTGCACAAAATCAAAGAACACATTTCTGAGCACAATGTGTTGAAAAATTGTCAGTTTGGCTTTCGCAACTTCCTTTCTACATGCCATGCACTGACTCTCGTGTCGGACTCTGTTTGCTCAAACTTGAACAATCGACGGACCACAATAGCAGTTGGATTAGACTTGGAAAATACTGGCTGGATTGATTGTATCATATGCATAATGTACAAAGAATTTAACTTTGATTCTAATATTTGTCGTATTGTATAAAATTACTTAACTGAACGCTGTTTTCAATGGGGACGATGTTTCCTTAATAAGAGATATTGCTGCAGGGTTCCGCAAGCTTCATTACCCGGTCCAATCCTTCATAGCCAGACGCAACTAGTTTAGGTAATATTACAAATTCAAGCGTACGCACATTTATGTATGGCGATGATATACTGATCCTCTGTTCAAAGGCCCGAACTGCTGCTTCAAATATCATGGTGAATGAATACCTGGCCTAGTTCCCATATATTTTGATAAATGGAAGATAAAAGTAAACGTTGCTAAATGTGAATGCACAACTTTCAAGGATGTTCATAACTACTTATATAAAAAAGCTCGCACTTATGTTCTTAAGATGAGTTTTAATAATGACATCATAATAAAATACTTGGGAGTGATATTGCACGGTTCATTTAGTTTTGAGCAGCACATAGATTTAGTTTAGAAAAAGGCAAAGAGAATGTTCTTCGCGTCTTCCACGCTTCTTAGAAGATCCAAGGACCTCAGATTCGGTATAAAACTTAATATCTATAAGCAGATTATCAGAACAATTATCGGGTATGCTTTTCTCATATGGTTCAATATATGGTCGAACCAAAACGATAGGTTAAGAGCAAGAATGATAGAGAAAGAGATTAGGCAATGCGCATGTCTGCTTTCAATCAGCTGTTTTGCCTACGTCACGGTTGACTTTCTACTATTCAACCGCGCTTTTCAGTTGTTTTTGAAATAAAAAATTTGTTAAAATGCGTTGTTCTGTATTCGGTTGTGACATTAATAATAACAAAAAAGGCGAAAATAAATGGAGATTTTTCCATTTTCCTAAGGACAAAGTCCTTGCAAGAAAGTGGATTAACTTTTGTCGTCGGAAAGACGAAATAAATATTAAAAATGCATGCATATGTGAGGTGCACCTTGCGCCAGAAAATTTCGAAAGGAATTTGCAATTTGAAATGGTTAAGAATATCAATTATATTCTATTAATTATAATTATTATATAAGAAATGAAATATTATTTTAGGATTTTGTTCAAGAAATCCAACAAAGCTGCTGCCCAATGCTATTCCGAATATATCAGCAGCAACTTTAGAGGAAGCGAATGAGAGGCAGAAAATAATGGAGTATCGCTCAAGGAAGCAACTTGTGTCAACCTTCTTAAATGAGCCAGGAGTTTAAGTTGACAAAATAGAAAGTGAGGGTATCGAAGAAGTACCACAAGCCGCGATAAAAGCAGTCGCCGACGAGAAGGAGGAGAAATACAACGTTTAGAAGTATAAATGTGAGCATCATAATTGAAGTCCATGGATAACTACCCATATATATATATATATATATATATATATATATATATATATATATATATATATATATATATATATATATATATATATATATATATATATATATATATATATATTAGTGATATTTTGGTGTCTCATTATGGTAGGGTTTTTCGTCGGCTGCTGAGGCTACAAAAGTAAACGTGTACACACGTGCGTACTTGATATAATAACACGTACATATATTATTAACATACCTATGTTTCAAGGTTCCACTCGTTTATCGCACCATTTTCCTTATGACGCTCATAATTCCATTGCTCCTTTCTTGGGCTTCTGGGATGACGGCTTTTAATTCAAAAAAATTCCTCTCAACAAACATTTAAACACGTTTACTGACACTTTGTGAGCTGCTGAAAGGCTCTGCCACAATTCTTTGGGTACAAATTCCGATTTAATTTTCGCAATGTTTCTTAAAAATGCAAAGAAAACCATAGTAAAGAAAATCAGCTGTTCTCTCGTTAGTCAACCGTGACGTAGATGCGCAGAACGAAGCAAATTTGAACACAGCATTGCGTAATCTTGTCTCTGTGAATTGTGGGTTAAGAGTGTTTGAACGTTATAATTTGCGAATATGTAGAGGCACAAATTTTCAGCCAATCAGCAGTTTCGCAAAAGAGACTCCAACCAAGCGCTTTACAACAAATGCAAGATAACTTGGATTGATCGCTTCCTAATTGAATCAGCCATACAATTTGTAAACTGAATGTCATATGTGGGTAACGAACTTATTGAAAGTTACTTGGATACGAACAGAGAAACGGAGTTGCCTCCTATCTCCTATAGATATTAAGATCTTAAGTGATAAAGGTAATTTATTCTCCAATGACAGACTATTGTTCTATCACCGGCGACAAAACAAACGTGACATTCTGGAGAGCCTAGTTTATAGTACCTCCCAACATATGGATATTTTTAACAGAAATTAGTGTAGTTTTAGTTTATAGTTCGTAGTTATAAGTCACATACACACACACATTAGGTTAAGTGAAAACATAAATAAATTAACTTTTCAGGCCCTTTTCGAGTGAATTGTGCTATTTTATTATAATATAATATCTCTAGCTCTGAGATAAATACATAAGTATGTTAGAAATGTATTTATCTATGTTCTAACATAGTGTAGACTAAACACAACTCTGTAAATAATGTAACTTTTGGGTCAAGAAAAATATTGAAAATACTGCTACGACATTATATTCTGCAACTTCGGTGTAAAGTTCAGTATGAATTGAGCAGAAACAATAGAACTATAAAACATGTCATTTCCACTCTTAGAAAATCAAAACTTTCCTACTCGTAACTGCACAAATAGTAGAGCGAAAATAGTAGGTATTTTAAAGTAATCAGGTGCACACCCCATCCTAACGTCACATATCCTAGGATATAAGGAATTACCGATACTTTCTCTAGCTCTGTTGGCACAGTTGGTATTGGTAAAGTATTTGGGTAGTGTGTTGAACAACTGTGTTCATAAAGAATACATTCCAAATGGAAAACAATTTTTAACACAGTTTGGAACATAGTTTCGAAATTTCTAAGCGACTGCAATTGCAATTGATTGACTGAAGAATTTTAATAAAAGTTTTAATTTAATTTAGTTAGATCCAGTAAAAATAATTGCAGTCTGAAATTTTAATTTCCATATATATTTGTATATACATACTTAATAATATACCAGTAAAGAAAGCTGAAGTCGAGTTAGACCGCCTAGTTGGAAATGAATCCAACACTTGGCTTTGTCTTGCGTAACGGATCGACACATATGATGAGAACACTTTACGATTTGATTTTTGTCGGTCTGTCCGTCTGTGGCCTATTTGCTTCCAGTCTGTTTGAGATATCTTAATGAATCTTTGCAAAAGTACAGTCCGCACCAAGTTACAGAACCAGATTGCTATATGATCCCATTTGGACAAAGACCACGCCTACCTTCCTGTTCTAGCCAACTGGCAACCCTGAAAAAGAGCGAACGAACAAGGAAGGAGGATTGACAAGAAAAGAAAGGACCCGGGCGACTGTGTGAAAAAACGTGGCGCGCGGCTAGCAGCGTTTTGCCTTTTGTCTATAATTATAAATTATTTTTATTGAAATTGAAAACAAATAAAAAAGTCAATAAAATTATTTGGTTCATTCGAGCCGGATACAGTCCAATTAAGCGAAAAAAGTTGAAACAAGTAAAATCGTGAATTCTCTCGCTTGCTTCGTAAATTGAGCCGCTTGAAAATGTTTCTATTTTGTTTCAAGCACGGCAGTGCCTAGAATAAAAGTTTCACCAGCATATTAGTGCTCTAGTTTTTGTAATAATAACAAAAAATAAGCTCCTCATAGCCAAAAAAAAGAGCGATGTCATGGATTGTGCTGGAATGATATTTTTGTTCGAGATTCTAGCATCTTGAATTGCTTTTCTTTATGATCTGTATTGCATGTGTGTGTTTGTATTTATTTTCAGCGTACAAAATGCCAAGAGCCAAGCGGGCAATTGTGGATAAAGCGGCCAAACCAAGGGTAACAAAAATTCCTGCGAGAAAAAAAATAAGAGCAAATCAAAATTGTACGGTAACTGCAGCAAATTCTGATGGTAATTTCAAGTTTACCAAAATTATCTATTTTATGACGGAAGTTGAAAAAGGGCGAATTTAGCACGGTTTCCTATGAGCGAAATGAGCGAATTGAGCGAAATGCGCAGATGGTTTGATACGGCGAATTTAGCACGGTTTCCTATAAGCGAAATGAGCGAATTGAGCGAATTGTGTAGACAGCTTCATACGGCGAATTTAGCAGGGTTTTCCTAGGGGCGAATTGAGCGAATTGAGCGAACTGAGCGAATTGAGCGAAATGTTCTGAAAGTTTGCGAACTTAGAAAGGTTTTCTGATGAACGAATTGAGCAAAACTTATATAAGTTTAATGGGCGTATGTGTCGAATTTTTATGAGAAAATTGAAAAAAAAGGGGGCCAAGGGAGCCAAATTAAAAAAATTAGCGAAGTTTATTAAAATAAGAGCGTATTGTGAAATATTGGATTATTAAATTTTTCTGAGCGACTTAAATTGATAAAAAGAGTAAATTAAATTGAGCGAAATTATTGTTAAAATTTTATCGAGCATGATTTACTAAGCAATACTTTTATTTTCATTTAATTAATTAGGTTTGATTCAAAACAGCACAGACCTTGAAATGGCTGGAGAAGTGGCTTTGAACGAAATTACTTCGGATGGGGAGCAATCCAATACAACAGGATTCGGTAGCAATAATGTAATGGACGGGATACAAAGCGACGTTAATCTAGCAGCGAATTAGATCCAGCGTCAATGTGCATGGTTAAAATCAGTTAGGGCTGAGAATAATAGCTTGGAGATCATGGAAACGCGTCTTGAGATTCTAACATCGGCTTGGCAGAAGTTCCAGATAAGTGTTGGCTTACTACAGAGGCAATCGCGTGACCAGGCTTCACAGGAGAGTCACAATGCACTCTATGAACGTATCGAGGAAATATATGCAGAAGTTCCAGCGTCGTTGCGTCAAAGGATAGGTGCATTGGAGCCACGCGCTTCTGGGGTAGGGGGTGGTAATTGCCATGAGTCAAATACTATGCAGCTGCAATACGCTGATTTGCCACTGGCAGACCGAGTGCCAACTTTTCGGGGTGATCATAACGAGTGGATTCAGTTCAAGGATGCCTTTAATGCAGAAGTGATTCAGAATCCCCATTTCACAAACTTGCAAAAGTTACGACGACTACAAAGCTGTGTTAAAGATGGCGCTGAGAGTGTTTGGGTTTTGGCCTCAGCGAGAAGACAGCTTCATAAAGGCATGGGAAACCTTGTGTTCATCATTTGACAATGAGTATCTGTGCCATGCAGCACACTGCTCGGCAATTCTTGATTTACTTATTTGGCCAAAGGCAGACTACACATTGATTCGTAGAATGCTTGATACTACTCGAAATAGCATGAGAATGTTAACGCAACAGCTAACTCCCGATGAGCAACGTAATTTAATGATCCTTAGGTTTTTGGAATCTAGACTTGACAGTGCTTCTCGTAGTCAGTGGGAGATGATGAGGCCAACGGAGTGTATACCGTGTCCCAAAAATGATTTTTTCACTTGGCTCGAACGTAGACAAAGCGGACTACTGGGTCAGGGCTGTATACAGGGAATGCGCACGATAGATGGCAACCACGAAAATCGAATGACGAATAAGCTTTTACGTGAGTGAGCAATGCCCAACATTCCACAAGCCAGTAACTTCTTTCCATGTCTTAGCTGCGGTGGTAACCACAGTATACATAAATGTTCAAATATTTTACGAAGGTCTCGCGAGGATAGAATGCAGCGAATTATAGAACTGGGATTATGTCAAAACTGTCTTCGTCGGGGTCATATAGCTAGAAACTGCTTTAAAGGCAAATTCCCCCGCTGCTCACAGGCCCATAACAGTATTATATGTCCTAAAGTATTTTTCGATAACAGTTTTAGCGATGCTAAGCCTGTTCTCAATAGAGCTGTGATGGTGGCTACAAACAACGATACCCTGATAGAGAATCAATAGCAATCAGAGCATATACGTAAAACCGGCCTCGGGGTTATTACAGATAAGAGTTCATCTCCACCAAAAAAGCTCTTAAAATCCTCAATATATCCTCAATACAAATCCTCAAAATTGGCATCTGGCCTTGTAGTGCAAGAAACTCGCATAGGATGGCTTCTATTTGGAACTATGTCAACTGCATCAGGAATGATAGCTGCCGCGTCAATAGTTGAAAACGATAAGGCTGAAGAACATCCTCACCTCGACCAATTAATCCAGAAATTCTTTGAATCAGGGTCATTTCCAGACGACAATTCACAGTGGATAGCAGAACAGCATCGATGCAAAATGCATTTTTTAGAAACACATCGTTACGACCAAAATTTGGGGCGGTATGTTTTGCAGATTCCTCTTCGTCCAGATTGGTGTCGTACAGGTTCTAACAGAGGAATTGCACTACAACGTTTTTTGCGTCTAGAAGCTCGATTAAAACGTGATCCTGAATTAAGCGAAAAATATCATGCGGCTTTTAACGATTACATCGACAAGGGTTGGTTAAAGCACTAAAATAACGCACCAGTTGGGCTGGCTTATTATATTCCGCATTACGCTGTGCTGAAAAAATTGCGTGTGGTCTTTGACGCCTCATGTTCAACTGATACGGGACTGTCCTTAAATGACGTTCAGATGATTGGACCTAAGCTGCAGAGGTATTTGATCGATCTAATTTGGAGTTTTCGACTGCATGATTATGGCATATCAGCAGACATCAAGCAAATGTTTCCACAGGTAAAGATAGCGTCAGAACATTGGGATTTACAAAGAATATTTTGGCGGGACGAGTCAGGGAATATCTCGGAATTCTGGTTAATAGGCGTTACATTTGGAATGGCTTCAGCACCATTTTGCGCCGTGAGAACAATGCAACAGTGTGCTAAGGATAACGCTTCGGAATGGCCTCTTGGTGCCCGAGCAGTACTAAACAACTTTTACATGGATGATTGTTTGGCCGGAGCTGATAATGAGGCAGATTTACTGCATCTGTGCCAAGAAATGAGGAAACTTTTGTCGTTAGGGGGTTTCGAGCTGACAAAATGGCGATCAAACTCTAGCTCTACTCAAAATACACTAGACCCAGGGTCCGCGAATGAGGACGCAGTTCTCAATGCTAGTACTATGCATTACATATACAATGCGAAAGTGGGATACAAAAATGGATGAACTTATATTCAAGGTGCAATCATTGCCACTTATTCCGTCTTCTGGCTGGACTAAGCGCTTGATTTTGAGTATCATAGCACGACTTTACGATCCAGATGGACTAGCATCACCATTTGTGGTCAAGGCCAAAATCCTAATACAACGAATTTGGAGCAGTAAAAATTCTTGGGATTCTGTTCTTCCAGAATCCTTAAGACTTGCATGGGAGGAGATTTTTGCTCAAATTGTCGACTTTGAGCATATAAGAATCCGTCGCTGGTTGGGTCATGAACGACGTTCTGAACTGACACTAAATGGGTTTGCCGATGCTTCTTCGCAAGCTTACGGAGCAGTAGTATACTTAGCCGTTGACAAAAATGGAGAAATTATATCGAATTTAATGCTTTCGAAATCCAGGGTCGCACCGCTGAACAAGGAATCCATACCACGTCTTGAATTACGTGCTGCGACCCTACTTGGCGACCTAATGTAGCGTATTTTATCCGAATTTGATACTCAACATAACATCAAAATTGTTTCGTCTACCTACTGGTCCGACTCGATGGTTGTCCTATGTTGGTTGAGCAAATCGAGCTGGAAAAATCCGCGACAGTACATTGACTTGCAAGTGGCGATACGTTCCAACCGACGAAAATCCAGCTGATCTCATTTCTAGAGGCATTGTTATAAGAGAACTTATTGCATCTAATCTATGGTGGCATGGCCCTGCCTTTCTTCGACAACTAAAAGTTTCTTGGCCGTCTTCACCAGAAACCTCTGCAAGGTCGGAGGAGGAAGTGCGTAAGGAATGTCGTCAAAGCTCGAAACGCAAGTCTCTTTCTGACTCGTTAGAAACTGTGATCGCGGCTGGAGTGCGGCTCTTCCCTAATCAGAGATCTCATCAAGTCCAATCAATTGCCAGCATAAATGCAATAGCCATCAATCACCAATCGGTTCTGTACCGCTATTCAACAGTAAGTCGCTTAACTCGGGTAACAGCATGGGTACGGAGATTTGTTTGTAATTGTCGTGCACCGCTATCAGAAAGAAGGAAAACTGCGCTGAGAGTTGAAGAGTTGGATGAATCATTGAAGCTTTGGATTCGGCAGGAGCAGCAGGACCATTTTAAGGAAGACATACGACTGTTGCAATGTCAACACATGCAGAAGCAGTCCGAAAGTAAATTCCGGCTATCTAGTTCTATTGGCGTGTTGACACCTTTTATCGAAAATGATGTTCTACGTATGCGCGGGCGATTACAGAATGCAGACCTACCCAGGGATCAACGTAATCCAATTATATTACCAAAAAGGAGTCGTTGGGCTTGGTTGCTGGCGCGAATGACGCACCTTCGGTTGTTGCATTGCGGCCCACAGCAGCTTATCAGAACGTTGAGGCAAAATTATTGGATCATTGGGGTGCGATCGCTAGCACGAACCTTCATCAAGGATTGTATAACCTGTGAACGGCTTAAGGCGAAAATGAGTGAGCAAATGATGGCCGACTTGCCATCATGCCGTGTACGTCCCGCGCGCCCTTTCCTTCAGGCAGGAGTTGACTACGCAGGCCCAATACATGTAAGGCCGGATCGACGACGAGGCAATGTTGTGATAAAGGGCTACATAGCGGTATTTGTTTGCATGGTATCAAAGGCGGTGCATTTGGAATTTGTCTCGGATTTGACAAACCAGGCATTTCTGATGGCATTTATTCGTTTTACTTCACGCTATGGGCATTGTCAGCATCTTTGGAGCGACAATGGGACGAATTTTGTTGGGGCAGAGCGGGAGTTAAGTCGGATGCTACAGTCATGGTAGACATCGGATCTGTTTGATCAACTTTCACAACGACAAACGCAATGGCACTTCATCACACCATCGGCCCCACATCAAGGGGGCCTGTGGGAAGCTGCAGTGAAGTCTGTCAAACATCATCTGCGCCGCGTTATGGGAAAACGTTTATTGACAGTTGAGACAATCCAGACACTATTAGCAGAAATCAGAGCGATCCTTAATTCGCGCCCTTTTGCGCACAGAGCGCTGATCCACAAGATTTAAGTCCCTTGACACCCGGGCATCTACTGATTGGCGAAGCTCTGGTGCCATCATTAGGCGAGGAAGTACCAATGGATCGACCAGAAAACCGTTTAAGTTACTGGCAGACGCGACAGCAAATTGCACAAAGATTCTGGAAGCTCTGGAGTGAAACTTATCTTCACGAACTTCAGCGTCGTCCGAAATGGCGTGAAGCCTAGCAAAACTTGAAGATTGGCGATTTAGTTGTCATCAAAAACGAAACAACTCCACCCAGTCTTTGGAAAATGGCTCGCATTACGGATTTGCATCCAGATCCAGGGGGCCTGGTGCGTAATGTCACACTTTGGACGGGAAGCGGTTCTACATCTCGACCTATACAGAAGTTGTGTGTTCTACCTGTTGAACCTGTTGAGCCTCGAGAGGCATCGAGCCTCTAGGCCGGAGGATGTTCTAGCGAACTGGCAACCCTGAAAAAGGGCGAACGAACAAGGAAGGAGGATTGACAAGAAAAGAAAGGACCCGGGCGACTGTGTGAAAAAACGTGGCGTGCCTTTTGCCTTTTGTCTATAATTATAAATTATTTTTATTGAAATTGAAAACAAATAAAAAAGTCAATAACACTTCCATTTATGCAACTTTTTTCACCTTTTTTAACCTTACTATAATTTCCGTCCAATTGATGGAATAGTGACTCAATTTAGTGGATATATAGATGTGGGTCCCACTAGGTAGGTAGGCAAGTAGGAGTGGCCGCCTAGTTTGCCAAAAGCGCAACTTGAGCACACATAATGGCCCATTGTGATACCACGGTGTGGCGCCGTTCAAGCACAGATTAAAAAGTTCCCTTACTTGGGATGGTGATAGTCAGCGTAAGGACTGCGCCGGGAAAGGCACGACTCCCCCATCATGCTGCAGGAGACCATCCTGATAGTTTGATGAACCTTGCTATGTCGCTAATATTAAAGGAGGACAGCTCTGTCAGGCTTGTAAGAAATGGGGCAGCAAAGGTGCGAATTCTTCATCTGCTCAAGGATGGCCAGTGATGTAAGAGGTGGAAAACCATCTCGTCCTGTTCCTCGGAACCACAGCCTCGGCAAAAATCATTTGAGGGTAGGCCCAGTCTTTCGGCGTGCTGTCCCAGTATGCACTGGCCGACACTGTTGTCGACAGTGAAACGCGATCAACTCGAAGAAGTTGATTGGTTCAGTTTTTGTGCAATATTTCCCAAGTTAGTCTAGCCGTGTGGCGGGATTGTTCGTCAACCCAGGATTTGTAGGCGTCAGCCAGGTATTTCCGTTTGATATCGAGCTTGGCTGTTGCCAGTGGGGTACCGATATTTACGGAGGGCTGAATTTCGTGCAGTAGCGTGCCTGCCTTAGCAAGCTCGTCCGTCTCGCAGTTGCCCGGGATGTCGCTATGTCCGAGAACCCAAACTAGATGAACCCGAGAGTATCTTGACAGGTCATTTAGAGATGTTCGACATTCATGAACGAGTCTTGAGGTGGTCGTAGAGCCAAAAATATATTTAATGGCGGCTTGGCTGTCTGAGAAGATGGATACGTCGACTGCGCCGATATCGTTACTCAGCATCCGTTTAGGTGCATGATAAATGGCCATGACCTCAGTCTGAAAGACGCTGTAAAGGCCAGGAAGACGAAGGGAGATTTTTAAGTCGAGTTTTTCTAAAAAGATACCGCTGCCTCTACCCCCAAGTTTGGAACCGTCGGTATAGATATCGACTGTTTCACCGACGATTATGTCTTTTGAAGTCCAGTCATTTCTGCTTGGAATAGTGAGATCGAACTCCCTTTTCAAATCGGGATAGACCGACATGTAATCGATAAAGTTGGTGACAGGTGGATCCTGATTCAGAATAGAGGCATGGCTCGTTAGGGTTAACCGCCAGTATGAAAGAGCGTTAAGTCTAATCGCTGTCAACTTGGCTTGTTGCTTAACCAGGAGCCCCGAAGGGAGCTAGTGCAGCATGGCGATAAGGTAGGTGTGGTACGAAGAGCGCCAGCAATCAGTAGAGCAATGGATCTTCTGATTTTATCGAGGGTTTTTATATTGCAGGCTGCTTCGAGAGCTTCCCAGCAGAAGACCGACCGGTATAACAGGTTTGGTTTAACGATGGCCGTGTAGAGCCAGAGCACGACTCGAGGACGAAGTCCCCATCGTGCAGCAACTGCTCTTTTACAGCAGTATATAGCGCATGTTACCTTACGTGCCCTCTCAGCTAGATTGGCTTTCCAATTAAGCTTTGGGTCGAGAATCAGGCCTAAGTACTTAACGTGTCTGCTCAAAGAGAGCGGAGTGCCGTTTAGACTAGGCATTGTAAACCTTTTGTACTTCCTAGTGAAAAGCATAGCCTCGGTTATGGATGGGTTAACCCCAAGTTCGAATTCACGACACCAGTTCGACACAATAGAAAGTGAATAGTTAAGTTTTTCGGAAAATGTTTAGGGGAATCTGCCGCTATCACTTTGCATCCAGTTCGTGCTTTTCCTCTTGACTGGTTTAAGAGCCCCTGTATTGCCTGTAGTCTCCCTCGAGTCAATGTCAAAGGTGATATAGCAGTGGTCCGAAAAGGAGCACTCCTGGGAGACGAACCAGCTGCCAATCATGTTGGAATAGTTATCGCTGACGAGGGTGATGTCAAGCACTTCCTTCCTGACGGATGTAAGGAAGGTCGGCTCATTTCCCAGGTTAGCAATGCCTAACTTATTTGAAATGATAAAGTCGAAAAGACACTCACCTCGATCATTAGTCCCGGAACTGCCCCATATTTCGTGATGCGCATTGGCATCGGCGCCGATAATTACCGGAATCTGTTTCTGGTGGACTACCGCAACCATTTGCTTTAGTATGTCTGGTGGCGGAGAGTCGCCATAGTCATGAGCCATGTAGTTAGAGGAGATCCAGAAGGTCCGTGGACCCATTTCAATGACCATGGCAGCATTATCTTTGTCACTGAATCTAGGGAGTAAAAGAGCATTAACGCATGTTTTGGAGCATAGCGTTTGGAACCTGGTCCAAAGGTACCGCATTGAGCTTTGCACCCGGCCAGATCTCACCTAGCCTGTTGATCGCTACCTTATATAGGTCCGCCGAGTGTTGGTCCGAGCAGGAGATGATTTTGATATGTCCTTGATTCCACCATGAGTCACGGCAACTGGGTGAAGGCCCAGGGTTGAGGGAAATGACCTCAACGAAAATTGGTAACAGCAACAGCTCGACCATTCTCCAATTGGCAGGAGTGATGGTCCCATCGCATTGGCAGAGTCGACCACGGCCCATGTGAGGCTCTCTTTTACAATCTCGGTTTCGAGAGCTTAGTCTTGGGGGTAGCCAGCCTTACGCGCTTAGGGATGCTTTGGGTGGATTGGCCAGGGTGATCGGCTGATCTCTGCCTCTTGGAGTTACCTGCTGCTTGTGAAGTGGAGGAGGGGACACGTACATCAGTGTGTGCCTTTGCCCACTCAAGTTTGTCCTTGTCGTATTTTGACAGTTGAGAGGGGTCGGTAGCGTTAAGCGACAAGCTGCTCTACGCATCCTGTACGCTTGGGGTGTTGCTGGAGAGCATTTCCCTAGCCAGGGGTTTGCGCGTCCCTGTCATTATTACGAGCATAGCTAAGGTTTTTTATATGATTGATCCCATTTCTTGCGTATGTATCTGTAGCATAAATATACTTATTCACGTGAAACTTCGTCCAAAAAGTTTGTATAGATCGTCAGTTATTAAAATGTATCAACAGGGGGCGTGGGTGTTAAAATAACCGATCCTTTTTTGTGTTGAGCTCAATACCACTGCCCTGAATCATCCTGTGAAATTTTGTTGCTGAATCTTCTACCGAGGAGTAATTTTTGGTTAATTGTAGGGGTGGCATGAGTAGTATGTTGCCTATATTTTGCACACGCACAAGTATGGACCCCATGTATATTACTGCTAACTTTTTGCATATATTGTCAATATAAGCATAGCTAGGCTAAATTTCATTTTAGAACCGAATGTTTCTTATATGGAAGGTGGGCGTGTCCTTTATTTGATCAACGCCATTTGTTGCTGATATCTTAATAATCTTCACATGCCTCTTCGCCTAAAGTGTCATCCATAATTCTCGTGTGGATCTTTAGTTAGGAATATGTTTTAAAAGTGGGCGTGGCAGTACATATATACCGCCCATATTTTTCATAAAGTTTCGTGGGACCCACCATTTATTGATATAGCAAAGTCGAAAATACCGAATTCCCTGGGCGCGGGAAGAACAGTTTGCATGATACCACAACTGAATTTCAGAACTGCCTTCAAGGTAAGACTGTCTACACGAGCCCAGTGGAAAGGAAACAGTTTTCTTATTTTATTTTATTTTTTATTTTATTAAAATTAATTACAATTAAAATTATAAATAATTATATAAGCTTTAGCTGCCAGGGCTTTCGGCTTATGATGTTGAGATTTTATATAATAGGAAAAAAGAAAATTCAATTGAATTTATATTATATTTTCAATTCTTAGTTGTTGTAGAAAACTTTATATTGTATAAATATTTTCTTGAGAGGGAGATGACATAATTTCTAAAGGATTTTTATTTTGGAATACTAAGGTTCGGATGGTGGAAATGGAGGGACAGACAGAAAGGAGATGTGAGATAGTGAGAGCTGAATTATTGCAGAAGCAACATCGTGGTTGTGGTTGTAAAAAGATGCATGTGGGTTCTTAGCGTGTGACCCAATCGAAGTCGCGTGTAGCATTTGTTCACGGTGATAGATGTTGTGTGAGGAAGGATCAGAAGGGCTCTTGCAGAACACGTTATTCTCATATTCACGCGTTGATCTAAGATGGATTGTGGGGTAGGTGCGGGTGTCCATTCGCCACAGGTGGCAATAAATCAATACATACGGTTACCTAATAATGCCACGGTATTTCAGGCGGAAGTTCTGGCGATTATAGAGATGTGTCGACTAATAGTACAGCACATCACAAGAAGGTGTAGGGTTCCTATTTTTATCGACAGTCAGGCGGCAATAAAGGCTCACAATGCAGTCGAAGCTGGTCAAGGAGTGCCGAGAGGTATTGAACGAGCTAAGTCATTATGCTGAAATTATCCTCATCTGTATTCCCGGCCACAGGAACATTAAGTGAAATGAGAAAGCTGATGAGTTGGCTCGCTCCTCTGGATGAATTGCTTGGGGTACTAGTGCCGGTCCTCCTAGGGGTCGTAAGGAGAGGCGCTTAGCTGCTTTGTGTTCGGCTGGCAAATAGGATCTGGAGGTTACCAACATCCTGTACGATCGCACGCGCGAAATGGCCCTCACACAATGCGGGGAGAACTCGCGAGTTAATTAACAGGGATCGTACTGAATCGGCAACACTCACGGCAGTTTACACTGGCCACTGGTGCGTGGGTATTCATGCAGAGAGACAGCGTGTCCCCTTTAACACCCACTGTAAAAACTGCGGAGACTTAACCCAGGAAGAAACACTCACCCATTATCTTTGCGAGTACCTGGCTTTGGCAAAGACAAAGTATAGGTTTCTATCGGACTGGTTGGAGGTCAGTTCGAAGAAATTACTATGTTACCTGAACTCTACCATAGTTCCGATACTCGGTGAGGAAGTGGTACCAAAACGGCATTACAGCGCTTATTGTGGTAAGTATCTAGTAAATGCCGAAATACCGAAACCAACCAACCAGAACCCACTTGCTAAATAGCGTCCAAATTGGACCAAAGTTATAGCCGTTTTAGAAAAGGTGAAAAAAGTTGCATTTGTGGAATATAGGCATGGTCTTTGTCCAAATAGGATCATGTGGCTATCTGATCTGTATTTTAGTTCCATCTTTACTTTTGCAAAGCTTCATTAAGATAGCTCGAACGATGATTCAGAAGGAGATTGTGAAAATATTTTTGGGTATGTCCATACCTACCACGCCTCTTGGTAGTTGGCACAACTTAACCGCACAAACTTAGTATACTCTTTTTGAAGGTAAAGAGTATAAATATGGGACAAGAAATAGAGAGTTTGAAAATGGGACAAGAAATTAATTTTAATATTACCAACTTTATTCACAGTTAATAAGGCAAATACAACTAAAGTAATAATATATTCATTCCATTATTCGATTTCAATCTGACCACCCCCACCCCGTCTCACTCTGTAATCCACGAGGTTTGAGGCACGGCGAAGACGCTCCTCACCGCTATCGATATGTGGAATGACCATTACATATTGAAGTTCTCCTATAATCCTTTCGGTGATTTCGGCCCTTCAACGCAAAACATATTTTTAACCAGATCACACGGTGCTTAGCAATCATGTATGGTGCGCCTGGAACCAGCCCATCTCCGCTTCAATATTTTGTTGATGATTGTGAACCTGTTCCAGTACTACTGTCTCTATTGAAAAATTGATATTTGTGTTGTAAACGCAATCCTCGGATTCTCTGTAATTGGTCATAATTTTGAATAAATCTACCATCACGTTAGCACAGTGTTGTTGCCAAGTTTTGTTAATGCAAGTAACAGTTCGAATGCTTTGTTTCGGCCTCTGGAACGCTTGCCTAGTATTGTCCTAAACACTTTCTCTCTCTCTCTCTCTCTCTTTCATATTACTCCAAACAAATAAGTCTAGAAACCAATCGAAATCTGTTAACTGGAACTCGTCTTTATTTTAAAAACTCAAGGTGATATATATTTTACTAAAATAGTTACAGTTTATTTTAAAAATCAGAAATATTTTTTTGAAATAGATATTAGTACAAATATGTATTTGAATTTTTTTTAAAGGATGTTTGCAGTTTTATTATAAACTATTTGCATACAATTTACAGCAATCAAAAAAGACGAATATATAAGCATGAAGTTCGCTGTTACTGTAGGTGAGGATGATTGACTGATACGTGAAACTAGATCCAAATTAGACTTATCTGTATAGTGCAATACAGTCATGTTGCTTTTCGGTCTGTGCTTCTTATCTCCATATTGTTGAATACATGCTTGCACCAATTCATCTGTCATCTGAAAATTATAATCCAAGCACCCTATCACTCCTTTCGGCAAACTTATTTCACGAATGTTTTCCTCGACACATTTGAACGATTTGGAATCTATTACTTCAAACTTTGTACACTTGAGCAGTTGACTTTCTTTGAAGGATATAAAATATTGATTTGTGTAGCCATTATCTATGCTAAATATCGCATATGGATCCCCAGTCTTGACGAGCAAATCGTGATATTTAAGTGTGAATTCCTCTGTATAGATTCCTCTACAAAGCCTATGCATTTGCACTGAAAGCACAATTTTACAATGACGGGAAATCTTCTTACTTTCGGTAGGAATAGAAAGTGCTGCGATGAGAATTGTAGCTATGGCCAAAATATTCATTGCTTTGTCACTCAGAATTTGAAAATATTTAAATGCATAACTTAAAAATTAAATTTTTTTTTGATTTTAACACGAAAGCATTCTGCGACTCATTTGCAGGTATCATGTACGTTTTGAAACAATCGTAGAGCCAAACGTTTCGCACTACAATTCAAACATCAAGAAATGCGAAGGTGTTGAATTTTTTGTTTTGTTTCTGCAAATAGTACCCTTCATTTGGAATGAGCTGTATAGAATTTATATTTACGGTATTCACGGCTATCCGTAACGGACATGAATGAAAAATATAAAACTGAATTTATAAATTGTATATAAACAAATCGTATATAAATATAAACAACAAATACTTCAATCCGCATGCTCAAATAGAATTGACAAATGAAATATGATATGAGCAACTATAACTACAACGGCTCTATATTAAAATACTTGGCAGGACTGTCACTAGAGCTGTTCCAATCATTTCATTAAAAATATAAATACTCGTATATATATATTTTGTTTTGCGTAGTTGGTGGTTTCTTGTTTTGATATATTCCTTACATTGATCTGTAATTTTCACTTTTAATTTTTGTTCGTATGCGACGTGTTCATAAATGCCATTAGACAGCTACTTAAGTGTAAATAGTGTCAAGTTCAAGGAGTGTGAATCCCATCTGATCGATACAGATAAGGAGTAGTTGTCCTACAGAAAGCGTCGCTGAATAATTATATACCTCTTTGTGGGTGTTACAACACATTTTCTAGGGTAGATAGGTAGATAGATAGAAGTGGGGTAGGCCGGAGAGCCGCCGAAGAAGGAGGCCTTCAAGCACTCAGGCATTGATGCCAATTGTACTAAGCCTGGAAATATATTTAGGGCAGGGAGAATTTGGAGGATTTTTGAAAGGAAGTTACACCTCTTCAAACTTCTTTGACTCTTTTATGAGCCTCAGAAGGTGGTCCAGGGATAATGAATGTACATTATCCATTTCCAAAACATCTGACCCTAATATGCGCCTCCTCATTCTGGCGAAGGCAGGACAAGCGCAGGGAAAATGCTTTGTACCGTCCTGTGCTTCCTCCAGGCGGGAGATGCAGCTCGGATTATCGATGATGCCTATTGAGTATACCCCATGGAGTATGCCCTGTGATTACCCCAACCAATGATCGAAGATCTTTCCTTCGTAATGTCAGAAGGAGATTTGCAACTCTCCTATTTCGGCTTTCTAGGAAGCACTTGGTTGTTTTGCTGGCAACTAAACTGCACCATCGGTCCTTGTGAATATTGTCACATGGCTCCTGATCCAATCCATACCCCCTGCTAAACATATACCGATAAATGGAGTTCCCGCAGATCCACAGTTTGCCAATTCATCAGCTAATTCGTTCCCCTGAACACCACAATGTCCCGGAACCCAAATAAGTTGAACCAAATTCCATCTTGCGATGGAATTAAGTCTTGACTTACATTCTTTGATAATTTTTGAAGTGGGTAACGCGTTTTCTAAGTCCTGCAGTGCACCCTGACTGTCACTACAGACTCTAACCTCCTTACCGCCCCATTTCTTCTCAATTACCCATTGCGCTATCTTCAGTATCAGCAACCACTTCCGATTGGAATACCGTTGCCATACTTCCCATAGCCGAAAAGCATCTGACATTTTCATTCAGATGCCAGCCAGCCCGAGTTCCCTTTTCAGTTTTGCTGGATCGCCTAGAAGTAGGTCTGGATCTCTCCATTGCTCTCTTGTCGGGAAGCTGACTTAGTACTTTCTCCCAAAAGAAACTCTAGGCAAGAGTTTGTCCTTCGGTGCCAGCCGCTTGAACATCACTCTGTGCCCAAAGTTCTTGTCGTCATGCCAATATTCGTATGAATATAACCGACAAATCGTTTTCATAGCCTCCAGTTGAATCATAAGATCCAATGGTGGCAAGTTCAACAAAGCATTCGGAGCGTCACCAGATGTGATACCCAACCCCAAACATATGGACTTAACCGCAGTTTTGCATACAAAATTATTGGCCTAACCAATACTGTGTACAGCCAAAATACACCCGCTGGTTTCAGACCCCAAGTCTTACCAAATGCTCTTCGGCACTGCCCAGATATTTTTTGTGCCCGACTAACCTTCAGATCAACATACGTCTTCCAAGTGAGTTCCCTCCTTTCAAGAACGATGCCCAAATATTTCACTTCCCTGGATATACTGATATTTACACCTTTTACTACTACTACAGTTTAAGTCCTACCAATTTTCTCTTTCGTGTAAACAATTCCACAGTTGTCTTACTTGGATTAATAGAAAGTCCCTGGGAAGTGCACTACTCAGCCATTTTGTCCACAATTCTCTGTACGTTTGCACATACAGTCCTAAGGGATATTGCTGATGCCAGTGCACATACATCATCCGTATATACTTGGATGTGTATTTCCACCACAAAGTACCACGGAAGAGAGAGAACGCCACCTTGAGGACATCCTCGAGCAACTTCTGCCACGGTACAACTGTCATTTGTCTCTCCAACAGTTAACAGCCTTTTTGGTAACATGAAATGGATCCACTTGACAATAGTTTCGTCCAACCCATGTAGTGTAGCAGCCGAGCACATCGAGTCAAAAGTAGCATTATCGAATGCCCCCTCAATATCCCCATTGTGTATTCACCAGTTTCGATATTACACACTAGATCGTGCAGAACTGATTCTAATGACTTTCCACTCTGATATGCATGCTGATGGATACTAAGGGGGGCTATTCCAACATTAAACCCGCCCCAATGTACTTCTCCACCATACGCTCCAGAACTTTCAACATTAACGATGTCAAACTGATCGGCCTGAACCTTTTCGCTAAAGTGTAGTTGTAGGTTTGGGAATGAAGACCACCCTAACCTGACGCCAAAGAGATAATACGTAACCTTTAGCAAGAAAAGCAATGTAGATCTATATTCAAGGCCCTATTGAACTTCTCCATTCCTCTCTTTAACATTATTGGGTATATATCAGAGCCAGGTGACATAAAGTTGTCAAAAAAGCAAAGAGAAATCCTCATTGAATCCTCCTTCACAATTTTTGATACCATATACCAGTTTCGTCTCGTGATTCCACCATTCGAGCTGTCACCCCCCACCCTAGTTCCTGTGTCAGTAATGATTCTGCTACCCGGGAAGTGGGTTTTCAGGAGGTTATTATACGATTGAATTGTATAAGAACTATCAGACCTGAGAAGAGAGTCCAGCCTAACTGCACGGTGCCGCTTAAGTACCCTGCACAGCCTGGCCGACTCCTTCATATTGTCAATTTCACTACAGAAATTTCTATAAGAGTCCGCTTTTGCTGATTCTTCTTAAAAATTCTCTGCGCTACTTTGTTTGTTTGTTTTCGGGTTTTTAAAGCCCTTATTCAGAAGTTTTCTGGACCTTTTTCGGAGCTTTGAAAGTTCAGCATTCCATCATGGAACTGCTCTACCCTGCCTGCTCATTTTAAAATGGACACACTTCCTCATAACATTCTATCAAAGTACTCGTTACCCGTTGGGTCGCCTCTTCGATTTTCGCTCTGGTTCTGAGTTTAGTAATCCTGGGAGTTCTCTTATCAACAAGAACCCCAAACTTGTCCCAGTCCGCCTTTTGAGGATTTCAGCACTATTATCTTTCCAACGTCAAGTCGAAATTCTATCAAACAGTGATCCGAGAGAGATACTTCTGCCAAAACTTTCCACTGTTTTATTTGATCTGTCAAAAACCTAATAATATCAAATATTGAACAAAAATTAAACAGAAAGCAAAACCAACAAAAGTGCGCGCAAAAAAACATCTAACAGGAGTTGCCACCTATGTCGGTATCTTAAGTTAATTGGTGAAGCCACTTAATTTGAATTTATTTAAATTTAAAATTCTTCAGAGTTGCATTTGAGCCATTTATTAATTCTACATTTTCTCAACTCTTAATGAGTTTCCCGAACATCAACAAACTTACAAGCGTCAGAAATGCTTATGTTACGGTGGTTGCTGAAGATTGCTGCAGAAACAAAAAAGAAATAACTAGGGATAACTTGTACCTAACAACTAAGCCAATAAATCGGGCTCGTTCATGTTCTCCTGCTTTACTGATAAACAACACCTACAATTGCGCCAGCAAGTAAGTTAGTCATGCCAGCCCCATAAGCAAACGAAAGAATAACAAAAATTAATGTAATTAACCCCACAACGGGAGCATCTCTTAAAATTACACCACCAGTGAATTGTGCGGAAAAATAAAAAAATCAAGTGGGACTGAATAGATATTCAAGTGGGACTGAGAGATAGCATAACCGTGCTAAAACGGGGACGAAGCCCAAAACCTTCGAAGATCGCTTCAATGGCAAAACTACCCAAAGATGGAAATGCAGACATACCAAGTTCCCAAAATCGTTTCGCAATTCTACAAGATAAGACGCATGATTCTAACACTTTGACAAGGTGGAGTAAACCACCCCCGATTTATTTGAGGGAGCGTAACTCTAAAGAGCTAATAAAGAGCTTAATATCATTAATTGGTGAAAAAGCGTTCTACGTAACTCCAATAAAACGTGGAAATATTTTAGAAACGAAAATCCAGATAAACCAGGAAAATGATTACCGTAAAATTGTTTCAGATTTTGAAAAACAAAGCAAAAATTTCTTCACTTACCAGTTAAAAAGCGCTAAAGGTTGTAAAAGGTATTGACTCCTGCGGGGCTCCAGAGGACGTAAAGGGGGGCTTGCAAATCGATGGCTTCAAAGTTAACAATGTTACCAATATTAGAGGTGGAATTAGAACCAGGTGATATGAAACTTAAAAAGAACGAACCTCACCTCATTTATAACTTAAAATATTTGTTGCATCGTAGAGTTACCGTAGAAGAACCGCATAAACGAGCAGGACCCGTTCAATGCCTGAACTGCCAAGAATTTGACCATACTAAGTCTTACTGCAAGTTACCCTCCATTTGCGATGTGTGTGTGGACCTACATGGTACCGCCAAATATGTCAAACCAAAAGATGACCCAAAAATTAAAAAAATGTAGCAATTGCGGTGGAAACCACACTGCCAACTATAGGAGCTGCCCTGTTTACGCGCACGTTAATCTATCTAATGTTTTAAAGTCTAGCCAGACTATACTGGAAAAAGATCTACCAGCAAACGAACTCCACAGCTTTAATTTTAGTCGCCTTCAAGCTTTAATAGAGACTTTAATTCAGACAGTAAATAGTTTTACAACCAACATGAGCCATTTGAAAATGCAATCTAACCTGCTGCAGACGGTATTAAACAGATCACGAACTTAAAAATCTGTTTCTGGAATGCAAAAGGCATCCGACAACATAAAAACGAACTTGAATATTTCCAATTGGATAAACAAATTGACGTAATGCTGATCTCTGAGACACATTTGACGGCTGGAAGCCTTTTCAATCCATTGATATAGTTAATACGACACCAAGGCCCCCCGATGTAGAGCTTGTGATGGCTCGGCAATACTTATTAAGTCGCGACTCAAACACTATTCTCTGGGAGACACTTGTGAGGATTACCTTCAGGCAACAAATATTTGCGTCGAAAATTTCCACCAGGACCTGGTGGTTTCATCGATTTATTCTCCTCCCAGATTTTCAATCACAGAAAGTCAATACAGTACTTTTTATAAATCACTAGGACCACGTTTTCTGGCAGCTGGTGATTACAACGCTAAGCATACGTTCTGGGGATCACGGCTAATCACCCCGAAGAGACGTGTTCTGTTTGATACAATTTCTAAAATGGGGTTAAAGGCAATTTCATGTGGACAGCCAACCTACTGGCCATCAGATAGAAAAAAGACTCCAGATATTATTGATTTTGGAGTGGTAAAGAGCGTACCCAGCGAAATGTTTCTAGTTCAGGCCTCACTAGAATTATCTTCAGATCATTCTCCCACTATTGTTACCATAAGCAACCCCCGAGAAACCAGGGATTTGGCGACGACAGTTACACATGTTAACTGATTGAAATTCAAGAAATACCTCAGTGTCCACTGCACGGATAACATGCAATTAAGAAGGCTTGCAGACATAGATCTATTAGAAAGCTAGATGCAACCCTCAAGCAAGCTGCTCAACATGCTACTTCTACCAAGCGACAGGTCTGAAAATAAAAGAGGTCGAAAAGAATGGCAACGATACAGATTCCCGCAGTCAAAAATTAGGCTCAAAGAATGTACCAAACAGCTTAGAAAATTATTAGAATATAAAAAATCTGCATCTGTGCAGAAATTTCTCCAAGATCTCGACGCAACGCCACAAACAGATTATTCGCTATGGCGAGCAACCAGGGGACTCAAAAAACCTGAGATATGCAGGCCTCCCATACGAACCTTGGACGGAGCCTGGACAAGAACTGATACTGAAAAAGAGACTATTTTAGTAAACCATTTAAAAATCGTTCTCACTCCATAAATATCTGCTGATATAGTTGAGCTGCCAACAGTGGTCGCTGAAGCAGCCATCCCTCTGAGATTCAATATTCGGGATATTGAAACCGCTATTGCTGGCTTAAACTCGAGGAAAGCCCCAGGTAATGACAAAATCAGTAATAAGATGCTTTTAGAACTGCCCCGTATAGTAAGAAAAACAATTCTTTTAATTTTTAATGCTATTTTACGCCTCCAACAGTATCCTACAGAATGGAAGGTTTCGTTGATTACCATAATACCTAAGCCCGGGAAAGATCATACGAAAGCAGAATCTTATAGACTTATTAGCCTATTATCTAAAGTCTAAACTCTATTTGAAAAAATATTGATGAGCAAGCTGACCCCCATACTAAATGAGAATGAATGCATCCAAGATCATCAATTTGGATTCAGGAGAAAACATAGCACTATGTATTGAACAAGCACACCGACTTGTAAACGTAGTTAGAAAAAAGTTCGAAGAAAAGAAATTGTTCTGCCCTCTTCATTGACGATTCCCAGGCTTTTGATAAAGTATGGCATGAAGGTTTAATTTTGAAATTAAAGCAAAACTTACCCGCAAACACTCATAAGCTATTTAAAAGCTATTTAACTGGACGAAAATTTATCATTAACGAAGGTAATTTTCTGAGCACACCTCAACCGATTTAAGCCGGAGTTCCCCAAGGCAGCATTTTGGGTCCTATCTTATATTTGATATATGCCTCTGATATACCAATAAGCAATCATATTCACGTATCAACATTCGCTGATGATACAGCTTTCCTAAGCGTCCACGAAAATCCTCAAGAAGCATCTCACAAATTACAAGAATATATATCACCATTGGAAAAATGGCTATAATGGAGGATAAAGGTTAACGAACCAAAATGTGTACATAATACATTTACATTGCGAAGGGAAACACGCCCGCCTATCCATATCAACACCCAGACTATACCGCAACACAGTGAGGTTAAATACCTCGGTATTCAACTTGATCGTCGATTAACATGGAAAACCCACTTATAAGCAAAGTGGTTTCAAATTAAATTAAAACAGTTCAAATTAATTGGCTTATTGGGAGAAATTCTACACTAAGCCCAGACTGTAAACTTCCACTATACAACTCGATTCTAAAACCAATATGGTGCTACGGGATTCAGTTATGGGATACTGCCTCAGCGTCAAATATAGACAAAATCTAAAGCCGACAAAATAAAATCCTCAGAACGATCACAGCCGAAATATACTAAACTATAGAGGTCACACTCAGCTGAAAAGGAGGGACACCCTTGCTGTCAGCCGATTAGGTAAAACGTGAAAGATATCCACAGAAGCAATCGCAGAAACTAATTTTTTTTCCAGCATTGGCTGGACTTAATAATAAACAATTATAGAGTTAAGATTTCATTACTTATTGTTCGTCCAATTTACATTGAAGACACAATAAATAATATATGAGAAAATAAATCACAGCCCACAATCTGGCCCCAACCATTGGATTCTGCGTACTGAACGACCTCTACGGCTTCCCTTGATGGTGAGGAAAGTATAGAATTGTAGAGCAGGTAGGCCGAGACGATAACTGCCTATACCATGTTCCCTCCCAGTTTGTACTTTATTTTTGCTGCAACGACATCTTGAGAACAGAATTGTCTAAGCTTCGTGCATTCAATAAACCGTGGCATGATAATACATGCACGTGGCGTATCATTCGCTTCGCAATGAAGGATATTCCCCCCATTTTATTCCTCCCAGCCCACAGATACGTTCATAACACACCGATGGTTCTTGGATTAATATAATGGGGCATTTATGCATCTTCGCATGCCTACTGCATAGTAAAGCAGTAGACGATTTGCTATGTTGGAAGTTAATTTGCGTAAATATAATTTCAGTCATAAGATAATTATTTCAATACCATTATTCTGAACGCGGAAAGTTAAGCGTCGAAGATGCATGTGAGGACGGTATCCGTATCTGGAACTTAGGACCTTCAGCAAACACAGGTCGATACCTACCACCAAGTGAGAACTCGCTCCCTTGTTGGAAGCTGAATCCCCCCTGATATACGAGTAGATATTCCACACGTTCGTGTTCAGTCCTTCGTTCTGTTCACGGATACGTGCGAGTATTTCGCTTGGTTTGCGGTAGGGACCCAGTATCCAAGCACTCGCTTTTACCAACCTGCTACTGTAACTGTCCGTGAGAACGAATTTGCAGTATTCGCAAGCTGGCATTTCAGCCACCACTTTGGTCAGCCATTCTCGGGAAGACATAGAGGAACACTACACGTTTATAGCGCCGGCCTCCACACGCATTCTCTCGAACTTCGGTTTGTCCTTCGACTCACCTATGGCCTTCCAAAGTAAGCTGTCGACATAGTTTACCTGCCCTTTGGACAGCAGACTATCCCGTTTGTCGGTACATATCTCTACCGTCATAGCTCTAGCTCCTACTCCTGCGAATGAGTCACCAGAGGTAGATGGACGAGTATCACCCGACTTGGTAGTGTCGTTTTGCCACCTTTACAGTAGGAGGGTCACAGACGTCGAAGTCGACGGATTTCGAGTAAACACCCCAGCTGTTGCTGCGGCTTCCCTCTCACTCTGTAGTCTCCTTTTTCGCTGTCTTGCAGATAGTATTCCGCCTGTCTCAGGACCATCATCTTCTTACCGATGACCTCCTAGTTCGCACCAGGTTTGACCGTTGTCGTTGACGTACTCGGTACCAGTCACCTGTAGGAGTTAGGAGTAGCTTCTTCACAGCGTTAGCATTTATTGCTTCCGACTGGTTCGATACCAGATCGCCTCCCCTTTCCTCCAACTGTAGGCTTTCCATTGACCTAGCCAATAGGCCACCTATTACAGTTAGTAATTTGCTTCCTCCGAAACCCTGAGTATCAGTCTCGGTCATTTGGGATGGTGGGCTTTGGGCCTTCATATCTGATTCCCAAGCCGCCGACGCGTCGGCGGGAGGATTACCAGTAAGCTGGATATCTCGTTCAGATAAACCTGGAGTAAGCGTCACCTTGATTTTTTTTGTTGCATTTTATACTTATCTGCCAGATATGAGTGACTGCCGCCCCACTGGAGTTAGACCACTATGGAACAGACGCTTCGTGGATTTGAGCCCCTAAACTGGATTCAAATTGGATGGGAGTGAAAAGGAAATTTAGGATTGGAGAGAGGGAGAGAATGGGGTGAGGGTAGGTTGATAGTTCTTAGTTTGTACTCCCAGACTGCCCGTCTGACAGGGTTGAACCCACAGAGCATGGTAGGACTACGAGTCTGACCATGCCCGTCAGCATGGCCAAGTCGGATCATTGTAACTAAGCCCCCGAAGCACATCAAGGTGACTACCAAACGTGGGTTCTTAGAGTAAAAGCCATAGCCATTAATACTATAACCAAGGTTAAATCAACGTATATTATAAATCTGATCGATACACTAGTATTTGTGCTTGGGTCAAAGGTCACTTTTCTTGTTTTATCGATTTATTAAGATTTCTAAATAAATCTACGAAATATGTCTGCAGATATCCAAATTTGTTCACTATATCACCAATAAGAGCGAAACTGGAACCATCACCTCGTCTTGATAGTTGCTGTAAGTGCAATGGGTATAGCAGCTCAGAATCATTAGACACTTTGCGCCTAGTTTGTTCTACAAACTGCTGACCGCTAAGGGGCCGCACTGCTCAAAAGCTTCAGCTGCGGTTCTCTTTAAATTCGCAACACATTCTGACCATTTGACACTTAAATGACCCTGGGGTCTCATTGGTACATTCTGATCATTTGACACTTAAATGACCCTGGGGTCTCATGGTACAGTATGATTACAAGACCATAGTTTGTCGCAACTAAGATACGTTTGTGTGATAGTAAATTGTAAGTTTGAGAATATCTATCTAGGAAAACTGTTTGCTCTACTCCCAAATACTCTGAAAAGAGCATATCACACAAAAAAAACAAGAAATTAATAATTGTTTCAGACAACTTTATTGGTTTTTGGGCAGACGATCCAAGCTGTCAGTTGCAAACAAACTGCAGACATACCATCAATTATCATGCCTATCTGGAGATACGGTATCGAATTGTGTGGCACTGCAGCAAAATCAAACTCAGAATAATTCTAAGAATACAGTCCAAAATTCTTCGCACCATAATCAATGCTGAGTGGTATATATCAAGCAAAGACATCCACCGTGACCTGTACATTGACTCTGTTGACGCAACCATCCAAACATGCTGCCTCAAGCATATGTATGCACCGCCTGTTAGAACACACAAATCAACATCTGAGAGATATTCCTGCATTAGAAACTTCACAATGAAGCAGATTGCAATGTTGCACACCAACAGAACTAGTGAATATATACTTATATTTCTAGCCTGAAATTAAGCTAAAATCTTAGAAAGTAAATGAAAATGTAGTTTTAGATATTGGTTTAAAATTACCTATATTTCCTAACAGTTAAAATTTATTACGTAGAGTCAAAAGACTGGTGTAATGTAGATGGGATACACAAAAAAAAACATCCGAAAACTCAGCTGGAGGCACAAGCGAATCTTGAACTGAATGTTTATGTTACAATCGGAGCTTAACTGCCTCATATCAGGGGAGTAACTCAGTAGTACCATTACGACAGCCAGATTTTATGTAAAAAACGTGATGCCTTCTAGTGTTCAATTTTTCATAAATATTTGGATATGAAAAAACTATACGGGATATAGGTGCCCAGTTCACTCACAATTGACAACAAACGCAATCGTTTGACAATTTCAAAGGATAAGAACACACCAAACAACAAGGAACAGACGAGATAGTGGACTTCTCCTGGTGAATCAAAGCCGAAAAAGGCCAAGGTGGGCCTGTCGGCCAACAAGTTCATAGCGACAGTTTTTTGAGTTGCGTGGTGATTACCTTGAAAAGGGTAAAATGATCATCGGGCATATTATGCAGAACTGTGGGGAGGAAAACGTTCTGTTTCAACAGGCGAGAATTTATAATTCTGGGATCATCTTCCTTATAACCCTGACATGTCATCTTCGACTTCTTCTCAGTGTTTAATATCCGTTTAATCTTTCTTCTGGCCCTCTGCAATCCATTAATTTGCTCTACAAAGTTTATATACGAGGAGTAGAATGTAAAGTAGCTGATGTAAAGTTCATTTTAGTAATTTCGTTTATATTCAAGTGGTGTGATTGAACATTCTTATTATGATCATTAACTGCAGTATCAATATCGATGCCGTAATTTTAAGCTCATTCGTAGCTAATAAAGAACGCATTATTGCCATCTTTTTGAGTTACTGTGTAACAACTCTCCCCACACTTGAATGAAGCATAAATCAGTAGTTTTTCTCAGGCGTTTAGAATTGATTTTCACTGGAATGGACACACAGTGGTAAAGCATACCCTTAAAAGTGAGTTGCTTCCATAGCTCACATAACTGCGCCCCTAGGAACAGAAAGTACTTAGAAAAAGAAATACCTCTTAAATGCTGCAGCGATAAGTACGCACACATAATTGAAAGATGTCATTTACAACAGACATAGAGACACGAACATTCTGAAATATATTTTTGTTGGGGATACGTTATAACGTAGGCAGAAATAAAGGACCAATTCACCCCACCCATGTGTTGAAAGGAAAGAAGTATTCAAGACGCACTTCTGGCCGAATGAATAAAAACCACAATTACCATAAATGGAATGGCAGGGCAACCCACTGTACTGCTCGTTATCTTGACCTGATGTAGCTTCCTTGCTATTTATTCAGAAGCGAATCACAAATATATGAGAAATATGATGCATTTATGAAATACATTTTGCGTATTTAGAGCAGAGACGTAGAATAGTTTGTAAATTTCGGTGTTGCGCGTTTTCACTGTTATTATCCACAGATAATTTTTTTATACCAAAAATTAAACGATAACGGTGTAAATTAGTCTGTAAGGATACTAAAGTGTCTTCTTCATACGAATTATATGAACTGAATGGTACAAATGTGGATACATAGCTAAATAATGTAGCCTAATTGGGGACTAACAATCAATAATAAGTACAGAAGGAGACAAAAGCCAATCACACTTTATGAAAATTGGCAGTATACTTGAATGTGATATAATCCTACTATGTTCATATCTTATAGTTATATATATATATATATATATATATATATATATATATATATATATATATATATATATATATATATATATATATATATATATATATATATATATATATATATATATATATATATATATATATATATATATATATATATATATATATATATATATATATATATATATATATATATATATATATATATATATATATATATATATATATATATATATATATATATATATATATATATATATATATATATATATATATATATATATATATATATATATATATATATATATATATATATATATATATATATATATATATATATATATATATATATATATATATATATATATATATATATATATATATATATATATATATATATATATATATATATATATATATATATATATATATATATATATATATATATATATATATATATATATATATATATATATATATATATATATATATATATATATATATATATATATATATATATATATATATATATATATATATATATATATATATATATATATATATTGTTCGCGCCTAATTGGTAGCATTCTTGCAACTAAATGTCTGAGCTGGCAGCACTGTTTTTCCAGTTGTCAAACTCGACATCCTGTCTTGCTTCTTTTTAAATAAACTTATTCAAGCCAATCCGACGTGTTTTTATTCAATCGAATTTAATCGAATAAATTCAGGTTACCAGACACACCCGCAAGCGTCTCAAACCGCAACGTTTTGGTCCTGCGAGCCGGATACCGCTATATATTTCCTTGCAACAGTCCACACCGCAAAATGCCGTCGCTTAAAGTTCGCGATTCCGCATTAAGAGCCATAAAACGCTATTTGCAATCGAGCAAATCCGTTGAGCTTTTGGTCGACGTAGAGGCTGCATCTACGTATTTACAGTTGTTGGAGGAAGAATGTGTACGCTTTTGTGAATGAAGCCCAACAACAGGTAGAGATCTCGTGCGGCAAAGAGAGCGTTAAGGCAAATTTCAAACGCCTTATTGTGCCGTCCAAGGTACCTACTCCTCAAGCCACTGAAATGAAGCCTGCATTTAACACAAACCGCCGAAGAGTGGGATTTGCTAACACGATTTCACTCTTTCAATAAACTCAAACGAATTTCCGCCTATTTGATTCGCTTTGTCAACAACTCGCACATATTCGCTCGTCAGTCCTATGCAGCCGGGCGACTATGGGGGCCGTTAACCGCCCCGGAAATTTCCAAAGCTGAGTTCGTATTGGTAAGGTACTCCCAATCTAACGTTTTCGTGCAAGAAATTTCTAGTTGTGGATTGAAGAAGCCAATACCCATGCGCAGCAGTCTTGTTCGCCTTCAGCCATTTCTAGATGCCGAAGGCATTCTTCGAGTAGCTGGGAGTATTAAAAACGCACCTTGCTCAAACGATATCAAACACCCGATGATATTGCCCAAGAATTCGTCACTCGCCAAAGTTATCGCCGCTGAAATCCACGCTGCTATGTTGCACGCCGGGCCGCAAATGATGCAAGCAGCAATTCCACGCCGATTCTGGGTCCCTGGTATCCGAAGCCTCGTTTGAGGGATATATCGCCATTGCGTACGATGTAAACGACTGAATCGCAAACCGCTGCAACAACAGATGTCCGATCTACCGTTGAGTCGTGTTACCAGTACACGATGTTTCCTTCAAAGTGCAGTTGACTTTGCTGGTCCGTACAGGATAAAATTTACACATGGAGAAGGCGCGAAGTCAACGAAGGCGTACGTATGTTCCTTCATATGCATGAGTACAGGCGCAATGCACTTGGAATTGGCAGGAGATCTCTCCTCAGTTAGTTTTATCGCCGCTTTCAAGCGTTTCACCAATCGAAGAGGATATTGCCAACACATTTATTCCGACAATGGCACCAATTTTGTCGGAGCTGAAAGGGAGTTGCGTGCTGCATTTGAACGCTGCATCTGTAACGTCAAGCTGACGTCTTACTTCGCTGACACTCAAACTACTTGGCACTTTAACCCACCAAGCGCCCCGCACATGGGTGGTTATTGGGAGGCTGGTATAAAGCGCATCAAATACCACCTCAAGCGTGCCTTAGACTCTAATCTTCTTTCGTACGAAGAATTCGCAACAATTCTAACAGAGGTTGAAGCCTGCGTAAACTATCGACCTATTTGCTGGATACCCTTTGACGTCAACGATTTTGAAGTGCTAACACCAGCCCATTTGATGGTTGGCGAACCATTAAAAGGTCTACCGGATCGTGACTTGGAAGTTTTTAAAGGAACGCTTCAGCAACGGTGGCAATTAATCACAGCGATAAGGCAACATTTCTGGAAGCATCGGCGATACGAGTATCTCGCGAACCTTCAGCGACGCATGAAGTGGTTACGTCCAACGCAAAATTTACAAAGGGACGATGTGGTGATTGTCCACGACGACAACGAACCACCCACCAAATGGAAGCTCGGCCGTGTTCTTGACAGTCACCCCGGTGCTGATGGTCGTGTTCGGGTCGTCAACTTAAGGACATCCAAAGGAGAGCTATTCGACCCATCGCCAAGTTATCGCTTTTGCCAACGAAGATGGATGTCTTCGCTTTTTAAATATTCAAATAAAATTAATATAATTTTGATGTAAGTTTTAAACAGTCGTTCAAGGCGGCCGGCATGTTCGCGCCTAATTGGTGGCATTCTTGCAACTAAATGTCTAAGCTGGCAGCACTGTTTTTCCAATTGTCAAATTTAAATAAACATATTCAGGCCAATCGGACGTGTTTTTATTCAATCGAATTTAATCGAATAAATTCACGCTACGTGACACACCCGCACGCGTCTCAAACCGCAACATATATATATATATATATATATATATATATATATATATATATATATATATATATATATAATATATATATATATATATATATATATATATATATATATATATATATATATAAATATATATATATAAATATATATATATATATATATATATATATATATATATAATATATATATATATATATATATATATATATATATATAAATATATATATATATATATATATATATATAAATATATATATATATATATATATATATATATATATATATATATATATAAATATATATATATATAAATATATATATATATATATATATATATATATATATATATATGTATATATATATATATATATATATATATATATATATATATATATATATATATATAAATATATATATATATATATATATATATATATATATATATTTATATATATATATATATATATATATATATATATATATATATATATATATATATATATATATATATATATATATAATAGACGTGCCTATTCTCTCTCACGTTTTCACAGTTAATAATAAATTCATTTTAGACAAAGATAAAGTATACTGTTTTATATTTGTAATAGATTTAGTTTTTGTAATAGAGTAACATGTAACAGTAATATGTTCGATGTTCGCATTTTTTTTCTGTTATGTTGGTACACATGTCTGTTATATATGTTGGCAATACCAACCATTTTGGATTGTCAGTTTGTTTTGGACAGATAAAAAGGTTAGTAGTGTCTTGGTGTGCTCTTCGATTTTGTACTATTCGAAAAAATGGATCAAAGAAACTGTATTCAGTTTTGTGTAAAAAATGAAATTAAATGCGCAAGGATATTTGAAATGTTGACTGTGGCCTTTGGCGAGTCTACTATGAGCAGAACACAAGTTCAGTTGTGGTATAACCGGTTTAAGGAAGGCCGAGAAGATGTCAATGACGATGCTCGTCCTGGTCGCCCGAGCACGTCAACAACCGATGAAAACATTGACGCAGTGAAGAAAATGATTTTGGATAATCGTCGAATCACTATCAGAGAGGTTGCTGATGATGTTGGCATATCGTTCGGCTCATGCCAAGCAATTTTTACGGATGTTTTAGGCATGAAACGTGCGGCAGCGAAGATTGTTCCAAAATTGCTAAATTTTGAGCAAAAACAACGTCGCATGGACATCGCTCAGGAGCTGTTTTTGGCCGAAAACAAAACCGTTATCATGCCTCAACCACCGTATTCACCGGACTTGGCCCCCGCTAACTTTTTTCTCTTTCCAAAACTGAAGACACCGATGAAAGGAATGCGTTTTGCTACGATTGAGGAGATAAAAGAAAAATCGAAACAGGAGCTGTTGGCGATACCAAAAAAAAGCGTTTCAGAAGTGTTTCGAGGATTGGAAAAAACGCTGGCATAAGTGTATTATATCTGAGGGGAATTACTTTGAAGGGGACAAGATAGTTGTTGATGAATAAATAAATACTTTATTTTTTGATCACACAATAACGGTTATTTTTTGGTCACACCTCGTATATATACACTGATGGACAAAAGTATCCGACACTTTGGCTCTGAGTTATTTAAAGAGCGCCGCGCCCAGAAAAAAATTGCTACACAAAATTTAGTATTTTTACCAGGTATTAATTAATTTATTAACCTTTAAAACCAAAAAAATTTTTTTAAATGTTCATATACGCATCAATAAAATTATTTTAACATTTCCAACCATATTTCATATGGACAAAAGTATCCAACGCTTAATATTACGACACTTATTATTCAATTGAAATAAGAAGTAAAATGAAATTAATAAAGAGTTTGTTATGTGATGTTCTCGAACACGTCGATCTAAATGGTCCCATAAATGCTCGATCGGGTTGAGGTCTGGATATTGAGGTGGTGTTTTCAAGGTGTGGGGTGTATTGTACAAGACCCACAAGCGTACAATCTCTGCAGTGTGCTTGGGGTCGTTGTCATATTGAAAGTGGTAATCGGATTCAATACCTAGTTTTCGCGCACTTTTCTTCAAATTTTCTTTTAGAATGTTCAGGTAAAGTATCTTACCCATTATATTTTCTATGAATACAAGCTCACCGACACCAGCTGCCGACATACACCCCCACACCATGACTCCAGAGCCCCCATGTTTAACATTAGTCTGAATAATTTTGTCTTGCAATGCGTTGCCTTTTTGCCTCCAAACCAAAACACGACCGTCCGATCGGTAAACACAAAATTTACTCTCATCGGAGAAAATTACCTTGTCCCAAAAAAATGTTGTCTTGCTAATATAATCTTTTGCAAAGGCAAGCCGCTTGATTTGATTTGCCTTGCTTATTAGTGGCTTTTTTCTGCATACTCGGGCACTGTAACCGGCGCAATTGAGCACTCTACGGACAGTACGGGGGTGTACAACTGTACAGAAGTTTTCCTTCAGCTCTCCAGCAATTTCCGAAGACGGAGTTTTTGGCTTTTTTTTAATTATCTCGCGTTTTTCGCGAACTGATAATGCCGGTGGTCGTCCACTCCTGGGTTTATTTCTACACTTTGGATCGTTTTTAAAGCGGTTTATAATAGTGATGATAGTGGTTCGTGGACGTTGAACTAAATCGCATATTTCCTTGATGGATTTGTTTTGCTTAAAAGCATTTAAAATAATTTTTTGCTCTTCAATTGAAGTTTCTTTTGCTTTTTTACCCATTTTTGAAAAACACGTGGCGACAGCTGAAATTCTTGCACAATTACCGTTATTGAATTGTAATAGATCATTCATAAAGTTGCCATCATACTCAAATTTACTTATAAAATATAATATAATATAAAATATAAAATTTAAAGTTGCTATATCTGTTAAATTTTATATTAAATGACAAGAATGATTACAGTGTGGATACTTTTGTCCATATGAAATATGGTTGGAAATGTTAAAATAATTTTTTTGATGCGTATATGAATATTTAAAAAAAAAATATTTTGGTGCAAAAGTTGATAAATTAATTGTAATACCTGGTAAAAATACTAAATTTTGTGTAGCAATTTTTTTCTGGGCGCGGCGCACTTTAAATAACTCGGAGCCAAAGTGTCGGATACTTTTGTCCATCAGTGTATATAAATATATATATATATATATATATATATATATATATATATATATATATATATATATATATATATACATATATATATATTTTTTATATATATATATATATATATATTTATATATATATATATATATATATATATATATATATATATATATATATATATATATATATAAGTTAACACATATCTTCTTGAAACTACTTATCACCAAATTCTACATGCTCGCTACACGCGCCTGCAACCAACCAGATGATGCCTGGAATCCGCTGAACCGCGTTCCCACCAAAAAGTGCAACAGTCGCAGGTAAGCGATGTCAACAGAAAAATTCAGCTGCACGTGCACCAACACATTTGCAGATATAGGTTTAATGTTAAGTCATTTTAAGTTTGTGAGTTAGTTGATAAGCGGAAGTAAAACAATAAAGAAGGCTTAGGCCGATATATATATATATTTTTTAAAACTTTTTAATTCAAAAAGACTTAACTGGCGCACGAGCAGGGACCAGTGTAAAAGAGTAAACGATAGACTTTGAATAAACAAAGTGCTACAAAAAGTGCGTGATATTTTAACAGAAAGCCGCAACTAAAAAAGGTGCCACTGAAAAATAAAAAGTGCCACAAAAGTGAGCGGAATTTTTTGAATAAAAGAAAAGCGCAACTAAAAAGTGCCACAAAAAAATAAAAACTCTAAGAAAACGTTGAAAATCCAAAAGTACGACGAACTTCGTAGCAGGAAAAAAGGCCCCTTAGTAAACGGATAAACATCGTAGGAAAAGGAGTTCTAGAAGAACAGCCGACTGCCCAATACTCGTCGTCAGGACACTGGTCACCATGATAGAATTAAGTATTAGAATTATAATGTAAGTTGAACAATCGAAACTATATTAAGAAAGAAATAGAGAAATTAAAATAAAGAAATAAGAAATAAATTGCAAAGAATAAATTAAGTAATTGTTTAAATAAGAAAACATTTTTTTTTTTTAATTAACCACGAAATCGATAAATTATTAAATATTTTTTATATTACACTAAAATAAATTTTTCTTAAAAAGAAAAAAATTAATTAAATTAAAAATGGTGGATGCAGGAGAGGAACTTGCTAACCGTCTTAGTAATCTAAATCTACAGAGAAACCTAACTCCCAATAATCCAAGCCATCGCAATACACCCCAACAGAATCAAGTTCTAGTGAATAATGAGGAAATGATAAGAGAAATCACAAGAAGAGTTACAGAATCATTAACTAGTAGCAATAATCCATTTTTTGAAAACGAAGACGACGATCACCCACTCACAATTAACGCGACGAATATAAACGAATTGGATCCCAGATATAGTCAAATGCCTGCGTGAGTTTTCAGGCCAACCAGGAGAATTCAATTCCTGGCGGAAATCAGTTGACAGAATTTTTTCTGTCTATGAAGGACTTAAGGGTACACCAAGCTAGTATGCAATCTTGCAGACAGTCAGACATAAAATCATAGGAGATGCCGATACCGCTCTAAAGTCGTTTCGAACCCCTCTCGACTGGGAAAATTAAAAAGTGCCTAATGGTGCACTACTCCGATAAACGAGATATAGGAACACTAGAATACCAAATGACGACATTAGCTCAACGCGACACCACAATAACCGACTTTTATCAACGTGTGTACCAACATCTTTCCCTGATTTTAGACAAGATAGCTTGCCTAGATTATAATGAAGAATCTCTCCGCGCAATGACTAATTCATATCGTGAAAAGGCACTAGACACTTTTATTCGAGGCCTTAACGGGGAATTGCCCCGATTACTTAGTATTCGCGAACCGACAACCTTACCACAAGTACTACACTTGTGTCTAAAGCTCGACAATATGACGTACCGCATGAATTATGCACACAACTCAAATAATTTCAGAAAAAGTAATAACCAAATACCTCCACCTAGGCTACCACGAACAAATCATCCCCCGTCGCAACCACAAAGAAATACATTCTTCCCCGAATTGGCACACACTTCCCAGAATTATAGATATAATATCGCTCCAAACCCCCAAACCTATTGGAGACCACAACATCCCAATTTCACAAATTGTTCACAAAAATATCCCCCGCAACAAAATGCACAACAAATTTACTCGCAACAAAATGCACGTAATCAATTTCCATTCAACAATAGGCCACTGCCATTTAATAATAGACCTTATCTCCCACCAAAACCCCCAGTACCTATGGAAATAGACCCTTCCACTCAAACGCGACAAGTAAACTACCAAAATAGGCCGAACGCACAGAACTACAACTACGCACCAAAGCGCCCAAAACCCCCAACTAAAATACAGAGGAACTTCCACACTAATACGGACACCCCCGCTGAAGAAGAAATTTATGCCGAGGACATACGCCCCGATCCCGATAATCTTTATACAAACCCTCAGTTAGAATACCAACAAATATCTGATAATTCTTACAGTGAAATCGATAACCCGAGTTACGATGAAGTAGAGCAAACTGATGACATTTATTTTTTAGACTAAAAGAGTCTTCACTCCCATATTTTGAATTTGAAACTAGGGGTGGAGACGTACTCAACTTTCTAATCGACACAGGTTCGAATAAAAATTATATTCAATCAACGCGTATACGAAATCCAATTCCAAACACAAAACCATTTTCCGTTAATTCAATTGCTGGTAGCATTCAAATCAACCATCATACTTTTGTAAACATTTTTGGCCCACAAACTGAGAAGGTACAATTCTTTATTTTACCTTATTTATAAACATTCCATGGGATAATAGGAAACGACACATTAAGACAGCTTAAAGCAGTCAATAACATGGAAAAAGCTTCATGACTATTTTCCCAAATGTTAAAATTCCACTCAAGCAACATTCTACGCAGGATGTTAATAACATAAACCTACGCATTTCACATCTTTCTATTGAACAAAAAAATAAACTTGACAGCATTATAAAAAATTGTCCACATTTATTTTCCGATCCTGACAAAAGGCTTACTTACACAACAACTGTTAAGAGTGAAATACGCACCACAGAAACTCCGGTTTACTCCAAATCCTATCCTTATCCTATGGCACTAAAAAACGAAGTCGAAAGACAAATCCAAGAGTTGCTAGAACAAAATATCATAAAACCCTCAAAGTCCCCCTATAACTCTCCAGTATGGATTGTAACAAAAAAAGAAGTTGCCTCAGGCGAAAAAAAATACAGAATGGTCATTGATTACAGGAAACTCAATTCGGTGACCATAGCAGACAGGTACCCAATCCCAGAAATTAACGAAGTGCTGTACAACCTTGGGAAAAATACGTATTTTACAATTATCGACCTTAAAAGCGGATTTCACCAGATCTCACTTAAAGAATCTGACAGAGAAAAAACTGCTTTCTCCATTAATAATGGAAAGTTTGAGTTTACAAGACTCCCATTTGGGCTGAAAATGCCCCCTCCATCTTCCAACGCGCCCTTGACGATGTTCTACGAGAACATATCGGCGTTAGTTGCTACGTCTACATAGACGACATCGTAATATTTGGCAAAACTGAAGACGAACACTTCAAAAATCTTCAAGCTGTCTTCAAAACACTAGAGAATGCCAACTTTAAAATCCAACTCGACAAATGCGAATTCCTAAAAAAGGAAGTCGAGTTCTTAGGTTTCATCGTCTCCCAAAACGGCCTTAAGACCAATCCCAAAAAAGTGCAAGCCATCATAGAACTCCCCGAACCAAAAACATTGAAAGATTTAAGATCTTTCTTAGGAATGGTAGGCTATTACCGAAGATTCAAAAACCAAACCAATCGATATGAATAGTCAAGCAAAAGAAGCATGGAACAAAGCCAAAAGTTGTCTTATTTCAGATGAAGTAATGCTCTCATACCCCGACTTTCAAAAAAGTTTCGAATTAACAACGGATGCCTCAAACCAAGCGTTAGGAGCCGTACTTTCACAAGACTCCAAACCCATTACATTTCTATCTAGGAGTCTTAACAAAACAGAAGAGTCGTACGCAACAAACGAAAATGAGATGCTAGTCATCATATGGGCCCTAACATCTCTACGTAGCTTCCTTTACGGATCAAGAAAGGTAAAAATCTATACAGACCACCAGCCTCTGACCTACGCACTGAGTAACAAGAATGCTAACTCAAAAATGAAGAGGTGGAAAGCAATATTAGAAGAATATGACCACGAACTACATTATAAACCAGGCAAAATAAACATAGTGGCGGACTCACTATCTCGCCCCCCAAATACACAAGTTTTTTCTCTGACTCCTACCAAACACAGTGCCGAAAGTTCTTCCCAAAACCTTATTCCTTGCATCGAAACCCCTAACAATGCCTTTAAAAACCAAATTTTTTTTAAAATCAACGAAATATCAACATATCAATTTAAAATAGTTTTTCCCGGCTATCACCGACATATTATAACCGAACCTTCATGCAATCAGGAAAACCTAATAAGCGTTTGTAAAAGATACCTCAACCCTTCGGTAATAAATTGTATTACAACACAAGAAAGAGTAATGGGAATATTGCAAGAAGCGTATGCACAACATTTCAACAATTACAAAATAAGATTTACACAACTTTTTGTAGAAGACATAACTAACGAACAACAGCAGGAAGACATAATAATAACTACACACAATAGAGCCCACAGAAACGCGAAAGAAAATAAATTACAAATTCTGAAAACATATTATTTTCCAAGTATGAATAAAAAAATTCACAGGATCACAAAACAATGTGTAACTTGCAAACTTAACATATATGAAAGACATCCCAACCAACCGAAACTTAATGAAACTCCTATCCCAAATTATCCCGGCCACACGTTACATATAGATATTTATTCGACTGACAAGAAATTAGTCTTGACTAGCCTAGACAAATTCACAAAATACGCACAGACCAAAATCATCCCTCGAAAGTCAATAGAAGAAATAAGAAGGCCCCTAAGAGACTTGTTATTTTTTTACGGCATTCCAAAAGCAGTCGTAATAGATAATGAAAAAGCTCTAAATTCCGCGTCCATAATGTTCATGATGAAAGACGATTTAGGGATTAACGTCTTCACAACACCCCCATACAGAAGCGAAGTGAATGGGTAAGTAGAGCGATTCCATTCGACTTTATCAGAAATTATGAGATGTCTCAAAGCGGACGGAACTGATAGAAACTTCGAGGAACTCCTCGAAAGGTCGACAAACGAATACAACCACAGTATTCATTCTACTACTGGAAAGAAACCAGTGGATCTTTTTTTCGGGAGAACCGTTGATTTTAGTCCACAAGACTACGAGAAAACACGACAAAACAATATACAGAAATTTACACAAAAACAGCAAACTGACCTAACACAACAAAAAAAGAAAGGCAATCAAGGATTATGTGCCAGGCCAAGTTATTTACGTAAAACAAAACAAAAGATTAGGAACCAAACTTTCAGGAAAATTTAAAGAAGAAATAGTAAAGGAAAATAGAAATAGTACAATAGTAACTGAATCACAAAAAGTAGTTCACAAAATCAACATACGCAATTAAGACCGCTAATAAAAATTACCATATTTTCAGACTCATATTCCCCTTATGCCACGCAGAAATACAAATACTGGATTTTACTAACGCTCAACTAATTGAGTTTCAAATTGGAAAAGCAAAAATACAAAATGGCAATTTCAAAATTATACACGTAATCGACTTAGACCCCTACCAAAAGTTTATGGACGAAACGGAACTAACAGTAAAACAAAACATTAGCACCCAGAATGCAATATATCCATTCATATCACACCAGCTTTCTCAAATACGCGCTCTTCTTAATAAACTACAGCCCAAAGAAAGACCAAAACGAGCCGTTAATTTCATAGGAAGCGCATGGAAATGGATTGCGGGTAATCCAGACCATGAAGATTTTCAAATAGTCCAAAATAAAATGAATAATCTATTAAGAAAACAATAACCAACAAATGGTAATCAATAAAGTTTCAATTGCTAGAATTAATGAAATTACTAATGTAACGAACGAAATACTTAAAACTGTCAAATCAAATGAAGTCATAAAAAACGAATTTGTAACCAACATTGAATATAAAATTGATATTATTAAAGAAGAACTTCTTAATATTGATTACGCAATACAATGGGCTAAGGCAGAAATAATTAATACCTATATTTTGTCAAACGTAGAAATAAATACAGCAAAATCCATTTTTGATACAGAAGAAATGCCCTATATTAATATTATCGAAGCTTTAGAATTTAGTGAAGTAAAAATAGCATCCAATTATACAACTTTGGTCTACATAATTAGTTTACCTATTACTAAAAAAGAGTCATGCGAAAAAATATTACTTAAGCCTATCAAAAAAGGCAGAATAACAAACGAATTATCATTTGATAAAATTTTAAGATGCAAAAACGATATTTTCGGGATTAGAACAAATTGTAAAACTTTTAGCGAACTGTCTATTTGTAATAACAAGAACATTATAGAAATAAGTAATACAAAATGTATACCTAATTTACTAAAAAGCTTACCATCTAACTGCACTGTAACAAATAACCAGCACCTACCAACTATCGATGAGATAGCCGACGGCACCATACTACTTAATCAATACAATGGATCAGTGACAATAGACAACAGTCTACTGAACCTTACCGGAACCTTTATCCTGCAATACCACAATACTACTATAAAAATAAATAACATAATCTACACCTCCAACGAGACGATCCAGATTAAACCACTTTCTGCAATAGTACAACCATTTTCAAAAAATTCAGAACTTGCAGAAATCTTATCACTACAAATGCTAAAAGAACTTAATCTGAATAATACCGAATACATCAAATCATTCGAAACAACAAACGATATCCAAGTATGGACCAGCGGAGCTTCGCGATCATAACAATCGCACTTATCATAACCATAATACTTAGAATATCCCTTGTAAAGAAACCACAAGTCATAACAAAAATCGAAAACGAAACGACCAACATTAAAACACCACAAGCAATAGAAGTCATAACACAAATAGAAAACGAAACGGCCAACATTAGAAAAGGAATTTCACAAGGATCAATTAACATGGCAGGAAAAACAAATTCACCTAAAGTTTCCAGGATCAGCCAGATACCATTCTTTTAATATTCAAGCGAGGACGCTCGAATCTAAGGGTGGAGGAGTTAACACATATCGTATTGAAAATACTTATCACCAAATTCTACATGCTCGCTACACGCGCCTGCAACCAACCAGACGTAATTTGATGCCTGGAATCCGCTGAATCGAGTTCCCACCAAAAAGTGCAACAGTCGCAGGTAAACGACGTCAACTGGAAAATTCAGCAGCGCGTGCACCAACACATTTGCAGATATAGGTTTAATGTTAAGTCATTTTAAGTTTGTGAGTTAGTTGATAAGCGGAAGTAAAACAATAAAGAAGGCTTAGGCCGAAAAATATATATTTTTTAAAACTTTTTAATTCAAAAAGACTTAACTTATATATACTCGTATATGTATTAATGAAGCACACTTTTCGAAAAACTACCTGCACCTATTCCTATCCTACAATCGATGAGAGAATTTCTAAAATTTCCGCATTCAGTGTTGTCACCTTTATATATTAATAAAATCAAAGATTAGCGTAGTTTATGTTGTAGGCAAATAGCTGGATGGATTTTTCATATGAATAACTTTGTTTGTAAATCGAATTATATGATTTGTGTAAGTTTGTGGATACACTTTCTGTCCATATTCGTATTAGCAGTAGCAAACGTAGTTTGTAAAATGTTAACCAATAAATATTTGATTTTAATATAGATTTCAATGTCGAGCATAGTACGTTAATTCAAAATTTTCTCATTATATCATAAATTTAATCGAATTATTTTAAACAGGAGTGTTCTTTGTCAGATTTTGAGCATACACCTAATTGGATATGTCTCAAGGTCGAGACTATAGTTTTACATAATCTCATTAACAAATATTTAGAGGTGTGGGAGAAAAGTTGTCCATAGATGGAGAAGCGGACGGATGGACGAAACTAAATCGATTCAGAAATTTAAGTAAGTGATTTCCGTGGGTGTTACGAAACACACCAACACTACAAAATTATAATGGGTAGGAACATTTTAGCAAGCATATGGCATTTAAAGCATACTTCGAATGGATTTCAACGGAGTTTACAAAATCTTTCTAGGGTTTCAGTTGCTGGTTCCTCCAATGCTTTTAGACCCGTTGCTCTAGTACTTTTATACACATTTTAGAGGTGGAAAACTCGGAATTGAAAAGATTTTTAAGCCTCCTTAAACTGACCGAAGGGTGGGATATAGATGAGATGGCGTCAGATAGCCGCGCGAGCTGGCACCGGAAGAGCAACTTCATGATTCTACACCTAACTCGCCATCACAATAAAATTGCGCCGGCCTAGCTCTCCAATTTAGAAGGGGTCGGGTACGATGTCTAGGAACCATGGATATCATTGGGTAACCTGGTTTCAAGACGAAAGTCGCAGAACTTTCACATATACATCCCGAGCATGACCAATAAGGTAAAGACTCCTGTATTAGTAAAGGGAATAAGATAAATTCTTACATTATATCTACCCTCACCACAGGCAATCTGACTGTCATAGGGATAGAGAACACCAAGGATAAACCTCTACTCCTTCCGTTATGCCACACGTTGGTGAGGCACCACCGGAAGTGGTCCAAGGGAGAAAATATGAGGTAGTGCCGACATACTCGTATATAACTTAGGTGAGGCAAAGTTTAATTTTGTAATTCAAAATGGTCTAATCAACATTTATTGGGTGTACCTAGAAAATATCTTGCACATCAATCTCCACACCAATGCATCCCATTACATCTCGAGATAAAGGTCAATCAGATCTGATCAGAATTCTAAATCATGCCTAATCATCTTATACGCCACTGTGTACAAAACACAGAGCCAAATCACTCTGGTGGAACAAGAAGCTGGGTTCTCAGAGACGCCACAAGTAATATTTACACTAGTCAGCTGAAAGTAAAGAATGTTGATGTAAATATAAAGCCATGATGCGGCTATATATGATAGAATTTCGAAAAACCAAAAGTAACTCTTGGATGGAATATTGTGGCAACATACAGCGAGACTTAGAAGGCTGTTATCCAAGCATCACAATCCTATGCAGTGTCTTATCTATAAAGATAAAAATGAATGGAATCGCTTGAGGAGCTTGTCAATGCACACTTTCGTGACTGTGAAGTTACATAGCATCTCGGGCCCCGCAAACTGGGTTGAGAAACTTATCATGAGACTTTATCACATCGGAAAGGGTAAACTCGTTTATCACCTTCATATCGGCCGAGCTCGAAGGAGTATTTCAGGCCATGTTATAAAAGGTTGTACACCTGGTAATATAGCAGTTAAGGCAAATACACAAAGGATGTTTGTTGTATAACTATGTCCCTGTTACGACATAGAGAGGCATGGTTTGTGTTTATTATATGTTACTGTTCTATTTCCGTTTTCAACACATTTTAGCGCATTTTAACGGTAAAGCTTTGAACCTGGCGGTATATGCTGACGATATTGCCATAACTGTAACGCCGGTCAAATTTCAAAGTCATATGAGTAATATCTTCAAAATTATATATGCGAGGCAAGGCTAATGTGCAAGTCGTGTGAGACTTAGCAAACCAAATCCATACTGGTACTTCCAAATATGGATAATAAAATTACCATATTTTATATACTGACATAACACTGCCTCTTTCCTTTTAAATTTCGCTAAAAGCGTCTCTGTTTTAAACGATCTACTGTTTAATGACCTTTAAATGGATATATATCAGAGATCACAAAGGAACTTTCTGGTCTTTGCATGGCATTCGTGGCTGACTATTGTAGTTGTTATAGTTACGGATCATATGGATGAAATGTCTGAAATTAGTAATTTTTCGCATATATAAAAGCTTTGCTCAATTCAGCATTCTCTTATTGATGAATTTTTTAATCATTGATTTTTGAACATATTTGTCAAATAAACATATATTTTAACAGAGACAAGCATTCCAATTTGAGTTGCTGTCAAAATTATCTACGAGTATTTTGCGATTAGGATACACATCGGCGGTGTAGGAATGAATGCCCAGGTATCGAAAGCTTTATCCGTATGAAATTAATTAATATGTTCATTTAGGGAATATAAAATAAAATATGATACACAGTTTAAATGAAAGAAACCTAAAAACAGTTACTATAAATATATCAACTGCTATTTCCACCGTGTTCATTGTTAAGATGGATTATTTGTAGCTTTTCTGTAGTTCTTCATTTCCACATACACTCACCCTTGTACATTATGATAAGGTCATTATTCGGACGAAGCCATTGCGAAACTAAATTAGATGGTAGTTCGTTGCATAATAAAGAATTCCTTCCTAGTAGATAAGTTAATCAGTAAATTAAATCCGTCATAGTCCAACAGAATATGTAGAAAACATACAATTAGCTTTACAGTTGTAACCAATGGGCTTATTGGTAATCTGACACTTTTAGTATAATTTAACGGAGCACCACAGTACTTCCTGATTTTGTAAAATCATATCAAACATTATTTAGCTTAGTACTGCTACATGGCAAAACATTTTTTCAATCATTCCTTGAGAGGGTTATATTTCTATTGAAATATCGTGGCAGTATACGAGTATAAGATATTGTTGCCTTAAGGGGAGCACTCTTATTGGAAGGTTTGAGAGGATATACGAGGTAGTTTGCTGAGAAATAATTATGGAGTTATTCCAAACACAAATCTGTGTCTTATTGTTGTAAATAAGCAATAACACACTTTTGGAGCTTTAACCGCAAATGAATTATGTGATATAGTTTTAATGCTGTTTTGGGCTCTCAGCTTTGTTGGCTTAGACTGTATTTGCAATCCTATTTAGTTCGTATATCTGCAGATATAGATAGTGTTATTAAATTGTTATCAAGCCGTTCTTGATTAGCGTATTCGGATAAGTTAGAGATATGGTTGTAGTGACTAGAAATATCACACTCTAGGCATGTGCTCCTCACGTGATTTTCGAAGAGATTTTCAACTATTAAATACATTGAAGTTAGACAAAAAGACTTGGCGCAGTATGATGGTTTCGAGAGCAATATTTAAGGGTGAAGGATATTTACTGCACACAGTTCTCCAAAGCAGAACGTACCTTTTTCCATAAATTAATGACATAGATAGATAGATAGATATATTTAAGGGTGTTATACACTGCGACCTGAAAAATCTATTGTGATGCCCCTATTTATTTGGAAGATGAGGATAGTCTCATCTATAAATCTTCTGTCATTCTCATCTATAAATCTTCTGTCTATAAAATTTCCGACAGGAATTCATATATTTTGGAGGAATCAAGATGAGAGATCTTGCTCATATCACTCATAAGATATATTCTCCAATTGACATGTGTCTTTTGTGTGCCAATGGTCCGCAGTCTGTGACATACTGCTCTAAAATTTGTCAGAATTGAATGAATCCAAAAGGAGTAGAAATATTGGAGGAAGAATAAACGAATATATTGGAAAATATATTGAAAAGGTTAGATTTTACGGTACCAGTCAATTTTGAGTTTTCTGAATCTTTCAAATAATGCTTTAAATGTCATATTTTGTTCAAATATGCAGTGTAGCAATGCTTGCTAGGTAGACTACTTGTTCATAAAGTGGAGTCTATATTACTATTACAGTTTCCATAATTGGAATGCATGATAAAAGCAGTTGCATAATACCACGAAGCCCTCTCGGACCATCAAATTTTTTTCAACAAGTGTATAATTTTTTCAACAGAAGTAAAGATCCATTGGAAGAAATATACATTTAAACATTGCATATATGTTATTGGAAAAAAATAATAATAATTTTTGCTCATTAAGTTAAACATAAATAGGAAAGGGTAACCAATTAAACAGTACATGTCGGATGTTATCAGGTTTTGTAAAAAAAGATACTGAAAATGATAAGTTGATCCCTGACAAAAAACGGACCAAAACTCACGAATTGACATTCATAGAACTTTGGGTAATTCAGTTGAATTCTCAATCACACTCCCACATATTTTTTGAAGCATGCCGCTTATTTGCATTGGGACAGAGAGATGTTCACGCATTTTCCTGTATCGTAACATGACAGCAATATACTCATAATATAATTGGATAGATATATTTAGAGCTTGAAAGTTAGTAACACAATCTCTTAAAGTGTTTTAGAATTGCCATGCAAATGCCAGCGAATGGCAAATAAGAGGAGTCAAAAGTAATGAGATCCAATTTAGGGACCAATTAAAATAAACAATCGCGAGCCCTTTCTGTGACACTTAGTTAGTGACCCTGATTTTCAT